>CAWUFW010006404.1:0-600000 GCA_963921515.1 Calotriton arnoldi | reverse complement strand
ACATCCCAGACTACATCAATTCGAGGGGTGGCTGTCCTTTCTTCTAAAAAATTCCAGAGTCAGGTATTAAAAACTGCGGCTGATCCTAGGGGTAGATGGGTATTGGTATAATTGATCTTACAGTCAATTAAATACGTGCTATGTGTTGTTTATGGACCAAACATTGACAAACCCGAAATATTTGATACACTTTCATTTGAGTTATTGGCTTGGGCAGGGGAATTGATTCTTATGGGTGATTTTAACTATGTAATGAATTATAGTATTGATTCTACTAACCGCCGGGCTACTTCTCGTAAACCTAGAGTTAGGGCCTCCCATAATGATCTAATTAAGCTATATGGTCTATGTGATGCGTGGTGGAGGCTCTACCCACTCGATCCTGGCTAAACATATTCCTCTCACCCACACAAACAGCATTCAAGGATTGATATGGTTTTTTCTAAACATATGCTAGTAGAGCACATGAAAATGACTGTATGTCCAAGGGTTGTTTCAGACCATAATCCCATCTATTTCTGTTTTTTTCCAGACTTGAGGGGGGATAAGCCTAATAGCCCTAGGTTCACTTTTCCTCGTCACTTATTGACTAATAGTGAGTATATACAGTCTACCTCGGGCTTACTTAGGGATGTTTTTATTATTAATAGAGGATCAACCCTCCCCACAATAGTATGGGATGCTATGAAAGCATATGTTCGTGGCACAATGCTACAATATGTGATAAAGCAAAAGAGAGCTGCCACTGACGAAGCTTATACTCTGCGTCAAAATGTTCACCAACTCAAGTTACTGCACGCCACTAAAATTACACATGGTACTAATGATGAACGCCACGTATTTGTACAGCTGCTAGGAATGCAATCTCGCATGGAACGCAGATTGAAGGAACAGGTGGGGGCTAGATTTGTGAAGTATAAGAAACTTCAGTATGAATGTGGGGAGAGGGTTGGCCGTCTATTAGCATACCAAATTGCAGAACAACAAATGAAGTGTAGAATTCAGGCCATTAAGGGATTAGACGGTAGGCTTCATACTAAACCCAAACTCATCCTGGAACAGTTCTCTCAGTTTTACGGTAGGCTATATAGGCAGTCACAAGTGTTTGATAGAGACAAGTGTCGGGAATATATCCAACAGTGCCATCTACCCTCTCTTACAGAGGAGCAGTCATGTGATCTGCAGACAGAAGTTTCACAACTGGATATTCAGACTGCACTTATGGCCCTGCCATCTGGTAAAGCTGCTGGGGAGGACGCGCTCCCTATAGAGTTTCATAAAACATTTAAAGAAATACTGAGTGCGGAATTGTATTATGTTACACAATTTATTCAGACTGGAGGGGCCATTCCAGATTGCTGGAATGCGACTAATATTGTGATTTTTTTTAAAAAGGGCAAACCGACCGATGACATGGGCTCGTATAGACCTATCTCATTGATAAATACAGATGCTAAATGGTTTGCTAAAACTTTAGCCTGCTGCCTTGCTCCACTGATCTCGGTCCTAGTATCCCCACAGCAGCATGGATTTGTCCCTGGTAGGGACACCACAGAGCATATTAATACAGCAATTGCTGCATTTGATATTGCAGAAGAATCTAACATGAACATGGGCATGATATTACTCGATGCGGAGTAGGCATTCGACCGCGTCGTTTGGAATAGTCTATGGGTACGCTCCCTGCTTTCGGTATAGGGGAGGGTTTTGTTAAACTGATCCAGGCACTCTATAAGAACCCTCGTGCCCGAGTTGAATATGATTGGAGTTATTCCGAGTTTTTCCGTATTTATAGTGGGACAAGGCAGGGGTGCCCACTCTCACCCCTCCTTTTTGCCCTATATATAGAACCCTATCTGCAGTCTCTTCTTCGGAATACAGGTATCCAGCCATGGATATTTGAGGGTCGACAACTTAAACTGAATGCATACGCTGATGATGTGGCAATTTTTTCCATTAATCCGGCAACAGCCATTCAACAGATTTTTCAGAAAGCACGTACTTTTGGTGAATTTTCGGGTTACAAATTGAATCTGGGTAAAACACAGGTTCTTTTGAATTTTACCCCTAATGCACCAATTCTAGGGACTACTACGTCAACGGTTTATTTACGTATTAGGTTGTGTTCTGTGGTTTTTAATATTGTTAAATTAAGTTATGAAACTTTTCTGTCAGCAACGGTTTTAAAATTAAAATCATGGAATAAGCTGCCACTTACCATTATCGGTCGCGTAAATATTATTAAAATTAATATTTTGCCTAAATTTCTTTATCTGTTCAGGGCAATCCCGTTGAGGGTCCCGGATTCCTTCTTTGAGCATCTGGAAGGCTCTATTAGTAGTTTCATATGGGGTTACTGGCGGGCTAGGCGTGCTAGCCGATTCCTGAAATCCTCTTATGGTATAGGAGAGCTCTCACTCTCGGACTTTAAATTGTATTTTTGGGCCGCTTTTACTGGTCACTTGCGTAGTCTATTGATATATGATGAGCCAAATCAAACATTACTTTGTTATCAGTTTGCCTTGGGAGCAGAAGCTAGGCTTTTTTTCTATCGACTAGATGATCCTATTACTTCAAGAGGGTACGTTTTAAAGTGCTCAAGGATTTCATCTATATTTGGAGGGGGATCTGTAAGAAATATTCTATCTGTCTTATCAATAGGGAGACACCTATATAGGATAATCCTGCCTTTACCTGTATCTCTCCGGATCTAACCCGTAGGGTTTGGGCAGACCGTGGGATTACAAAAATGGGCCAATTATTCGATTTAAATGGTTTTAGATCTTTCTCTGACAGACTGGAAGCTTATCAACTGCCTCATCACTCTTTATTTAAATATCTTCAACTGAGGGACTATATGCGAACGGTTTATGGACGCATGGAGGGCATCTACAGCTCAGAGGTTTCCTCGTATTATTTCAAATCTGGTATTAAACCTACTATAAGCATGATGTATCAGCTATTCTCGCAATCTGTTGTAGACGATACTCCGCTATTAGCTGCAAAATAGAGTAGACTTCTCTTATCTGAGATCTCTGCTGGAGAGATTCAGATGGCTTTAAATTTACTAGATCGGTCAGTGCACTCCATTAATCTCAAGCTGCAACAGTGGCGCACGATGTGCTTTCTATACTATACCCCGGACGTAATTTTAAAATGGGGAGTATCACCTATTGTAGACTGGACAGATAGAACGAGATGTCCTAAATGTAGGCTTCTGGCTGCCGATGCCCTTCATATGTTTGTTCTTTGTCCCCGCTTACAAAAATATGAACTAACTAATATTATGTCGCTAAGCCATGGCTTTTTGGACAACTATCGTTAAAAGAGAAAATGATGGGTGTTAAAAATGAATTGGAAGGTGGCCGGCAGAAGCTAACTATGATTATACTGGTATCAGCCCGACCCTGTATAGCTCGAGCATGGGTCTCAGAGGATGCTCCCAAAGACACGGAATGGTGCTCCCTTCTTAATCAAATATATGAATCAGAGCTTGCTTTGGCTAAAGCAAGAGGCTCCCTTTCGCTGTTAAAGCTTGAGAGGGTCTGGAGGAATTTTAGATGGGATTCTCTTACTGCTGATAATGATTAATTGAATACATTAAATGGTGTAATTTATTTGGCAAGCAAGTTTTTGTTATATATTATAATTCCTCAGTTAACACATCGATTAGTCTATGTGCCAGAAATGAATTATTGATGGAAATGAATTGATTTTACTATCCCCGCTCGATTCTTCATTTTCTGACGTTTTATCCTGTATGAATTGTAATTGTATCTGTTTATCAAGTTTGTACTATCACCTAAGAAAATTCAGTAAAAAAGTAAATAAAAAAATAAGGGTTTTAATGTAACTTTAGGCCCTGACATTGATGCATTCCCTCTCTGCTCTCCGTAGAATTTGTAGAACAGAGCTAGGGAATGCAGGATTAATCAGGAAAATATGTTCATACATAACTTAATCAACATTGGCGTTTTTTCAACTCTAACTTCCATATATTTACACACTTTTCACATACATACAAAATTAGTTCCCAATTAAATTGTATACTAGTAAGAAGATCTACAGCCAATAACGTTTATCCAAAAATATATCTGATAATAATAATAGATCATGCTATAGCATCAGTCACAATAAAGTTAAATGAGAAAGCCCTCAGTGCTGGACCTTTGATAAGTCTTGTTTAAAAGATAGAAAATTCAGCATTTATTTGAGGACAGAAATAAAGGCTTTTTGATTTTATCTTAAGCTGCACTGATTTACATACGGTCTGAGAGGTGTTCACAACTTTGTTTGAGGTTAATGTAAAAACCTTCCTAATAGAAAGAAGCAGCAATGGGTTAGGAATATATAGACTCAACATGAGTTGCTCCAGCAGATACAGCTAGGTTCGGCTTTGGCAATACACCATGCTGAAGATGATAAAAGCAACCCAAATTAATAAGCATTGGATGGCTGAAAAATATAGATAATTCAAGAGTTAGGCTGGTAATATGAGACCTCTGCCACAAGTGCAGAAGTATTGAGCTTATTCTCTTGCCAGATAATATCCTGTATGAAGTCAGATAAACAGACTCAGACAAAAATCTAGTATGGTCAGGACTGAGAAGGATACAGTGTAGACAAGCCCATCCACTTCACAGACTGTTTTTTTCAGTTTTATTCAAAGCTCTTTAAATATAAATCCTTGGGATGCTATGAAGATTACAATACTTCTTAAATTTACACTTAAGTTCCTTTTTTGGGGGAGTCTCAAGTGGTGTTATGTCAACCAATCAGTATTTGTGAGTTAGAATACACTGTAAATGCGAGCCTGACACATAAAGATGTGAAGGCGGCATTCTTCAAAGAATCTCAGAAAATAATTAACCCTGTTTTTCGCAAACAATCCAAAATTCCCCAAGCATCCCCGAGACTTGACACCAAGCACATAGTGTTAAAGTATCAAAAACATAAAATTATCTTAAACTCTCTTCCTTATAAAGGTTTATGCCTGAAGGGGATGGGAATATTTATGCTAGAATCCTGGCCAATCCCATTTAAAGCATTGCCCTAAATTGATATCAGCAGAGCAACATGGTTTTATTGCAAAGAGCTTACCACATTAACTTGGTTACAACACTGCTTGATGTTGCATAAATTAAAACATACCCTCAAATGCCTTTTTTTAAATGCTGAAATTGTGTTCAATGCAATGAAAATCTCTCTGGAAGTTCATGGATGTTGGAAAATGGCCCTCTCTGAAGGGTCACCCCAAAGTTTTTGCCTACCTCCTCCTCTGTTTTGTGAACTTGTTTTGTTAGCTTTAGGACTCTGAGCACTTTACCACTACTAACCAGTGCTAAACTACATTTGCTCGCTCCTCTAAACATGGTTACATTTGTTGATAGACCAATGGCATATTTAGTTTACTTATAAGTCCATTGTAAAGTGCTATACTATATACCCAGGGCCTTTACCCTAAAGGCTACCAGTGAGTCTGCATGCACTGACTGTGTCACCCACACAAGCAGCCTTGCAAACCTGTTTCAGGCCTGCCATTGCAGGACCTGTGTGTGCAGTTTACTGCCACTTCGACGTAGCATTTAAAACTACATTCCAAGCCTTAAACGCCCCTTTTATTACACATAAGTCACCCCTAAGGTAACCTTACAAACCTGTTTCAGGCCTGCCATTGCAGGGCATGTGTGTGCAGTTTACTGCCACCTCAACTTAGCATTTAAAACTACTTGCCAAGCCTTAAACTCCCTTTTTTTACACAGAAGTCACCCCTAAGGCATGCCCCAGGTAGCCCATAGGGCAGGGTGCTGTGTAAGCAAAAGGTAGAACATGTACCGTTACATTTTGCATGTCCTGGAAGTGACAAACACCCCAATTTGTTATTCACTACTGTGAGGTCTACTCCTCTCATAGGTTAACATTGGGAACTTGTCATGTCTTCTATATAGGGCCCGTTGTATTTTTCCCTAGGTTAGCCTAACTGTGCAAGATACATGCTGCGTTTGCTTTGCACACGTTACTATATAAACACGTTTGATTCTTTGCCACATTTTATTTTCACACAGAACCAGCAGTTGTTTTCTCGTTCTGTTCTTTCCTGGGATTTAGTCTGAACAGCAGACAAGGTCAAACAACAATGTCCCTTGTTATTTTGTTCTTGTCAGGCACCTGCACCTAGACACAACACAGAAATGCAACTGTTGTTTATGAACATGTGAACCTTGCCATATAGGTACGCACAGCTATGTAACAGAGAGAGACAGATATTTCCTGAGAGAAGATCACGGATGTATCTGAGATGTAGAACGCCCATCTGTGCATGCTAAGGTACGGAGTCCGTTGCTAAACCCAGAGATCCTTGCTCTATAATCAGTCTGTTTCTGTAGAAGGGTGGGGGGGTCAGGTTATACTGTCTTGTAATATGACAGGGCTTTTCATAATATATGGTCTATTGACAATGCTGATGGTATTTTTGTTAGGCAGTTGTTTTCTGATTATGGCACGTTTACTGCATTCTAGAGCACAATAGTTTAAATAAACATTTCAAACTTCCTTCATGTCTCTTTCATATGTTGTTGTGGACAAGTACAAGTGTGTGAGCGAAAGGGGGTGCCCTGTCACCGCAATCCCGGAGAGGGTCGGGAGTGTTGTGTTCTGGGGTGTGAATTCACTGGTCTCTCTGGGTATGAGTAGGAGGGCAAGTGAGACACTATAGCTAGTCGGACTCGGGCTCATGGTAATGAGGTTGTATGATGACTCTGTCCTTATCTACTAATGTTCTATGTTCCCAAGCATAGTTCTGTTCCTGAGCAGAATCCCTGCAACAAACTCCCAAATACACTTTTAAGCTGTAATCCCTGTTAAGAAAGGAGTAGCTGCATCATGTTTCATATCTTTGGAATAGTAATGATAAATCCCCTTTAACAGTAAAGTTGGATTTAACATTTCTATTTTAGAAATGCTACTTTTAGAAAGTGGACATTTCTCTGCTCTTATTGCTCTGTGTGTCTGCAGACTGTCTCCAATACAGTCTGGGGTGGGTGACAGTTACACTTTTTGCATTCCCTCTAGACAGCCACAAACACAGGAAGGTTAGGTGTGTGTGCATACTCATCTGCATTTTGATGGCTCTCCCTCATCTGGAAGGAAGGGGGAGCGGGCACTTACACCTGAATATGCAGTGTCCTGTTGCCCACACAAAGGGTTGATTACTCCCTACTGATAATCTGGAGCCACGGCTGGGATATAAAGGACCGGTATGCACTTCAAAGACCCTTCTTTAAAATCACCCCCACCTTAAAGGCACAACTGGGTATAAGTATGGGAACTCTGACCCCACCAAATAAGACACTTCTGGACCTACAAGTAAACTCTGTTAGAAGAACTGCTGTGCTGCATCAAGGACTGACACTCTGTTGGATTGCTGACCTGGAAGGCCTGCTTTCCTCTTGTGCTGCCCTGCTACCTGCTGCTCTCTGTTTCTGCTGAGGACAGCTGGACTCCGCCTTGAACTGAAATGATATCCGAGGACTTGCTGACGTCTTGCCTCCAGTTGCTTGAGCCTCAGGTATATAAAAGTCTTTACCCCTGCTCTTGTGCCCGGTTCACTGGATGTGGACCTAGATACTTACGTCACGGAAATGGACACATCTCCCGTCTGCGCGTAGCATCGACCCTGTTGCTGGAGTAGAAGCCGGCGCATTGTATTCCCGAACCACCGCACTTGGAACCAGCGCTTCGCTCAATGGATCGCCACTGTGTAAAGAAAATCACCTCGACCACAGGCCCAACATTAACGCATCGCTCGTCTGCACCCCACATCTCGCTCTCATGACCAGGTTAAAGATACTCTGTTCGCTGGGTCCTGCATGGCTCTTGACCCCGTTCTGCACTCCATTGTGGTCAGCTTGAATTGCTGACTTTGCCCGGTCCAGCGCCACCTGAAGTAACCCCCAAAGCGCTATTCATTCTAAGCGCTATTTTTACACTTATTCTTTTAAAATTCATATCTTGACTTGCACTTATTGGATTTTTGTTGCTCTGGTCTTGTTTTGTTCAGAATGCAATAATCTGGTTTTCAAACCTGTGTAGAATCTTTTTCTGGTTTATTCATTGTGTTTCTGTGTGTGTGTGTGTGTGTGTGTGTTTTGCACAAATGCTTTACACATTGCTTCTTTAGATAAGCCTGACTGCTCTGTGCCAAGCTACCAGAGGGTGAGCACAGGTTATCTTTCAGTGTGTATCTAGCTTATCCCGAGTAGGATTGTGGTTCCTGCTTGTACAGGGTGCATACTCTGACAACCAGAAACCAAATTTCTAACAATTAACTTCTACAGTTTCCCAATAAACACCATTGCAGCTATTCAGGTAGAGTTTTCAACCTATTTCTGCCCTCAGCACACAGCAGCCCATCTCATTTACATTTTGTATAGTGTGCAGCAGGTGACAGGGGTGCCTCTTGTCTTATTTTCTCCTTATATAAAAGCATTAATTACAATCAAAAAATCTATAGCCATCTTTCAATCCCAACATCTGCATAAATGCGCAAAGATCTTAGTTTAGTTGAATGACGCTGTAATATTAACCACCGATATGAATATGGCTCTAATCACAATCAAATATTTAACTGAAGAATCAATCTTGAGTTAAGTTATAAACTTGAAAGTCAATTACATTCAACCCTATGGTTACCACAGATAATTACAAATCTGCCCCTTCACCAAAATCAGAACTAGATTTGTGTTATAAATATTAAACCACTGTTACTAAAACCTAGCAACCTTTTTTTAAAAAAATTGAATATTGACCTTTAGCTTGAGAGGGATACATGTATCTTAGTACAATATCAATATGTTATTGTTAATATGTCAGTGGCAACCACTGGTAATAAAAACTAGCAGGAGTTTAAAAACTGAAACATTTGCATCTAGCTCTGCTGCAGAAAATGAATCTTATTCAAAAGTCAATATTACCACTCTATCTATTTCAAGTAATTGCTTGTTTTAGTCCTCAAACCTTCTTTACAGAAATTAAAATTAATTGTTAAGTCAATTATTTGGTAAGGCCTCAAAATCAGGATTTCCTCCAGGAAAATAAGGGAAGAGACATTTGGCAAGAACATCCTAAATAGCTACAGACATGCCTGATTTAACAAGAAAAAGTGGAGTCTGGAAATCTTACTCATGGCTGGTTCACACAAACACCTGCCGGGTCAGAAGCAGTCATTTCTGTTTGAGGCCCAAAAGAGCAGGCACATTGAGTTCATGTTTAAATAAAGATGAGTCAGATGAGCAAGAAGGTACCTTGCACATTTTTGGGTTTTGTATACTCCCGCTCTTACTAAGTTCATCCCTGGCTTGAATCCCGAATTCTTTCATTGGTTTGTGTTCCCTTTGTTACATTCTGCTACTGCTTGTGGTATCTTTTCCACCTGACATCGGCACTGCAAGACAGATCATAAATATGGCCATTGGTCAGTTAGCATCCTTATTGCTGTTTCTTTCAGGTGCCCAGGGAGTTTCCAGGTGCTTACGGAGCTTGTCATTGCTGATTCAACTGAAAGATCCAGGGAGTCATTCATTACCTTGGCATTTTAACCATATCCTTGAATACTGTTTAACACATTTGTTAATAATTGCTTTACTATTCGTTAAAGGAGGACTCGGCCCAGCCCAGACCTTACCTTTCACTGCCATGACCAGTGTGAGTACTGAGGGGTTATTGCTGTGGTAGCAGACAGCAGTATGTTTTGTCATCTCTCACTTTCCTCACCCCATCCTCTTTTTCCCCTTACATAATTTCTTCCTTGAGATAGTTTCATTGACTTACCTCTAGAGACATCCATGTGGGGTGATTGGTGTATTAACTAGAGAATCCAGTGCATCGATTCCCCTCAGAATGGGGCATTCCTAACACTTACAAAAATCTGAGTTTAGCGATCTCCTCAATCTCTGGAGTTTCTTTGGTATTATTTGCTGCCAATGAGAAGAAAACATTTGTAAGACACAAGTAGTTCACTGCACACTTTTGTACATATTTATGCAATGTATTTTCCTATCTGCCCACGCTCGTCAAAACTCAATGTGAGAAATTGAGTTGTTGGTTGACTGGGGTGTGAGCCCTAGCCAAGCAACAACCACAGCCCCTTGCAGGGTGCACCACAAAAAGTCACTAAATTAACCTGAGCTTGACCCTGGGTAGCTTGGCACAAAAAGCAGTCAGGCTTAATTTAGAGGCAATATGTAAAGTATTTATGCAGCACACAATCAGTAATAAAGTGAAAACACAACACATGAAAAATCCCACACCAATTTAGAAAATAGAGTAAATTATTTGACACCAAAACAACAAAAACTCAATAAGTAGAACTTGAGTTATGAATTACATTTTTTTGTGTGAAAACTAGCACCTTAAATATCAAAGCGCCAACCAAAGACATCTAGCCACGCGATACCAGGTCAAAGTAAAAAAATGTGGTGGACCGCAATGGAGCGGTGCCTGAGAAGATACATTTCAGTGGGGCAAGGCCGCAGGAGGTGTCCAAGGAGGGAGCGTCATTGTCAGATAGCCTTGGGCCGAAGCCACAGTGAAGATTTCTAAGTTCGGACTCAGTCTCTGAAATCGAAGTCGAAAGTCTCTGGCAGGACGAGGCAGAGGGCTGTAGCCAATGACAGTTCTACGAGGTGGATACCCTTTTAGCGAAGGACTGCTGAAAAAGGTTTTTGCTGCTGTGGAGAAGAACGTAGCGGGAGAAGCAGCAAAGTCAATCTGATGTGTGATGCACCTTGGGCAGACAGGGAAGGACGTTTGTTTCGGTCTCCTCCTGGTTCTCGGAGCACTTTTGAGCCAAAATTTGTCTAAATCGTCAGTTTTAGATTTTGGCTATCTGGGTACCTTTAGCACCACTTCCAAGGGTCCAGGACTGGAAGGGCTTCACTTGGATGATCATGACTCTCTCAGGCTGGGTCCAGCTGCAGGTTTAAGCTGGAGGAAGCCTTTTGTGTCCCTGTGTCTCTGAACAGGAGGCCAGCAAACTAGCCCGTGTGAGTCAATCTGGAGGTCCTGGGACAGATGAAGATCCAGTTCTTGTACCCAGGCAGAAGGCAGCAGAACAGCAGAGCAACAGGGGAGCAATTCAGCATGGCAGCACTCCTTCAGAGCATCAGTCCAGCAGAGTGCCAGCCCTCCCACCAGCACAACAGTCCTTGTTCGCAGCAGAGTATCAACAGGTCCAGAAGTGTCCTGAAGGGCTAATGTCTGAGACCCTATTTTTGTACCCTGGTGTTCTGGTTCTGGAAGGTGAGAGAAGCTTCTAGACAGAGGCTTTGAAGGTGACCATATGAGTGACAAGTTACATTAATACATTCAACTAAAGTTGTGTTTCATGTCTCAGAGTCTTACATGATGGACATGATGGATCTACATTCAGTAGCATCTCTTTTTGGGCATCTATAGAATATCAGCATACTATGACATTCTATGAGATAATAGACAAATCAATTTGCAAATGTTCTAAAGGTCTAAGAAGCTTGATCTCGCTTTAAATATATAATGCATTACAGAGACATGCTCGTCATGCCAATATCTATAACGCCCACCAATCTTTAAGTCTTAACATTCCATACTAGTTAAAATATTTATTATCTGCCTTGTTGGTTGTATTGTACATGAATATGTTTGTTATCTCATTTTCTTAGATGTGGCTTAGATATGTTTGCATATTGTCGATAGATATCTATGTTCTGGGATGAGATTTTAGCCAATGTCATATGTGAAATCAGATTTGCCTAAATTAAGTAAGTAATAATTTTTTGAGGAGTCCTAGCATTAGGACCCCAGCAGGGGTGACTGCTATTCTCCTTAATATGTTTGTAAGGCATCTGATTCTTGCTAAAGGGTGCTTGTATACAGACACCCCCTTCTTCGAGCCTATGGTGGTAGGAAATTTGTTCCTACTTTTATCAAGAACTCACCAATGTCAAAGTCAAGACCAGTCTGCAGACTTTTAAGGTCAGTGGTCCCAATTTCTATTTGTTATGCCCTAATCCTCATTGTTTAGTTGATAGTTAATTGTTTGTTATGATTTGTTTGCTCGGAATATTGATAGTATTGCTTCATGTGATGCTAGGTTGTCTTCTATAACTTATTCTCTGCTGAGGACTTTAGGGCTTTATATTGCCTCTGTCACCCTCAAGAAAAATATCAGTACCTATGCAGGTGAAGCAATTCCAACAGAAGAACACAAAAATGACATGACAAAACCTTCTACATCACACATAATGCTAAGTTAGGCTAAATTCAGATGATGTCTTTTGGCTGAAAAACATGATTACAAGCACAAGTTAAAAACAAACTATAGCAGGAGAGTCTCAAACCAACCAACTCGTCCAGCATTTTGAAGGACTAATCAAACTGTTGGACAACTGGACATCAAAGACCTTTTCAACCAAGATGACAAACAAAAAGTACACTCCCCTCATATTCAGGTTTGATAGGACATGCTCATGTAGAAAAAAGGCCAGCATCTGGTTCTCAGAAATGAAGCACAGCCCGCAGAAATCCAGAAATGGTGAAAATGCTACAGACTTTAAGAGATTATGAAGGATGGTGGCGCAAGGCAAATTACTACCAGCATATTCTGGAGGCACAAATGAAGCATGGAAACTCTACTTGCAGAATATCTCCTTTAAACAGGATGCTACAGAAGCCAGCAACCAAGCAAGATCCCGGTTTAACGCTGTAGGAAAATCGGGTATTAGTGGAGGGAGGCGAGTACCCACCTCAAGTATTAATCACAACCCCTGTCAGAGTGGACCTTTAAAATTAGTGATTTAACCTGAGCTCAACCTTCTTCTAGGTATGGCACAGAGCAGCCAGAATTACTTTACTGGCAATATGTCAAGTATTTATGTTGCATGAAAACAGTAATAAAGACAAAAGCACACACAAGAAATATCCCAAACTAATTTATCAAGATAGAGACGATTTAAAAAAATTAAATTGCATGAAAACGACAAAGATCCAATAGGGGAAATCAGAGTTATGAATTTTTAAAGTTTAAATGCCAATAATCGTTAAGTGCAAACCATGATCATATGGTTGCACTTGACCGGTACCTAGGTGCAAGTTAAGGCCAACCGCGATGGAGCATTGTTTGCATACAGAAACCAGGTTCGACGGGTCAGGAGTTCTACTTTCAGAATTAGGGCCAGATTTATAAAAATGTCAAGCAACGCAATGCAGCAAGACAACTTGCTGCTCTGCGCTACGTGACAGGGAGAGAGCAGGAATGCGCCACATCTACTAAGATATGACGCATGCCTGCACTGTCCCTGCCCTGGTGCACTAAGTGCTGCTTAGTGCCAATGCAGGCACTCTTGCGTCGTATTCCATGGGTGCCTGAATTATAGGCTGGATTGTTTTTTTGCAGAAAAGAACTCCTTCCTTCACAAAAAAAACTCCTTAAAGGCAGAATGCTGCACACATGGAAAGAGGAAATAATGAGGAGAAATAAAGATATTTATCCTCGATTTTTTTTTTTAACAGAGTTTTATATAGTACGAACTTGACCCAAAGGTATCGTAGCACTTTACACAAGCACCATTTGCATTACATGAGGACACATTCAATTTTGATAGGCACAGGGAAATTAAGTGATTTGCCCAGAATCACAGGATGTTGTGCATCCTTGCCAAGACTTGAACCTGGTTCCCCAGATTTGAGGTCGACCGCCTTAGCCATTAGGCCAACTCCTCTCCTCTCGTTATGCCTCTGTTGGGAAGGCATACCATCTTAACGCATTCCCATGTTTACAAATCTTTGTAAATCTGGGGATGTACCAAAATCCATGGGTGGATGCATGGGAACGCCCATGCTCCACCCATGGAATGCCTTCTCAATGCAGAATAACGTAACTCAGCGATTTGCACTGCCGTGCATTACTCTGGATTTAGTAAGCCATCCGGAGCCATACAAGGTGGCTTTCCATGGCTTAGTAAATCTCTATAAGCCGTTGCGTTGCCTTGCAAGACGCAAGTGTAGGAAGGTGGAATCTGACTATATGGTTGCCCCCACTTTTTTCCTGGTGTTTTGCTGGTTTATGACTTAGTTGGACTGGGACCCTGCTATTCAGGGCCCCAGTCTATCTGCTCTCTCTAAACGACATGGAGTGCACTCTAGGTGCACTAGTGATTGGATACTGTGGTGCCTTATGAGTCCCTAGTATATGGTACCTTAGGTGCCAAGGGCATAGGTACTTCACAGGCCTACCAGGGGCTGCAGCATGTGTTATGCCACCCCTGGGAAGCAGTCTAAATCTGACACCACAGGCCTGCTACTGCAGCCTGGGTGAGGTGGTGCTAGCACCCCTCACTGAGATATAGGTTTCCTATATCTCTCCTGCACACACATATAAACCTATCAGTCACCCCTAAGGCAGGCCCTATCAATCCTGAGGGCAGGGTGCTTGGCTTCTATGTGAGGGGGTGCCTCTGCATGAGCAGGGCCCTTCTGCAGTTCTCAGAGTCCATTCTCTGGTGCTGTTTGTGGATGCGGTTAAACCATATACTATTTAAGTGCATTATATCCTCGCGGTAAATGCTAACTTTGGAATGGCTGCATCAAAACATGTCGTGTTTGGTGTCAAACATCTTGGAATACTACCCCCCGCCAATCTTGGCGGCGGGGGTAGCATTCCACCCTTCTAGAGGGATAAGACATGTACCTGCTGTGGAAACGCGGTAGAATCCTAAAGAGCCCTGGCATCACAAAATGGATGCCACCAGTCACAGACACTGGGCTGCCCTCCTGCTGATGACCGAAACTCGCAGTGGAGGAAGCCCAACAATAGGCATCCTGTCACAGGGAGGTGTAACCACCTTCCAGACAGGGTTTAGTGTATTGGGGCTGGGTGGGTGCACTCTTAGAGTGCTTTGAAGTCCTGCACTGGGGGAGCAGAAGGCTCCTCTGTGCATATGCCAGTTCAAACCAGCTCAGGGGCTACCTGCCCCTGCTCTGGCGCGAAACTGGACAAAGGGAAGTGGGTGTAGCCACCCCTCCCTTGACCCTCCCATAGGTGGGGTCATAGAGCTAGTCCTTCCCCTCTTTTTAGTATAAGAGGGGGAACCTTGCCATTGCAAAGCAGATAACCCCTGGACGACGCTCTACAGAAGAATCCTGGCCCTTCGACGTTCCACTACCTTTGGAAGACAGAAGAATCTCCCTTGGAGTCAAGGAGTGACTCCCCTGCTTGGCAGGCACCAAAAACGACAACGACGGTCGCAAACTACGCCGCTCCCGCCGGAGTCCGAAGTCCCTGCAGCCCAAGAAGTGGATTTCCTGACCTCTCCCAGGCCATCGTGAGTCCCCAGCGAAGCTGAGGCAAGTGGACCCCCCGAGTAACGAGGAACCGCGACCCCTGGGTACCGTGCACTATTGTCGAGTGCAACCCCTTCACAACGTTCTACGAACTTGTGCTTTGGACCACGTGTGGTCCCGACCTCCAGCAGGAATCCCTCCGAAGATCAGAGGCCTACACCGTCCCGAGTGACCGTGGGCCCCTGTTGAGTGATTCCGCCCGAGGTGTCTTCGCGATCCCTTGCCCGCTGGCTTGTGGGTCCCCAGAAGACTTCTTAAAGAAACCGAAGGGCTCCCCTGGTTGCTCCAGGCCTGCCCTGACTTACCCTCGCTGGGTGAGTTCCACAGACCTTGCTGGTCTGCGCCATCGACTTTTCTTCATCTCCCCGAGACTTGCGGCTGCCAAGGCTTGTTGGCTCCGATCGAGTTGCCGACACCGCAGTCAGCTGCAGACGTCGAGGGACACACCGAATCCAGCTCCTGGTCGTCGTCGACGCCTCCTGGACCACGTGGCTGAAGAGTCAAGGCACCTGCAACCGACCTGAAGCGACCGACGACGGTGGGCATCCATCTTCCTTGCCCCGGGTCACTGCCAAGTGACTTTGAACACTGTCCCCTCTGCTTTCAGGTCATCCTTCTTCAGAATCCAGGCTTGGATTCCACCGGACACTTCTTCAGCTCCCGCAAGCAGCAAGTCTTCTTTGTTCGCCATTGAAAACGACGCCGCGACCCGACACCAAAGGACACCTGTGCACCCGGCTTCCCTGGGTGAGGTAACTCCAGCACTACGGTGCTCCTGTGGGTGTGGGCCCTAGAACTACTTACCCTGTAAGTGACTTGCTTGTAGGTTCTCCCGAAGTATCCTAAAACTCTTTATTTCCAACCGCGACTTGCCCCATTGAAGTTAACGGCGATTCGCGCCTGTGTATCCACACTGCACGCGTCCCCCGTGGGTCCTTTACTTACCTGCCTTGGGTGGTTTCGTGAGGCCCCAGCACTTCTGAAGGCCCTAGGCCTTGTCTCCTTGCAAGTCGTTGTTTCTAAGTCTCTTACTTAGTATATGGTCTGGTACGCCCCTAGGGCCCCAGCCATATTTTGTGCTTAACTTATTGTGAAACGTTGATTTGTGCATATGTTTGTCTTCTAATCTCATAAAGAGATTAGTAGAGAGTTATTTAGAAATAAATACATATATATTTGATATATATACCTGTGTGGTGTCTTTTCATTTGGTGATTCAAGAGATTATATGGTAAAACAAGCTGCTTTACATTCCTCCGAGACTTAGCCTGAAGGCTGCTCTCCACAGCTACCACTAGGATAGCTTTCTTTAAAAGGTTGTCTTAAACCTATCTACCATAAGAGTCGATTTGCCCTGGTGCAAGGTGTCCACTTTAATTAGTGAACAGCATATACCAGGCCAACTTCTCACATTGGTGGGCAGCGTGTGGGATTCCAGCTTGCCATTGTTTTACCAGAAAATCTCTATTTGAATTACTAACTGAAAACCATTATAGGTACTCAAGGTACATATAAAGTCAAGCTTAGTATCAATAAGTTCTACTGAACTTAGAGCTGTGTGCCAAGGGATAGCACACCCTTTCCACAGCTCAAGCTAGGATCAGTAGGCCACAAACTAGTGTAGGTAGTACAACACTGCACAACACTAGAATGTCCTTAAAGGGTGGACCCAGTGGATCCACTCAGCCTCAGTATAAGGACATGGCTTTCTCTGACTTGAGAGCCATGTGTGTTGACAGACACCTGAGACTAGGACAGAGTCCCTCAACACTACACCTGATAGATCTGCTGACAGCAGATGACCTTAGATTGGCTCTAGGAGCTAAGGGGTCTGAATCAGTGGGTGGGTCAATCATAGTATCTGGGTCAGATGAGGACAATCCGAATGACCAAGACTCTGTGGTTGAAGGGCCAGGCTTCAAGGAGCCTGAACAGGACAGAGGAGTTCTCCCTAAGAGAACTGGCAGAGTGGATGAGAGGCACAGATCCCCTTCCAGGGAATCTGAGCACTCTTATCACTCTGGCAGAGAATTTGTCCAAGAGAGGAGCTCATACTTTAACTTAAGAGAGACCTCCTCTGAGAGAAGGTGCAAACTGCTCCAGTATGAGGAAGCCAAAGTGGCCCTCAGAACCAAGCAGTTGGCACTGGATAGAGAAGCCCTGGAGATCCAGAGAGCTTCCAGAAGGGAGGGTTTAGAACCCCCTGGTGGCAGCAACAGTGTCCCTAGAGGCAGAGAATATGTCCCTGACCATAGGAACCTGAGCAAGGTTGTTCCTCCCTACCAGAGTGGGGATGATATCCACAAGTGGATAACTGCTATGGAGAGGGCCTGTAGAGTACAGCAGGTCCCCCAAAAGCAGTGGGCAGCAATCTTGTGGCTCTCCTTTTCAGATAAAGGTAGAGACAAGCTCCTCACTGTTAGAGAAGAGGATGCTGATAATTATGAGGTCCTGAAGAGTGCACTGATAGATGGGTTTGGCTTAACCACTGAAGAGTACAGGTTGAAGTTCAGAGATACCCAGAAGGCACAGACTCAGGACTGGACAGACTTTGTAGATTGTGCATCCAAGGCTCTGGAGGGTTGGCTGGTTGGCAGTAGGGTTACTGATTTCAAAGGATTTTATAATCTAATGATGAGAGAACAGATCCTTAATAATTGTCAAAACCAGCTTTTACACCAGTACCTGGTGGACTCTGATCTGACCTCTCCCCAAGAATTGGGAAAGAAGGCAGACAAATGGGTCAGAACCAGAGTAAGGCCTAAGAATCAGGGTGGTGACCACAAGAAAGATTCTACCAAGTCCCAAGAGAAAGGTGGGGATAAATCCAAGGATAAGTCCACTACAGGGCCCCAAAATTCCTCTTCTGGGGGTGGGTCCCAAACTCCTTCCTCTCCTGAAAAGAAACCCTATTGCCATGTCTGTAAAAAGCCTGGGCACTGGAAATCTGATCCCAGTTGTCCCAGGAATGGCAATAAAGAAAATGTTCCTCCAACAACTACTACCACCCCTCCTGGTACTACCAGTAGTAATCCTCCAGTTGGGAGTAGTGCACCCAAAAAGTTAGGTGCTTTTGCAAGAGGAACAGAGGTGGGCCCTAGTTTAGACAGGACCCCCTCAACAGACTCCTCAGATTCTGATGGTGGTGTAGGATATGCCACCTTTACCATGGGTCCCATAGCATTGGGCAGGTACAGACTGGAGCCAATGATTAATGGTCAGAAAGCTGTGGCATTTAGGGACACAGGGGCTAGTGTCACCATGGTGGCAGGGAAACTAGTCCCCCTCACCAGCTTTTACCTGAGTTTAAATACCAGGTGACCAACATTGATGGTGTCAGAACAGATCACCCCATGGCCATAGTCAATCTCAGCTGGGAGGGGGTCACAGGCCCAAAAGAGTGGCAGTGTCCCCAACCCTACCTGTAGATTGCCTGATGGGCAATGATTTGGAAATTTCAGCCTGGGCTGAAGTTGAACACCAAACCCATCTTAGGATGTTGGGCGTCCCTGCAAAGGTTAGTGGGGCTGTGATGGCCACAGCCCCAGCCCAAGAATTTGGAGAGATGGAGCCTGAAAGAATGGCCCACTCTCCCCGAAAGAGAGCACAAGGGTTGAAGAAAAGTCTTCTTCCCCCCAGACAGTAGGTAAGGGTCAGCCTCCTCAGGGAACTGACCCTACCCCTAGTGAAGGAACTGCCACAGAGGTAGTCAGGCCTGGCCTGGCCACACCCCTGATGGCAGAGGACCCTTCCAAGGTGGTACCCAGTCTGGAGCAGGTAACCTGCCCCTCTCTACCCTGCCTCAGTCAGCCCAGGGCTGCAGAGGTCAGGGAGGTCAGTGGACCCCCCGGGCCCCCTGTCCAGAGGAAGCCCCCATCAGCAGATTAGGGGCACCCAGTCTAGTAGCCCTAGCCAGGTGAAAATTCCTCTACACACTGAGGGATCCCCCATACCTTTATGTAGGGACCTCCCCCAGAAGGACTCTGGTAGGCAAGGGCAAACCTGGGACCAGAAGGTTCCAAACCTGCCATGTCCCTCCAGTGTTCCATCCAAAGGGACCCAACCCCCAGCTGTAGGCAGCCAAAGGTTGACCCTTAGAGCAAAGTGCAACTCAGTCATGGAAAGACAGGCATACATGGTGACCAGTGATCTGAGGAAGCTGAGGCCAACATTCCTAGGGCCTCACTTCCCTACTCAGACACCTCACCGGCCTTGTACTTTACCTAAGCACACCAGAGGTAGTGATTCCCCATGGTGGAGACCCTCTCATACCCTTAGGGCGAGGGATTGCTTAGTGGACCATAACATAGGGGGCAACCATGCTAGTGCAGGTGCTTCCTTATATGGCCACTTAGTCAATATAGGCTCAACTGGTCAAGGTTAGCCTTATCTCCTTTCGTTTGGGGGGGTTATGTAGGAAGGTGGAATCTGACTATATGGTTGCCCCCACTTTTTTCCTGGTGTTTTGCTGGTTTATGACTTAGTTGGACTGGGACCCTGCTATTCAGGGCCCCAGTCTATCTGCTCTCTCTAAACGACATGGAGTGCACTCTAGGTGCACTAGTGATTGGATACTGTGGTGCCTTATGAGTCCCTAGTATATGGTACCTTAGGTGCCAAGGGCATAGGTACTTCACAGGCCTACCAGGGGCTGCAGCATGTGTTATGCCACCCCTGGGAAGCAGTCTAAATCTGACACCACAGGCCTGCTACTGCAGCCTGGGTGAGGTGGTGCTAGCACCCCTCACTGAGATATAGGTTTCCTATATCTCTCCTGCACACACATATAAACCTATCAGTCACCCCTAAGGCAGGCCCTATCAATCCTGAGGGCAGGGTGCTTGGCTTCTATGTGAGGGGGTGCCTCTGCATGAGCAGGGCCCTTCTGCAGTTCTCAGAGTCCATTCTCTGGTGCTGTTTGTGGATGCGGTTAAACCATATACTATTTAAGTGCATTATATCCTCGCGGTAAATGCTAACTTTGGAATGGCTGCATCAAAACATGTCGTGTTTGGTGTCAAACATCTTGGAATACTACCCCCCGCCAATCTTGGCGGCGGGGGTAGCATTCCACCCTTCTAGAGGGATAAGACATGTACCTGCTGTGGAAACGCGGTAGAATCCTAAAGAGCCCTGGCATCACAAAATGGATGCCACCAGTCACAGACACTGGGCTGCCCTCCTGCTGATGACCGAAACTCGCAGTGGAGGAAGCCCAACAATAGGCATCCTGTCACAGGGAGGTGTAACCACCTTCCAGACAGGGTTTAGTGTATTGGGGCTGGGTGGGTGCACTCTTAGAGTGCTTTGAAGTCCTGCACTGGGGGAGCAGAAGGCTCCTCTGTGCATATGCCAGTTCAAACCAGCTCAGGGGCTACCTGCCCCTGCTCTGGCGCGAAACTGGACAAGGGAAGTGGGTGTAGCCACCCCCTCCCTTGACCCTCCCATAGGTGGGGTCATAGAGCTAGTCCTTCCCCTCTTTTTAGTATAAGAGGGGGAACCTTGCCATTGCAAAGCAGATAACCCCTGGACGACGCTCTACAGAAGAATCCTGGCCCTTCGACGTTCCACTACCTTTGGAAGACAGAAGAATCTCCCTTGGAGTCAAGGAGTGACTCCCCTGCTTGGCAGGCACCAAAAACGACAACGACGGTCGCAAACTACGCCGCTCCCGCCGGAGTCCGAAGTCCCTGCAGCCCAAGAAGTGGATTTCCTGACCTCTCCCAGGCCATCGTGAGTCCCCAGCGAAGCTGAGGCAAGTGGACCCCCGAGTAACGAGGAACCGCGACCCCTGGGTACCGTGCACTATTGTCGAGTGCAACCCCTTCACAACGTTCTACGAACTTGTGCTTTGGACCACGTGTGGTCCCGACCTCCAGCAGGAATCCCTCCGAAGATCAGAGGCCTACACCGTCCCGAGTGACCGTGGGCCCCTGTTGAGTGATTCCGCCCGAGGTGTCTTCGCGATCCCTTGCCCGCTGGCTTGTGGGTCCCCAGAAGACTTCTTAAAGAAACCGAAGGGCTCCCTGGTTGCTCCAGGCCTGCCCTGACTTACCCTCGCTGGGTGAGTTCCACAGACCTTGCTGGTCTGCGCCATCGACTTTTCTTCATCTCCCCGAGACTTGCGGCTGCCAAGGCTTGTTGGCTCCGATCGAGTTGCCGACACCGCAGTCAGCTGCAGACGTCGAGGGACACACCGAATCCAGCTCCTGGTCGTCGTCGACGCCTCCTGGACCACGTGGCTGAAGAGTCAAGGCACCTGCAACCGACCTGAAGCGACCGACGACGGTGGGCATCCATCTTCCTTGCCCCGGGTCACTGCCAAGTGACTTTGAACACTGTCCCCTCTGCTTTCAGGTCATCCTTCTTCAGAATCCAGGCTTGGATTCCACCGGACACTTCTTCAGCTCCCGCAAGCAGCAAGTCTTCTTTGTTCGCCATTGAAAACGACGCCGCGACCCGACACCAAAGGACACCTGTGCACCCGGCTTCCCTGGGTGAGGTAACTCCAGCACTACGGTGCTCCTGTGGGTGTGGGCCCTAGAACTACTTACCCTGTAAGTGACTTGCTTGTAGGTTCTCCCGAAGTATCCTAAAACTCTTTATTTCCAACCGCGACTTGCCCCATTGAAGTTAACGGCGATTCGCGCCTGTGTATCCACACTGCACGCGTCCCCCGTGGGTCCTTTACTTACCTGCCTTGGGTGGTTTTGTGAGGCCCCAGCACTTCTGAAGGCCCTAGGCCTTGTCTCCTTGCAAGTCGTTGTTTCTAAGTCTCTTACTTAGTATATGGTCTGGTACGCCCCTAGGGCCCCAGCCATATTTTGTGCTTAACTTATTGAGAAACGTTGATTTGTGCATATGTTTGTCTTCTAATCTCATAAAGAGATTAGTAGAGAGTTATTTAGAAATAAATACATATATATTTGATATATATACCTGTGTGGTGTCTTTTCATTTGGTGATTCAAGAGATTATATGGTAAAACAAGCTGCTTTACATTCCTCCGAGACTTAGCCTGAAGGCTGCTCTCCACAGCTACCACTAGGATAGCTTTCTTTAAAAGGTTGTCTTAAACCTATCTACCATAAGAGTCGATTTGCCCTGGTGCAAGGTGTCCACTTTAATTAGTGAACAGCATATACCAGGCCAACTTCTCACAGCAAGGCAGTGCCAGGGCTTGGTAAATCTGGTCCTTGGTCTCTTAAATGGAAGTCGAAATTCCTCAGCATGGCAAGGCAGCAACCTGTGGCTGAAGAGGGCTCCATGTCGTCGCTTAGGTGATAGATCAGGTGTTTTGTGAAGCTGTTTGCTTGAATTCCACGCCCAGAGAAGGTACCTCGCTGGACAAATACTTTTCATGCCTTCGTCCTGTGAAGATTTCTACATTGGACTTATGACTTGATTTATTATTTGGTGGGCAGTAGTGAAAAACTAATTTGAGAGTTTTTGCACTACCAGGACATGTAAAACGCAAACGTGCATGTCCAACTTTTAAATACACCGCATCCTGCCCTTTGGGCTGTTTAGGGCCTACACTAGGAGTGACTTCAATGTGTTAAAAAGGAAGTTTAGGCCTGGCAAAAGGTTTATTTTGCCAGGTCACATTGGCAGTGCACTCAGAGGCTGCAATAGCAGGCCTGTGGCATACTTAAATGGCTGCTTAAGTGGGGGGCCCGGTTAGTGCTGTAGGCACACTAGCAGCATTTAATTTACAGGCCTTGGATATATCTTAGGGATGTATACATAAATTAAATAACCAATCAGGTATAAGCCACTTTTACCATGTTTTAGGGAGTGAGCACAAGCACTTTACTACTGATTAGCAGTGGTAAAGTGCACAGAAAAAAAAAATTCAGAAAAATAGGAGGATGAAGGTAAAACGTTTGGGAGAAGACTACCCTAAGGCTCACAGGTCTAACAGGTACCATATAAAAGGGATATGCTGGAAAGTTAAATGTGCTAATGAGGGGATGCCGATTTCACCATGTTAAAAGAGGGCACAGGCACTTTACCGCTGGGTAGCAAGGTTAAAGTGCACAGAGTTCTACAGTCAACAAAAACAGTTGAGCAAAATATATGGGGGTACAGCAGGCAAAAGATGTTCATTTCCTACATACGCCCCAAGGGAAGTATCAGACGGGACTGCAGTAGTATTGCATGCAGGACTAGTTTTCTAAAAACCATGTCATACAAGCAATTAAACAAGTAAAAGTAGAGAAATAATTACTCTCCAATCTCAAATGTAACAAGGTAAAGAAAATGCACCCATGGTTGTGGAGCCCAGTCTATCTTCCAGAACATTGGGCCCGAATAACAAACTGCATTTTGTAGTACCTTAAGTAGTACTACAGCAGTACTATTCAGATACTACAACATGCTAATATCAAACCTACATGTGGAGACCTCTACCTCTCTTATCTTTTCTATGTGCATATCTCTGTTATTGTGGCAGAGATCTCAGCATTTGTAAGCCTATGCTCTGGGTGTAAATGTAGGAGAGACAAGGGGGACTTGCTGGAAAATTAGGAATTCTTACTACAAAATGAAAGGGGTTTAGGGAAAGGTAAGGAAGGGTTTAAGGAGGAACAGTCTACTACAAATACCTGCTCCCAATAGAGTAAGCCAATTCCTATTCACAAACTACACTTCTGAAATGTCTACAGCCACAAAGATGTAAATCACACACCACACATGAAACTCATGGATACTACAATACACTCCCGTAGGAACAGCTAAAATCCACTGTAGAAAGTGTCTAATTAGGTAGACCGAAGACCGTAACTCTTGGAGTATGAGTGACTTCAAAGTCAGTCCCACTGCACACCCACTGGGGTATTATGTTTCTTAGCCGATGGATCACCGATGGATCACCATTGAGTCTACCGCAAACCGTATGTCATGCGGACATGCATGTGTGTGTTGAAAAATACTACAAATTGTGAATATTGTTTAGGAATATTCTGGTCCTGACGAAGGCCACTTGACCTACAACGGCAAACTATTGAACTTTTACAGAAAAAATATATTTATCATGATTATTTAAACAGATTTTTCAATAAAGTTAATAAGTGGCTGGTTTCAAAACCAATTGGACCTTCAATCTTGTGACTAAGTGGGAGAACAAGAACAATGCCAGGGTTATTTCAGCATGGCTTCACCCGGTGATTTTCTGGTGGGTGACTGATTTTGTAGATTCTAAAAGAAGTAGCCTCAACTGATTAAGAAGCTATTATATGTTCCACCGCTGCACCATAACTGTGCCACTGGGGCACATTTGTTTGGCCATTTCTTGGGGCATTGGGAGGGGGCTGCTAATCTCCTCTTACTGCTGATATCAAGGGAGACAAAGTGGGGAGAGTCGCTGCAGTAAGCAGCCACTGGGGACCACCAGTCCCAGAATCCCTGCTGAAGCCGCACCTGCAAACACTTGCAAGCAATCTAGCAATACTAAAGGATGCAGTTGTCCCACGTGCAGGGCATGCATGGACACACCTGGGCTAAGGGTGGGGCCATCTGCACTAGTCCATGACTGGAGAAGCCTGTGCTGTCCCCCGCCCTTGATCCCTCGGCCTGCTTGCTGCTCCACCAAAGTAGGCTCAAATGTTTTATTTCCTGGCCTCATTAATCTATTTCGCCAAACATGGGCAAGAAAAAACTTTCCCAGTCAGTCACGTATGGTTCCAAGGGAACTGCCCCACCCTCCCTTATTACTTACTACCTCTCTAGTGTGATGGGAGAGATCTTGAAGGAACGTGAGCTGGTCAAAACCCGAATCGACAATGTGCAAAAGTTGATCAATGTCCCGTCAAGCTCTGCTTCATGCCCCGTAACTGAGGAAAGTACTACTTCAGCAGCCCACGGCATTCCAACAACAGGTCACATCTGTGCAAAGTGCCCCAATGCAAACCCTTGTATTGTGCAAGCTGATTTTAATGGCCTAACATCTATTTGCCCTATAAGTCCCTCTTTAAATGTCTTTAAGTCACCCCTCCAAGCACAAATAAAATGAAGGAAAGATCAGAAAGGGTGTGGTCAGGAACAACAAGTCAATACAAAAAGTAACTTTGTCATCTACTGGGCCACCTCCCACCACAATCCCTGATCACGGGTTTAATTCAGTCATCCATAGTGTACATCACTCTTACCTGGACAGGATGGTAACACTGTTTAAAGACCTACATTCCTCCACCTTGACACACTTGAAATCGCTAAACGATAAAGTTCAAACTTTGCATGAACTTTATGGAAAACATTCACAGCTACCTATCCCCCAGCCTGCACCAAGTGGAATCAGTTATTTGTCTGCCGTCATTGCCCCTAGCATCCCCACATCAGCTAGTTCCTCAATCCCATTGATGGCGACTCAACAAACATCATCAGCAGTAACCTCAACCCAAACTCCCAGATTGCAGGGTTCTACCTTAAAACGAGCTCCTTGGATTGCGTCCAAATCTGAGTGGGGTTCCGATCTGATGGATGACATCATCATGGTCCACAGGGTTGGTTGGTTTGGCCATGCCCCGTAACTATTTCAAGGAGACTGTTTAGTTATTAACATTAGGCTCCCATGGCTTGGGGGCACCCTCCTGTAACATTTGAAATCTGCATCCCCTGGCCATGCCAAAATCCGTGCCCTACCCGTGGCTATTTTTATCCTTCATCTCCTTTACTTGTGCAACCAAGAAGACTGATGGGAACGTTGCTGAGCCACCTAGCAGTGCCACTGTTTTCTCTCTACATGCAAATCAGTTTGCCCCATTGTCCAGCCTTTCAGATAATGATTGACTTTGCAATAGATTTTGTGATAGTCTTCTTCCTCCAACTCCCAAGCAAACTCATGCATTAGATCTGGCCGACCAAGTCCTTCCAACAGAGCCTATCCGGCACCCTGCAAATGCCCCTATTTCTTCCACATCAACTAGGTCTGGCGGGCTTCGACTATTATCGTGGAATGTTGCGGGTATCACTAACACATCAATCAATCAGGGAATTGTAAGCGCGCTACTCACCCGTGAGGGTCTCAAGGCGCTGAGGGGGGGGGGTCCACAGATCTGTTTAGCCGAAGAGCCAGGTCTCGAGGGTCTTCCTGAAGGTGTTCAGGGAGGGGGCGCGTCTGATGTCTGCCGGTAGCTCGTTCCAGGTCTTGGCTGCAATGTGAGAAAAGGATCTTCCGCCTGCTCTGGCTCTGTGGATGCGCGGGGTTTCGGCCAGTGCACACATTGGACAATGGAGACAGGTTGGAATTTATAAATCAGTATGACATGTTGTGCTGGCAAGAAACACAGGTTACAAACAATTTCTTTGTTAATGGCAACCAGTCTTTTTGCGTTCCCACCATACCATCTCTGTCAGGTCGTTCTAAGGGTGGTTTAGGTGAGTGTTGCAAATTTCGAAACTAGATATTTTAAAGCTTACTCCCTGGTACCAGATTCTGGTTTTGAGTTTTCCTGGTTCTTTTACCCAGCTTTTCGTTAACTTTTATTTTAATTTCTTTGCAAATCACCAGGCGGACTTGCCCTGGGAAATGGAAGGTTTCATATCTAACTTTATTGTGCTACGCCCGTAGAGGGTATCCATTTTCTAGGCAGGAGATTTCAACATTTCAAAATGGCCCCTTCCAGGTGAAAGCATCTATGGTTTTACAAATTGGCTGGGAGACGATTTATCTCACTTCCTCCATAGTGCCTACGGGAAAGTCTTGAATTATATTATATTCAAACACAATTTATTATTAATGTGGCTTTTGCTAAGAATATCCGAGATCCTATCCCAACCTTTACAGGCAGGCATTGGTGGTTCGACCAATGATTTCATCCTGTTCTCCTCATTTTTTGCCCCGTTGGTGATGGGCTCTTTAACCGTGCCCTCCAACCTGAGTGATCATAACCCAGTTTCAATTTGTGTATCCCTTCCCGATATAGTAACCCATGTACCGGTCCCCAAGAAACCCACAGGCTTGCAATACTGCAAAAATAAGGGAATTTGTCTGAAATGGACAAATGCGAACCCTGAAAAATTGTATGCCGAGCTTGTAAATGGAAAACATGACAATGTGTTTCGGTGTCTTTCTGACACCACTGAGCCTCACATGTTACTGGGTAGCTTTTACATTGTGTGCTCATTTATATTTGCTGAAAACTTAGAAAGCTACTACTTCGCCCCGCCCCCAACACCGGTGGTTCAACCATGCGTGCACGGCCGCTTTGAAAAAGTTGAAAACTGATAATCAACTCCCCGGTCAGAGACATAGAGGAAATTAGACTATCCAGAAGGGCCTACTAAATGACACTGGAAACCAGAAGGACAGAAACCAGAGAGAGAGCATGGGAAGATCTACTCAAAGCCTCTGCTTTAAGGGGCACAAAGGCTTTTTGGGAGGTGATTAACCACCCCTTCTTTACAGACAATAAGGTCCCAAAAATCACTTGCCATGTCTCCTCAGAAAATAGGCTGACCCACTTTTCCCGCATTTTTGAGGGCCTGATCGTGGAACCTCCTGATCTTGGCTCCCTTGGTGTTCCTTTTCCCCTTCCAAATCACCTCGCCTCTCCTGTACCTGTTGGTAATTCACCTCCTTTTTCCATAGATGTGAGTGATGTTGTGTATGCAATTAAAAAGAGAACCCCGGGCAAAGCTCAAGGCCCTGATGGGGTTTCCAATCGATGTTTTTCGTCAAAACAATACTTTTTGGGCCCCATTGTTGACAAATGTGTTTCATGCCCTATTCCGAGCTGAAATCCCTAGCTCATTGAAAAAAATAAATTATCGTCCCGATTTTCAAAAAGGGCAACAGAGAAGATTCAACATGCTATCCTGCCATCTTGCTGTTGGACTCCTCTGTCAAAATATTAGGCAGGGTAATTCTGCCTGGGCGGAAGATAGGGGTTTCCTCTGTGAGGTTCAATATAGCTTCTAAATAGGTGTAGGTACAGTCGAACAGTCCCTCAACCTGCTCCTGATCTCTGGGAAATATGCAAAGGCTAAGAAAGGCTTAATACATCTTGCCTTTATGGACTTTTTTATTTATTTATTTATTTATTTTGTTTATTGAAATTTTGCTGCAAATGCTACAGCAAAGAAAAAAAAACTACAATCGCAGTGTTACATCAATTACTGGCAGAGCATGTTATCTGACACAAGGTACATCACTTACAGACTGTACATAATATGAGGCGACATTTGCTCAATCCAAGGCTTTATATTCCGCAAATATACATTTGATGATTCTGGATCCCATACAGACGAGGCAAAGTGCGTTCAAGGTATCAACATACACAGTGAGGAACAAAAGAATGTACAATATGTTCCTAAGCACGAGACCACAATCCAGCCCATCTCCTTGAGACAGGCCCCTTCACACGGAATCGCCCGTCTCCCTCCAGCTAGGTAACTTTGATACAGGCCCCAAAAGCTTTTGGGGTGGTTTTGAGGGGGGAGCAATTCACTATACAATTCAGAATGCGTATTGCACTACATCATGTCTTTTGACCAGTCTGCAATAGTAGGCGCTGGTCCACGGGCCCATCGCATTGTGATCCTGCGCTTAGCTAGCAGTAATCCCATGTCGTCTAAGAGACGTGCGTCTTTACGCAGGTGCCTCGAGTGACCTAGGAGAGCCAATAGTGGGTCAAGTGGTAGCAGTAAGCCAGTGATTTCGCTCAACGTTTGAAATATTAGTCTCCAGAAATTTGCTATATCGAGACATAACCAGGCGACATGCATAAACCCAGCTGGATCCACTCTACAACGCTCACATTCTGCGGAATCACAAACACCATATTGATGCAATCTTGCCGGCGTGTAATAAATTCTGTTGAAGAACTTGAAATGTACGAGGGAATGTTTTCCATTCAAGGAGACATGCTGCTTGACCTCACAACAATACCGCCAGGTGGTGTCATCAAGAGCCTCCCCAAGTTAATTTTGCCATTCCAGCCTAGCCTTAGTGAAATGATTTCTATGGTAGTCCTGCATTGTGTTGTAAAGGCTGGAGACTATCTTGTTGGGGGTGTCTGTGCGCAGTAGGAAAGAGAAAGGAGCTACCTCAGGCGGTTCCAACACATCATCCCCGAGTAGCCCACGTAGAGCATGTCTAACCCTGTGAAAGTGAAACCGTGCAACCAGAGTGAAATTATGTCCCTCAGCCTCCACTTCAGCCCACCTACGAGCCTTGCCTTCCGAGAACAAGTCCCCAATTTTGGTGACATTGAATGTCTCTAATGCGCAAGCTACCTCCTTCTCCCTACAAATCGGCAACCACTGGCACCACGCCACCGGTGTCAAGGGAGAGTACAGGATAGTGCCCGGCTGCCTCTTCAACAAGTTCTGCCATGCATGTACAGTAGCATTGACAGAATCTAAGACGCCGGTCCGTCTAGATGGAGCCTGAAATAGTAGCGTTGCAAGGGGAGTTGGCGCTGCTATTACCTTTTTGATCTGCAGATGTGGCAGGCCAACTTGCTGGTGAACCCAATGGTAAGCATGTGAGCATTGTGCTGCCCAATAGTATAATTCTAAATCCGGAGCCCCTAGACCTACCATAGAATAAGGTAGTGTGAGTGTGTCCCATTTGGCGCAAGATTGTTTGCCTGCCCAGGCCAACTTCACCAAAAGTGATCTGATGACTCTGAAGAAGCACATTTAGAAACAGGAATAAAAACCTTGGTAGCACCACCATTTTCATGAGGGAGATGCGACCCAGAACCGACAAAGGCAAGCGTATCCAGTGTTCCACCTCCTCTTCTAATTTGGTAATTGTTTTGCCATAATTCCCACGGAATACTATCTCAGAGTTCGTATGAACCTGAATGCCCAAGTAGCGCACCAGCTCAGTGGACCACAATAGTGGATAATCTAATTCGATAGGCTTCATGACCGGAGTCAAAGGGAAAACAGTAGACTTAGACCAATTAATTTTGAGGCCCGAGGGCTCACCATATCTTACCACTTCCCTCAGCACCGGAGACAAATTGGACTCCGGGTCCCTGATGCATAATAGGGTATCGTCTGCGTAGGCAGATACTATAAGGTTACATCCCGGGAAGCGAATCTCTCTGTGCCAATGATATTCCCTGAGGGCACTGGCCAGGGGTTCCGCCACTAAAGCATACAGCAACAGTGATAGGGGGCAACCCTGGCGAGTGCCTCTTGAGATCTTGATGGGGGCGGTAACCATGTCCCCGACCCTTTTCCTGGCCGTAGGTGAATTGTATAGGACCGCCACTAGTTGCAGGAAGATGTTGCCCACTCCCAACCGCTTCAACACCGACAGCATGAAGGCCCATTTGACAGAATCAAAGGCCTTTTCTGCATCCAGAAAGACTGCAGCAGCCTTGGTCTCTGGTTTAGATTGCTGTATTGCACCAAACACAATACGCAGATTATATGTCAATTTGCGCCCCAGGGCAAACCCTCTTGCTCATGTCCAACCAAAAGATGCACCTGAGGGGCCAAATGATTAGCTAAGATTTTAGCAAACAGTTTGGTGTCTACATTGAGTAGAGATAGTGGCCTAAATGATGAACATTCATTGGTGGGTTTGCCTGGTTTCAACAGCGTGACTATTAAGGCTTACCGCATGGAGGGAGGCATCTCCCCTTTCACGCCCATTTCCTCGAAGAGGGTGATTAAGTGAGGGATAAAGAGCTCCTTAAACTCCTTGTAAAATGCAACAGTGAGGCCGTCCTGTCCTGGGGCACTACCAGCGCGCATTGTCTTTAAAGCAGCAAGAATTTCCCTAGCTTCTAGTGGCCTCATAAGATATTCCCTGTGCTCATCTGCCAGCCATGGCAGCCTAATGTGCTCTAGGTATTCTAGAATCGCTGCCCCGTCAGCCGTCGCTCTAGAACAATACAGGTCTGAATAGTACTGGCTGAATCTGTCTGCAATTTCAGTTGGGTCCCTAAGTAGCTCACCCTCGCTGCACGCATTTCCATCACATCCACCGTCTCCCTTCTATCACACAGCAGGGTGGCTAAGATTGAACAAGGCCGTTCCCCCTCTCCATATGTTCTGGCGACCGCATATTTCCCCATGTGTTTGACCTCACTGTCAGCGGTTTCATGATATTCTTCCAGCGTTTTTTTAATTCCTCCATGGCCTGGTCATCCTCTCCAGAAAAAGCAACACGTTCTAGATCAACCAATCGTTTCTCAAGATTAGCCAACCTACCTCTCAGAGAACGGAGCTCTCCAGACTGTTTAGATATGGCTATCCCTCGAATGTAGACCTTAAAGGTCTCCCAGACCGTGGAAAATTGATTTACAGACCGGACATTTATTTAAAAAGAAGACTCTATGGCCTCAGACATCTCAGATTTGAAAACACTGTCAAGTAGCGAGTATGGTGGGAACCGCCATGTAAAAGGGGCAGGTCTCTTCTGCGGACACTCAATGTCAAACAGAATTGGTGAATGGTCTGAGTGAGATCGGGGGTGGATTATACAATCACGAGTCTGGGGGTACACAGATCTGGACGCGAACCAGTAATCAATTCTGGTGTAGAGATCATGTGGGGCCGACCCCGCCCCCGCCCCCGGTGAACGCATGCGCCAGACGCCCAGCAAGCCCAGTTGGATAGTTGCATCAGTGAGAGCTCTGGCTGCAGCCAATGAGTGCCGTGTTGGGCCCCCAGAGAGGTCCAATGCCGGATCTAACACACAGTTAAAATCCCCACCCTAAAGTTGCGACATCGAGGTGTCACCTCTCAACCGCTCAAGCAGATTTCAGTAAAACTGTGGATTATCAAAATTAGGGCCATAAACATTAACAATGAGCAGATCCATGCCCCGTCCTTTACATCTAAAGATGGCGAACCTGCCCCCAGAATCTGTCTCGATCGCCTCCAGCATGAGCCCTGACCTGGGGTGACCCATGTGAGCACCCCTCTTGCATGCTTAGAAAAACTAGCCGCATGAAAAAGGCCATGAAATCGTCTGCGCGATAGCATTTTACTGTCCAAGGGCAAATGAGTCTCCTGCAAGAGGGCCACATCAATCTTGTGCCTCGTAAGATAAGCGATCACTTTACGTATCTTACTAAAGTCATTGAGGCCCCTGATGTTCCATGTTAAGAACCGTACTCTACTGCCCTGATCCTGCACCATAACGGGTTTTAGTAACTATGCTAGCGCTATGTATATCCACCATACTTCCCCAGCACTCATACCTGTAGAGGTGCCTTGCTCACGAATTACAGGAATACCATGAGTACACTGTGATCACCCACCCACGCCATGCTATCCCCAACTTGGCATGGACGGATTCCCCTCCCCACACATTTAAACATGATCAAACACATGTTACTGCATCAATCAGGGAACTTTTCTGGCATAACACCACACAGTGGGTAAAACGCAGGGGCGGATGTTGCCACTCCGTGGTGAAGTGCTCCGCTGAAATAGTAGTAGAACATTGCCATCTGAGCACATCATATACATTCAACCAATAACAACTGATAGAGCCACATAAAGAACAGGAGCCGCCCGCCACCACCCCCCCAAAGATCTTCTGGCCGGGTCGAGGCATAGAGATCACAATCCGCAACTAGACCAATGATGCAATGTCTGGCCCAAAAGGCGCAGCCCACAGGCTCCAACGATCATACAGCAATAAACACTCTAGACGTTCAGGCGACAGGTAGTCACCTGCCACCCTTAGTGCTCAAAGGATAGCAGACTCAGTTCAGCCTACCCTTTCGGAGAAATGTAAAAGACCCAAAGAACCACCAAGTTAGTCTTGCTCATCCAAGTCGCCGCCAGCCGCCTCGGCCAGCTTCTCCGAATCTCTGCTCCGCTCACCAGTCTTGGTGTTATCCTTAAGGGCCTTCTGCAGGGACTTGGGATTCAGAAAAATCTTTGATTTGCCATTCATGGTGACCCTCAGTCTGGCCGGGTATAATATTGCATACTCCAGGTTGTGCTCCCGCAGCTGACGTTTCAAAGGAGCGAACTGCCGTCTGGCCTCCTGCACCCTGGTGGTGATGTCAGGGAAGAGCGAAATCGAGGAGCCCTCAAACTGAAGATCTCGTCTCTCCCTGGCCTGCCTCAGCGCAGCTTCCCTGTGTCTATAAGTCGGTAGTTTAGCGATGACAGGGCGCGGCGGCGCGCCAGGAAGAGGTCTGGGGCTAAGAGAACGATGGGCTCGCTCAACCACAAACATGGCAGAAAAGATATCACAGCCTAGGAGTGAAACCAGTAGCTTCTTGATGAACGCCTCCATATTGCCCATGGCGGTAGATTCCGGAAGGCCTGTTATGGGGACATTACATCTCCTTGATCTGGTCTCCAAGTCCAACGCCTTGTCCTGCAAAGCTGTAAGGAGTTTCCCCATCTGCTTCTGGGTGTTATCTGTCTCCAACTGCGCCTCCTCTACCTCCACCACACGTCGCTCAGCCATATCCAGATGCTCGGCCTGTTTATCGAGCCGCTCAGACATACGGTCCATGCGATAGGCCAGAGAGTCGATTTTACCGTCCATGGTGGACAGATTTTTCTGCATTGACGCCAATATTTGGCATATGTCCCCAGCAGACTCCTCAACAGTATCCATCTGCCTTTCAGGAGACTGGTCGTCACCCGCCTACCTATGTCTCGACTTCCGCTGCTCAAATTGCAGCTTGGGCTGAGTTTTGTCCACCTTGCCCATGATGTTTTGTAGGCCAAGCCACGCAGTCACAAACCCAGGGCCTTTAGACGCTCCGTACGCAGCACACAGTAGTCCAGAGCCACAGCTCAATTCTCCCCAGAACCCGGAGCAGGGCCTGAGCCAAGTCAGGAGGCCGCTATCAGGTCGAGCCTGGCAGGCGCAGACACCCCAGAAGGAAGAGCAGCGAGACGAAAAGGGGGGGGAATCACTCCCAGGCCGCCAACAGAGTACAGCAGCCCATCGCCGCCAATTGACAAAAATGCACGTTTTGCTGTGTCCCTCCTGGGATATGGGCGTCAGTTAAAGGCCCCCTCTCACCTTGCAAGGCCCAAGTGTGTCCCCTCTCCGCCAGGCCTCAGTCCAGGGCCGCACTCACCAGCCAACAGTGATTGCATCGGATCCTACCCCACGGTCCAGGGGTCTAGCACCGCAGTGTGCATTCTGTAGCCTAAACTAGTAGGGTGTGTTGAGCTGCCAAGAACCAGTAGCCAGCCACTGCCAGGCAACTTCCCAGACAGCAACTGGCGGCGCTCTCATACAGGGCCGGATCACCCCACACCTCTCAGGCCGGGGAAAAGAATTTCGCTCTGCGGGCAATGTGTCACATGTGGCGCACCCCACAAATGAGCGGCTGGGCAAACGACCCACTCCGCCAGTTCACAGGTGCTGCAGAGGCAGTCCTTCTCATGCTGCACCCGGCCGCAAAGGGAGCAGAGCGCCAGTTGCACGATCCCCTCAGTGGCGGCAGTCAGATCAGGCCAACGGCTCCCAGATCACAGCAGGTAGCGCTGCTCCGCCGCCTCCGGCGTTAGGCCGCTCTGTCAGGCCACGGCTGGCCCCGCACCACGCTCTTCGGCTGCACGGAGGGGGCCGGGAAGCGCACCAGCAGATATCACTCCATGAGTGCTCTCCAGAGGGTAGAACGAGCAGATAATGAATTGCTCGGATGTCAGGATACCTGCCGGATATTTACGATGGCTTGCGGAGCTCGCTCAAGGTGCGGCATCTTGAGTCCCGGCAAGCTCTGCCACAACGCCTTCATGGGCTTGTTCTGCACGTTTGACCTTTGGACAGGGGCCGGCTGTGGGAAATCATGAGTCAGGCTGGGGTGGAGACAAGCTTGGTCGAACTCTTTAAACGTTTACATTGGGACATTATAGCCCAGGTATGTTTTGGTTTTGATGGGTACTCTCACCTTTAAAGTTGCCAAGGGTGTTAGGCAGGGGTGCATTTTAGCCCCTTTCCTTTTTCTTTTTTATATTAATTCATTGGATCCAATTTTACAGTGTATCGTTAAGGACCTGCCAAGGATAGGTGATCGGCCTGTGCCTGTATTAATGAATGCCGATGACGCTGTGCTGCTGTTGCCCACAGCAAATGGGCTTTAGCACCTGCAGCATAAATTTAACGATTTTTTGCTAGATCTAAAACTGAGGATTAACCATAAAAAAATCATTTATTATGACACTTGGCTCTAGTAATACGCACACCAGCAGATTTAGCATGGACGGCGTGGTTAATACGAAAGTGACTCATTTTAATTACTTGGGTTTTTTGCTGGATGTAAATTTTAACTCAGCCAAACTTGTCGAACAGAGAGGGCACAAAATGAACAGGACAGCTAAAGCCAAATGCATTTCAATGGGTACTTATAGGGCCGGGGTATGGAGATACGCAAATTGCGATAGTTTACAAACAGCTGAAAACAAATTCCTTGCCAGACTGCTGGCAGTCCGAATTAGTACTGCCTCTCTCATCACCCACGCCGAGGTTGGTCTTCCATATATCAAAGTAACGACCAAACTAGCACCACTTTTACTATGGGCCAAGACCTGAAGTTCCCCACTTTCCAAGTTTTCCTGCCGTGTACTAGCTGATTGTATCAATTTGGATCACAGCAATAACATCACTTGGCTAGCCTATGTTGGGAAATCTTTTTTAGATTTGGGCGTCCCACACTTATTTCATTCTCCCAGTGAGATTACTGGGAATAGAAAGTCCCAAATTCGTTCCCTCTTAAAGTCATATTACAATCTGAAAAGGCAGAATAAAGCACAAGCTATGGACACAGTCTGATGCCATATGGAGATCACCGCACCAGTAAGGGGTCGAACCTTATCTACTATGGATCCCTAATCAAGAATGCAGGTTCTACCTAATACGTTTTAGGTTGAGTACTGTCCACTTTTTGGTTGCTTTCCTACAGCAGGGCAGCTGTTTTTCGTCTCTACCCCACTGCCCCTGCCATGACATGACATGAGTAAGCAATCCACAAAGCATTTTATTTTTTTTGTAGCTTTTTCGTAGTGCCCAGAGTAACATTTTTATGACCAATTTTACTTTCTTTTAATTGCAGATCCAGCTGTCAGAGCCTCAAGCTGCTACCGTGTCTGCCATCTAAGTTTATCTGTCACTCCATTATTGGTTTTATTTGCCACGCTCTAAGGATCAGGAGAGAACTTAGGCCTCTATAAACAATGGAGTTTGAAAAATATCAGTAATGCACTTTTTCGTTCCTGTTTTATTGTGTTATTATTCTAATGTATCATTGCCATTCCTACATTTATTGTGTTGCACTTTTCATTGTTACATACATCATGCCAGCTCCAAATTACACGTCATACCATTGACTGTATTTTTATCTTGTTTTTAATCAACTGTGTGTTTATTTTTGTATTTTTTTATGATCAACTTGGGTCGAACAAAGTTTTTACTGACTGACTGATATGTTCCACCAAAATTGAAAACTACATTAAAATTACTAGTTCTTTCAACTGGATAAAATATATTTGAATATGTAGGTGTTTTATCTTTTAAACATGTTTACAAATTTGGAAAGATGTTCCAAATGAAGAGTATCAATAGCTTTCTGGTTGATTTTGAATAAAAAGCCAGAGTTTCTGAAAAATATCCTGAGGCATGCAAAACCATAGAAACAGAGTTATCAACAGGTAGCAGGAACCTATGATTTTTAAATAAAGCACAATTTCCTTTTGCATAATCATGTGAAATTTTGGGAAAAAAGACCAAATTTGTGCGAAATTGCAAGAAATGCAAATCTAGTTTTTAACACTTTATTTAACGTGAAACACACCCTCGAGTCATTTTGGCCGCAAGCACACATTTTGGGGCTTATTTAAAAGCCCCTTGTGCCACTGCTGCGTCACTTTTTCCAATGTTAATTGTGACGCACCGGCGCGCAAGGGGCCCCTTGCGACACTTTTGCGCCATTTTTAACATGGGAAAAGTGACGTACGGGTGGCGCAAAGGGCTTGTAAATAAGCCCCTTTGGGGCAGATATACAAGAACTGACGCATCTCTGCATATCAGCAGAGATGCGTCAGTTAATTTGCGTCACGCAAAAAAAACCTTGCGCCACCATGGATACGTCGCATTTACAATGCGGCGCACCGCGGCGCAAGGATTGACAGATGCATGACGCATCTGTCGGTGTAAAGGTAACGCATTGCTGGAGTCGTGTCGCAAGCGCGACGCAACTCCAGCAATGCTTAGGGACGGCCTATACTTATTGTGCTGCGTCACTCCTTACTCCTGCTTCAAGCAGGCGTAAGGTTTTGACGCAGTGGCGTCGTAAAATTGACTTTGTGAAATCTTGTAGATTTCACTGCGTCACTTTTACGAGGCTTTCTTGCGTGGGAACGCCCACCCTGCATACATTATACCTGACGCAGGTATAATGTGATGCAGGGCTTTACAACGTGACGCATCCCCCTAGATGCGTCACGTTGTAATTGTGTCGCAATGTGGCGCATTGTTTACGACGCCGCTGCGTCACAAAAGTGACACAACGGCGGCGTAAAAGTGTTGCAAGGGGCTTCTAGATCTGCCCCTTTGTGTTTAAAAAAAATTGCGCAAAAACACAAGTGATGCAAACAATTGCTTCTTTCATTCTGTATGTTTGCTTGCTTTGTTCCTGTGCTCCTGTGATAGGATTTTTCCCGGAACATGACATGATATTACGTGCTGTGCCGTAATTTCAAGACTTCGTGTCGCAAGTGTAATGCGAAGTGTCACAAAATATTTCTCCCAGGCCTACCTAAAGCATATGGGAATCATGCCGACAGTAATAACTTTCTAATATGAATTTTCTGGTATGCCTTATGGTATGAATAGATTACCGACTGCATAGTTTAGCCACATTGTTTTTTCTCCTTTTTTTACAGAAAAAAAAATTGCGACATTACACACTGAAAAGCATATAATAGAAATATATGTTACAATCAGTGTAATTCTATTTAGAAGCAAAATAAAAAAATAATCAGCTCAAATGCATACGGTGACTCACCTTGTGCGACCTAGCACAAACGCACACATACCCGGACAGGTGCACTCTCTCTTTTATTGTCCCTGTCTCACCCCACTTGGAATCTCTGGCTCTCTCATACACGCATTGATGCATACGTTTCCCTTTTTGCCAGGTCTAAATAACATCCAGAGCCCTTGGGAAAACATTACAGAGGTTGATGAAGTGTGAAAAGACAGATTCCAGGTTCACTGAGAGGACTACATGAATTCAAGTGGTTATCGTCTGTTCCCGAGATAAGCAAGTTTGAGGGGCATTGAAAGGTTAGAGTGACTTTGTGTCAATCAGCGGTAAAAAAAAAAAGTTTTTACACTGAAAGAAACCTGGTGGATCCGCCACAAGTGTGACTGTGTTATGTATTTTAATATTTTTGGGATTTCCTGTCTAGACTCATGAACACTGGCTTGCTTTATTAAACAGCTTTATTTTTATTCATGAAGGTCAGAATAAGTTATTTTAATGAAACAAGTCCACAGGGAGCAGAAGTACATGAATGTCACCAATGTTCAGGAAAGATGAACAGCAGCAGCGGTAGAAAGTGCACCGAAGTCAGTCCAAGAGGCAGGCAAGAGGTAGTTCCTTCGGTTTGTATGTGGGTCACACTCATTAGGGCCCCCACAACACGTTATGTCCTGGTGGTTGGGCATCGTGAAAGGATGGGCCTTCTGGGCGCACTGAATTTATTTCCAAAGCCACAGACAATCTGAGAAACGAGAAGTGATGAGAAGCTCCTGTGAAGGAGTCATTCGAGTCGTTGTCACAGGCCTCAGGAATCAGTGAGGGACCAATAGGGAAGAAGTGAGGGGACATTGACAAGGTCACTTGGGCTGGTTGGTCTAACCTGCTGCCTGCAGTCTAGCCTTAGAGAGTCGAGCTGCTAACTTGGCCTATGTCAAAACCTACTAGTGTGCTGGAAATTTCAAATATTTGCTGCCGGATCATACCTGATGAGTGACACACTGTCATGATCATTAAGTACTCAGTAGCATGGCACTCCGTAATATCTGAAGACGCTAACAACCCTGGGCTGCAGAATATTCAATTAACAGCTTGCCATCATCGTTATAGCCGCTACCTGTTTGCTCAACAATGATTCAGTGATCAAACCTCCCAAGCTCTCCGGGAACGCAGGATGGCCAACTGATGATTGGTGATGACAGCCTCAATAAAAGCAAGGATGTGTGCACATTATTCTATATGTGTGTGCACGTGTTTGTGAGTTTGAGTGTGCCTCTGCTTAAGTACATGGATGTGCGTTTTCATGTTGAAGAGTTGAAATGTTGTGCGTGTTTTTGTGGATTGCTGTGTGATTATATTTTATTTAAGTATTGTTGGATAATAATGTTGCTATGATGAGCGGATGTTGTTCTGAAGTCTGTATAAGTTTTACAATTACTCACCTGTTGCCAAAAGGCGTTCTATGTCCCTAAGGATATAGTGCAGAACTGTTGTAATTCACGGACAAGTTATTGTGAATGAACCAGTCAGATCATGCCAGGGACAAAAATGTGGCATGTGATTTAGAACAAGTTTATTAATAAAGACACATTCATACATTTCTTACTACAGTGCAAAGGTCAACTTCGTTTTTATTACTAGGGTAAAGAGAAAGTGACATGATAAAATTGTTTAGTACCTCACAGATCGCCTGTTGCCATTACTTTACACAGGGAAAAGGTTCGGCTAACATTCATGAGGCCTCTGCAATACGGTTTTACCTTACTGAGCAAATGTAACCCCTTGCCATCCTGATTTTGATTAACTTTTATTTTATTTTTATTTTTTAAAACACACACCAATGCAAAAAGCATGGCTAAACCAATATATTCAGATGTGCACAGCATAATATGTTACTTACTACCAATATTATGGGAGAGGAGGGGTTCTTGACTCACTTGAGGCTTCATCTGTCATGAGACATAATTAGGGTGACCAGATTCAGAAAACCAAAAACCAGGACAGTCCACAAAAATGAAAGTAGGAATCACATTTTGTATCGACTGGAGAAAAGGTGGAGATGCACAAGGGTACACCAAAATATTTGCCTTTGATACAATTTGGAACTTATAAGAAAACATAACTATTTTTTTAATCGTGAAATAACATTAAAGTTTTCTAACTTCATTTCAAATTAAAACAGTGCAAATAACCCCTTTCCTTCCCTCCCACAAGTTGTGATAAAGCTAAGGGGAAAGCTTAGGTGTCAGCAGAGGGCCTTTGAAATGCTGATTTGTTCCTCTTTAACATTTTGCTGTGTGCTTCACTGAGACACTAAAGCACAGCGGGAGAATCTTCGAAAAAAAAACCTTCATAACAATTTACTTTTATCCCCATTGTAATGTAACAGGAGAGCAGTAGCGGCTGGTACCGGACGGGGATAGTGGGTCAGCTGGGGTGAGTGAATGAAAAAAAGGACTTTCCTGCAACAGCTGACCGCCTCCTCTCCTCCGTCCTCTTCACCTTCCTTCTTCCTGTCCCGGCCAGCAGCAGGAAGCACCTGGGCACACAGGCTCCCGGGAGCCAAACACAATGCTGAAATGCAGCGTTGTGATTGGTCTGAGCGCCAAGATTTGGCGCTCAGCTGGGGACAGGGAGCATGGTTATGTTTCTCACCAGGCTGTGTAATGTAGTCTGGTGGGGAACATGCAAAGTGCGCATGACTGTTTGGCCGGCCCAAAAGGGCCGGCTAAACAGTCATGAGCACTTAGGTAGAGCAAATCACTCCTCCCCTTGCTCTGGCCAGCCCCACCCCACCCCACCGCTGACTACAATAGGATCAAGCATTGGCAATGCCAATCGGACTCGCCATATTTGTACGTTTTTTGTATTTGTTGCAAATAGAAAATGTCAAAGGGATTTGAGGGATAGCGCTGCTGTGTCCGTCCTCGCATAGCACTGCGTGTGTATGAAGGCTGAAACCTTTTGCACTTTATCAACATGACTTATTAACATGACGCGCTTGGCTGAAAAACAACACAGTACGAAAAAATGTAATCTTGAAAAAGACGGAAACACAGTAAGCAGCTGCTAATAAAAAAATGTGTATTTCCGTCTGGAATGCACAGCGCCATCTCCACCCACCACTAAGAGGAGAGAGCAAGCAAGCACGAGTAAAAAGGACGGGCAAGCAGCGGCTTAGACAAAAAAAAACATTGCCCATATGAGCACTGCGTGTGTATGTGGTATCTTGAGGGATACCACACGAGAGAGTACCAAAAAAAAGTGTAATTTATAATAATAATACAAACACAGATGCCACACCAAGCACATGCTACAAAACTATATGTATGTATGCAAGACGGACCCAAACTAAACAACAGCTCAAAAACTATCAAACTGCGCTTGATTATTGACACTCTTTTCTCTCTTCTCTAAATGCAGCCTTGAGAAAGCCCTGGCCCTATCAGCCACATAGGGCGAAACACGTGTTGGCTGTTCACTTTTTCGAAAAATCTGCTTTACGAAAAACCAAAAACGAGTGAAATGATCATAATAATGTGGTGAATAAAAAGAACTACCTTCACTCAAATCAATCTAGATTAATGTGTGTTATTTGGACAAGGAATTACCCCCTAACAATAATACTTCTTTTGAAAAGGAGGAACACCTGCTCACAACTTTTCCCTCAACTGTTTATTCAAGGCTGTAAAAGTCCAGAGCCTTGAGCAAAAGTTCCTCCAACAACACTAGGGATTCATATCCAGTATCAGGATCTCTGGACCGTTCACTCTTCTTTCAACTATATGCATTTGTACCTGGGAGGCACACAATCAGCAGGGGCTGAAACATTTTGCAGTTTATGAACATTACGCGCTTGGCATAAATTTGTGTCTTGGACGGGGAGGGATAATTGTTTTAGCAATAGACACAGTGGAAATGCAAGCCCTTTAACCAACTGAAACAATACAGCCTTTTTAACATATGCATGCTATTTTAAAAACGTGTGAAGTACTTAACTGTGGCTCCAAGAAGACGGACAGGGCTACGCAGCTACTTTGAAGTTATTTGTTTCGTTCTGATTGTAAAGCACACAATCTGAAAAAGACCTGTGAAGTACTCGGGTGTGGCTTTAACACTAAGCCAAGCAGCAAGTTTGCAATTATGTGTTTGTTTGTACTCCAAAAGCATATAATCAGAAGGAGACCTATGAACTCCTTGGCTGCGGCTCCAACAAAACGGACGTTAAAGCAGGCACCAACTTAGCAAAAAAAAAACGTGTTTCTGTGTGCCTAGGAAGCACACTGTGGGCAGGAGCTGAAACCTTTTGCACTTTATTAACATTACACGCTTGACTGAAAAACAACACAGCACAAAAATAAATTGTAATGTTGATTAAAACTATGTATATGTGTACCTGGGAGGCATATGATTATTAAAGGCTGAAACCTTTTGCACTTTATGAACATGACGCGCTTGGCTAAAAAACAACACAGTATGATAAAATGTAATCTTGAAAAAGACGGAAACATAGTAAGCAGCTGCTAATAAAAAAAAAAACTGTGTTTCTGTCTGGATGGCATACGATTAGCACGGGCTGTAACCTTTTGCACTATATAAACATTACGCCAGCTGAAAAAACATCTGTGTTTGTGCCTGGAAGGTAGACGGTTATCAAAGGCTGAAATCTTTTTCACTTTATCAAGATGACGCGCTTGGCTGAAAAACAACACAGTACAATAAAATGCAATAATGTGTGGGTATCTTGAGGGATAGCGCTGCTGTCTCTGTCCTCGCACATCACTGTGTGTGTATCTCGAGGGATAGCGCTGCTGTGTCCGTCCTTGCAGAGGACTGTGTGTGTATTTCGAGGGATGGCGCTGCTATCTTATTCCTCGCAGAGCACTGTGGTGAGGTGTGGTGCAGAGGCCAGGGCAGCTGATTTCGGAGTACAGGGCTCACGGTTCGATCCCCGGCTCCGGCGGCAGCTCAGCTCAGCACCATGTGACTCTGGGCAATAGCTCACTTAATTTCCATGACGGCCCCCAGCGCCTTGAGACCCGTAAGGGTGAGTAGTTCGCGCTTTACAAATACGGATTTAGATTTAGATTTTTTTTTGTGTGTATGTGGTATCTTAAGGGATAGTGCTGCTGTCTCCTTCCGCCGGAGCACTGCATGTGTATGTGGTATCTCAAGGGATAGCGCTGCTGTCTCCTTTCTTGTTGAGCACTGCGTGTGTATGTTGAGGGATAGAGCTGCTGTCTTCTTCCTTGAGGGATATCACTGCTGTTTCCTGCCTCGCTGAGCACTGCGTGTGTATGTGGTATCTCGAGGGATAACGCTGCTGTTTCTGTCCTCGTACATCACTGTGTGTGTATCTTGAGGGATAGCGCTGCTGGCTCTGTTCTCACACATCACTGTGTGTGTATTTTGAGGGATAGCGCTGCTGTGTCCGTCCTCGCATAGCACTGCCTGTGTATGAAGGCTGAAACCTTTTGCACTTTATCAACATGACTTATTAATATGACGCACTTGCCTGAAAAACAACACAGTACAATAAAATGTAATCTTGAGAAAGACGGAAAACAGTAAGCAGCTGCTAATAAAAAAAATGTGTATTTGTGTCTAGAATGCACAGCTCCATCTCCACCCACCGCTGAGAGGAGAGAGCAAGCAAGCACGAGCAAAAAGGACGGGTAAGCAGAGACTTAGAAAAAAAAAAACATTGTCCATTTGAGCACTGCATGTGTATGTGGTATCCCGAGGGATAGCGCTGCTATCTCCGTCCTCGCACATCACTGTGTGTATGTTGAGGGATAGCGCTGCTGTCTCCGTCCTCGTACAGCAATGCGTGTGTATCAAGGCTGAAACATTTTGCACTTTATCAACATGACGCGCTTGGCTGAAAAACAACACAGTACGATAAAATGTAATCTTGAAAAAGACGGAAAACAGTAAGCAGCTGCTAATAAAAAAATGTGTAAAAACAAAAAAACAAACATTGCCCATCCAGCCCTTGGTGGCTAGGATTAAGGGCTGTGCTTCCAAATTAAAGCTTGTTAACTTTATTGGTGTAGTTATTTTAACACGTTTTAAGCAGCGCTCACCACCTCCCAGGTCTCCGGAAGCCCGCAGCCCGACACTTGCAGCAGCTTGGTTCCGCTGGCTGGGTCCAGAACTGGGAAGGTGGCGGCAGCAGACACCAAGTGGCCACAGATAAATCCGTTAGCGCGGAGCAGTGGTGAGGCGTTCAGGGAGGAGGATGCAATGCCGGCGACTGGCAGGGACGAGTAGAGGCTCCGGAAGACAATGGGCACAGTAAGCGGGAGCCGCTGCAGCCGAGTCTCCGTAATGCGAAGCACAGCGCCATCGCCACCCACCGCTGAGAGGAGGGAGCAAACAAGCATGAGCAAAAAGGACGGGCAAGCAGAGACTCAAATAAGAAAAAAACATTGCCTCGCGCGAATAAAACTGAAACGAGCTTGCATTGAAGTAAAAAAAAAAAGAGATCCACGAAAAACAACAGACACAAAAAAAATGCACTAACACCAGTAAAGGGGCCAATAGCCATAGGTGTGCCCAACAGGGAAAAAGGAGGGACATAAAACACGCTAACCCAATAGCAAGTAAGACATTTTGAAAGACACACTCAAAAACAAATAGGAAAACGGAGGCGGAGACTCCCTCACTAAAGCATATACTGCATGTCTCAACAAGACAGCGCATGCGATGCCTAGGCGAGACCTAAAAATAAAATGATAATAACGTTACATTATTATCATTCTATCTTTCTTTTTGAGCAGTGGGACGACACTCCTCTGCTTCAGCGTAGGAGTCGCCACTGCAGGAGAGGTCCCTAGGAAATTTGAGCCTGCACTCTATTTTAAATTTAACGTGCATGCTCACAGACCCCCTCCCCAAAACCGGGATATTAATTAGTTTTAATTTCAACTGTCAGAACACTGGAACTGAACATGAAAATCCAGGACTGTCTGGGCAAATCTGAGACGTCTGATCACCCTATAGCCCCTCCCTACGGTCAATAGGGGTAATAAATAGCATATGCCATGATACTGAAAACAAATGTGTTCCAATAACATGGTATTTTGAGCAACTGTACTAATAAAAGCAAACTTGCACATTTATTCCTAAAGTGCACAGGCCAAATTCCATGATATTTCCGTAGTACTGTATCTCTGGCACCAGGCCATTACCCATGTCCATGTTCGCGTTGTTCGATTCTGGCACTCGCCTATCATTTGAATCTTACACACGTTATATATTATATCATATTAGCTTCACCTCTGCTGACAGCTCTTGGACCCCCTTTTTTAACTTCACGAGACAGCACTTCACGGCTCTTTGTCCACAGCGCTTTGTTGGTAATCAGGACACACCTCACATGCTGCGCTTTTGAGTATGGTTCCATCCAGTGCGACTCACAGGGCGTACATATTACGATTGTTAATCACGACCATCATGATTTCAATATTTATATGTTGACTGCTGACTTATGTGTTGGTTTTTCCTGTTATGTTTTCACCATGACTATATACAGTGTATTGTATTGTATTTTATTAACCAGCAGTCATGCTCTGAACAGACTTTTTAAGATGGCCGCTACAGTAATTGCATCTCACAGTCCGTTTACTTCCGGTCAGAAGTTGTACCTTTTGTTTACTTAAGAGCAATGCCATTGGCTTGTACTTTGCACGTGATCAAGGCTGCGGGGCAGCCGAAACGCGTTGTGCATTAAATAACTTCTGTTTCTAAACTTACAGACTTGATTGCTGACTCTGAGAGCGCGTTTATGGCGATATAGAGTGGATACTTACGGCCGGTATGCTCTGCTGGCGTACGCGCCACTTTTCATGGGTCCGGTGATCGGAAGGAGCAACAAGTGTGGATATAAATATATATATATATATATATATATATATGTGTGTGTGTGTGTATATATATATATATATATATATATATATATAAAAAAAATCCTCATGAAAACTTCAATCAAGAAGCAGGCACGGACCCATCAAGGTGCGATTATTTCTTATTTTATTGTTCTTCTTTTGTGCAAGTGCATGTCCCTGACGCGTTTCGGCCGCGCTCAAGCGGCCTTGATCACATAAACGCCCTCGTTCCCTTCTCTCTTTATAAAACACCTAACCATGTGATAAACACACCAATTAACTAATGACATAGACAACAGACCACATATTGTTCACTTATTTGTTTTTTGTGCTTCGTTATACGGTGAGAAAACAGACTTTAACATTTTATAAAATCTTTTTTGTATAAATATATTATTGCCCGTTGTTTTTTCACCAATCATCAAATAAATAGATCTAATGTTGTAAAGCTCATACATAAATATATATGTATTCCTATACATAATATATAAATACCTTCATAAGTAAATAAATACCATCTTAATTCATATTTTACCCGATCCTAGCCACAATGCTTATAAACATGATATAAATAACTTGCAGAGCTGTAAAAACATTTAATCACATAAAAACAACTGAAGGCCTGAAAGTCATTTGTCCAACTTGAACCATATAAAGTGCAAAGTGCCTACAAGTGTCCTACATTTAAAGAGCTAACAGTGCTTCAACTAAGGAAGTAAAATAGCAGCGGCGAAAGCATACTTCATAAGCTTGATTGACATCACTTTTGCTATGCCAAACATCTTCCTACACAATGCCTGACCTTTATACTCTTAAAGTGGCTCGTGCTTTCAGCATAAAAACGTCGGCTCATAGAAACTCCAAATTTGGTTTTCATTCTCAATAGGTCACTGCATTAAAGCATTACTCTATTTTACGGTATAGATGCTCACCAATTAAAGATCTTGCATATAAAATAAACATATACCAAACACAAAGTTACCTAATGCCGATGGAATCACAGGAAATTATGCAGATCTTCTCCCATTGGGTATCCTGGAATAAAATGTAAGAATAAAGTTTGATTCAAGCTGCCTTAACAGTCACTCCCTATTGCCCCCTCTCCTCAGAACCTGCACTGTTCCTATGACATAATACCTTAAATCATTTAGCTTGTTGTCATGTACCAATTTAAAGTGGCGTGCCACCGGGTAGGTAGGGTCTGAATTTACTATTGCCCTAAGGTGTTGTAGAAATCTGGTGTGCACTTGTAGTTTTGTGCTTCCCACATAACGTAGGCCACAAGTGCACTCAAAAACATACACCACATGGTCTGTCCTACAGTTGTAATGCCCCTTAACATCAGTGAATTTCTCACTGAATGCCGACTTGTATCTGGTGGTGTTGATCCCAAACTTAGATGCCCGACATGAGCTGCATTTGTAAAAGCCTTCTTTTGTGGACAACCAGTTTGTTTTATTGACTAATTCAGGGCTATTATTGACCAAAGTGTTCCTCATTGACGGGGCTATATATATATATAAGGGGGACATTATGTTACTAAAGAAAATAAATAACTGGATTTAATGCTGCCTTAGCATGCCCGTCTTTTCTTTGGTTTTCTGAAGTGTGTTGGACATTGTTAGCGAGGAACTGCGCCCACCTTGAGGCACTCGCATAAGTGATGGAAGGGATGCTGCAACGGCCGTCATTTGGCAAGTGAGTATATAAATATATATATGGTCTATGGTAGAAACAATCATGTGATGCATGTCATAATGAGCACTGAGCACTTTAAAATCTCGCACGTAATCCCATTACCACTGTCATGTGATCAAGCCTTGTGGAAGGCGAAACCCGTAATGGCGACTGAGGCGGAATAAACTCACTTTGAAGCACAATTTTGGGTCCGGGTCCGTGTATTGGAGATATCCGAGGGAGTCACGGAGTACATCTGATGTTAATGACAGGCAGTTTCACGCGGTCATACACGGAGCCCCCCCATCGAAACGGACGGCGCTGACAGTGAGACATAACTTCCGGGTTAACCTGGAATTACCCGCAATCCAGGAGGATTCCAAGCGCCTGAACCCCCGTGAGTCCAGGAAGGAAAGCAAGCCGGATCCTGTGAGAGCCTCGTGGATGTCGAGTCGGAGGACCCGACCAACACTAAGCGATCCAGGTAGGAGTTGCGAATACGGGACAAACACGGGGAGAAGGGGTGTGCATAAATATCGGAAGATTACTGAGTGTGAGAGCGAAATAAAGAACTCGCCAGTAGTCCAAATCAAACCGATAAATCAGCCTCATGTCAGCCGACGTTGTAAGAGCGAGAGAGGCAGCGGCAATGAGCATGTTTACCGATAGCCTCGTAATGACTACAAATACAAACAACCGATCTAATGAGAACATACAGAGTACAAATTCTACGAAAGAAATGTTTAAGAAACTGGAAAAGAAAATGAAATCAGAACAACAAAAATGGTGGGAGTCAAAATCATTGCAAGGCTACATAGAAGTGGGGAGAATCCCGAGGGGTTAAGAATTTTAATGGCCCCCAGCTATGACGAACCGAACCCGGAGCTAATGAAGGAATGGGCTGAATGCAATTTAGACTCTTCACGTAAACTAACTTTAATCCTCATTAAATATGCTGACATAGACAGAGCCAAGCTACTAAAAGACATTGAAGAAATCAATGAGGAATTGGACAAATTAACTAATAAGGAAGAGCAGGACAAACTAAGGAAGGATATGATGATACGGTTAAAACGGGAAGAAGAAAAAATCAAGGAAAGAAAGGCATTTAAATTCTTAAGAGACAAGAAGAATTATGAATTAGGACAAATATTCACGTTTGCCAAGCGCTATGATGCCATCAGAAAATCTAAATCTCAAGGGGCGAATGGACCAGCAATGTCCGCTACAAGAATCAACGTGCACAGTACAAGTACTTCACAATCTGATGCAAGCTCAATGGGGGGGAGTGAATCAGAATCAGAATTTCGGAGCACGGAACAAGCGAAACAACGACCCAAACCGTCCCCAGGCGAGGAATTGAATTTTTTATGTGTAGAGAGAAGGCAAACACTGCGTCCGAGGCCTCCACAAAAAAACGAAGAACACACAACAACTACAGACGAAGGCAGAGGCGCAAAGCAAGGGCAAAGCGAACAAAAACAAACCAGGAGAAAAGGGAGGGGATATTGGAAAAACAAGTAATTACAGAACTTAATAACAAAAACACCATTATAAACATCGTGGAAATCAAATTGACTAAACAGGAGAAGGAAATACTTAGTCTGGGACTGTCATTTGCACCAGGCACAGATTTTGATTACGCCACTACTAGATGTGATGTTTATAAAGGAGTCAGAAAATTAAAATTAAAGAAATTGTACGCATCTCAGAGAAAAACTAATGAACAAACAACATCGGATGAGACATTGATACAAGGAATATCCCAATCAGATATACCCTTATTAAGAACTATGCAATGAATTATATGAGGAAAATGTCAATCAACAGGGAGAACAAAATGGAGCATCAAATGATATCGCTACAATTAGCAAAAGACCAAATACCCCGTTTAAAGCGAAATCAACATATACCCCAGTGTCGACACGAGATTCAATTGACATATTCCATGAATCGGTAACTGCCCAACTCAAGAAGCTCAACAAAAAAGTGCAAGCAAAGAAAAGGGTATACAGAAAAAGTAATCAACAATACACCAATCTAATGACAAAACTACAAAATAACAAAAACGTCGTAATTAGAAATAGCGACAAGGGTGGAAACATAGTTATCTGGCCACAGGAGGATTACAAAAAGAGGCCTATAATCAATTAAATGACAGAACTTGCTACATCCGCAGCGATAACATCAAGCTGAAATTAACCCACAAAGAATATTACGACAAATTAAGCCGATGGAAGAACGCGAGAATTGATTAGTGCTGATGAACACAAGTTCCTTAAAAAAGAAAATCCAACGACACCTTCATTGTATTTTATACCCAAGATACATAAAAACAAAAACAAACCACCAGGAAGGCCAATTATATCGGCAAGGGATGGTTTAATGGAGCATACAACCAAATACATTGACTATTTCTTCCAGGATTTTGTAAAGGGATTGGCATCATATGTTAAAGACACTAGCGACTTCCTAAGAAAAATTGCCAAATTTATTTGGCAGGGAGGTTACATATTAATGGCTTTGGATGTAACATCACTGTATACAAGCATTGAACACTCGGATGGGATTGCAGCAGTTGAATACTTTTTATCCCGTAGACCAAACCAATATACAGAACATAATGCAATGTTGATTGAAATGATCATGTTTTGCCTGCAGAACAATATTTTTATGTTCAATAGCCAGCTGTATCAACAAGTGAGAGGGGTAGCCATGGGGGCCAGCTTCTCCCTAGTTATGCTTGCCTACATATGGGCAGGTGGGAGGAGCAGGTCCTCATGGAAACCCACCGGGAAAGCATGCACAAACACGTAAGGATGTGGCTTCGTTTTATTGACGATTTGTTCATAGTGTGGCAAGGGAATGTAGATGAAGCAAATAATTTTGTAGAGGCCATCAACTGTAATCAGGTCAATTTACATTTCACCGCTACTATTAGTGCAACCAGTGTTGAGTTCTTAGACACACAGGTGTATGTAAATAACAACAAGTTAGAGACCAGATTATTCCGAAAAGAAACAGCAGGAAATACCACTCTTCACGCCAGCAGCGCCCATCCTAAACATTTGATAAACAGCATCCCCTATGGGGAAATGCTAAGGATGAGGCCTCTATGCAGTAACAATGAGGACCTGACAGTGGCACAGGAAGAAAGCAAGAAAAGATTTTTGCAAAGAGGGTACCCGGTGAAAGTGATTGACAAAGCCATCAGCAAATCAATGGCAATCACAAGGGAAAGAGCACTTACAGAAAAGACTAAACCAGCAACAGAAACCTCTAAAACCCAAACTAGTGCACTAACCACATTGAAAGAGGATAAGTTCAGAATTATAGTAAAATTCAGCAGACAACACAGAGAGATACACAAAATTATACAGCAAAATTGGCCTATGGTTCTAACTGATCCGGTAATAGGACCCCTGCTACCGCAGAGAGTGTCCATTACGCACAGCAAGGCCCCATCAATGAAAGACAAGATTGTTAAAACTAGTCCTGAGGTCATTGAAGGGAACAATTGGCTCCAAACAGGCAAGGGTTTTTATAAATGCAAAACATGTAAGGCTTGTATTCAGGGTATCAACACAATCAAATACCAGACACCCTTCAGTGAAAGGCAGTTTAGAATATCCAAATTACTTACATGCAAGACGGAATTTGCTGTCTATGTGCTGCAGTGCCCATGCGGCTTGCAGTACGTAGGCAGCACCAAGCTACCTGTACACAAAAGGATATTACAACACCTACGGGCTATAAGTAATCATGATGACACCTATCCAGTAGCTCGACATTTTAAGGATAAGCACAATTCAGACACTACCTTGCTTAAATACTTTGTGATTGACACAGTCCCGCCAAGCAGAAGAGGAGGGGACAGGGAAACTAAGTTAAGAAAACTGGAAACACGATATATTCTCCAATTAGATTCCAATCCCCGGGGGGCCTAAATGCAACAGAGGACATACACACTTGCCTAATATGAATACCCAGCCTCACATGATAAATAAAATATATATCTTTCATGAAAATAGAACTTAACTAGGACGTCTACTGCAAACATTAATTTTTATTCCACCAGGTAATAACTAACTCTGTTTTATGGATCATAATGGGTTTATTAGCAATTAAGAGACAATCAATACGTTCTACATTAAGGTATCGAATGTTGGTCTTATACAATATTGCTGAGTGTTATATAAGGGATTTTATATACATGCATACGCATTTTTTAGGTGTTATATTTTACATCTATAGTCGATGATGGTTTTTAAGTGTATTTTATATATTTATATATTTATAAAGCGTTACTTTGCAGATTAAAATATCCTGAGATCCAGAAACGCAAAAAAGGAAACCTAAAACAATGATATGGTGGTCAGACGAAAACAATACAGAGTGTCAACAACGGCTCTGGACAAATCAATGGGAGATATAGAATAAATAATGAAATACCCGATACGTGTATTAGCCAATTCTAATGCATTTTCTAAAATAACCTCCAGTTGCCTTAAACTCAACAATGTTTATAAGGCATGAATGCTCTGATTTCCTTGGTTTTTAATGCACTTCAGCACTTCAATGCGTCACCAATGTTTATGATTTAGGAGGTCAATCATATGACATTATTATGATATGTCCTTATAACAAATATGTCATGATTTAATAATCAGGTATTTAAACCGAGATCTGTGAACATCAGCAAAGGAATCATGACAAATGTTACTGATAAAAGACAAAAAAGACCAGTTCAAAAGAAGAAAACTGATAAATACACTGTGTACAAGATTAACTGCGTATATATGAAACAGTCACGTTCAAAGCATTTAAAACGAAAATATTTGCATAAATTTCAGTATGTTATTGGTAAATGTTTTGAATGTTTTCTATGTCTATGGTAGAAACAATCATGTGATGCATGTCATAATGAGCACTGAGCACTTTAAAATCTCGCACGTAATCCCATTACCACTGTCATGTGATCAAGCCTTGTGGAAGGCGAAACGCGTAATGGCGACTGAGGCGGAATAAACTCACTTTGAAGCACAATTTTGGGTCCGTGTCCGTGTATTGGAGATATCCGAGGGAGTCACGGAGTACATCTGATATATATATATATGTGATCAAGGCCCCTGGAGGGCTGAAACGCGTAATGGCGGCGGTGCAGGGCACAAAATAAAATAGAATTGCACTAAATCCTGGGTTCGCATCGTCCTTTCCATATGGAGTGAGCAAGTGGCGATTCAGTATCATATATATATATATATATATATATATATATATATATATACATACATATATACGAATCAACAAATGCCCTCGAGCTTCCAGGAAGCACTCGGCGGCAAGCCAACCCTCTGGCTTTCCACGATGTAACTTTCCATCACTTCTTAGGTGAGTTATGTTGCCTGACGCGTTTCAGGGCATTCCGCCCCTTAATCATAGGCTGTTACAAGTTGTGAGTGTGACGGGCTCTTTTTAATCAGTTCATGCACATTTCTCATTGGTTCCCAGCCCTCAGTGGGCTACACTCAGTTCGTGCTCCAATCTGTTGCATTCTGGGAATTGTATTATTCTAAAAAGAAAAGAAAAGAGCCTTTAATTTCCCTTGAGTAGGTTCACAGTCACATCCATTATCAATGTCCATTATCAATCCTATAGTTTTCTTTTTAGAATAATACAATTCCCAGAATGCAACAGATTGGAACACAAACTGAGTGTAGCCCACTGAGGGCTGGGAACCAATGAGAAATGTGCATGAACTGATTAAAAAGAGCCCGTCACACTCACAACTTGTAACAGCCTATGATTAAGGGGCGGAAGCCCTGAAACGCGTCAGGCAACATAACTCACCTAAGAAGTGACGGAAAGTTACATCGTGGAAAGCCGGAGGGTTGGCTTGCCGCCGAGTGCTTCCTGGAAGCTCGAGGGCATTTGTTGATTCACATATATATATATATTCACTAAAAAAAACAAAGGTTACAGGGACGTTATAGTTAGGGTCAGATTTTACTCATACAAAACCAGAGAAATTCAGCTGTTATAGTTACCTGAGTTAACTATAACTCGCGCCCCCTCAATGCACTGCTTATGACCTCACATATTACATTACTCATGACATGGTCAGTGACATAACTCATGACATCATGACATCACTGATGAGATCTCAAATGACATCCCGCACTTCAAACTATTAGCCCTGGGAGGTGGTGGTCCCCGGGGCTGCAGTGGTCAGCGCGGGCCCCTGCATCTGTATCTTTATTTGCACCGGGACCTGGCCCACCCAGGTGCTAAAGAAAACAAAGCGCGGGAGCCCGTGCTACGTTTTTATTTTCTTTCAGCTGAATTCGCGGATCCACTGTGAATCCCATCAAATTATTAAAAAAAAAAGGCTTTTATTGGGCACTGGGGCTCCATGTGGGATCCCCTGAACAGGCTTAGGGGGTCTGGGTGTTTCTATCCTGCCCCCTTTTCTTTTTTTAAATGTTTTTTCTTATGATGTGGTTCAACTGAATCACAGGATGGCTGCCAACACTTCCTGGTTTGAAGTGTTGGCAGCTAATCAGATCTCAGGCACGAGATCGGGAGGGTTCGTGGATCCACAGGGGCCACAGTTGTATGTCTGATAAATCTTTAAATTTCTCAGGAACTATTGAACGGATTTAAACCATTTAACAAAAAGAGTGCTTTCCGAACGAAGACCTACCTTTCTGCCAAATGTTGTGTAATTCCTTTTAGCAGGTAGTCCTTTAGCCGTGTCTAAAGTTTACTATGGAAATTAACATGGAGAAAATGCGTTTTTCTCGGCCCCCGCTTGACGGATCACTCCGAACCTTTCAACACAGCAGCTGAAGTGAGTGGCGTATTAGTTTTAAAAATTTCATGATATTGGCAAATGAGAAAACGTTCTTCCTGTGGAAACTAAGTCCTAACTATAACTACGTACTGGCGACTGCCATTAGGTAATATATATATGTATATATATATATATATATATATATATATATATATATATTTATTTATATATATATCCGATCCACGAACCTCGTAGTAGCCTGGTCTCAAATAGCCAGGGTGCGCGCTAAGGTACGAGGATTTTACCTTAATTACGACGACTCACCACACAGCAGAAACGCTGCACAATGCGCACACTCCTTACGCAATAATACGCCAGTCCAATCGGTGCTTGGGGTGATTTATTACATATCAAGATTCCAAGCTGACAAAAACCCTACGCGTTTCGGTGTCTTCCACTCCCTGATCACGGGTGAGGCAATAAAGTTTTGTGGCCATACTTAAACAACAAACAACATTACGTGCAACGTCCTGTGCCTGTGACAAAAATAGTAAACATAAACGAAGGACAATTATTGAGCTAGTTTTCTACTCATAACAGTTCGGCCATTTTAAAACGGTGTTACCAAAACGTTCAAAGGTGCAAATACCCCTCTCTAATTAGGTTTTCAATTGTGTACTGCATTGCCACTACATAATTCATACAGTAAAATTCATACCTGAATATGCAAAATATATACCAGTATACAGTTCCTGCTCCCAGAAAACGGAAAAGAAAAAGGACATAATATATTGACTAGTGTCATTTTCCAATATATACATGTTAATACATGTTGGTAATACTTAATATAACGTCTTCTCCATACCTTTACACTCCACAAACAATATTATAAATTAGTACATAGTGTTAATTAGTGTCACTTAATCCTGTACAGCAATGTGAATATATGCATTAGATAAACATAACATATGTATAACTGCTATACAGTGAACATTCATAGTAAATGATGACCATAACTCAGGTAAACACCAACTAAAAGGCCACATAAATTCTACCTATATATTACTCCAATAGGCGATTTATTTTCACTTCTCTAGCCAGTTACCTCATGGCATTTCTAATCTCTTTTTACATTCTACACAGAATCGTCCTTTAAATAACATAGAATTAAAAGTATTGCAATATGGTTTGTCCTTTTGTCCCACAACCCCCTTTGCCTATCCTCTGGGTAGGATTGACCTTTTTCATTTCGTGAGGAAACTTAAGCTACGCAAATGGCATGAATTGAAAGCCAAATCTGCCACTACCACCAGTACATTGAATCGACCAAGTCCCAGCAGTGTCACTTTTAGGGAGGTTGACACCCTGATTGCCCTGAGTGAACTTGATACAGATAATCCTGAAGGTACAGTAATTGATGCATGCTCTCTGGGCTTTAGAGTGGATATGAGTTGCCCAAGTGATTTTAAACCGAAGTCTACTTTCAACCCTTCGCTCCCCCCATGTGCGATTGACGTATTTGAATCTCTGGTAACCAAGGATTTAAAGAAATTGGCCAGAAAAACAAAGTGGAGAACTGACAATTTGACTAAAAAAGAAAGACTGGCTGTTAAGAACTTGCAAATTGATAAGAGTATAGTTATTCGCCAATCCGACAGGGGGGGTAACGTTGTTGTACAAAATGTTGAAGATTACATTCAAGAGGGCATGCGTCAGTTAAATGATCATATATGCTATGAGAGGGTTCCTAAAGAAAACATTGGTAACTCGAATACTTTGTATTTAGAAATGTTGAAAACATGGCATAAACAGGGTATTTTAGAGTGGGATGAATATGCATATCTAATGATTTGATCGCCTAAGATGGCGTTAATGTACTTATTGCCAAAACTGCACAAGGATCCACTGCGACCACCAGGGAGGCCAATTGTGTCATCAATAGGCTCACTATTAGAGCATACCTCTAAGTATATTGATTTTTTGTGGCCTTATGTAGAGACCTTACCGTCCTACATAAAGGATAGCAAAGATTTTCTCAATAAAATTCGAGATGTGACCTGGCAAGATGACTTTCTATTAATGACCTTAGACGTATGCAGTCTGTACACCTCGATTAAACATGCAGATGGCATTCGAGCGTGCAGGCATTTTCTGAAAGCTCGCTATATTTCTTTTTTGCAGCACACTGAAGTCCTATTGACCATGATTGAGTTCTGTCTAGAAAATAATTTTTTTATTTTCAATGACATCTTTTATAGACAGAAACAAGGGTCTGCCATGGGCACCTGTTTTGCTCCTAGTTATTCCAACCTCTTTATGGGGTTATGGGAGAAGCAGGTGCCCAAGGTCTTCAAAGAATATAGTGACCATATTAAAGTCTGGGTACGCTATATTGATGACCTTTTTATTGTATGGCAAGGTACCCAGGAACAAGCTTCCAGTTTTATTTCCTTACTCAATACAAATGATGTGAATTTGAAATTTGAGGGGCACATCAATGGAATGAGTATTGAGTTTTTGGACTTACAGGTTATTGTTGAGAACAATGATTTAAGATCTCGATTGTTCCGCAAGTAAACGGCAGGGAACACACTGCTTCATGCAAATAGTAGTCGTCCTACAAATCTAATTCAGTGCATTCCATACGGCGAGTTCCTTCGGGCTCGAAGGAACTGCAGCTCTGATATAGATTACTTGAAAGAATGTGAGAGCATGACAGCCAGATTTAGTGATCGGGGCTATACTAACAGTGTTATTCAAGCAGCATGCAACAAGGCCACTAGTTTGTCACGTGAAATAATGTTGGCTCCTAAGCGGGAGGTGGATAATCCCAATGGCAACGGAATCAGGTATATTTCCAACTATAATACAATTTCCAGTGACCTGAGAAGAAGGCTCGCTAAACATTGGGCAATTTTGAGAACTGAGCCTACATTAAATGAAGTACTTACAGAGCACCCTAATATCACCTATAGGAGAGGCAACTCGCTACGTGATAAACTGTGTAGGAATGAGATTTCTCTGGCCAAGCAATCTGGAAACATTGCACAAGGTTTTTACACCTGCATGTCTTGCAAAGCATGCAAGTATAGCTCTAACATCAAGAAGGTCTATTATCCAGTTACTAATATAGAAAAGATGATTGAGAAACATTTGACCTGTTTTTCTGACTTTTGTGTGTATGTTCTACTATGCCCCTGTTCAAAAAGCGATGTGGGAAGCACAATGTTTCCCGCAAAAAAACGAATTCTGGAGCACATGCGTGCAATACAGAATAAAGATAAGGCCTATCCAGTGGCATGTCACTTTGAGGAGGAGCATAACAGCAATCGCAATCTTTTGCGTTTCTTTGTCATTGACCGCATCCCACAGAGTATTCGCTGAGGTGACAGGATTTGCAAATTAACGCAACTAGAATCAAGATATATATTAGAATTGGATACTAGCGTCCCTCAGGGTTTGAATTCTGAGGAAGAATTGTTTTGGTTTTGGGAGAATAAGTGTTGGCACTCTCAGAGGGGAAATTAAACTGGATGAACTGTTTTTGGCCTTGGAGAGGAGCATCGTCCCCTATGGGGGATTATGCCTATTGTATAGACCTAACTTGTTCTTATTCTCTTAAATTCTTCTTCTTCTTTTTTCTTTTTCTTTTTCTTTTTCTTTTTCTCTTTCTCTTTCTTCTTATTAATCAGGTCTGTAAACTATGTGAGATTTATGATGTACTATAGGATATGATGTTGATTATAGTATGCAGTAAGAAAATTCAAGCAGTGTACCTCTGCTTAAACTGGTTTTTAAATTTGTTTGTTGAACTATTCACTATATTTTTTATGTATTGGGTTATTATTGAGCGCATTTCCTAGAGGGCCTTATTGTGAAAATATTTTCTTTATGCTTTCTTACAGATTAGATCCTGATGGAAAGAAAAAAATCCCTTTTTTGGTACTAGCCATAATGCGATGCCCCGCTATATTGGTACTAGATTATGCTGTATATTGCATTTATTTACCAAAGGATATTTATAATAATTTTTGGTTTCTCCTTAATTTCAATATTGATTTGTATGGATCAGGTTTTGTTTACCCACTGGGGTACCTGTGTAGAATGTAAAAAGAGATTAGAAATGCCATGAGGTAACTGGTTAGAGAAGTGAAAATAAATCGCCCACTGTGGTAATATATAGGTAGAATTTATGTGGCCTTTTAGTTGGTGTTTACCTGAGTTATGGTCATCATTTACTATGAATGTTCACTGTATAGCAGTTATATACATATGTTATGTTTATGTTTATCTAATGCATATATTCGCATTGCTGTACAGGATTAAGTGACACTAATTAACACCATGATAATAGGAACAGGAAAGTGCTAAAGTGCTAATAAAGTGCGTTAATACAGTGATGAATTAAAAATACTTTGCTGGAGTAAAGACTACTTTTATGTGCTCAGTTGTGCCATATGTGCTAGTGGTTAAAAACAACTGTAAATACCAAACAGACTTGAGCGGAATAAGACCAAATAGAAAAGTATGTTGTGTCGAGGACGTAACTGTGTCACAATTCCAGCCGGAACATGTGCACAACAGGAGTGCAGGACACTCTGTAACAATAGTAATGGAAACATATCTATGTGCATTGGAACATAGCAAAAACATAGCAAATAATGCGCAACAAGATTGGACAGAAAGCCGTGAGAATACGGAATACGAAGCTTAAATGCATGTATACTCCAACAAAAGACAAGGGCGTGCAGTGCGACATAATGCCAGGGATAAATCCCAGTGTCATGCACTGAACATGTCAACAAACTGTAGTGAACTCCATGGTCGCAAAACATGGCTTAGCAGTCAGCCCCGTGGAACCAATACAATGCATAGAGTAAAGATCAGCAAGAAAGACAGGCTCCAGACAGTGTATGATGCTACGACCGGGAGCTGAACAACCGTGTGTCAAGAAGATCTATAGGAAATTGTGAAGGTCCTCGCTAGTGTTAAGGCCTGCAGGTGTTTTAGTGTTGAGTTCAAGGATGTATCAAGTTTCTAGCTGAGTTGTTTCTCCCGGTTACCTCCCCCTCTCAGTGGAGGTACACAGTCTATAACAGAATACTTGAAATGGTCAAGGTTGTTGTTGTGCACATCCTTGAAGTGCCTCGCTACTGGGTAGGTGGGATCACTGTTGACAATTGCCCTAAAGTGTTGGAGGATGCGGAGATGAACTTGTAGTTTAGTACTACCAACGTACCTTAAACCGCATTTGCATTGGAGTACGTAGATCGCGTACTCTGTTCTGCATGTGAGTCTATGTTTAATGGTGAGTGGTTCCCGCCTAAATGTGGCATCTATCTGGGTGATGTTACCCCCAAATTTGCAAGCTCTGCAGCTGCTGCATTTGTAGAACCCTTTAATGTCAGACAGCCAGTTGGTTCTGGTGGTGACTTCTGGGCTGCTTCTAACCAGAGCATCATGCATCGAAAATGCACGCCTGTGTGTGATGTCAGGACGTTGAGCTACTAGAGGCCCCAAAATTGGGTCAGATTTAATAATCCTCCAGTGCTTGTTGATAATGGATCTTATGGCACGCTCTTCTGTGTTATATGTGATGATGAGACGGGTGTTAACGGTGCCTGGACTGTCAGACTCATTAGAGTTGTCAGTGTTGTTGGGATTGGAAATAGGACTCCCGATCAGAAGTTCCTCTCTGGGTATAGAGTTGGCCCTGTTGGTAGCTGTGATTATGTTTTGTTTGGAGTAGCCACGGGCCCTGAATCTCTGTTGTGCCTCACTCTGACATATTGCTAAATCACTGATAGAGCTGCAAATTCTACGTAGGCGGAGCATTTCACCATAGGGAATGCTGGCAATCAGATGTCTGGGGTGAAAGCTTGAGGCATGCAAGGTGGAGTTGCCTGCTGTGGATTTTCTGTGAAGTTTGGAGTGTAATGTACCATTAGAGACATATAACATGACATCAAGGAACTCAACAGAGACGGTGCTTATGTTCGCATTAAACTCAAGGTTCAGGTCATTGGCATTAATTTCGGATATGAAAGACATAGCACTGTCAGAATCACCTCTCCAGATTACAAAAACGTTGTCGATGTACCTAAGCCAGGTTACAATGTGATTGTTCCATGCAACAGAATGTCTTGCCATGAGGACCTGCTCCTCCCACCAACCCACATGGAGGCATGCGTAGCTGGGCGAAAAGCAGGCCCCCATGGCAACACCCCTAAGCTGTTGGTAAACTGCTTTATCAAACATGAAGAAATTGTTGCACAAACACCATTCAATAAGGAACAAGATCAAATCATTGTGCTTGTAACAGTGGATTGGTCTTTTGCTGAGGAAATGTTTACAAGCAGATAAACCATCACAGTGATGAATACTAGTATACAACGAGGTGATATCTAAGGACATCAGAATATAATCATCAGACCATGGAATGTCTTTGACCTTAATCAGAAAATCACTAGTGTCCTTCAGGTAAGTTGGCTGATAGTCACCAGTTCTTGTAAAAAGAAGTCTACATACTTAGAAATGTTTTCGCACATGCTTTTACGGGCCGAAATAATGGGACGGCCTTGGACTGGTGATAAGCATTTATGTACCTTGGGGAGAAGGTATAAGACAGGGATCACAGGAGAATCATTAGTCAAGAATGAAAGTTCGTCTTTACTGAGGATTCCATCAGATCTATATATATATCTATATCTATATATATATCTATATATCTATATATATCTATATCTATATATATATATCTCTATATCTATATCTATCTCTCTCTCTCTCTTCTCTCGCTCTCTCTCTCTCTCTCTATATATATATATATATATATATATATATTCCAATCGAAAGCACTCCCAAATTGAAAACACCACTCGCAGCGTGATTTTCTCCGTCATTTATTGGCAGGCTACAGAATAACTGACACATCAGTTTTGGCAGTTCATGCGCCTCCCTTGGCCATACGCGTTTCAGGTAACTTCTCCCTTGATCACTGGCTAGGCTTCATAGAGACCAGGTGGGCAACAGTGACACTGCATTCGCAGCGTGATTTTCAAGCCTGCCACAGTGGGCGTGTCCTTTCAGGCATTGTGGTACTTGTAGGGTTAGTAAATACCCCACCAACTCGCTCCTATTAGTATCTCTTACCCGGTTGGGTCTGCCTTCCGTGCTGTGTAGTGACTCTGTTGTTTGCAGTCCACCAACAGGTCACGTTGCTCCTAGGCACCTAAGTTCACGGTGCTGCGGACTCACTCTGTCGGCGATATTTATATATATATATATATATACATATATATATATTTATATATTCAACCACTTTCTCCCCCTTTCCGGAAAAGACATGAGCCGCACTCGCAACACAGGCAATTAAAGCATTTATTGAGCAGCATACGGGCAGTCCTGACGCGTTTCGTTCATCCTTGAACTTTATCAAAGGTAAGCCCTGGCAGCAGAAACCGATTACAAACCAATGGACTTCGATTGCATTTTAAATAATTTCGGCCCTCTAGTGGACACCCTTATGGGTGTTTAATTAGTGCATGCTGGAATCCGTGGTTTCCTAATGCGGTCAAAATGAAAAACCCTCCAGTGGGCTGTGCCAAAGTACTTTTTGCTGTCTCACCGGAACGATTTAGTTTCCAGATCTGTGTTGCTCCATCCGCATTCCTATTTTCGAGGCTGCCTGGATCCATGCCATATTCAGTATATGGCAGCGTCCGTTACCCAAAATCGTTTTCACGAGGCTTCCAAATTGGTCCAAGGTTGGGTAATGATGGCTCACTTGCTGGTGGTGCGTTTGCTCTGCGGCGGGACCAAGCCGCTGAATATTCAACCACTTTCTCCCCCTTTCCGGAAAAGACATGAGCCGCACTCGCAACACAGGCAATTAAAGCATTTATTGAGCAGCATACGGGCAGTCCTGACGCGTTTCGTTCATCCTTGAACTTTATCAAAGGTAAGCCCTGGCAGCAGAAACCGATTACAAACCAACGGACTTCGATTGCATTTTAAATAATTTCGGCCCTCTAGTGGACACCCTTATGGGTGTTTAATTAGTGCATGCTGGAATCTGTGGTTTCCTAATGCGGTCAAAATGAAAAACCCTCCAGTGGGCTGTGCCAAAGTACTTTTTGCTGTCTCACCGGAACGATTTAGTTTCCAGATCTGTGTTGCTCCATCCGCAGTCCTATTTTCGAGGCTGCCTGGATCCATGCCATATTCAGTATATGGCAGCGTCCGTTACCCACAATCGTTTTCACGAGGCTTCCAAATTGGTCCAAGGTTGGGTAATGATGGCGCACTTGCTGGTGGTGCGTTTCCTCTGCGGCGGGACCAAGCCGCTGAATATTCAACCACTTTCTCCCCCTTTCCGGAAAAGACATGAGCCGCACTCGCAACACAGGCAATTAAAGCATTTATTGAGCAGCATACAGGCAGTCCTGACGCGTTTCGTTCATCCTTGAACTTTATCAAAGGTAAGCCCTGGCAGCAGAAACCGATTACAAACCAACGGACTTCGATTGCATTTTAAATAATTTCGGCCCTCTAGTGGACACCCTTATGGGTGTTTAATTAGTGCATGCTGGAATCCGTGGTTTCCTAATGCGGTCAAAATGAAAAACCCTCCAGTGGGCTGTGCCAAAGTACTTTTTGCTGTCTCACCAGAACGATTTAGTTTCCAGATCTGTGTTGCTCCATCCGCAGTCCTATTTTCAAGGCTGCCTGGATCCATGCCATATTCAGTATATGGCAGCGTCCGTTACCCACAATCGTTTTCACGAGGCTTACAAATTGGTCCAAGGTTGGGTAATGATGGCGCACTTGCTGGTGGTGCGTTTGCTCTGCGGCGGGACCAAGCCGCTGAATATTCAACCACTTTCTCCCCCTTTCCGGAAAAGACATGAGCCGCACTCGCAACACAGGCAATTAAAGCATTTATTGAGCAGCATTCGGGCAGTCCTGACGCGTTTCATTCATCCTTGAACTTTTTCAAAGGTAAGCCCTGGCAGCAGAAACCGATTACAAACCAATGGACTTCGATTGCATTTTAAATAATTTCGGCCCTCTAGTGGACACCCTTATGGGTGTTTAATTAGTGCATGCTGGAATCCGTGGTTTCCTAATGCGGTCAAAATGAAAAACCCTCCAGTGGGCTGTGCCAAAGTACTTTTTGCTGTCTCACCGGTCACGATTTAGTTTCCAGATCTGTGTTGCTCCATCCGCAGTCCTATTTTCGAGGCTGCCTGGATCCATGCCATATTCAGTATATGGCAGCGTCCGTCACCCACAATCGTTTTCACGAGGCTTCCAAATTGGTCCAAGGTTGGGTAATGATGGCGCACTTGCTGGTGGTGCGTTTGCTCTGCGACGGGACCAAGCCGCTGAATATTCAACCACTTTCTCCCCTTTCCGGAAAAGACATGAGCCGCACTCGCAACACAGGCAATTAAAGCATTTATTGAGCAGCATACGGGCAGTCCTGACGCGTTTCGTTCATCCTTGAACTTTATCAAAGGTAATCCCTGGCAGCAGAAACCGATTACAAACCAACGGACTTCGATTGCATTTTAAATAATTTCGGCCCTCTAGTGGACACCCTTTATATATATATATATATATATTACCTACCTATATTACCTACTGCCGGTCGCCAGTAGGTAGTTATAGTTAGGACCTAGTTTCCATAGGATTTGCCAATATCTTTGGCGACGTTTGACGAATCTTCGCGAAATTTTCAAAATGAATGGCCCGCTCCAGTCAGCTCTGTCTTGAAAGTTTTGAGGTGATTCGTCAAGCGGGGGCCGAGAAAAAAGGGGGGTCCCAAAACGCCATAGGAAATGTTGTTGCAGCTGCAGCCCAAACTGCTGAACGGAATTACACCAAATTTGGCAGAGAGGTGGCTCTTGGTCCAGAGTCCACTCTTTGCTTTAAATGATGTAAATCCGTACAGTAGTTCCTGAGAAATGTAAAATTAAAAAATATCAATATCTGGTGATCGCGAACCCTCCCGATCACGAGCTTCATTCTGATTGGCTGCCTACACTTCAAACCAAGACGTTTTGGCAGTCATCTTGTGACTTGGTAAAACCGAGTCACAAGAAAACAGTAAAAAAAAGATACAAAACAAGAAAAGGGTGCAGGGTAGAAACACCCTGACCCCCTAGGCCTGCTCAGGACCCTCAGGCCCAAAAAAAGCATATTTTTTTTATTTTCCGCCGGAGTCGCACTGGGTGCCGAATCCACACCCCGGGCTCGCGCGCTTCATTTTCCTTAAGCCCCCGGGTGGGCCAGGTCCCAGGGGCAATCAAAATTTATGTAGCGGGGGCCACGGGCACCCCCACAGCCCTGGGGACTGCCACCTTCCTGGGGCTTTGCTCATAAAGTGCGGGGACAGGCGGCCTCCCGCAGCCCCAGGGACCGCCACCTCCCTGGGGCTTTTTAAAAAAAAACTGTGTGGGATGGCTGCTGCCCCCTCACGCTGCCCCGGGGACGGCCACCTCCCTGGGGCATTTCCTATTATGGGGTGGGGGCCATGCGGGCCTCCCCAAACCCCGGGGACCGCCACCTCCCAGGGGCTATTAATGATAATACCTGTGGGGGGGCTCGAGCACCCCCACACTGCCCCGGGGACCACCACCTCCCGGGGCTATTTTGACATTGGGAGAGGGGCCGTGCGGCCCCCCTCCTGGAGCCCTCTATGGCCCTGGGGGTACCACCCCCAGGGCCAACTCCGGCAATGTCCCGGGGTGCCCACCCCCGGAACATTTCGGTTTGCAATGACAGTGCGGGAGCACAGCTCCCGCCGTGTCATTGCAAACTTCTGCTTTGCTTTGTGGAAACCTGCTCTCGCTTCCACGAAGCAAGCAGATTGCTTTTGGAAAATGGGAGCTGCATGTCAGCAGCTCCCCTTGTCCAAAAGCAATGCCGGCTCCCGCAGGAGGTGGGGAGCCGGCTGGGACCACGGGGGCATTAGGGCTCCCCCGCGGTCCCAACGTAAGGCCAGGCCCTGGGGGATGGGGTCCCCGGGGCCATAATTGGCCTCAGGAGGGGGGTGATCCAGCGCGAGCACCTAAAAAACGTCAGGGGTCACCTTTAATTCAACTAGAGTCAGCGGAAATATTTCATTTCATTCATGGGCCCTTCATACCCCCCTCACTTAAACATTCACTTTATCGGTGTCCCCAATTCACAAGCTAGGTTTACTCGCACTGTTATTCGCTTTTTCCTCTTACTATATTGAAAGTTTACGCCACCCTATAGGTTATACACATTCAACACCTAGTAACCAAGTAAACCCTCCTTCCTTTGGTCGATGGACCTTATTAGTTGAGTTTAATTTATGGTAAGCTTATAACTTTTAATTCTTGAATCTAATCAATGAACAACAAAAATACTGACACTGGATACATTTTATGATTTTTATATAAGTAATAAATCGGGATTTGTTAAAGATACAGTGTAGTCACACATCAAATTTTACGAGAGAGAAACAGGATCAATAAAACAATGATTCGAAAACATCATAGTATAAAATGCAATAAGGAGTGGATAGGTTAAGAGACATCAGGTTTAACTGTGAGAGAAACAGAAAAACATACCAATACATAAATTATGAATACATTTGAAATTGACAAATATACATACCTACAAAGGTTTTCTAAGGAAAACTGCCCCTATGGCCAGTAGAGATAGTGGAGGTTTCTCAACTTAGGGTTGGGAAACAAAGTTCAGGTTAGGACAGTTGACAGTGAAAGTAAACAGGGATAACTAAACTCTCTATTATTAACACCTTTACTAAATATTACCCTCTCTCCTCGTGGTTCTTCCGCAAATTTCCCGAAACTTACTAATTTCTATCTTGTCTCCAGGACAGCATCAGACAGGGCAGGACGATGTATCAGGGGTTCTACGTCTTCTTATAATCAGCTCAAAGGTCATCACTCCGCCCTTAGCTCTCCCTCAGCAGCTCTCGCCCTCCGCAGCTCTGATCATCAGTTCTGACCCTCAGTTCAATTTATTTCCCCCACAGGGTACCCCAGGTATACCTTTTCATTTTACATATTCATCCCACTAATGTTTCAATATTCTCCAAACCTCATTCTGTGATTGGCCAACTCGAGGGGTGTCAGCATTGTCCATCACTCTTCCGACTAAACCCATCCCCATTACATCTTTTTATTGAAATCGCAACAGCAGCACACCACAGAAACGCACACATCACAACCACCACCACCACCACCACCAAACACCTGCACCACAAACCCCCTGCACATTACACAACACACACCGCACCAGCACCACAAACACCATGGCACCACAAAGAATGCCCAAGTTCACGCCCATTGAGCTGACGGTCATGGTCGACGAGATCATCAAGGTGCACCCACAAATCTATGGGAACATGGTCCAGCACACACCACTAGCCACCAGAAACAGAATGTGGAACCGGATCGTAGACCAGGTCAATGCAGTCGGGACCCTGCCCAGGAACAGAGGAGAAATAAACAAACGTTGGAATGACGTCAAGAGCCTGGTCAAGAAGAAGGAGGGCAAAAACAGAGAGCTGGCTGCCGTCACTGGCGGAGGGAATCCCGCGCTCTTCAAGACCTTCAAAGCGTGGGAGGAGAAGGTGCGAGTCATAATACATCCGGAGATCCTCGCCGGATTAGCAGGGGGAGTGGAGGCTGGTAAGTACAAACTAATGTATACCAGCACACCGCTATGTACTCACATGCACTACCACCATGCCACAGCTCCCAGGGACAAACACCCCCATGTCCAGCACACAATACACAACACATCACACACACATGCAACAGACACCACCACACACAGCCCAAACCGAACAACTGTAAGATACGTGGGGACATGTGTACACTCAGCCAGCCACGTAACCACCAACAGGTCCCCAAATATGCCAGAAGCGCCACAACGAGCACCCACCACACCCATGTGTCCGCCACAGCTGCACTAACCGACAAGTAACAGGTAAGTGGCAGGAACACAAAGTGCAGTGGGTGGGACGGTGGACAGCCCAAGTACAACACACACCAGGCCCCTAGTCCCACAGCACAGCAAGGAGGAGCATCCCCACACCCCACAGCCACGTGTCAGCCACCGCAGTGCACAACGACAGCCGAAAGGCAGACATCACGGTCCACAGCAATCGGTGTCAGTGGGTGTCCAGCCACCCCCACGACCCACAACACCCCCCACCCCCACAGACCTGCAACATGGAGCACCCCCCGCTTAGAGCCATGTGGCATCCAGTACAGTCCACGCACGAACAACTTGCAGGTGGGAAACTGGACAGGGCTGGATTACTGGAGGCATGAGGACCGGAACACGACCAACACATGGAACATGTCACGTAGCAGACGAACACGCAGCACCGCCCACCGTCACGAACAAGTGAACAATGTGCACACGGACATGAACAACAGACTCACACCCCACATGACCGTTCACAGACATAGCAACACCCAAGGAGCCACGTCTGCATGCACAAGCCACACTGAATATAGTACCACACGGCAGCCACTGTGCAACTCATCACACACAACCGAAACACCATTGAAGTCCTGTCCATGTAGCCCCTACTGCCTGTCAACCACACACCCCACAACTACGCCTATGTAAGACAAACAACACTAGACGCAACAGAGCGGAACAACATAAATGCACACGAACACCACTGAACCCATCAAACACACAGACACACCATGCACATACAACATACCATCCATCCCATCCGTCAGCCCCAGTCTCATGAAAGGCATGTCATCTGCACAGCTGCCACACATACAGCAGTCACGCTAAGATACATGCCCATGACCAACCATGTGCCAGAAGTCAATGAAGCGCACGACACACTGTGAGCAACAACACACAACATGGGCCACACCCCCGAGCACTGCAGTGATGCACATGGCACAGGGCAGCACGCACACCAAGGAGATGGGACAACTGCAATACGTTGGCTGGCACACAACCATCACTCACTCATAACGATGCGTCCAATGCCATGTCCAGTAATCACAACAGACAGCAAATATGCAGGCCATGTCAAGCATGCACACACCTCAAACCATGCACTGTCATGCTGCCACAACACATGTCACGTTCGGCACCCATGGCTCACAGCATGTACCCCAAAAGCATATCCCCTCCCAAATGCGAATCTGGGTCATGGCCCCCATGTTGCCATATGCGTTCCTAAGCGTTCCATTTGAACCCCAAAAGCATATTCCCTCCCAAATGCGAATCTGGGGCATGGCCCCCATGTTGCCATATGCGTTCCTAAGCGTTCCATTTGAACCCCAAAAGCATATTCCCTCCCAAATGCGAATCTGGGGCATGGCCCCCATGTTGCCATATGCGTTCCTAAGCGTTCCATTTGAACCCCAAAAGCATATTCCCTCCCAAATGCGAATCTGGGGCATGGCCCCCATGTTGCCATATGCGTTCCTAAGCGTTCCATTTGAACCCCAAAAGCATATTCCCTCCCAAATGCGAATCTGGGGCATGGCCCCCATGTTGCCATATGCGTTCCTAAGCTGTTCCATTTGAACCCCAAAAGCATATTCCCTCCCAAATGCGAATCTGGGGCATGGCCCCCATGTTGCCATATGCGTTCCTAAGCGTTCCATTTGAACCCCAAAAGCATATTCCCTCCCAAATGCGAATCTGGGGCATGGCCCCCATGTTGCCATATGCGTTCCTAAGCGTTCCATTTGAACCCCAAAAGCATATTCCCTCCCAAATGCGAATCTGGGGCATGGCCCCCATGTTGCCATATGCGTTCCTAAGCGTTCCATTTGAACCCCAAAAGCATATTCCCTCCCAAATGCGAATCTGGGGCATGGCCCCCATGTTGCCATATGCGTTCCTAAGCGTTCCATTTGAACCCCAAAAGCATATTCCCACCCAAATGCGAATCTGGGGCATGGCCCCCATGTTGCCATATGCGTTCCTAAGCGTTCCATTTGAACCCCAAAAGCATATTCCCTCCCAAATGCGAATCTGGGGCATGGCCCCCATGTTGCCATATGCGTTCCTAAGCGCTCCATTTGAACCCCAAAAGCATATCCCCTCCCAAATGCGAATCTGGGGCATGGCCCCCATGTTGCCATATGCGTTCCTAAGCGTCCCATCTGAACACCAAAAGCAAAGTACAAACCAGACCCAGGATGGGCCAGGAGCCCGCATACACCAGAGTCACAATAAGTAGGGGCACAGCAACACACCCATCGGCATGGCCAATCCGTCCCATGCCACATGTGCACAGCACACAGTCCCATTGCCAAGCACACACAACTACAAATGCTACAGCCACACACACGCCTCCGGGAAACCCATGTACGAGATTGCACGAACTGTTAATGTCAGACGACAAATACATACTTCGCCAGGTGCAACACAATAACAAATCTCATTCTCTCCACAGGTGACGAACTGCTGGATGCTGGGGATGGAGCCAGCAGCCAGCACAGCCAGCCTACAAGCCCCCAACGAGGACACACGGATGTGGAGGATCTGTCCTCCTCTTCGGACACGGACCACCAAGCAGGCCCATCTGGTGTGGCAGGGCCCAGCTGCTCCCCAGGACCCCTCCTACCCACCAACCCATCATCCAGGGCTGCTGAACATTCCCAGCCCCCTGCTGCCACTGTCGTTGCGGCCACACCCACGGTCATTGCGGCCACTACCACTGCCGCAACCGCCACCATCGCCGCACCGACCACCACCGCCGCCACCACCACCACGTCTTCGCTGGCACCAGCCCCAGCGCAGGTGGTGGCCCGGCCGACTGGATCCACCCTGGGAGCCACAGCGAGGACCGTGGTGAGCAATGTGGCTAGTGGGCAGGCCGGTGGCAGCAGGACTGGTAGGAGGAGCAGGGTCAGGGAAACGCCAGCCTCCCCTGGGAGCCATGCCCTGCCTCAAATGGCCAGAGTCCTTGGGGCCTATGAAGAGGCCCAAGGACAATGGGCCAGGTCAGCTACAGACACGCGTGAGGTGCTGGGGGTGCTGAGGTCCATGGACGCCCGTATGGGCCAACTCGTGGACCTCATGGGCCAGCTGGTGGTGGCGGTGAGGTCACAGCCAGGGACAGCAGCTCCCCTCCGCCACCACCTGCCGGGGCGCAGGGTCGAGCAGCAGTGTCCAGTTCCCCTGCGTCCACAGCCAGTGAGCACACCTCAACCACCAGCATGTCACAAGCAGGCACCCCCTCGCAAACGTGGAAGGGGCCGTCCGGAGTGGAAACCGATCTCCCGGGAGGACTTCGCACGCTCCAAACGCAAGTGAGGCAGCCAGCCAGCCTTCCTTGACCACCCACTGCATTGACTTGGACTACGATCCCACTCCACACAGCCATCTGGATGGCATGTGTGTGTTGGACTATGGACATAGAACCAGTGGGTACACCCTGAGCATCACGCAGCCATGACCGACAGCTCATTGTCACTGCACGCACCACTTTTGTCATCACCTTACACACAATCACATGTCACAGTTTGAAATAAATGCACCTCTTACACTAACTGCTGTTTGTGCCCTGTGTTTTATTTGTACGGAATACAACGGCCACCTTGGGCGGAAAGGCACCTGATGCGTGGCATGGCAATGGAATCCGGAGGGCCTGTAGGGACCTAGGGGTGGGAGACAGAACAGGAGCACATTCAATGAGTGTGTCACACACCCATCACACAGTACATGTCAACAACTACAAGCAATGTACACACATCGCACAGAGCAATAGGGCACAATGCCACAGCCACCAACAGTGGCATACTACCCTGGCCATGGAGCGTTGACACACAGCACGCAGTGAACAAACGGCCACCCTGACACAGCACACACACACCTGCACAGATACAGCCACATCAGCCGTCGTACATGGACACTCACCGTCAAGTGAAGTAGCGGGCGATGAGCTGCTGCCGCACATTACCAGCTTCCTCCTCTCCGCTGTCCTCCTCACTCGAGCTGTCCTGGTCTGCGGGCTGGGGCCCTGGTTGATCTCCGTCATCCACGATGAGGGGGATCTGCTTCCGAATGGCCAGATTGTGCAGCATGCAGCACGCCACCACTATCCGGCACACCTTCTGTGGGGAGTACGCCAGCGCACCCTCGGTGCGGTCCAGGCACCTGAACCTGGACTTGAGGAGGCCAAAGGTATGCTCGACCACACGTCTGGTCCTCCCATGTGCCTCATTGTAGCGATCGTCTGCTGGGGTGCGAGGATTCCTCAATGGACTGAGCAGCCATGCCCCATTCGGGTACGCAGAGTCACCTGGGTGTGAGGGACACAGAGAACCGTTGCTATTCCAACTGGACAGGGGACAGCATCGCACAACCAGCATGCTACACCACTCCACATACTCACCGACAATACAGCCACGATCCTGTTGCATATTGGACATCAGTCGTGGCAAGATGCTGTTGCGCATTATGTGTGCGTCATGGGCCGAGCCTGGGAACTTTGCACACACGTTGCACCATGTCCGCAAGGCACACCACTTGCACATTCAGGGAGTGCGTGTGCTTCCTGTTGCGGTACAGGTGCTCAGTGGCCTGTGGTGGAACAAGGCCGACATGTGTGCAGTCAATGGCTCCAACGACGTGTGGGATTCTGCCAAGGGCATAGAATGCACCCTTCACTGCCGCCAATTCACGAGCCCTGGGGAAGCGGATGTACCTGTTTCGGTACAGCATCATGGCTGCCAGTACATCCCTCAGCACCTTGCTGAACATGGGCTGGGACATCCCTCCTCCAATGCCCACTGTGTGCTGGAATGACCCAGTGGCGAAGAAATGCATGGCGGCCATCACCTTAGCCGTGGGGGTGACAGCAGTCGGATACACCCTGCGGGGACGGAGATGGGGTTCTAACATGGCACACAGTCGATGCAGGGTTGGCCTGTCCAGCCGAAACTTCCTAATAACCTCTGTATCGTCCATGTCCGCCAGCAATTGGTATGGGCGGTCAATGTTCGGTCTCCGCCTAGGGACAATGGCAGAGGACACATGTCAAAGCAACACAACACATAGCAATTTCGCATACACATCACTGACATGACTGAGCAAGCACATGAGCCACAGCCCAGCTGTCAAGCTGGGACGGCACGGCCACAATACACTTACACAGGTCTCCCAACAATGGCAATGGCTAGTGATACAAACCACTGCCATGTGCATGCACATGGGGATCTAGGCCCCAATGACTTGCGGGCGTGCTGATGGGGACTGACTGCATATCCGTCAAGCGGCAACGCCACGGCAACATGAATGTCTGCTGAGCATGGAACTGCTTCCGCGGCTGGATGAGTATGGCACACGACGACGACGATGTGGGCACAGGCTGAGCGGCCAAAACAAGTGGGACCTGTTGCACGAGGGGATATGAGACAGTAGTAGGTGTCAGCACTGCACCCTATGTACAGCACTGTACGGATCACACCTCCCGAAACATTGACAGGTGTCCACATTGACAGCCCCATGCCAAGACGGCTGTGTGCTTGCAGTCACAGGTGAGAGGTTACATTGCACGTGCCAGGTGGCAGACGTACATAGTGGGAGCTGGCATGTGTGTGCATGTGTCTCCTGTTCAGGATCCACCAGATGGGCGCTGACTCTGTACTGACCATTGGACACAGCATGTTCCGTGGAAGGCTTGTGTGTGTGGGATGGTGGCACTGGATGTGTCTCCGTTGGGTGGGGGCCATGCACAGGGCGGGTACGTCGATGATTGCGCATTGTTGGTCACGGTGGGTGCACCAACTAAGATGTGTTGCCCTGTGTTAAATTCCTATGTCCGCATGATGATGGACTGTAGATGTGGGCAGACTACACATTGGTCGATGTGCTGTCTATATGCATGTGCCTTCACACCAGGCACAGCTGCCCCTGCACATGTGACCCCTGCTGGACTCGCTGCTGGGTCTGTGGAGCTGATGCACCTTCTGCGCGTGGGGCGGACAGCTCTCCTCACTTCCTCATTGCGCATGTCATGACTTTGCCACAGGTGACATGGATCATGGAGGGCCCACATGTACGCGTGGGTAGGCTACACATGATTGTTCACTGGTCGCCACCCCCAGTCAGTGTTTCGAATGGGAAGGTTGTCGTGCTGGTGGTATGTTCGATGTGGCGGATGGGCGGGCCTAGGTGCGGGCTTACATTCCGGACATGGGGGTGTAGTTGGATTGGCGACTAGTTGCAGTACACACGGGACACGTCTCTTCCTTTCCACATCTGGGTCATCCCTTGTACTAACTGACAGTGATACAGTCATCTTCGCCCCAGCCCTCATGTCCTCCCCTCGCTCCCCCAATATGCATGCTCACCTGCGAGGCTAGCGCTTGCACAGGCAGCCCCAAGTTCGCACCAGAGAGGGCAAGGAGTGTATGTGTGGGTCCAGTTGCACGAGTGGGCTGTCTCAGGGTATGATGTGTGGCGGGACGCCGTCCACCTGCGTGGTGCCCCAAATGGAGACCCGGCCTGCATGGACTATGCATCACAGTCTTCGCCTTCCGGATCCGCCACCTGCGACACCCAGTGGCTGTGGCTGCCCTTGCGGCCAGGCCGCGTCCGTCTGTGGCTGATGGCCCACACATTCACTCTTTGGCCTCTCTGGGGAGGGCTCGGGGGTGGTGGCGCACGCGCTTGCACTTAGTCGCAATGGCATGTGGCGTGGTTGGTATGATGGGCAATGGATGGGATGGTGTGAGCCACCTCCCGTGACGTCAGTGCTGCTCGTGCTGTGGTGCGTCCCCCTACACTTCCATTTGACTTGTGCCATGCTAGACGTTGAGGTTCTATTGCCTGCGTGATATGACCAGGAGGAGCGCGAGGAGACCTCTCACACACCATGCTCCACTGCCATCCCGTGCCCTGTATCGCCTGTGCGGATTGACTATGTTGGGGTTACACCTGGTCGACTGGGGCTGTGTGTGCCTTGTCAAGGGGCATGGCGGGTGCACAACAGGATCCAGCTTGTCCACAGAGGGTGGGCTGAGGTGCGCCTGGTACCGCTTTGTACGTGTGCCCGGCTGCTGTGCACACACGTGTTCACTCCCCCGACAGGTGTCCTCTCACAATGCCCAGGGAAGCGGTGGTATACTGTTCATGACCCCTCCCAACACGGCGTGCTCCAACTTGGCATGTGCGCATCTACCTGTCACACCCACCCACCTGAGCACTGCGTCCATACGACTTCACACGACACATGTGTGTCTTCCACAGTTGTGCTACTCATTTGCGTTGACATCCAATACCAGTGGACTACATGGTCATGTCACGACTGCCGTGTACTTCACATACTCTCATCCTCTCTCATTCGTACTTGTGAAATGAGTCAGCGGAGACAGTTTTGGTTTCAAACATTATATTGAGTCTTCTGTCCTCTGTGATGCAGTATAGTGGACACTACTGGCAGCGGAATACATGTTGAGGATATACTGAGCATGATTGCAAATGGGATAGGGTGTGGGGTTACATGTGATTGGCTGTTGCATGTGGGATGTGGGATGTGGGCTTCAGAGTGACATCTGCTTGGCCAAGGCTGTGCTAATGTACATTTACGTATAGCTGCGGAGCTGCGGACTTTGACACAGACGGTATACATGTAGCCTACCAGACCGCTTGGCATCATGGGCACAGTCCATCTCAGTTCCATGTGACAGGTTTGCTGCGGTTGTTCCTCATGCACGCGTGCATGTGAGATGACATCAGGGCATGTGCTTGCGTGCATGCAGCGGCGTGCCACTTGTTGTTGCACTGTGGTGGTTACTGGACATGTCACAGTCACTGGGGTCGTGTTGTTGTTGTATGCACTTGTCGTCCATGCAAAGGTCCTGGTATGGGATTCCCGGGGCGGGGGTGGGAGGGGTGCAGCACCCACAGACTCCAGGCGACCTATTCATGTCCACTGAGCGGTGTGTGTGTCCATGTGCGCTGGATCCATGTCGTGTCCTGGTTGTTCGTGCAGTTCCGTCCATGTGGGTGCGATACACAGAGCCCATGCCACTGCCTCCCACGATGCATGCGGTGTTCCTGGATGTGATGGGGAACAGTGTGCATGTCCCGGTCATATCCGATGTCATGGCGATGTCGTTGATGGTGTGGTTACAGTTGCCGGTCGTTTGGTATGGCTGTTGTGGTGGTGACTGGCCAGATCCGTGCGGAAGCTAAGCATGGGTGCGGGGTTGGACATCATAGGTCAATCGGGGAACCTGCGTTGTGGTCCGACGAATTTACAGGTTGTCAGGTATGCGATGCCGTCCAGCAGGGCTTCCATGTCATTGGTAGTGTACATGTTTGCCAGCCAATGTAGCGGATGGTGGCTGTCAAGGTGTTGTTCGTAAGTTGTCCCTTGGAGGACCATGATGGGGCATGCTGGGTGACATTCGATGTAGCTGTTCTCGATGATCCGTCGTGTGGAGGCACAGTGGTCCCATTTCAGTGCGGGTGCGATGTTGGCCACATACGCCATGCCCCCATAGGCAGAGCAGGCCCTGTCGTGTGCGTCCAGAGGGAGGAGTAGTGGTAGCAGGTCCGCCTTCAGACATGCCGGGTTGGAGAGGCATATCTCCACGGGATGCTGGTAGGGACACCTCCGACAGTAGAAGACGGGCATGACGCAGCTGAACAATGTGATGCGGTAAGTCAGTCGGTAACTTACGTTCAGCAGGGACAGGAGATCGCATCCCAATATATGAAACAGGTTGGTTTTGTACAGCTTGAGCTGTTCGGGCGTAGTTGGGTAGGTGTGTTGCGGTTGCCATTTCGCAGCGGTGCTTTGTGGTGGCGTGCTCCGGCTGTGTGTGCAGTCTGCAATGTGCACGCTCCGAGGTTGCTGTGAGCTCTGTGTAGTCGTAGGGAGACAGGACTTGTGTTCTGTTGGCTTGTTTGGAGGACACAGGCCCTCATCCCACATGCTTCTCAGACAGTTCAAGGTCAGTGATGTGTGACTCCTTCCAATTAACTTGCATGTGGCCGACATGGGGGAGTGTTTTCTTCTTTCTTCCCCGTCCGTTGTGTGCTTCTGTGATATGCGCTATCTGCCCTGTGGTCGGTCTCCTCGGCATGCCTGTGTTGGTCTATTCTTGGACAATGGCTGTATTCACCGGCTTCTGTCGTAGGGCTGTGGTTTCGGAGTTGGAATGGAAGGTCATTCAGTGCTGTCTGCTCTCCCTTGTGTGGGCGGCAGGCTGCCTTTCCGCTCTGCGTTGGGCCTTGTGTGTGAATGTTATTCTTGGGCCACCTGTTGTCGGTCACCGGGCTCTTTGGTGTTCCGTTTTATATGTCTTGTTCATATGTGCAGGGTGGTATGGGTGTTTCAGTGTGGTACTGGCGTTCCTCTTCCCGAAGGGGCCCTGCTTCTCCTAGTTGGTGTTGCCGCCGCTGTGTGCTACGCCATGTTTGTTACACTGGGGTGTGTCCTGCTGTTGCGTGACTTCACTGACATGTGTGCGTCGGTTGTGTGGCGTTGGGTGTTGTCCGTGAATTGGGCGTTGGGGACATGTCTGTGGCAGGCCTGTCACGTGTCATGTGCGTTCGGGGTGGGGCTGATGTGTGTGCTGCTTGGTTGTGTCCCTGTGTCTGTGTGCGACGCATGCATGGCGCTGCGGTTGGCCTCTGCGTTGTGCGCATGTGTGGCGGCGTCATCGCCGCTTTGGGGCCGTGACGGGGTTGTTGGTTCCTAGTCCCAGGTGGTGTGTACACATGTGTTACGCGATGTTACGATTTGGCCTGTGTGTCATATGTGGATGCAATGGTGGATGTGTAGTGTACACGCGCTGGTGGGGGTTGTCCGCTTTTCCGCCCTTGCACTGTGTGCGCTGTTTGCGTGCACTTGTTGTGTGTGTGCCTACCTGCGTCTCCGCGGTACGTTGCGTCCTTGGTGGTGCATCAGCAGGAGCATGGGGAGGGCCTGCAGTGCTGGATTCATGCTCGGGGAGCCGCTTCTTCGTTGTCCGTGCTCGGCGTCCGTGTTACCGCTTCGGTTTGTCGTACGGTATCTCTTGGCCGTGGGAGCCGTTTGTTTGCGGCATCGTAATTTATACGCCGGGCGGGACGTGTTTCGTCGGACGGTGTGTGTCAGTTAGGCTGCGCCGCTACGTGTACGGGCGCACTTTGATGGCGGACGGTGTTGCTGGCTTGCCGGCGGTGTTTGGCCTACTTTTCGCATCGTAATTGGGCGGGCGTGTGGACTGCTGCGTGCCGGCGGTAACTGGTGGTTTTTGCATCCGCCAGCACGGCGGTTGTGCTTCCGCCCGCCATCGTAATGAGCCCCTTTGTCTCTTAGCCATTTCAAAATGTCATAATACTCTTCCTTCTTAATCTCCATTTCTATTTCATCTAAATTTCTATTGTATTTCTTTGCTTTCTCTATTTTCCTCCTCTCACCTTTTCTTCTACAACACGTGTACGTTATCACGATCATCATTATTAATACTATACTGGAACTTACTGGTATTATCACTTTCCCTAATATGGTGTTAGCAAAAGTTGAAAACCATTCTCTAATATGGGAGACACCTTTACCAAGTCTCTCCCAAGTACCATCAACCTCCAATTGGGTTAAACCCTCATGCAATTTTGTAATATTCTTAATATATCTTTCAATACCTTCACTTTTATCAGGTATATAGGTACAACAGTGTTGTACCTTTAACATCCCACAGACTTCACCCTCCTTTGCCAAAAGTATGTCAAGGGCAAGTCGATTTTGTAAAACCATTGATCTGATTGCAATCATTTCCGTGTCAACCATTAAGAACCCTCCGGCAGTATCCGTCGATAGACGATCTACCACTGTGGACAATTTCCTAATTTTGTGTGCATTCAGAGTGACCCCAATTGATGGTATCAGTGTTCCAAAAATATCACCTATAATTTCTGTAAAGTTTGCTCGTCTCATGCGTGTTTGTCCTTGCTTTATTTCCTTGATTCCATTTGTTTTCTTATCTACATGGTAGACTTTAGGAAATACTATTCCCAAATAACAACTTCCGTACCAGTGATCTGGCAATTTATAGTATGCCTTCCTTCCACATATAAAGTAAATGCCTGGAAAGACCGTGTTGTTTCCTCCCTTAAATCCCCAACCTCCTGTAATTTCATATGTATGCTCACATTCACTGGAACCAAGGAAATAACTGTCGTAAGCCGTTTGCTTTCTTAAAATACAAAGTTTACCTTTCTGAGCCCAATCTAATGACATTGCCGCATCATTTTCTCCCTTTTCATACAAACCCTCCCTGAAAGCCCATGGAGGTGTTTTCAATTTATGTCCAGCAGCTTCCTGTTTAAAACTTTTTCTCCTCAATTCAACCATATCCAGAAATTCTCTTTCTTCTGCTTGCAATCCACAAGTTAAATTATTTATATAAGCACTTTCTATATCTATAGAAATAATACTAAGAAAGAATTCTCCCATATATTTCACATATTTGTTAGTCCATACAGGATTAAATGTTTGGATGACAGGTACTTGAGCAAAAACCACATTTAGGTTCGAATAATGATATTCTAGTTTGCCTTTAATTTAAAACAAGCTTGTTATGACACTACACGAGACACCATATGTTAATGGAAGGTGATGGTAAGTCACCCCCTCTGACACAGACAATGGTAATTTCATGCACACATAACAATCACTCACATTCATGGTGTTAGTATATTCATACAGAAGTTTAGAAAATACATTCAACGAGAAATCTCCAATAGACTTATCCTGATGGAATATGTTTCCATCAAATTGTTTTATTCCATTAGTAGGCGTTTCTTTAGTAACAACTATTATTTCATCATTTGTTATGTTCTTAGTACGATATTCTACTGGTTCCTTTGTTAATAAAGGTACAAGGACTGTTAATATTACCCAAAACATGGTTAATAAGAAAACAATACATAAACAAAATTTAATACACCTACGTTTAAAACTAGGTTTTAGATTTTCAGTCACTTCTTTTCTAATCAAAAATCAAAATCTAAAATTGTCTAATTCCTAAATTTCTACAAAAATAGTTTTGGTAAGGAGATATTGTGTGCTCTTTCACTTCTAGGCTTCTTCTTTACCCCTTCTTTTATTTTATATTTTCTTTCAATTCTTTTTTTTTGTATAAATTTTCACTTCAGAATTTTCTTTTCCTTGCTTTATGAGGGCGGTCTCAGTTTGCTTTCATCACTGTCTTCAGTGTCTGAGTCTTTTTCTTTCTCACTTAGGGATTCTTCTTCTATGTCCTCTAGTATGACATATGACCATTCAGGACCTGCGAATTTCTTGTTTGGGAGCTTCACTCTTTTTACTTTTCTAACTGTTTCCTCCTCTGATTCTTCCTTTTCTGTTTGACTTGAAATTTCATTTATTTGATCTGGTTTCTCATTTTTCTTTCTTCGTACTATTGTGTATCGCAGTCTCTTAGCTCCACTTGGCCAATAATCTCCCTTTCTGGTTCTTTTCACCTGACTTTCTTCTTCTTCTTCTCTATCTACTTCTCTTGCCCTTTTCTGATTTTTACTTCTCGTTATCGGTCTCTTTCTTTCACTTTCAATGTCCTTCTTTTTCCCTTTCAACAATTTGTCTTTTACTATTGCTTGTTCTTTTTCCGTTGCATCTTGGTTTCTTTCTTCGACTACAGTCTCACTGGTCCCAGTAGCTGGTGCCCACTCTACTCGACTGGTGCTGGGTTGTTCATCTTCTGGTGGTTCTTCTGAATCTTTTACTCCAGATTCTCCATCATTCGAAACTTCCCCACCAGTCTCTGGTCTCTGTTCTACCAATGGCTGTTCTTCTTGTCTTTCGAGTGGACTTGGGACTCGTCTGGTATGGCTTGCGTGGATCCAGTTAGGTAAGCCAGCACACTTCACTGCAGTCGTGGTCACCAAGATGATTTGAAAAGGTCCATTCCATCTAGGTTCTAAACACATTTTCCTCACGTGCTTCTTGACGAGAACCCATTCACCTGGACTCAGATCATGTGCTTGGTTTGGCTGGTCGGTAACAGCATCTCCTCCGACCTGATTAAACACAGAACGCACCACATCAGCCAGTCCTCTGCAATAGTCAAGTATCATATCATCAGTTATATTCATCAATGTGTTGGCTGGGATATTTGCTTGTCTCATTGCTCTTCCCATTAGTTTTTCATGGGGACTCAAGCCAGTTCTTTTGTCAGGGATACTTCTGAGACTCATAAGTACTAGGGGTAAAGCGTCAGGCCATTTCAGTGTGGAGCAAGCACACACCTTCCCCAATCTAGATTTTATGGTGCCATTAATTTGTTCCACAATACCTGAAGCCTCAGGTCGATAGGCACAATGTAGTTTCGGTTCAATTTGTAATGCTGCACAAATCATCCTTATTATTTCATTATTAAAATGAGTACCTCTATCTGATTCTAGAGTGACTGGAAATCCAAACCTAGGAATTAGTTCTCTGAGTAGTAACTTGGCAACTGTCATGCTATCATTTCTTCTTGTTGGATATGCTTCTACCCATCGTGAAAATAGACAAACTACCACCAGGATATATTTCAATCCATTGCAAGGTGGGAGTTCAGCAAAGTCAAGTTGAAGCCTAGTAAAGGGACCACCTGCTTTCCCAATTTGCCCCCAACTAACTACTGTTTTTCTTCCTGGGTTTTGCTGCTGACATGTTGAACACCTCTGGCACAAGCTTTCAGCGATTGCCCTAAAGCAAGGATTATACCATGTCTGCTTCAAGTGTCTAATCATGGCATCCCGCCCAACATGTGTAGTACCATGATATACTCTTGCAAAATGTGAAAGCAACGCATCTGGTAAAACTGGTCTTCCATCCAGGTAAACCCATACCTTGTCTTCTTCTCTTTTCCTACATCCTGTACAGAACCACAAATTATTTTCCTCAACACCTGCATCTTCCTGCAATTGCCTAATCTCCTCCCACGTTTCAAAAGTACTGGAGAACATTTAATGACACATGTTTGTTTCCTTCGCCAAGTCTCGATTTATGGACATGGCATTTTGTGCACAAAATTGCGCAACTTGATCCGCATACCGGTTGCCTTTAGTAATATAATCATCTCCGGTTTTATGCGCAGAACACTTTACCACTGCAATCTTTTTAGGGAGCTGTACAGCTTCCAGCAGTTCTTTTACAATATCACCATTTTTGATAGGAGAACCTGAAGAGGTCAGGAATCCCCTTTACATCCACAGTTGACCGAAATCGTGGATAATTCCAAATCCATACTGGCTGTCTGTTATGACAGTAATTTTCAATTTCTTTCCAATTATGCAGGCTCTTGTCAGAGCTTATAATTCTGAAACTTGTGCTGATTTTATCCCTTTCAGATAGGATGCTTCCAGAATTGCTGCTACAGTACATACAGCATAAGCAGCAGTCAATTCACCCATTCCATTTCTCAAACACGAACCATCAACAAACATCACACAGTCAGATTCCTCTAGTGGGATGTCTTCTATGTCTGGACGGGGCTTTGTACTCAGTTCTGTCACATCCAGACAATCATGATCCACTTCATCACTCACTGCCTCATTCACACAAATGGGTAACAAGGTTGCCGGATTTATCATGGTACATCTCACCACAGTCACATTCTCAGCACCCAAGATCACTCTCTCGTACCTAGTCAGCCGACTATAGGTAAGATGCTGGGTCCTGGTTCGTGTCAATAGTATCTCCACTGAATGGGGCACATAGACTTTCACAGCGTGTCCCATTACAATCCCTTCGTTCTGTTCCAAACTCACACAGGTGGCAGCTACTGCTTTCATACTTCCACTGAATCCAATACTGCAGAGAAATATGCAACAGGACGTCTTATCATCCCGTGCCTTTGGGTCAGCACAGACAAAGCACATCCATCTTTCTCACAACAATATAAAGCAAAATCCTTTCCATATTCTGGCATTCCCAAAGCAGGAGCCTGACACAATTTTGTTTTCAATTCCACAAAGGCTCTCTTACAATCCTCATCCATCTCAATCGGATCCTTTACATCTTTTTTGGTTAACCTCTGTAAAGGTTTGGCAATCAAGGACAATCCTTTAATCCACGTCTGCAATATCCAACCATTCCCAAAAACATTCGCACCTCTTTCTGTGTTTTTGGGGGATCCATTTCTTTTATTACACAAATTCTTTCTGATGTCACTTTTCTGACTCCCTTTTCTATTTTATGTCCTAGATATTGGACTTCTTGTTTACAAAACTGCAATTTTGCAGGTGACACTTTGTGTCCTCCCTCAGCAAGGTGATTCAACAGGGCATTGGTGTCTGCAACACATGCATCCTGCGTCTTTGATGCCAACAACAAATCATCAATATGCCAAGATACGATCTCCAAACCTGAATGAAAACAAATATTGGCTTTCCGAATGTAAGGGAATTGAAAAGAATGCATGGCACAGATCAATTACTGTCTACCACTCTGTATCACAAGGAATCTGATAGAGTATTACTGCTGGATTCGGTACTATTGGATAGCATGGTATCACAATCTTATAAATTTTTCTAAGATCTTGAACTATCCTGTATTTTCCGTTGGGTTTCTTTATTCCCATGATGGGCGAATTACAAGGACTACTCAGGATCTCTTTCAATATTCCTTGCTCAATCATTTGATCAATCACTGGTGTTATGCCTGCGATTACTTCTGGACTCATTCTGTATTGTGGGGTATTTGGATAAACTGCACCCTCTTTGACGGTAATCTGAATGGGATCTATGTCCTTCATCAAACCAACTTCTTGTCCGGTGCAATCCCACACATCAGACCTTACTAAAACTCTCAACTCTTCAGGTATGCTTTCTTCCATGACAAGTGGAATCAGTTCATCCACTTCTGTCCCTTGCTTTGCTAACATCATTTTATAGACAACATCTTCATCTGGGGTTTGAAAGGCAATACCATCATGGGAACAATAGATGGTACAATTCATTTTGCATAACAAATCCCTACCTAATAAATTCACTGGACTCGAATCGCAAACCACAAATTGGTGCATATCTTTAAACTGTCCAATCTGTACTTCCATAGGCTTAGTCACTGGTGTTTTCATCTGCTTATTAGAAACTCCTACAACTTGGATATTCTCTCCCGAGAGGGGATGGTTTGGTATTTCTGCTGCTCTCACAGTAGAACGGGTAGCTCCAGTATCCACTAGAAAAGTGACATCATTTCCTTCCACCTTTCTGTCTACAAATGGACCTGTTTGATCTACCTCTAGAGTAGCGCCAAGAAGGCACTCTTCCTCCCCCCTCAGGCACCGTCACTGCGTATGCTCCGAATCACACTCACCTTTCCGTACATAATATTGTGAAACCACTTTGTTCTTACCAAGTTGTTCTCCTCCGCAAAATCCTGTGTTGGCACTGTATCTTTGTACGTTTACACTATTGGGCAGGGGAGCTTGTGGCACTTGTATCTGTGGAGTAACTAATTGTTGTTGCTGCTGCTAGCTCAACCCCGTTTCACTCTGCATCTGTGGATTAAAATTTTTATTTTCTGCATTATTTTTCTGCGTAGCTCTACACTCATTCTTCCAATGTCCAATCTTTCCGCATCCATGACAAGGATATTTCTTTTTTCGCCTCTTCTCTACTTAATTTTCCCTTATTCTTTCCTCCATCAGCTGCCTGATTATTCTAATTTTGCCCATTCACCTGTAAATTATTATTCATTTCTTGTTGCTCTGCTACCTTCACTTGTGCCCACATCATTTTCTCTTTCAACTTTTTATGCCTTGATTCAATATCGTCACTGAAGTATTTTGCATACCGCAAAATTTCATCTATAGTCTTGCTTTGCCAGCATATTAAATGCTGTTGAATCATCTGACTAACCTCTGGTCTTAGTCCATATACAAATCGATATCTCATCACCTCAAGACTGGACTACTGCAACATCTTGTATCTGGGTGCCGCCAAGGAGGTGTTACGCAAGTTACAACTAGCGCAGAATGCTGCTGCGAGGCTGCTTTGTAGGATACCTAAAACTGCTCCCATTTCCAGTTCAATCCGGGATCTCCATTGGCTCAGGATTGAAAGCCGCATTAAGTTTAAGGCACTGAGTCTCATGTTCAAGATAAAATCTGGAAAGGTACCTCCCTACTTGAAGACTCTTGTTCATCCTTATGTACCATCTCGTGCTCTGCGCTCAGCTACCCAGGCCAAGTTTATTGTTCCTAGGACGAGACTAGTGCGCATGGGCGATCGTTCCTTCTCTCATTTGGGACCCTCCTTATGGAACTCCCTTCCGATCGATCTTCAAATTGAATCTTCGTATGAGAACTTCCGTAGGGGCTTAAAAACTTGGTTATTTAACATGTAGACCCCTCTGTCTGCGTTGGCTCCTTTCAGGCGGCGCCGGGAAACCTTAGGGTAGCTGTGCGCCTTATAAAATTAAAATAACAATAACAATATACAAAATGTCCCATATTCTTATCTCCAATATTTTCAAAACCACTGTATTGTTTAAACACCTGTAATAACCTTTCATAATATTATGCATGTACTGACTCCTTTGGCACTTGAGTAGTTCTATCTATTTTTACCCAATCTGTTTCCTTCAGTGAAATTTTAGTTTTGAGAAACGTAATCACTTGATAATATTTTTTCATTACCTCATCTGAAGGGGCACCTGTTTTCTTGTCTCGAGTATATTCCTCCTTTGGCCAGTCAACAGTAATTTTACACTCTGTCCATAAATCAGCTGGACCAATGATCTCAAACAACCCATCTAAATCTTTTAACAACACTTTTGACACTTTCACAAACCTATCAACTTGCTTATACCATTCCACTGGTTTTTCTCTTAAATATCTTGTCTTGACCAAGGCACATGCACATATCCACCACCAGGCACTTCCCTCATTGGGCACAATCTTTGTGTTTGTCCTGTTTCTGGAAACATAGATGTTTCCCTTTCAGCTATACCTTCTTGCTTTTTGGTCCATCTTCCTTTCCATCTTTCTACATCTCCCCATTTTCTCAAAATATTCATTAATTTGTAACTTTTTCCCAGACGTATTCAGACTCTCTAAATCTTTATCTGAGAATTCCATTCTATATGTCTTCTGTAACACTTTTGACTTCCCTATATCTACTCCAAATTCCGTAGCAGCTTCATCTATTCTCTCATGCATTCTTTACTCTCCAAGTAATGCTTTTACATAAAAACAACAATTCTTCATCCCTATAGGTTCCTAGCCTATCCGTTTCTATGGTACCAATGATCAATTCTTCCAGATCTACTCTTAATTTGCTTACATTTATAGGCTGTGGTTTTGGCTTTTTCTTTTCTATTCCTCTTAACCACGCATCCATTTCCTTAGGAAAGGGACCAACTGGACTTTCTGTCTCTAAGACAATAAGCGACTCCCTGCTTTTCTGATTCAAGGGGGTTTGTCTCTTTGGAGTTTCAGCAATCACCTCGCAATTTGGAAGATCTATCATGAAGTACTTGCATTTGTTAACCCACTGTTGTCACTCCCTGTCATTGTCTGTCTAACATTATTCATCGGAACTGTTAAAGTACTCGCTTTTGTTATCATTGAATTATTCCCATATAACGGAACTATAGGACCAATGGTTATTGGTACTGTCAAAGCTTCTGCTGTCAAACTCAATTGATTTATTTTCTGCGTCAATTCTTCTCTGGCTTTATTCAATACTTCTACCTCTTCTTATGGGGTTATTCTCGTTACTGTTGGCACCTGATTAGTTCGTGCAATTAAAGGAGTTCCCGCTATAGGAGCACTCGGAGTTACTGTTCCTGAATTTTCTTGGTACGGTGGAGGTCTTTTACCACAAATATCTTCTAACAGTTCATCATCAGAGTCACTGTTACCTAAATTTAAATGTACATTTCTTCCCTCCTTCTTCGCCTGCAACCAAAACTGGATATAATCCTTCACATAGTCCAGCCTTTCTCCATCTTTTCATTCTATCCTCATGCTTTTCATTGGGAAATCTATAGACGTACCTTCTTCCAGCTCTACACTTTTCTCTCTCAAACGTCTCCTGTTCCCAGTTCTCTAATGCCTCATATTGAGTCGGTCTGGGCTGTGGCTTTAATAAATTCATTTGATGTCTCAGATTCTGTATTATTCTCATATTAAATGATCCATGTTCAGGAAATGCTAAAACACCGTCATTCTTTGTATACTCTACCCAATTTTCCAACCATGTACACGTATGATATCCATACTCTAACATCATATACGACGCAGGGGTTTTCGGAGGTGGAATAAGAACCCCCTCTCTGGTTTTAATCGGCTTATCCTTTTTGAACCAAGTCTTTAATTTGTCAAGCAGCTTCATTTTGCTCCTTCGTATTTCTATGCTATTTCCTAATACACTAAGACTCTTCCAATACCAACGCGTTTCGCACTGACCAACCAATCTACTCACTGGAGCACTCTCTATTCTGACCAATGTCAGCGCGGTTTTCCCCTTCGTCAGTACCTACTCCTTCTACTGAACCTCCCTTTATAATGTTCAGGGCTTCGTACACACCCGTCGCTTGGTCCAATACCAGCGCGGCTCACTGTGACGTCAGTATCGCTCCTTTTGAGCAGCCCTCCCTTTACAATTCTCAGGGCTACGTACACACCTGTCGCTTGGTCCAATACCAGCGCGGCTCACTGTGATGTCAATATCGCTCCTTTCAAGCAGCCCTCCCTTTACAAGACAGCACGGTAAAAGTTTCTAAAACTTTTCTCATTCATAAAAATACGGTTAGTGACAACATAAAAACAATGCTACAATGTCTGTTCCACTAAAAGAGATAGTTCTTTACTCTTCAAACAATACTTTCCCAGCAGGTAACAATAGTGCTTTACTCGCTATTTTACCTTTCTCACAAGCTCGGGGAGGACCCGATACTCCTCTGGGGATAAGACCAAGGTTTCACAGGAGGACTTTTTTGGCACAAAAAGGAGTCCTGTTACTCCCCCAGGGATAAGGCCAGAGTTTTTTCCCAAGGTGGACCCTTCACTATTTCAATTACTCTACTCTCACACGAAAAGTTCCCTAATATAACACTGACAGCCCTTCGTAGCTTTTCAGTATTACTTCAACAGACAAAGTAACTTCTGCAGTTTGATTTCTCTTACCACACTCTTCCTGCCTATTTCAGGCTAATTCCTTCCCGGGATTCCCAGGTATCTCCGAACCTGTGTTCCTAGACAACATAGAACAAGACATTAACTTTTCTTTGTTAAGAACATATAATCAATAATTCTCACCTAATCAATCAATAATAACCATCCTCTCGCTACCAGAAATTGATCCAGCGCGAGCACCTAAAAACCGTCAGGGGTCACCTTTAATTCAACTAGAGTCAGCGGAAATATTTCATTTCATTCATGGGAACTTCATACCTCCCTCACTTAAACATTCACTTTATCGGTGACCCCAATTCACAAGCTAGGTTTACTCGCGCTGTTATTCGCTTTTCCTCTTACTATATTGAAAGTTTACGCCTTCCTATAGGTTATACACATTCAACACCTAGTAACCAAGTAAACCCTCCTTCCTTTGGTCGATGGACCTTATTAGTTGAGTTTGATTTATGGTAAGCTTATAACTTTTAATTCTTGAATCTAATCAATGAACAACAAAAATACTGACACTGGATACATTTTATGATTTTTATATAAGTAATAAATCGGGATTTGTTAAAGATACAGTGTAGTCACACATCAAATTTTACGAGAGAGAAAAAGTATCAATAAAACAATGATTCGGAAACATCACAGTATAAAATGCAATCAGGAGTGGATAGGTTAAGAGACATCAGGTTTAACTGGGAGAGAAACAGAAAAACATACGAATACATAAATTATGAATAAATTTGAAATTGACAAATATACATACCTACAAAGGTTTTCTAGGAAAACTACCCCTATGGCCAGTAGAGATAGCGGAGGTTTCTCAACTTAGGGTTGGGAAACAAAGTTCAGGTTAGGACAGTTAACAGTGTAAGTAAACAGGGATAACTAAACTCTCTATTATTAACACCTTTACTAAATATTACCCTCTCTCCTCGTGGTTCTTCCGCAAATTTCCCGAAACTTACTAATTTCTATCTTGTCTCCAGGACAGCATCAGACAGGGCAGGACGATTTATCAGGGGTTCTACGTCTTCTTCTAATCAGCTCAAAGGTCAGCACTCCGCCCTTAGCTCTCCCTCAGCAGCTCTCGCCCTCCGCAGCTCTGATCATCAGCTCTGACCCTCAGTTCTCTTTCTTTCCCCCACTGGGTACCCCAGTTATACCTTTTCATTTTACATATTCATCCCACTAATGTTTCAATATTCTCCAAACCTCATTCTGTGATTGGCCAACTCGAGGGGTGTCAGCATCGTCCCATCACTCTTCCGACTAAACCCATTCCCATTACATCTTTTTATTGAAATCGCAACATGTATATTTTTCAACAATGAATTTTCAGTTTTCATGACATTCGGGTGCCAGGTCCCATGGTCTCTTCTTCTCTTGGCAGGCTGACAGACACTTCCGGCGACCCGTCCTTGATACTCTCTCCTCGTCCGCATGGCACAATAGGTCACATGGTTTTCTTGCGCCTGCGTTCTGGCTCTACCTCATGGCCCGGACAACTTAGCAGTTGGGCCTATCATTAATACTATGATAAACAGACAAAATTAAGCGTTAATTTTTGAAATATCATTTTTTCTGTTTACCACCCATCTCTACACTATTTCCACTTATGTTTTTCCTCTAGCAAAAGCAAAATAATAAGCAGCATGCTATTTTTATTAGTAGAAATCTCAAATGTGCAACGTACAATGCGGTTTATTTCTGTAATGTTAGGGTTTTTCGACGCATAAATCAATAATCATGCTTTATTATCATAAAATGTTAATTATTTTATTTCACACAAGCGCAAAGCATCTTTCCCCCATGTTCATGTCGGTGTATATTAATTCATGCATTTATTAATAAAATCTTATTAGTACGGAGATTGATCCAAGCAGGTTGCTTACTGCAGCCCCACTCCATCAGGGGCCATGCGGCCCCCCTCCCCAAAAAAATCCAGCTGGCCAGGCCCCGGGGCATGGGGTCCCCAGGGCCATAATTGGCCTCAGGAGAGGGGCCATGCGGCCCCCCTCCAAAATAAAAAAAAAATTGGAAAGGTTGGCCAGGCCCCAGGGGATGGGGTCCCCGGGGCCAATAGTGGCCCAGGGAAGGGGGCCACGCAGATCCCTCCCAAAAAAATAATTATTTAAAGAAAAGAGGCAATGCCCCGGGGGATGGGGACCCGGAGGCCGAAAAAGGCCTCGGGAGGGGGGCCGCGCGGCCCCCTTCCTGTTTTTTAGGTTTTTTTAAAGAAAATTAATAGTGGCAGCCCCTGGGGGAATGGGGTCCCCAGGGCCCAGAAAATATTGAGAGAAGGTGGGCCACACAGCCCCCCTTCTAACCCCCCCAAAAAAGGGAAAAAAACAGCATCTCACCAGAGGCCCCACCCCCTCCCTGCAGCACACTGCAAGCGCGCCCCTGTTGTGGGTTGGGGGATTAAGTCCCCTAGATCCTTAAGGGTCCTTAGGGTCCAACTAGCCCACCAGGTATCTCCAGTAAGCCCCATACAGTGGGATTGCTGAGAGGTGGTCCGAGGCCACGCCCCTTTTTACTCAACTCTGCAAATGTGCTTCTTGGCGCACTGCTGGTGGGGTCATGAGGTCCACATGTGTCCTGAGGACCTCAGGACTAAAGTGCACTTCATCCACCGAGCAGCAGTGCACCAGGAGGCGCGTTTGTAGAGTGGTGTAAAAAGGGGGCATGGCCTCGGACCATTCTCAGCAATCCAGCTGTGTGGGGCTTACTGGAGGTACCGGGTGGGCTAGTTGGCCCCCAGGGACTCTCAGGATTCAAGGGGACTTAATCCACCAACCAAGAAAGCGCCAGAAGGTGCGTTTGCAGAGTGGTGGAGAAAGGGGGCATGGCCTGTGTCCACCTGTCAGCAATCCCACTATCTGGGGCATACTGGAGGTATCAGGTAGGCTAGTTGGCCCCTAAGGACCCCCAGCAGTGAAGGGGACTTTAATTCCCATCCAAGAGAGCGCCGGGGAGTGCATTTACAGACTGGTGGTCAAAGGGTGCGTGGTCTGCTATGAGTACTTACCAATGCTGCTGTGTGGGACTTACTGGAGGTAATAGGAGGGGTAGTTGGCCCCCATGGTTGTCCTTGGGGGCCAACTACCCCTCCTGTTGCCTCCAGTAAGTCCCACACAGTGGGATTGCTAAGAGGTCTTCGTAGGCCACGCCCCCCCTTTCTCCATTACTCTGCAAAAGCGCCTACTGGCACACTACGGGTTAGGGGATGAAGTCCACTTTACTCCTGATGGACTTCGAGGGCCAAGAAGCCCTCCTGGTACCACCTGTAGGTCCTACGCAGTGGAATTCCTGAGCGCTGGTTGGAAGCCCAGCCCCCTTTCTCCACCACTCTGCAAACGCGACTACCAGTTAAAGAAGCATTTGTAATGTAATAGGTCTCACATTTGCTAGAGTTAGAGCTATTGGCATTGTAAATGTAAAAGTTTTTTACTAATGTTTTTTGGAGTGGAGTGGATGTACGTTTTGTGTGGTGGAATTATGTGGTCGTTGTGCAGTGAAATTATGTGGATAGAAAGTATGTGGTATTTAGTGTATAGGAATTATGTTGAGTGGGATTATGTGTTATGGAGAGTAATTATGTGGTATGGTAGTCTGTGTTGTGGAGTGGTAACCTCAGGTTTAGTCTTCCTCATTTCCATAGAAGCTAAACTATGAACTCAATGAGAGAAAAAAAAGAAGGAGTCACTGAGGAGCACTTCTGGACCTAGTCAGAGGTATGAGCAGGGCCACTGGGATTATGCGACTGTTTGGCTGCACTGACTTTCGCACAATTATACATTTTCCGCATTAGCCACATAATCCATCATCTGATGCCTAATCTGCAGATTTGTACACGAAAAGCTTTGTTTCTAGCTCAAAAGGCTCAAATGTTACTAAAAATGCAGCGACAAGTGTTACAGCATTGTGGAAGGTCCTTTGCAAACCTAGAATGGTCACCTCTTACTTATTGCTAAATGTGGATGTTAAATTGGTACTAATGGTGTGCAAGTCACTCTTGCTTCTTTCTGCGCCTCGCTTGCCTCTTTCTACATTTCTGTTGCTTCTTTCTGCACCTTTCTTTCTTTTTCTGCACTTCTCTTAACTCTTTTTGCAAATCTCTTCTACTTTCTGCAACTCTTTTGCCTCTTTCTGCATCTCTGTTGCCTCTTTTGCACCTCACTTGCTTCTTTGTGCACCCCTCTTGCCTCTTTCTGCACCTCTCTTGCCTCTTTCTGCACCCCGCTTCCCCCTTTCTGCACCCCTCCTGCCTCTTTCTGCACCTCTGTTCCTTCTTTCTGCACTTCTTTTGTTTCTTTCTGCACCTCTCTTGCTTCTTTCTGCACCCCTCTTGCCTCTTTCTCCACCCCTATTCCCCCTTTCTGCATCTCTGTTGCTTCTTTCTGTACTTCTCTTGTCTCTTTCTACACCCCACTTCCCTCTTTCTGCACCTCTGTTGCTTCTTTCTGCACCTCTCTTGCTTCTTTCTGCACCCCTCGTGCCTCTTTCACACCCCTCTTCAAGCACCCCTCTTGACTCTTCCTGCACCTCTGTTCCTTCTTTTTGTACTTCTTTTGTTTCTTTCTGCACCTCTCACTTCTTTCTGCACTCCTTTTGCCTCTTTCTGCACCCCTCTTCCCTCTTTCTGCATCCCTCTTGCCTCTTTCTGCACCTCTGTTCCTTCTTTCTGCACTTCTTCTGTTTCTTTCTGCAGCTCTCTTGCTTTTTTCTGCACCCCTTGCCTCTTTCTCCACCCATCCACCCTCTTTCTGCACCCCTATTGCTTCTTTCTGCACCTCTGTTCTTTCTTTCTGCACTTCTTTTGTTTCTTTCTATGCATCTCTTGCTTCCTTCTGCACCCCACGTGCCTCTTTCTGCACCCCTCTTCCATCTTTTTGCACCCCTCTTGCCACTTTCTGCAACTCTGTTGCTTCTTTCTGCACTCTTCCTGCTTCTTTCTGCACTCCTTGTGCCTCTTTCACACCCCTCTTCCCTCTTTGTGCACCCCTCTTGTCTCTTTTTGCACCTCTGTTCCTTCTTTCTGCACGTCTTTTGTTTCTTTCTGCACCTCTCGCTTCTTTCTGCACTCCTTTTGCCTCTTTCTGCACCCCTTTTGCCTCTTTCTGCACCTCTGTTCCTTCTTTCTGCACTTCTTTTGTTTCTTTCTGCAGCTCTCTTGCTTCTTTCTGTACCCCCTGCCTCTTTCTCCACCCCTCTTCCCTCTTTCTTCACCCCTGTTGCCTCTTTCTGAACCTCTGTTCCTTCTTTCTGCACTGCTTTTGTTTCTTTCTGCACATCTCTTGCTTCTTTCTGTACCCCTCGTGTCTCTTTCTGCACCCCTCTTCCCTCTTTTTGCACCCCTCTTGCTACTTTCTGCACCTCTTTTGCTCATTTCTGCACTACTCTTGCTTCTTTCTGTACTTCTTTGCTTCTTTCTGCACCCCTCTTCCCTCTTTCTGCTCCCGTCTTGCCTCTTTCTGCACCTCTGTTCCTTCTTTCTACTCTTCTTTTTTTTCTGCACCTCTCTTGCTTCTTTCTGCACCCCTCTTGCCACTTTCTCCATCCTGTTCCCCGTTTTTGCATCTCTGTTGCTTCTTTCTGCACTTCTCTTGCCTCTTTCTCCACCCCTCTTGCCTCTTTCTGCACCTCTTTTGCTTCTTTCTGTACTATTCTTGCTTCTCTCTGGACCTCTGTCCCTTCTACCTGCAACCCTTGTGCCTCTTTCTGCACCCCTCTTCCCTCTTTCTGCACCCCTCTTGCCTCTTTCTGCACCTCTGTTCCTTCTTTCTGCACTTCTTTTGTTTCTTTCTGCAACTTTCCTGCTTCTTTCTGCATGCCTCTTGCTTCTTTCTGCACCCCTCCTGCCTCTTTCATACCCCTCTTCCATCTTTCTGCACCCCTCTTACCTCTTTCTGCACCTCTGTTCCCTCTTTCTGCACTTCTTTTGTTTCTTTCTGTACCTCTCTTGTTTCTTTCTGTATCCCTCTTGCCTCTTTCTCCACCCCACTTCCCCCTTTCTGCATCTCTGTTGCTTCTTTCTGCATTTCTCTTGCTTCTTTCTGCATCTCTCTTGCTTCTTTCTGCACTCCTCTTGCCACTTTCTCCACCCCTGTTCCCCCTTTTTGCATCTCTGTTGCTTCTTTCTGCACTTCTCTTACCTCTTTATCCACCCCTCATCCCTCTTTCTGCACCTCTGTTGCTTCTTTCTGCACTTCTTTTGCTTCTTTCTGCACCTCTGTCCCTTCTTCCTGCAACCCTTGTGCCTCTTTCTGCACCCCTCTTCCCTCTTTCTGAACCACTCTTGCCTCTTTCTGCACCCCTGTTCCTTATTTCTGCACTTCTTTTTTTTTCTTTCTGCAACTCTCTGGCTTCTTTCTGCACCCCTCTTGCTTCTTTCTGCACCCCTCGTGCCTCTTTCACACCCTCTTTGCTCTTTCTGCACCCCTCTTGCCTCATTCTGCACCTCTGTTCCTTCTTTCTGCACTTCTTTTGTTTCTTTCTGCACCTCTCTTGTTTCTTTCTGTATCCCTCTTGCCTCTTTCTCCACCCCACTTCCCCCTTTCTGTATCTCTGTTGCCTCTTTATGCACTTCTCTTGCTTCTTTCTGCTCCTCTCTTGCTTCTTTCTGCACCTCTCATGCCTCTTTCTGCACCCTTCTTCCCTCTTTCTGCACTCCTCTTGCCTCTTTCTGCACCTCTTTTGCTTCTTTCTGCACTTCTTTTGATTCTTTTTGCACCCCTCTTGCCTCTTTCTGCACCTCTGTTCCTTCTTTCTGCACTTCTTTTGTTTCTTTCTGCACCTCTCACTTCTTTCTCCACCCCTTTTGCCTCTTTCTGCACCCCTCTTGCCTCTTTCTGCACCTCTGTTCCTTCTTTCTGCTCTTCTTTTCTTTCTTTCTGCAGCTCTCTTGCTTCTTTCTGCACCCCTTGCCTCTTTCTCCACCCCTCTTCCCTCTTTCTTCACCCCTGTTGCCTCTTTCTGCACCTCGGTTCCTTCTTTCTGCACTTCTTTTGTTTCTTGCTGCACATCTCTTGCTTCTTTCTGCACCTCTTTGCTTCTTTCTGCACCCCTCTTCCCTCTTTCTGCACCCCTATTGCCTCTTTCTGCACCTCTGTTCCTTCTTTCTGCTCTTCTTTTCTTTCTTTCTGCACCTCTCTTGCTTCTTTCTGCACCCCTCTTGCCAGTTTCTCCACCCCTGTTCCCCTTTTTTGCATCTCTGTTGCTTCTTTCTGCACTTCTCTTGCCTCTTTCTCCACCCCTCATCCCTCTTTCTGCACCTCTGTTGCTTCTTTCTGCACTTCTCTTGCTTCTTTCTGCACCTCTGTTCCTTATTTCTGCAACCCTTTTGCCTCTTTCTGCATCCCTCTTCCCTCTTTCTGCACCCCTCTTGCCTCTTTCTGCACCTCTGTTCCTTCTTTCTGCACTTCTTTTGTTTCTTTCTGCAACTCTCTTGCTTCTTTCTGCACCCCTCTTGCTTGTTCTGTACCCCTCGTGCCTCTTTCACACCCTTATTCTCTCTTTCTGCACCCCTCTTGCCTGTTTCTGCACCTCTGTTCCTTCTTTCTGCACTTCTTTTGTTTCTTTCTGCACCTCTCTTGTTTCTTTCTGTATCCCTCTTGCCTCTTTCTCCACCCCACTTCCCCCTTTCTGCATCTCTGTTGCTTCTTTATGCACTTCTCTTGCTTCTTTCTGCACCTCTCTTTCTTCTTTCTACACCCCTCATGCCTCTTTCTGTACCCCTCTTCCCTCCTTCTGCACTCCTCATGCCTCTTTCTGCACCTCCGTTGCTTCTTTCTGTACTTCTTTTGTTTCTTTCTGCACCCCTCTTGCCTCTTTCTGCACCTATGTTCCTTCTTTCTGTACTTCTTTTGTTTCTTTCTACACCTCTCGCTTCTTTCTGCACCCCTTATGCCTCTTTTTGTACCCCTCTTGCCTCTTTATGCACCTCTGTTCCTTCTTTCTGCACTTCTTTTGTTTCTTTCTGCACCTCTCGCTTCTTTCTGCACCCCTTATGCCTCTTTCTGCACCCCTGTTGCCTCTTTCTGCACCTCTGTTACTTCTTTATGCACTTCTTTTGTTTCTTTCTGCACATCTTTTGCTTCTTTCTGTACTTCTCTTGCCTTTCTGTACTCAAATGGGAAGTGCAAGCTGTCAAGTTTAAAGGTCTGCGTTATCTTGTGACTGAGGTATATGTCTACTTGTATGCGTATTCTCACATGTGTTATGCATCTGAAGATGGTAGCTTAAAAAGTGGGTAGCTTCTTCTATAGGTGGTTAAATGTTCTCAGTTCTGCTCTGTCATTCAGTTGCACAGGCAGACATGTCTTATGTATATAGGTCTTATAGAGCCCCTCAAATATACTATTGAATAGCCATGTGCCCTGTATATGAGCAGAAAGAAATACATGCACCTTTTTGTACACATATTTACAGAGTATGCTGTTTGAAACACAGGTATTCAAGTATTTCTATGTTTATTTTTATGTAACATGTCACTCTCTAAATGCAGAGACATGCATGCATACCTTCAAAAACTTGGTCAGACTTACAACAGTGATATGCTTAGGATTGCTGTTTTATATTTGGTAGGTAGGCCTAACATTCTGAGCAGTCGATTAATAGTGAACCTTCAAGAGAAAAGTGAGGTTCTTGGGAGAAGGATTAGTGATTAGGCTACTTTGCATGAGTCTGTTGTAAGGTACAGTCAAAGTAGGCCTCTTTCTGCACCTCTGTTGGATCTTTCTGCACTTCTCTTGCTTCTTTCTGCACCTTTCTTCCTCTTTCTGGCCTTCTGTTGACACTTTCTGCACTTCTCTTGCTTCTTTCTGTGCCTTTCTTCATTTTTCTGCACATGTCCTACCTATGTAGGCATATTTAGAAATTAGCATTTAAAAAAAACCTTAGAAATTCACTGAAAAAAACAGAGGTTTCAGTGACGTTATAGTTAGGAATTAGCATTTAAAAAACCTTTGAAATTCACTGAAAAAAACGTAGGTTTCAGTGACAATATAGTTAGAAATTAGCATTTAAAAAACCTTAGAAATTCACTGAAAGAAACACAGGTTTCAGGGACGTTATAGTTAGTTGGACATTTCACTCGTACAAAACCAGAGAAATGTGGCTGTTATAGTTAGTTGAGCTAACTATAACTAGCGCCCCGCAATGCACTGCTGATGACATCACATATTACATCACTCATGACATTACTTATTATCTGACGTACCGCCTCACACCCTAATATAACCTTTCATACACCCACTCTAAAATACAGACTACCATTCTCGAAACCATAGACACACCAATACCAGTTAGTACATAGCCACTCACTGATTCATAGGTCTACACACATCAACTCACTCACTGATAAAGTCACTCATACACGCAGTCACTCATCAATACAGCCTCTGATATATGCACTCATACACTCATACAGACACTCACATACTGCCACTCATCCACAGAGATACTCACACACCTAGTCAGTCACCCACAGACTCAATCACACTGCCATTTACTCACCAATACAGTTATACACACACCACCTCACTTATTCATACAGATACTAACACATACTTACTCTCTTATACAATCACTGACATAAGCACACAGTCATCCATACAGCCACTCTCACAATCACTTACTCTCACATATAGTCACTTATATACGCCAACATTCACATATACTGCCTTTCACATATGTAGTTACTCACACATATATACCTGAGACATACATTCACTCACCAACACAGCCATACGCACACTCACTCACCCAATCAGCCCCTCGCAGACGCACTCATGAACCCACACACCCACTGAATCACCCACTCACACATCCATGGAGGAGTCACACACACCCCCACCCACCCACACAGACACTCAGGCACCCATACAGGTAATCAGACAACCAATCATTAACCCATATAGACACTCATATAGCTACTCACCAACCCATGCAGCCACTTACAAACCAACTGACAGACTGATACAGACATTCACACAGATTAGTCATTCACTAAGGCACGTTTAAACTCTCACTTAAACAGTCAGTCACGCACCCACTAAATCATCCATTCAGACACTCATATACCTACTCATTCTTCAATACACCTTTGCGTATCTATAATTAACATTCTTAAACTTTTAAAAATCACTCAGTCTCTGGATGATGTCATCAGTGATGTCATCACTGATGTCATTTGAGATGTCATCAGTGATGTCACTGACCATGTCATGAGTGATGTAATATGTGATGTCATCAGCAGTGCATTGCTGGGGCACGAGTTATAGTTAGCTCAACTAACTATAACGGCCGAATTTCTCTGGTTTTGTACGAGTGAAATATCCAACTAACTATACCATCAATGAAACCTGTGTTTTTTTCAGTGAATATATATATGGTTGGATGGATTTTTGTACACGAGCACTGAGGAAGGCAGATTGCCGAAATGCATATGCTTGAAATAAAACCAACCAAAGTCCTGTGAGTGCTGTGCCTGCTTTTTGGAGCTACTATATTTAAACGTGACTCACCCTTCACGTCTGCAGGAAGAGCACCCGTCCTGAGTTCGGCAGTTTAGGGTGGACTTGGAGCCTTGATTTATACTACTGCCAGAACCACCGTGATTAAGAAGCAGCATGATCCTATCGACCAGCATGGTTGTCAGTTATTTAACTGGAGGATTGCAGTCATACATACTGCAACCTGTGGGGCTGTGTGCTATTGTGTATCACGGTAGTGGCGAGGGACAATGAAATTGTCAGAAGGGCACCAACCTGCAAAAAGGGGGACCAAGCCTGTTATTTCACACGGGACTGGCAGCATACAGCCTATTGGAAGGTACTTTGAAATAAATTTCGTTTTTCTACATGCTGTATTGTCTATCAGAGACTAGAAGAACTTGATACTTTTATAAAACGAAACTTGTACCATTTGAAATATACATTTAGATATGGCTGCCAGAACATTGTTATTCACAGCATGAACTGTGCCAGTCCTTTGTTGCTGTCAACTTATTTGAGCACCCCCAATGAAATCATTTGTAAAGTATTTAAACTTGCAATTTAAACGCGTGGTTGGATGGCTTTTTGTACACGAGCACTGAGGAAGGCAGATTGCCGAAATGCATATGCTTGAAATAAAACCAACCAAAGTCCTGTGAGTGCTGTGCCTGCTTTTTGGAGCTACTATATTTAAACGTGACTCACCCTTCACGTCTGCAGGAAGAGCACCCGTCCTGAGTTCGGCAGTTTAGGGTAGACTTGGACCCTTGATTTATACTACTGGCAGAACCGCTGTGATTAAGAAGCAGCATGATCCTATCGACCAGCATGGTTGTCAGTTATTTGACTGGAGGATTGCAGTCATACATACTGCAACCTGTGGGGCTGTGTGCTATTGTGTATCACGGCAGTGGCGAGGGACAATGAAATTGTCAGAAGGGCACCAACCTGCAAAAAGGGGGCCCAAGCCTGTTATTTCACAAGGGACTGGCAGCATACAGCCTATTGGAAGGTACTTTGAAATAAGTTTCGTTTTTCTACATGCTGTATTGTCTATCAGAGACTAGAAGAACTTGATACTTTTATAAAACAAAACTTGTTCCATTTGAAATATACATTTAGATATGGCTGCCAGAACATTGTTATTCACAGCACGAATTGTGCCAGTCCTTTGTTGCTGTCAACTTATTTGAGCACCCCCAATGAAATCATTTGTTAAGTATTTAAACTTGCAATTTAAACGCGTGGTTGGATGGCTTTTTGTACACGAGCACTGAGGAAGGCAGATTGCCGAAATGCATATGCTTGAAATAAAACCAATCAAAGTCCTGTGAGTGCTGTGCCTGCTTTTTGGAGCTACTATATGTAAACGTGACTCACCCTTCACGTCTGCAGGAAGAGCACCCGTCCTGAGTTCGGCAGTTTAGGGTGGACTTGAAGCCTTGATATATATTTAGATATATATATTCCAACCACGACCTGTCCATGAGTAAAACAGGTTTTGACACAGCACAGGATACCAATTCCTTCAACCACTGATTTTTATTCCAATGCTTTAGCCAAAATGACGCGTTTCGGCTGAGGCACTGGCCTTTTTCACATAGCCTGGGCACCATATTGAGCTGACTTAAATAGTGTCACAAAGATCACATGATGCATGGACATAAAAGAAAACTGCAACTGCATCTTTTCTTATAATTATTATTTTTGTATCAACTCACTAATAATTCCATGCCGACCCTGCTAAAATTAAAATACCACAGCTACTGCAAATAATGAATGCAATACTGCTTATGGCTGCACTTTTTCAATGTTTAAACCCTGAAGACCACCGGTCAAATACCTACGAAATATGTATATATATATACACACATTATCAATGTGGCCCATTTTTAACATACCTGTGAAATCGCTTAGTTGTTTTCCAATTTTAACGCACTTGTAATTGAAATTTATTATCAGCCAAAATGAAAAGTAGGACTCTCAGTACGAAAGAACCAGTAATGGTAATTTTTTCCACTCTTTTTCCAGTGACAGTGATGTACTTAACAAATCATAAGGTTCCCTTCTTTTTTTCCTTTTGTTACTCCACTTCTGAATGGTCAATTTTTGTAACCCTTTCTTAGTCTCCTGATAAGAAGCCCAATCTGGTACTGTCTGTGGGTAGATTCTAGACTCCGTCGTGTCACCCAACGTGGCCCCACATGCAACTTCGAGACATGGGAGTCCGTTAATGCATTTATCATAACACTATTAGGATTTCACATCTATATGTGATATCCTATGACGGTACTAAATTAGGATTTTTTTTTAACAAGACGTACTATGTCAAAACTACTCTCCTTTGAAAGTACAGTGTATTTGAACCCTTTTCCCCACACTGTTTTACCTCAGTTGCCATAGCAACCTCCTTTGAAGCACTCTACTTTAACAGTAGGTCATAAGTTCACATCAGATGTACTTACTTTACTTTTTAAATCACTACCTAGTTTTAGCTACCAACATATCTACACCATCCAATGAAATATTTCCTTTTTTCAAACCAGGTCCTGTCCTCCATTTAACTGTCTTTTATTTTGAAAACTGTCTCATTCAGTTCCAACCTTCTCCTGTGTGCTACTGCTCCTTGCTTTCCAAATGGCTAGAGTGTGGATTGTAGGTCATAGATATGTGTTTTGGACTAGAGAGTGTGCCAGAAAAAGTGGCATTGACAGTGACTTGGGTTTGCCTAATGTGGACATTATTTGGATTGGCCTGAGAGGGTTAAAGTGTCACCAATTGCTTCCATTGGTTGAAAGCATTGTGGATTGCCAACATCCAGACCTCTTAGTTGTACACTGTGGTGGCAATGACCTGGGAGCACTTACTGGGGTAGGACTGGTAACCTTAATGAAGGATTCCTTTAGTCAATTAATTACACTTTTCCCTCAGACTACTTTGGTGTACTTAAACATTTGCCAAAGACAGGAATGGAAGTGGTCAAATTAATTTTGTTCACAAATAGACAAAGCCGGGGAACATGTTAATAAAACTGTTTTTAAACCAAACCCTGTCCTCCATTTTAACTGTCTTTCATTTTGAAAGCAGTCTCATTCAGCTCCAGCCTTCTCCTGTCCTGTATGCTACTGCTCCTTGCCTTCAAAATGGTTAGAGTGTGGATTGTGGGTCATAGTTTTGTGTTTTGTGCTAGAGAGTGTGCTAGAAAGAGTGGTATTGACAGTGACTTGGGTTTGCCTAATGTGGACATTACTTGGATTGGCCAGAGAGGGGTAAAGTGTCACCAACTGCTTACATTATTTGAAAGCATTGTGGATTGCTAACATCCAGACTCTTAATTGTGCACTGGGGTGGCACTGAACTAGACACACTTACTGATGTAGGACTGAAAATCCTAATGAAGGATATCTTTAGTGAATTAATGACACTTTTTCCTTTACACTGCTTTGGTGTACTCTAACATTTGCCAAAGACAAAAACTGGAAGTGGTCAAATGAATTCTCTCCACACATAGACAAAGCCAGAAAACAAGTTAATAAAACTGTTTCTGCATTCCTCAGAGACTACAACATGAGCTCCATCTGCAACAACAATTGACGCTTTGACATGGAGCATATATATAGAAGTGACGGAGTACATTTCTCAGAGAAAGGCAACAGGATATTCCATGACAACTTGAAAGACTGCATCCTGTTTTACGTGTAGTTATAATCTACACACAATCAATACAACAGCTCTTCTAAGATGCACCCTTATCCCAAACCATAGTTAATTTTCAATTTAAATCTTTTTTTTGGGAGTCGCAGATATGACGCTGGATTTGCGAACCAAAAGCACACATTCAATGCAAAACAGCAACTTTAGGATTTTTGAGTCTCTGTTGTACTCTGTGCATATGGCAATAATTCTGTATGCATGAGTGTCTAATGTGGTCTGTAAGTGGGTGCATTAGTATTTAAGTAGACCTGTGAGTGGGTGTGTGACTGAGTTCATATGCAGTGGGTGTGTGACTGTTTGAGTGGGTCTGTGAGTGGGTATGTGATTCTTTGAGTAGGTCTGTGAGTGGGTGTGCGATTCTCTAAGTGACTCTGTGAATAGGTGCATGAGTCTACCAGTGGGTCTGTGAGTAGGCACATGAGTGTCTGAGTGGGTCTATGAGTGGATGCACATATTCCTGAGAGGATCTGTGAGTGAGTGCATGAGTGTCTGAGTGGGACTGTGAGTGGGTGCATGAGTGTCTTAGTGGGTCAGTGAGTGAGTGCATGAGTGTCTGAGTGGGACTATGAGTGGGTACATGAGTGACTTAGTGGGTCAGTGAGTGGGTGTGTGACTGTCTGAACAGGTCTGTGAGTGGGTTCATTAGCCTCTGTCTGTCTGTGAGTGGGTGCATGAGTTTCTGAGTGGGTCTATGAGTGTGTGCATGCGTGCTGGAGTGGATCTGTGAGTGGGTGCGTGAGTGTCTGAGTGGGACAATGAGTAGATGTTTGAGTGTCTTAGTAGGTCTGTGAGTGGGTGTGTCAGTGTCTGGCTGAGTCTGTGAGAGGGTGCATGAGTGTCTGACTGGGCCTGTGAGTGGGTGTGTGGGTCTCTCAGTGGGTCATTGAATGAATGCATTAGTGTCTGAGAGGGTCTGTGAGTGGATGGACAAGTCTTTGAGTGGGTGAGTGAGTGGATGAATGCTTTTCTGAGTGGGTTTGTGAGTAGGTATATGAGTATCTGAGTGGGTCTCTGAGTGGGTACATGATTCTCTTACTGGGTGTGTGAGTGGGAGCATGAGTGTCTGAATGGGTCTGTGAGTGTGTGCATGAGTGTCTGAGTGCATATGTGAGTGGGTGCATCCATTCATGAGTAGGTCTGTGACTGGATGTGTGAGTGTTTCAGTGGGTCTGTGAGTAGGTGCATGAGTGTTTCAGTGGGTCTGTAAGTGGGTGCATCAGTCTCTAAGTGGGTCTGTGAATGAGTATATGAGTGTCTGAGTGGGTGTGTGAGTGGTTGTGTCAGTATCTGAGTGGATTTGTGACTGCATGCATTTGTGAGTGGGTGCATGGGTGTCTTGGTGGGTCTGTGAGTGGGTGCATGATTGTCTGAATGGGTCTGTGAGTGGGTACATGAGTATCTGAAAGGGTCTGTGAGTGGACGGATGAGTCTCTGAGTGGGTGAGTGAGTGGATGCAAGTTTGAGTGGGTTTATGAGTGGGTGTGTGAGTCTCTGAGTGGTTCTCTGAGCAGGCGAGTAAGAGTCTGAGTATGTCAGGCAGTGGGTGCGGGAGTCTCTGATTGGGTCTGTTAGTGGGTGCATGAGTCTTTGAGTAGGTGTGTGAGTGGATGTGTGAGTCTCTTAGTGGGTCTGTGAATTGGAACATGAGTGTCTGAGTGGGTCTGTGAGTGGGCACATGACTCTCCGTGTGGGTGTGTGAGTAGAAGTGTGAGTCTCTGAGTAGATCTGTGAGTGGGTGCATGAGTCTCTGAGTGCATATGTGAGTGGGTGTGTCAATATCTCATTAGGTCTATGACTGGAGGCATGAGCGTTTCAGTTGGTCTGTGAGTGGGTCACGAGTGTTTGAATGGGTCTGTAAGTAGATGTGTCAGTCTTTAAGTGGGTCTGTGACTGGGTGCATGAGTGTCTGAGTGGGTCTGTGAGTGGGTGTGTCAGTATCTGACTATTTCTATGACTGGGTGCATAAGTGACTAAGTGGATCTGTGACTGAGTGCATCAGTGTCTGAGTGGGTGCATGAGTCTCTGACTGGGTCTATGAGTGTGGGCATGCGTGCCCGAGTGGATCTGTGAGTGGATGCGTGAGTGTCTGAGTAGGACTATGAGTGGGTGCGTGAGTGTCTTAGTAGGTCTGTGAGTGGGTGCATGAGTGTCTGAGTGGGTCTATGAGAATGTGCATGAGTGTCTGACTGGGCCTATGAGGTCAGTGAGTGGGTGCATTAGTGTCTGAGAGGGTCTGTGAATGGATGGATCAGTCTTTGAGTGGTAGAGTGAGGAGGTGAATGCTTATCTGAGTGGGTTTGTGAGTGGGTGTATGAGTATCTGAGTGGGTCTCTGAGTGGGTGCATAAGTCTCTTACTGGGTGCGTGAGTGTCTGAGTGGGTCCATGAGTGTTGAGTGCATATGTGAGTGGGTGCATCAGTACCTGAGTAGGTCTGTGACTGGATGTGTGAGTGTTTCAGTGGGTCAGTGAGTGGGTGCATGAGTGTTTCAGTGGGTCTGGAAGTGGGTGCATCAGTCTCTAAGTAGGATTGTGACTGAGTGTCTGAGTGGGTGTATGAGTGGTTGCATCAGTATCTGAGAGGATTTGTGACTGCATGTGTCAGTGAGTGGATCTGTGAGTGGGTGCATGATTGTCTGAATGGGTCTGTGAGTGGGTACATGAGTGTCTGAGAGGGTGTGTGAGTGGATGGATGAGTCTCTGAGTGGGTGAGTGAGTGGGTGCATGTCTGAGTGGGTCTCTGAGCAGGTGTGTGAGTCTCGGAGTGGGTCACTGAATAGGCAAATAAGTGTCTGAGTATGTCAGTCAATGGGTGCATGAGTCTCTGATTGGGTTTGTTAGTGGGTGCATGAGTCTCTGAGTAGATCTGTGAATGGGAACATGAGCATCAGAGTGGGTCTGTATGGGGGTGCTTCAGTCGCTGAGTGGCCCTGTGAGTGGGTGCATGAGTCTTTGAGTGGGTGTGTGAGTGGATGCGTGAGTCTCTGAGTGGGTCTATGAATGGAAACATCAGTATCTGAGTGGGTCTGTGAGTGGGCATATGAGTCCCTGAGTGGGTGTGTGAGTAGTAGTGTGAGTCTCTGAGTGGATTTTTGAGCGGGTGTATGAGTCTCTGAGTGCAAATGTGAGTGGGTGTGTCAATATCTGAGTAGGTCTATGACTGGATGCATGAGTGCTTCAGTTGGTCTGTGAGTGGGTGCATGAGTGTTTGAGTGGGTCTGTAAGTAGATGTGTCAGTCTTTAAGTGGGTCTGTGACTGGGTGATTAAGTGTCTGAGTGGGTCTGTGAGTGGGTGTGTCAGTATCTGACTGTTTCTATGACTGGGTGCATAAGTGTCTGGGTGGATCTGTGAGTGAGTGCATTAGTGTCTGAGTGGTTCAGTGAGTGGGTGCATGAGTCTCTGAGTGGGTCTATGAGTGGGTGCATGCGTGCCTGAGTGGATCTGTGAGTAGGTGTGTGAGTGTCTGAGTGGGACTCTACCCTCTCCATGACGAGGCAGGTCAACGCCGTCTCCTCCTCCTGCTTCAACACCCTCCGCATGCTTCGCAGGATCTTCATGTGGATCCCCACCGAAACGAGAAGGACGGTCACCCAGGCCCTCGTCAGCAGTAGACTGGACTACGTAAACGCCCTCTACGCAGGAGCCTCGGCCAAACTCCTGAAACGGCTCCAACGCATCCAGAACGCCTCCGCATGCCTGATCCTCGACATCCCTCGCCGCAGCCACATCACACCCCACCTGAGAGACCTGCACTGGCTCCCGGTCAGCAAGAGGATAACCTTCAAACTCCTCACCCACGCACAAGGCATTCCACAACACCGGATCAGCATACCTCAACAGCCGACTCAGCTTCTACACCCCCACCCGCCAGCTCTGCTCCGCAGACCGCGCCCTCACCACAGTCCCCCGCATCCGAAGAGTGACCGCCGGCAGCAGATCATTCTCCCACCTCGCCGCCAAGACATGGAACACCCTCCCCATCTGCCTACGGCAGACCGAAGACCTTCTGACCTTCAGAAGACTTCTCAAGACCTGGCTTTTTGAACAGTAGCAGCTTCCCCCCCTAGCGCCTTGAGACCCTCACGGGTATGTAGTGCTATGATTGATTGATTGATTGATTGACTATGAGTGGGTGCATGAGTGTCTTAGTTGGTCTGTTAGTGGGTGTGTGAGTGTCGGAGTGGGTCTGTGAAAGAGTGCATGAGTATCTGAGTGGGCCTGTGAATGGGTGCATGAGTCTCTCAGTAGGTCATTGAGTTGGTGCATTAGTGTCTGAGAGGGTCTGTGAGTGGATGGATGAGTTTCTGAGTGGGTGAGTGAGTGAGTGAATGATTTTCTGAGTGGGTTTGTGAGTGGGTGTATGAGTATCTGAGTGGGTCTCTGAGTGGGTGCACAAGTATCTTACTGGTGTGTGAGTGAATGCGTGACTGTCTGAGTGGGTCTGTGAGTGGGTGCATGAGTGTCTGAGTACATTTGTGAGTAGGCGCATCAGTACGTGTGCAGGTCTGTGATTTGATGTGTGAGTGTTTCAGTGGGTCTGTGAGTGGGAGCATGAGTGTTTCAGTGGGTCTGTAAGTGGGTATGTCAGTCTCTAAGTGGATCTGCGACTGCATCTGTCAGTAAGTGGGTGTGTCAGTATCTGACTGTATCTATGACTAGGTGCATAAGTGTCTGAGTAGATCTGTGACTGAGTGCATCAGTATCTGAGTGGGTCAGTGAGTGGGTGCACAAGTCTTTCAGTAGGTGTGTGAGTGTTTGAGTGAGTGCATGAGTCTCTGAGTTGGTCTGTCAGTGGGTGCATGAGTGTCTGAGGGGGTCTGTGATTGGGTGTGTTGGTGTCTGAGTAGGTGTGTGAGTGGATGTATGAGTGTCTGAGTGGGTTTGTGAGTGGGTGCATGAGTATCTGAGTACATATGTGAGTGGGTGTGTCAATATCTGGGTAGGTCTGTGACTGGTTGCATGAATGTTTCAGTGGGTCTGTGAGTGGGACACAACTGTTTGAGTGAGTCTATGAGAAGATGAGTCAGTCTTTAAGTGGGTCTGTGACTGGGTGCATGAGTGGGTCTGTGAGTGGGTGTGGCAGTATCTGACTAGGTCTGTGACTGGGTGCATAAGTGTCTGAGTGGATCTGTGAGTGAGTGCATCAGTGTCTGAGTGGGTCTGTGAGTGGGTGTGGCAGTATCTGACTAGGTCTGTGACTGGGTGCATAAGTGTCTGAGTGGATCTGTGAGTGAGTGCATCAGTGTCTGAGTGGGTCAGTGAGTGGGTGCATGAGTCTGTGAGTAAGTCTGTATGTGGGAGCATGAGTGTCTGAGTGAGTCTGTCAGTGGGCATGTGAGTGTCTGAGTGGGTCTGTGATTAGATGCATGAGTGTCTAAATAGGTGTTTGAGTGAGTGCATGAGTGTCTGAGTGAATCTGTGTGTGGATGTATGAGTTTCTGAGTTGGCCTGTGAATGGGTGCATGAGTGTCTGGGTGGGTCTCTGAGTGGTTGCATGAGTTTCTGAGTGGGTCTGTGAGAAGGTGCGTGAGAGCCTGAGTAGATCTGTGATTGGGTGCATGAGTGTCTGAGTAGGTCTGTGAGTGGGTGGGTGAGTTTCTGAGTGGGTCTTCGAGTTGTGCGAGAGTGTCTGAGTGGGACTGTGAATGGGTGAGCGAGTGTCTGAGTGGGCCTGTGAGTGCATGCATTAGTATGTGAGTGAGTGTGTGAAGGTATATATTTCTTTCCAGCAAGGTTTGCAACTCCATGATGCCATAACGCTACATGGGGGCGCACTCAACATCACGATGGGCCAGCAATTTCCCACACATAAATAAAAGAACAGTTTGGGGCATTCTGACACTCATAAGTGGTCTCTCAGACACCCCTACAATGCACCCATGGGGTCAGGGTACCTCTACCCTGCCCCCTTCTATAGTTTTTCACATCAAATTTCATCCCCTGGGACACGGTCCTGGTTTAGAAAATGGTGGCTGCAACTTACTACACAAGTTGTGACCAGCCAATCTTGGCACTGCTACTGGTGCGTGAGTTCACAAAGCACCGCGATGGAGTCACGGAAGATCCGCATCCCTATATATACAAATTTAGATTTTCTTTAATATCTGCAAAACTCCTGTATGGATTTACACCAAATAACAAGAAGGGTGCTTTCTGGATCAAGACCTACCTTTCTGGTGTCATTCCATTCAGCGGTTCGGACTGTAGTCATGTCTAAATTCCCTATGGGAATTAACATGGGAAGTGCACTTTTTTTGATCCCCCTTTTTCTTGGCCCCCGCTTGACGGATCACCCCGAAACTTTCCATTCGCAACTAGAATTACTGGCACACTTTTTGGGGAAAATTCCATGAAGATTTGTCGAACAGAGCCAAAGACATAGGCGAGTCAAAAAACGCTTATCCTTTGAAAACATGGTACTAACTATAACTACCTACTGGCAACCGCCAGCAGGTAATACATATCGCTTGTGTGAAAATGTTATTGCTCAGGTGAAATCTAGAAAAATGTATTTCACTGTGTTTGAATTTCTTGATTAAGTTTTCAATTTGACGGTTGCACTGTCCCACAATTTTCCTTCTTTAGTGCCTGAGGTGCAGTGTGGTTGATGTAGTGGTGATATACCACTGGCACACAGCCAGGCCTGGCCTGGGCCAGGCTCTGAATCAGGCCACAATCCTCATGCCAATAAACATTATGCATCTAGCCTTAAATAATGCACAGCAGTTTCTGGGTGTGGTAATTTAATTTAAAACCCAGGCATTAATTTAATCATAGAAAAATAATGTAATTTGCACAATGTTTCGAAAGTTGCAGTTCCAGTCTAGAAAACAGGCGCATGTTCTGAGTGATAACAGTAGTAAGGGGGTCCATAAGGAAGCATACACAGTGAAATACTACATTTGTCAGAATGTTTCTGAAGCAGCATTCTTACCCTTCAGTGGTTACGGCCTCACTTTAAGGTGGTAAAATGTTGAGAAAGAGACTGTCCATACTAGAGTAAGAGCCCTTCTGAATTTCTACCAGATTTTTGTTTCTTAATAGATTTACACCTGGAATTGTAAGTTCTCTATAACCAACAGTGGAATGCTATTAGAGTAATAAAACCATTGTTCTTTATAACAATTTAAGGGATGTCAGTCCTTTATGACAGTTTAGAGATAATGAAAACGGCACTATAAAGGGATAATTTAAGAAAAACTGTGAAAAACAAGTGTCTGAGTATAAATTAAAGTTCAGATGATCTGATATTAAATAATGGGATAAGGGAGAAGCAAGAGTGGTTTAGGGAAGGTCAGGGAGGGGTTTATTGAGGGGCGTCACCATCCACTCGAGAGATTAGCTAATTGCTTTACACTGAGGATAAAGGCATGCAACTTACACATTTGTAATAAGTTTACACTCAAAGTTGGTGAATACCAAAAGTAGTAAACTTGCTCCAAATTTTAACTTAATCAAAAGAGTAAGTTACCTTTCTGAATCAGGACCAGTGTGTCTAGTGGTGTCATCATTATCAGTATACAAAAAATTATGGATGGAATGCTTGAATTAATCTCATTATTTCAAAAACACAAGAGCGACCCACACGTCCACGTGAACTGGGTATTAGCTATTTAGCTATCAACAATTGTTCACAGGGAACTCATTTTGAAGAAAGATTCATTTTTCGCATGTTTTGACCTTGCGTTGATTTAATCATAAACAGAGAAAAATAAATTGAGTATGGCATATGGTAGAATCCATCTACCTTGATTAATTGGTTAATTAAAATATTAATTGATGCTGTGTAGAAGGTATCCCAAGGAATATAATACGTTATACTCACTTCAGCCGAAATGAGTAATATATTTATTCATCATTACAAAAATATTATAGAATAACACACCAAAATATATTTACAGTGCAAGAGCATTGATTCGTACATTTGTTAAATAGAATAAAACAGTGACATTTGTGACCCCAGTGATGTGACCATAACCAATGCTCGTTAGAACATATAGTGACTTAAAAAATTCAAACGACAGGTTATTGGAATTAAAGGATGTCTTTCATGGTTCTGAGTCACTCTTCCAGACCAAGGACCAGATTCCAGAGAAGAACCATGCCATCTCAGTTTGTACCCAGCCTATGCAAATCTGTCTTGATGTTGATCCAATAAGAACAGTTCTGCCCAAACTGCCAGTCCAGTTCCTCTCTGAAATAGAATACTAGCAACCCTAGACTGGTTTGGCCCTGATTGGGGCTCATCAGTAAGGTGCAGCTTGGTTCCAGTGGCACAGTCAACACTGGACCTACATCCTAGCTTACCCGTCACACTGAAGTAGCCAAAAAAGTGATGGATGGAATGCTCAAATTATTCTCAGATACTAGGAATTACACTGGATCACATCCCAGTCAATTATTATTTAGCACACCATGGCAGCTCAGTTTGGACCCAGTCATAATCAAATCTGTTTTGACCCTGCTCCAATAGGACCATTTCCGCCCAAACTGCCAGGCCCTCCCTGAACCAGAGCACAAGCAACACAAGAAACTGTCTGCGTCTGTAGCTCTCATCTCAGTAAATCTCTCTAGATAAAACAAAACTGCCCATCTAACATCTAGACGATGTTGCTGTCTTTCTTCTGAGGTGTGAGGATATTTATTAAAAACTGGGAGAATAATATCCTGCTCTAGTTGGAATGGAGATTTAACTTTGGGGACAAAGGAAGTTCCTAAACTAAGCACAATTATGTCCTCAAAACCTTGCAGAAAAGGAAACCAAAAAGATAAGGATCCCAGCTCCCCTAGCTTTCTCACTGATGTAATCGCCATGAGAAAGAAGGCTTTGAAAGGTAAATATCACAAATCAATAGACTCTAGATGCTCAAAAGGAGGTGATTTTAATGACTAGAGAACTAACAGTATATCCCAGGTGGGAAGTTTCAGATTTATAAAAGGACGGATATTGTCAAATCACTCGAATAACCTCTTCACCAGTTATAAATCTTCCTCAAAACCTCCTCAAGTGCTCCTAAATGCTTTGAGCACTGCCCACTGTAGTCTGAGAGAGAAAACTCTAAGACTCAGAGAGAAGCCATTCTTCCAAAACTTCAGAATATATTCTGTTGAGTGGATTGAGGGATTATGGGGCAGATTTACAAGCCCCTTGCAACACTTTTGCGTCACTTTTCCCATGTTAAAAGTGACGCAAAAGTGGCGCAAGGGGCTTGTAAATCTGCCCCTATATGTCTAATTTAGCAACACTTAGTAAAGGTAGACCAATGCCTCCTATAAGAAGCCAAAGAGGAACTTCTCCTAGAAGCCTGACTAGAAAGCTTCAATCTCCCTGAAAGCCCACTTGACACTAACCATGCCAGCTCAACTTCCAAGCTGTTATCTTCAATGTTCTGAGATGGTTATCTGAAGACTAAGAGGGTAAAAGGGAAGGATAAATCAGAAGGAGTCAATCTTTTACTAATCTCAGAATAACTGCCAGAGAGAACCTTGTGGAACAAGACTAACCAGAGCCATCAGAATCACAACCGCTGTTTCTCTTCTCAACCTCTCAGAAGTATAGCGAACGGGGAAGCCCTTTCAGACAGCTATATGACAGGCTTCTGGATACATGCTCCATACTCTTCGTTCTTGGGCAAAAATTGGAACCTGCAAATTTTCTTGAGTGGCATAAAGGCGACTGCTAGACAATCTCATCTCCTGCATAGTTGCTGAAACACCTGATGACTGAGGCAAAAGTCGTTGACAGAGGGATTGTGAGAAGTTGGCCTGGTATATGCTGTTCACTAATTAAAGTGGACACCTTGCACCAGAACAATTCGACTCTTATGGTTGGTAGGTTTAAGACAACCTTTATAGAAAGCTATCCTAGTGGTAGCTGTGGAGAGCAGCCTTCAGGCTAAGTCTTGGCCCCATCTGCTAGGTACAATGGACGCAATTGGTAGAGCAATGATTCTCCATGCAGTTAAATTGGACACTCAAGTAGACCTTTTAAATATTCTTGCAATCCATGTTCAGGGGGTCGAACAAAAGCTGAATAGCTTTAACGAGATGATCCTGAAGGTGCAGCGAGACCGGGAAACAGCTTTTCAAACGTGCCATTGTCACTGTACCCGAATTATCGATAAATTAGCGTCTGTTCCAACCATCCTTACCGAACTATTGGGTACTACAAGGGGAGTTTTAACCACGCCTGAAGCAGTAATAGAGGAAGAAAAAGCAAAAACAGTAGAGAAAGAACATGCAGTCTCAAAGGAAACAGATTCGGAATGCCCTAATCCCTTAGCGGGGAAAAAAAGCAGCGAAATAGAGTTAACTTCCAAATTAACATCATTTACACTCAATCCATCAAGTGTTCTAGAAAATTTAGGGGACCAGGACCAGGACCTCTCATTTCAAGACCAATGCAACCAGTCTTTAGAAAGACATTTAAAAGTATCTAAGCTTTTATCAAAGCGGGAGCGAAAACGATTTAGAAAATCCAGAAAGCATAAACAAACAAGCAAGGTACAAGACTCATCCCTGGAAACATTAGTCCAAAATGGTATTCATCAAGAAAATAACATAACCCACAACAGTACGGAAGTAGTAATCCTCAAGGAGCAACCGATCTCGCTCCTTAATCCGTCTGTTACGCCCAATATTTCAAACCATAATATAAGGGAGCCACCTCCGCCAGAAAAAATATATAGCTTATTCAAATCTGTAGCCGGGACGGAAAAACATATCTTAAAAACTCAGGCTACACAATTAACAGCGAGGAGTTCCAAGTTGGCAATAAGGAAAACAACCCAGGGAGTGTCTATCTCGGCTGAGGAAATTGGCACAGACATAAGTCGAGTGCCGGAAATAAACAGGGGAGGTGAAATTCATCCACAAAAAAATACTTCAGAATCTCGAGATTTACCCCAGATCTCCCGAGAGCCCACGGTGGTGAAAAAAGAATTGGAAAGGACCTCAGACATTGAATTGCAGTACGATTCTCCAGCTAATAACAAATTGGTCTTTAATCCGCAATATGTTTCACGGGGAACGCATGACATTCTTAATAGAAGTGTTTTGCTAAAATTATTCAAAGCCCTTCCACCTCTAAGCCAAATAAATACCAATGACATTGAAAGTATTGAGTTTAACCAAAACCCGAGTCTCATTGGTCAAGACTTTACAACAGCTACATTTATCAATAATACGCTCACTGAGCAGATTTGGCAGCAGAAGGACTTGTTTGCTAAATGGGGAATTGAGTTAAAAAGGATAATCCCCCCTCGTTATCCTAGTCCACTACAACCACCTCTTTATATTGCGAGTCTTTTAAAAGGGGCAAAAGGCCCGGATCAACATAGCCAAATAAGGGATAAAGAGTACCCGGCCAGGAAAATTACCATCACTTTTGATCATTCTGAAGGCACATTCTTGGGAAGGGCATGAACAACCTTACCAATAGCCCCACATGTACATCAAGGTTGTAACATCTGTTCCTGGAATGTGCATGGCCTGCACTCAAAATTAGAAGACCCCGATTTCATGGACTTTATCACACAATATAACATTCTTCTTTTTCAAGAAACCTGGCAGATATCTCCATCCTCAATAACTGGTTTCAAAGAATTTTTGAACCCGGCTAAGAGAGCCAAAAAGTATGGAAGAGCAAAAGGGGGCCTTTCTATCTTTATTTCAACAGAAATCCCATGGCACGTTTCCATCATAGATTTAGATTGTTCTTGGCTGTTGTGCGTCAAAATAGACGTTTCAGTGTCTTATACCCTGCTTATACTTAACATCTATATTCACCCCGCATCCAAACAAAAGAGGTTAAGAACTGAACAATTAATTACCTCATTATCAACATCAAAACTCGCCCATCAAGATGCTAAAATTATCCTGTCGGGCAATTTCAACATGAATCTACAATATGCCAGGAGTAAGGGCAAAACAGAAGCCACCCCTGCCCTTAATCGACAGGCCACATCTGGCAAGAAATGTGCAGCCCGCCTGAAAGATCTTTCGATGTGTGCACTCAATGGTCAAGGCCCGACCGATCAGCCCGCAGCATACACCAGGGTTACTCATAAAACACGATCTACCATTGATTACACGTTTACGGATAACGACCTCCTCCCGTATATCACAAACTTCCAAATAAAAGATAGGGCGGAAAGTGATCATCAACCGCAATCCTTTACCCTATTAAAATCCTTTGCAACTTCAGAGAAAGCGAAGGCATTATCATCATTAACACAATGTTATAATCTAAAACGCCTTTGCTGGAATAAGGACAATATCGAGGACATCACAAGTACATACACCAGTCTTTTGGAAAGATCTAACTCTGAAACTCTGACCATAAAAACGTGGGAGTCCTTTATTTATGAAATTAATAAGACATTTTCTAAGCATGTCCACGCCCACAAAGCAGGAAGCCCAAAAGGGGCAGTCTGGTTCACCAATAGCCTGAGGAAACAAAAACAACAACTAAGTAAGTACCTCAGACAACTACGATCACAGGGACCAGAAGGCCACCAGGAACTTCTGCTCTTAATTTCAAATACAAGAAAAAAGTTGAAAAAGGATATAAAATTTACTAAAAAAGAGTATCAAGAACATATTTGGGCGAAACTTCTTTACGCTTGTAAATTAAGGGACTCCAGGCTCTTTTGGGAACAAATTAACCAACTAACTAGTGGCCGGAACCGACATCATAATTCGGATATATTGGAGGCCACATGGAGAGCTCATATCGAACTTTTATTTTACGAAACTCCACCCTTATTGGCCCCAAATAACGTATTATTAACAGGGAAGGAGGCTGGAGGTCGAGGTAAAGTAATCGAAGTTACGTATAATGAATCCCTCGAAGAATTTGTGCCGTTGTCAGACATTCAAGTCCTAAAAATTATAAAAAATTTAAAATCTGAGGGAGCCCCAGGTCCTAATGGATTACCAAATGCTCTGTTTCGGCATGACCCCCCATTTTGGTCTCAAGTTTTGACACCTCTCTTTTCCAAAGCTATAGCCGATACGCTGATCCCTGAGTCCTGGAGAGGAAGCATTCTTAATCCAATCTATAAGTAGGGTTCTCGCTCGGATCCCTCCAACTACAGGTTGATCGCGTTGATAGATGTGGAGGCAAAAATCTATGCATCTAACCTCCTGGTAGAGTTAGAGGCTTGGGTCAGTCGAATAAACCTAATACCACATACGCAAACTGGTTTTCAGGCTGGGATGGGTACCCTTACGAACATCTCTGCGGTCACCCTTCTAGCCAACCAAGCTTTTGCAAAATCAAGGCCTTTGTACGCCTGCTTTGTAGACCTCAAAGCGGCTTTCGATAAGGTTCCAAGAGCCACTCTATGGGCAAAAATGCAAGCCTGGGGGGCCCCGCCCAGACTTCTGGACGCTATTATTAATTTGTATTCTCACACGTGGGTCCAAATCAAGAAAGGAGATGGCTCCAGCGTAACCGGTAAGATCCCAACATCAAACGGGCTAAAACAAGGATGCGTTTTAGCGCCTTGTCTGTTTAACATTTACACCTCTGATCTCGACAAGTGCCTCCAGTCAATTCCAGCGACCCTCCAAGATTGGGTAAAATACCGACACCGTGCCTCCAATATGCAGATGACATTGTGTTGCTAGCACAAACTCCGGTGGGCCTGCAGAAATTGATCACGGGATTAGGAGCCTATACTACTCTGAACCAACTCACGATCAATCACCAAAAGACAAAAGTAATGTGTTTTTCAAAACATAATAAATTATCAAAAAGGCACACCTTTTCCTGGAAATTGGGCGACCAATTGTTGGCCCGGGTTGCTTCCTATAAATATCTAGGCTTCCAGTTAGACTGCAAGCTCAATTTTAAGCTACACGTGGAACAAGGACGCACGAAAGCTAAACAATTGTTATTTGCCTTCAAAATCCTGAGGAAAAAACTCATAGGTTGTTCTACCGGTCATCTGCTAAAAGTGATCGCCGCAAAATTTTTACCTTCCATCTCGTATGGCTCAGAACTTCTGAATACTAAAGATGCAATAATATTAAATACAGCACAATCTATATTTTTCAAAAGACTGTTTTTAATCCTGCTACATACTTCACAGGAACAAATTCGTTTAGAATTTGGATTAAAAATCAGATCATGGCCAGACAAGGTGCCTTGGTAAAGTATTATTGGAGGATGAGGGAGGCAGAAGATAACACTCTAGCCCACCGTTGTTGGGTCGAGATTGAAAATCAAGGTAGACTAGCTAATTCAACCACGATAATCCTGAAGGAATCTTTGTCGGCATTACAGCTAGAGGAGGCCTGGTTAACACCAGTAACGTATGTTGGATTCAAAAGCGTGGTGAATACTGCAATCAAGCGGATCTCTTTAATAACTGATAAAATGATCTTTGCAAAAAAACATCATGCTTGGGCGGTGATACAGGCCTACCAGAGGCTGAAGCCGCAACAGTATCTGATTGAACATTTCTCCCACCATAAAAATCACTACCTGATGTTGCTACGAATGGGATCATTCCCCTCAAAGGATTTGACCCCAACATGGAAACACATATGGCCATCTAAGGAATGTCGCCTTTGTGGTCAAGGGGAGGAGTCACTATTACACCTATTATGTACTTGCCCTTTTTTACTGAAAACCTGTAAATCCATTCTTCGGGAGATTTTAAGGAATGAACAGATAAGAACATGTAGAGCCGCAGTCATTAGGTGTCTTGGAGGGTTTTCGATTCCCCTGTCTTGTAGTGCTATAAAATTCTGGAAAATAGCAGCAAAGGAACTGGAAAAAATTGATTAGTGCCTAGCAGCTAATAAATAATCTGCTGGCTGATATTTTTAAATGTATTGTAATGCTTGTTAGTTTTTTAATTGTGGTCATGACCCTAAGGTTTTCATTTTTTCTCTCTTTTATGTTTAAAAAAAAAATAATAATAATAATAATGCTCATTTAAAGTATAGTGTTTTATGATGGTTTGCCATCCTTTTATGATTTTTAACGAATCAATAAAAGTATTTTTGACTGACTGACTGTTCCAGGATCCAGAGCTGGTTCAGTGTTATGCATTCTTGCTTGTGACCTGGTCACAGCAAATACCTCTGCAGGGATGCCCAACATCTCAGCGTGAGTCCATAACTCTACTTCAGACCAGGCTGAAGTCTCTAGATCATTGCCCAATAGACATTCTACAGGGAGGTCTGCACTGACTACAACCTTCTTGAGGCCAGTTACCCCTCCCCAGGAGAAATTCACAACTGCCAGACTATGGTTGGTCCTGACATTGCTTGCATTGGTCACCTGGTACATTTCGCCCAGGATGATCTGTCCAGGGTCCACAAGATCCTCTGCCACCATGGTGACACTAGCACCTGTGTCCCTAAATGCCAAAGCCTGTTTGCCATTTATTACAGGCTGCTGTTTGTATTTGCTCAGATTACTGGGGCTTACTAGGAAGGACATATCAAGGTCTCCATCACAAATCAGCATTGCCTGAGTGGGTACTCTGACTAGGTCAGAGTCCACTTCAGAACCCAGGGTCAACCCTACTACACCCTTATTCTGAGTACCACCTCCACCAGTAGCTGAGCTAGGGGGAACAGTTGCCTTAGGGGCAGGAGTGGTGGTGGTTTGGTCTTTGGACTTGTTACAATCAGAAGTCCAGTGCCCTTTCTGTTTACAGAATTTGCACTAGGGCTTCTTTTGGCCTTTTCCCTTGTTGGATTGTGACTCCCCACCAGATGCAGATTTTTGGGGCCCTTGTGAAGACTTCTGGTTTTTTGCCTTATCCCCACCTTTCTCAGAGCCCTTAGGATCCTGCTTCTTGGTGTCACCCCCTTGGTTCTGGGTTTTCTGCCTCACCCTGGTTCTGACCCACTTGTCTGCCTTCTTTCCCAATTCTTGGGGAGAGGTCAGATCTGAGTCCACCAGGTATTGATGCAACAACTGGTTCTGGCAATTATTAAGGATCTGTTCTCTCATCATTAGATTATACAATCCCTTGAAATCAGTAACCCTACTGCCAACCAGCCAACCCTCCAGAGCCTTGGTTGCACAATCTACAAAGTCAGTCCAGTCCTGAGTCTGTGCCTTTTGGGTGTCTCTGAACTTCAACCTGTACTGCTCAGTGGTTAAGCCAAACCCATCTATCAGTGCACTCTTCAGGACTTCATAGTCATCAGCATCCTCTTCTCTAACAGTGAGGAGCTTGTCTCTACCTTTATCTGAAAAGGAGAGCCACAAGATTGCTGCCCACTGCTTTTGGGGGACCTGTTGTACTCTACAGGCCCTTTCCATAGCAGTTATCCACTTGTGGATATCATCCCCACTCTGGTAGGGAGGAACAACCTTGCTCAGGTTCCTATGGTCTGGAATGTTTTCTCTGCCTCTAGGGACACTGTTGCTGCCACCAGTGGGTTCTAACCCCTCTCTTCTAGAAGCTTTTTGGAACTCAAAGGCTTCTTTGTCTAATGCCAACTGCTTGGTTTTGAGGGCAAATCTTGCTTCCTCATACTGCAGCACTTTGTACATCCTTTCAGAGGAGGTCTCTCTTCTTGGGAAGAAGGAGTTCCTCTTGTAGACAGTTTCCCTGCCAGAGTGAAAGGAGTGCTCAGATTCCCTGGAAAGGGACCTGTGCCTGTCTTCCACTACGTCAGTTCTCTTAGGGAGAATTCCTCTGTCTTGTTCAGACCCCTTTGGGCCTGGCCCTACAATCACAGAGTCCTGGTCGTCCTGATGTTCATCATCTGACCCAGACACTATAACTGACCCACCCACTGATCCAGACCCCTTAGCTCCTAGAGCTAATCTAAGGTCATCTACTGTTAGCAGATCTATCAAGTGTAGTGTGGAGGGACTCTGTCCTATCTTCAGGTGCCTCTCAGCACACATGGCTTTCAAGTCACAGAAAGTCAGGTCCTTATACTGAAGCTGGGTGGATCCACTGGGTCCATCCCTTGAGGACATTCTAGTGTTGTGCAGTGTTGTACTACCTACACTAGTTTGTGGCCTACTGATACCAGCTTGAGCTGTAGAAAGGGTGTGCTATTCCTTTTGCACACAGCTCTAAGTTCAGTAGAACTTATTGATACTAAGCTTGATTTTATATGTACCTTGAGTACCTACAGTGGTTTTCAGTTAGTAATTCAAATAGAGATTTTCTGGTAAAACAATAGCAAGCTGGAATCCCACACGCTGCCACCAATGTGAGAAGTTGGCCTGGTATATGCTGTTCACTAATTAAAGTGGACACCTTGCACCAGAACAATTCGACTCTTATGGTTGGTAGGTTTAAGACAACCTTTATAGAAAGCTATCCTAGTGGTAGCTGTGGAGAGCAGCCTTCAGGCTAAGTCTTGGAGGAATGTAAAGCAGCTTGTTTTACCACACAATCTCTTGAATCACCAAATGAAAAGACACCACACAGGTATATATATCAAATATATATGTATTTATTAATAAACAACTCTCTACTAATCTCTTTATGAGATTAGAAGTCAGGAACATATGTACAAATCAAATGTTATCAAAATAGGTTAGCACAATCAAATATCACAATCTTAGTTTGGTTAGACCTAGGTCTAGAGCAGCTAGAATCGAGGGACCCCCAAGAACCACCCCAGGTAGTTGTAGGAGACCCACAGGGGACGGACGCGGTGTCCTGGCACCGGGGCGAGTCCTGTACGAGTCTATGCGAACAGACGCAATTGAGATTTCAATGTTAAAGGTCCCTTGTGTGTTCGAGGCGAACACACCGATCGGTCCTTGTACGAGTCGAAGGACGCGGTTACAGATAGAGTTGCAAGGGAGATGGACGCGCTGTGTCTAACACAGACGCGAACCTTGTACGAGTCAGCGCAATGGATATTTCAATGTTACAGGCCCCTTGTGTGTTCGAGGCGAACCCCGATCGGACTCAGTACGAGTCGCAGGACACGGTTATAGATAGTGTTTCAAGGGAGATGGACGCGATGTGTCTAACACAGACGCGAACCCTGTACGAGTCAGCGCAATTGTCGCACTTAGAAAATAAGAGTTTTAGGGCACTTCTAGGGTAGCTACAAGCAAGCCACTAACAGGGTAAGTAGTTCTAGGGCCCACACCCACGGGAGCACCGTAATGCTAAAGTTACCTCACCCAGGGGAGCCGGGTGCATAGGTGTCCTTTGGTGTTGGGTCGCGGCGTCGTTTTCAATGGGAGCCAGTGAAGACTTGCTGCTTGCGGCGACAGAAGAAGTGTCCATTGGAATCCAAGCCTGGATTCGGGAGGAGGAAGACCTGAAAGCAGAGGGGACAGTGTTCACAGTCACTTGGCAGTGACTCTGGGCAAGGCAGATGAATGCCCACCGTCGTTGACAGCTTCGGGTCGTTCACGGGTGTCTTGACTCTTCGACCACGTAGTCCAGGCAGCGTCGATGATGACCAGGAGCTGGATTCGGTGTGTCCCACAACGTCTGCAGCTTACTGAGGTGTCGCCGACTCGATTGGAGCCAACAAGCCTTGGTAGCCGCAAGTCTCGTGGTGGAAAGGAAAGTCAATGGTGCAGACCAGCAAGGTCTGGGGGACTTACCCCACGAGGGTAGGTCAGGGCAGGCCTGGAGCAACCAGGGGAGCCCTTTGGTTTCTTTGGAAAGTCTTCTGGGGACCCACAAGCTGGCTGGCAAGGGATCGCGAAGAAGACTCAGGAGGATTCACTCAACAGGGGCCCACGGTCACTCGGGATGGTGTAGGCCTCTGATTTTGGGAGGGATCTCTGCTGGAGGCTGGGATCACACGTGGTCCAAAGCACAAGTTCGTAGAATGTCGTGAAGGGGTTGCACTTGACAATAGTGCACGGTACCCAGAGTCTGCGGTTCCTCATTGCTCGTGGGGTCCACTTGCCTCAGCTTCGCTGGGGACTCACGATGGCCTTGGAGGGTCAGGAAATCCTCTTCCTGGGCTGCAGGGACTTTGGGCTCCAGCGGGAGCGGCGTAGTCTGTGACCGTCGTTGTCATTTTTGGTGCCTGCCAAGCAGGGGAGTCACTCCTTGACTCCAAGGGAGATTCTTCCGTCTTCCAAAGGTAGTGGAACGTCGAAGGTCCAGGATTCTTCTTGTAGAGCGTCGTCCAGGGGTATCTAGTTTGCAATGCACAGGTTCCCCCTCTTATACTAAAAGAAAGGGAGGGACTAGCTCTATGACCCCACCTATGGGAGGGTCAGGGGAGTGGGTGGCTACACCCACTTCCCTTTGTCCAGTTTCACGCCAGAGCAGGGGCAGGTTGCCCTAGAGCTGGTTTGAACTGTCATATGCACAGAGGAGCCTTCTGCTCCCCCAGTGCAGGACTTCAAAGCACTCTAAGAGTGCACCCACCCAGCCCCAATACACTAAACCCTGTCTGGAAAGTGGTCACACCCTCCTGTGACAGGATACCTATTGTTGGGCTTCCTCCACTGCGAGTTTCGGTCATCAGCAGGAGGGCAGCCCAGTGTCTGTGACTGGTGGCATCCATTTTGTGATGCCAGGGCTCTGCAGGATTCTACCGCGTTTCCACAGTAGGTACATGTCTCTCCCTCTAGAAGGGTGGAATGCTACCCCCGCCGCCAGAACTGGCGGGGGGGTAGTATTCCAAGATGTTTGACACCAAACACGACATGTTTTGATGCAGCCATTCCAAAGTTAGCATTCTACCGCGAGGATATAATGCACTTAAGAGTATATGGTTTAACCGCATCCACAAACAGCCCCAGAGAATGGACTCTGAGCGCTGCAGAGGGGCCCTGCTCAGGCAGAGGCATCCTCTCACATAGGAACCAAGCACCCTGCCCTCAGGATTGATAGGGCCTGCCTTAGGGGTGACTGATAGGTTTGAATGTGTGTGCAGGGGAGATATAGGAAACCTATATCTCAGTGAGGGGTGCTAGCACCACCTCACCCAGGCTGCAGTAGCAGGTCTGTGGTGTCAGATTTAGTCTGCTTCCCAGGGGTGGCATAATACATGCTTCAGCCCCTGGTAGGCCTGTGAAGTACCTATGTCCTTGGTACCTAATGTACCATATACTAGGGACTCATAAGGTACCACAGTATCCAATCACTAGTGCACCTAGAGTGCACTCCAAGTCATTTAGAGAGAACAGAGAGGCTGGGGCCCTGATTGGCAGGGACCCAGCCAGACTATAGCCAGAAACCAGTGTAAACATCAGAAAAAAGTGGGGGCAACATAAGAGGCAGATCCTACTCTCCTACAGGGATCTCTTGTCTCAACTTGTCCACTATCAATTTAATGGTTTCCTTGATCTATAGAGCTGTTTTTGCTGACATACTGACCTGGGTCTAAGTAAATATGTGGTCAGTAGTCCAAGCTAGTGAAGGAATTCTCCTTTCGCTCTGCTTGTTTTGATAGTATCTTGATGTATTGTTGTCTGTTCTGATAATCACAGTTCTTTTGTGAAGAAAATGTGTAGGCATGCAGGGCTAAATGCACTGCCTCTAGCTCCTTCCAAGCCAGAAGCTTTTAGCTTGATGACAACTACTCCAGGCCTCCCATCCTGTTGCACTCACACCTCTTGTTAGGATAACTGGATCCTGTGTCTCTAGAGGAACTCCCCTCAGATTGTTTTCCTTTGACATCCACCAGGTCAGCTCCTTTCTCATTACACTGATCATGAGAATCCTCAACAATAGATCTTGACAGTTGGGTAGACACCACTGTAGAATGTGTCTTACCATCTTGTTTAGGTGCCACTTCACCCAAGGGATAAAAAAGATGGTTGCTGCCAGGTCGCCTTGGGGGACTGCAACCACAATCCCACTGTTGAAGTGTTCTTGGTCATCAGGTTCTCTATGTGAGTCTGAATCCTCATGACTTTCTTGTCTGATATAGTTACTAAATTCATATCTGTTCTGTTAGACCTGGCCCTTTTCACAGGTTTATCCGCAAAACTTTTGCCTTTTACCTCCTATTTTTCTGACCCTGTTTCTGTTGGCTAAAGGACTCTGGGCACTCTGCCACTGCTGGTCAGTGCTACAGTGCATATGCTCTCTGTGTAAATTGTGATTATGATTGTTTATCTATGATTGGCATATTTGATTTACTGGTGAGTCCCCAGCAAAGTGCACTGAGTGTGCTTGCTACTAATGGGCTTGCAGCACTGGTTGTGCCACCCATGAGTAACCCTGTAAATGTGTCTCAGAACTGCCACTGCGGTGTCTGCATGCAGTTTTTAACTGCCATGTTGACCTAGCAAATGCACCCACTTGCCAGGCCCAAACCTTCCCTTTTCTTACATGTAAGTCACCCTTCATGTAGGCCCAAGGTACCTCCATGGGCAAGGTGCAGCGTATGTAATAGCTAGGACATGTGCTGGTGTGTTTTGCATGTCCTGATAGTGAAATACTGTGCATTTCACTTTTTACTATTGAAAGGCTGTCTGCCCATAGGTTAACATGGGAACATCCTTGTAACATCTTTCAAGTGAAACTTTTCATGGGGACAAGATAGAGAAATGGAGTTTAGGCTCTCAAAATTAACAACTCACCTTTTAGTGAAGGTGATTTTTAAACTGTGTGTTTAAAAATGGCACTTTTAGAAAGTGGCTATTTTCTTGCTTTACCATTCTGTGTCACTCTGCCTGTTTGTGTATTTACCGTCTGGTTTTGGAGAGACAGGAGCTGGGGATGTGCTTTCACTCTAGACAGTCACAAGGGGGGTTGAGGTGTGTCCCGTCTTTCCTGAGTGACTCATAGCCAGGCTGAATAGACCTTTCTGCATTTAGAGTGGGGGGAAGGAGTTTTCATTAGCACCTAAATAGGCTGTGTCGCCTCTGCGCAATGCTGTCTCCAACCCCTATGGTCAAGCTGGACCAGGGAGGACAGAATTGGCTTGTACTGAGCTCAGGGACTCTGAAACAAAGACTAAAATGAGAAAATGGGGTATAAGTATTGGACCTAAAACCACAGAACTTTAGGTCACTTCTCGAAACAAGAGGACTCTGCCAAGAAGAAGAGCAGTGTGAGGTGTGCAACCCTTTCTGTTGTGTGAGGGATGGGTTGGCCTGCAGTTGCTACTTCTGTTTGTGGACAGAGGAAAAGGACTGACTCTTTTTGCCCTGCTGTGGTATCCTGCTTGAGAAGATCTCCTAGGGCTGGTGTGGGCTTGCCTCCTGTTAGAAGTCTTAGGAAGATAAAAGACTTCGAAAGATCCTTTGCTAGATCCAAAAAGAACCTGCCTGGAAGGAGAGCTGGGTGAGCTGTGTGAGGAGCACTGCCTCTGATGTGTGTGGGTGGCTTGGCCAGCAGTTGCTGCTCCTGTCTGGAGCCGGAGAAGGACTGGACTGTTCCTCACCTTTCATAAAGGAAAACGTGTGAGGAGCCCTTTATTTTTCAGCCCAGAGCATGGAGAGCGCTGTTTCTGCTCCCTGCCTCTTGATGCGATCAGCACGTGCTGAGCGCTTCTGGGGTTGCCCTGCCAGCCTTTTCTGGTGTCATTACGGTACCTGGAACTGCTGGGATGTGAGTGTGGTGCTTGAAAGCACTCAAATTCCCTTTCTCCTCCATAACCAGCGCCCCGGTGACACAGGCACACCCCGGTCCCCCAGGGAACAAGCAGACACCCGCTCTGGAGATCCCGGCAATTCGTGCAGCAGCGTGTGGTGAATGCTGATTCTCGGCCCGTGCTCCCTTTACCTGCCATGTTAGGCTGGAGTCTGCGTTCCGGTGCGGGGCAACAAATAGAAGCCTCGCGGCACCCGTGTTGACGGAACCTGCCCCAAGAAGAAGCCTGGATTTTGCAAGCTGTCCGCACATTCACAGGAGGCTCAACATTCTTTACAGTTCCCACAGTGGTCAGCGAGGCCCCGGATGGCTCCATACACACTGTCACTCAGGGCGACTTCGCAGTGCTGAGATGCTGCATTGACTTCGGCTGCCTTTCACTGTTGGGCACGCGAGGGACCCAGCGAGGCATCCCCCCAGAACTTGGCAGTGTGTACCCCCGCCACGTTGGCCCATACCCAGAAATATTTGTGCAGTGTGGCACTTGGGATAATTCACTGAGCGGATCAGCCAGAAAAATAGTTGGTTTGAACATTATGAAATTACTGTATCCCTATGGGTAGGCACACAGATGCTCCTGCGGCCTACGTGGTACTCTTACAGCAGGTTCCTTCTGTATCGTTTTTCATGTGCTAAACATGCAGAGGCTTATGGTGGGTGGTGATACCTGAAACCTGCCTCCTGTAGCGGTCACGGTTTCTCTGTGACATATTGTGATATGGACATGGGTATGCTGTGGGTAATTCTGCTGTGTTTTATGTGTGAGCTAACTTCTGAATTTCATGCCCTGGTGTTTTCTTTTATGCCATTTTACGCCTTGTGATAACAGGATAATGAGTATCATGTCATGGGTTGCATTTACCTGCAAAGGGATGGTATTTTCATGACTTGTGCAACCTATAAGTAGTTACTTAATTGCGCTACCTATGATGTTATGACAATTGGCTAGCTGGCAAATGATTTATGAGTAATGTGATTGTGGGCTATATGTTCCGCAAATGCTTTACACATTGCCAAAGAGATAAGCCTGACTGCTTGTGCCAAGCAACCAAGGGGATGAGGAGTGATTATCTTGGGTGTGTAACTCCCTTACCCTGACTAGAGTGGTGGGTTCTGCCTAGCTTAGGTGCAAAACCTAGCCAACCAGAAACCTCATTTCTAACATGTTCTGAACCTCACCCTGATGAATATCTGATCTTGGGCTGAAACTAGGTGAACCTTGCCAACATTTACAAGTAAATCGTCCCTCTTCAACACTGCTAACGTTCCCAACGTGTCTTTTTCTATTGTCTGGAGAGATGATGATGGAATCAGAGGATCGTCTAGGTAAGCATTATGGTGTTTCCTTGTTGGTGTAGTAAGACCATCAATGGAGACAATATCTCTGTGAATACACGAGTAAATGATCTGAGCTCAAAGGGTAGGACCCTAAACTGGTATTGACATTCACCCACTGCAAACCTGAGAAATTTCTGATGCTTGGGGTGAATAGGAATGTGTAGGTAGGTGCAGGTAGGTATCCTGTAAATCTGTTGTTTTTTAAGGGTTCTTTGATTTCAGTTGAACTATGATTGTCAAAAGAGCTTTTTAAATATCCCTGACTGATTAGAATCCGTTTGATTCTTATGTGATTTCCTGGGATGAAATCTCCTTTTCCAATACTGGTAGGATCTGGAATGCATCCTGGAAACCTCATTGGTCTAGGATTTGGTCAATCTGGAAGACAAACACTTCAAAAGAAGAGTATGATTCCTGTCTTTTTTGGAACTTAGTGATCATATCGTCAAGCTGACTTCCAAAGAGTTTCTTGCCCTCGATCAGAATTTGAGGAATGAAGATTTCTCTGAAAGATCTGCTTCCCATTGTCTCAGCCATAAATTGTGAAAAGCAAAAACTGCTGCACCAGAAGCTCGTGATGTTGCTCTCATAATATCTGAAGGTGGAGGCGTGGCTTCCACGCCGAGGCAAGATGGCGGTGGTCTACTGAGCTCTGTTACAAGCACGGAGCTTCTTCTTCTTTATTAGCCTTTTCCGGCCATGCCTTTCTTCTCCCACTGAGGGTTCTGGCTCCTGAACTTCACGGCACCCTTCCTTCATTAAGGTTTTGCGCAGGTATGCTTTCAAGGCTCCCAGCGCTGCGGAGATGATGTTCTTCTCACACACGAGCGGCCATTTTGCTAATGAGCGGCTCGCATCGCAGTCTGCCTGCTTCCTCAGGAGTTACCTTATAATGGTATCTCTGTATCATTGCCAATTGTCTGGAGTGCTTTCCTCAGCTTCTGGCGACATAGTGGTGAATTACTCTTCACGCATGTGAGCAATTTAATATTCAGCCTCCTTAGGTTTTTACTGGGCAACCAGTAAAGAGTCTCCTCAGGAGTGACTCTTTATTCTAGGTTGCCCCAAATTTCATCTTTCTCTGCTTTTTGATAGATGAACATTGAGTCTCTAATGTAATCTTAACGCAGTAATTTACATATGAAAATTGAATATAATGATATAATATGTGTTGATATCTTCATATATATCACTTTATACTGAACTTTCTACCCCTCTTCAGTTTTTCAAACCATCCTTTTTGTGCATGGGCAGGATTCGATCCTTTCATAAGCTTACGCAGCGTTCAATTCATTACGTCAAGATGGCTAGTGACTCGCATACCACTTCTAAATAACTTTCTTCAGGTACAAAACTAAGGAGAGCAAAAAATGACCCTCCCTCTCCAATTCTGTCATCAAATAATCCAGTTTTAGACACTATTTTGGATGAGATACGAGGCCTTAAACCTTTTATGTGCGCAACTAATGAAAAATTACAACAAATTGAAGACCGTTAGATTGTCATGGAGAATAAAATGTCTGAATTGGAGCAATGTGTTGGTGACCTTCAGGATATGACTACCAAAATACCTATGTTGGAGCAAGAAATAAAAAGTTTCAAACTACACACTGAGGACCTTGAAAATCGAAACAGAAGACACAACCTTCGCCTTTACGGTCTTCCTGAGACTATTGAGGGACCTGACCTTCTGATCTTCCTAAAAAGGTTTTTACCGGATCTTCTTGGTCTTCAATCTACACCCTCTCTTAACATTCAACGTGCACGTCGCCTGGGCCGTCTTCAACCCCACTCCACTAAACCACGTGGTATCATAATGCTTTTTCTGGAATTCACTGACTTGATGCGTGTTTTGAAAATTGCTAAGGAAAAACGTCATCTGGTATGTTCTGGTCACAACATATTCATCTCTCAAGATATTTCAAATGCAACTAATGCTCGTCGCAAAGAATTCCTAGCCTTTCGACCCCGTATGAGAGAACTGAACATTCGTTATGGTATTCTTCATCCTTGCCTCTGTAAAATCATCCATGAAGGTGTCTCACATTCTTTCGATGATCCGGCTAAATTAAAAACATTTTTACTGAATATTACAAGTCAGAATATGCAGGCTAATGTTTGATGTTGCTATATACTCCTTACTCTACGCATGGTTTTTCTTACTCTATTCTTTGATTCTATATTTCTTTAAATACATGGCTATTTTTTCTTTATATATATTTTCCATTCTCCTTCTCTGCTGTCGATCTTGCTTTTGATGCTAGCATGCCCTATGCTCATCTTTTGTTCTCTTTTTCCAGATCTGGATCTCTATCCTTGATCTGTCCTATATTTTTCTTTCCTTTATTTCCTTTCCCCCATTTCTATTTCTCTCTTCTTTGGCCCTCTCTCTCTTTCACCGTGTTTCCTTTTCTTGTCTCCCTTATATTTGTATGAGTGTTTATTTCATTTTCCTTTTTCTTCTTGTGGTGACTGTGTTCTTATGTTCTCTCGTTGTTAAACAGTGTCATTTTATTTTATTTTTTATTAATTTTGCAGCCTGTTGTAATTGTTCCCGTATCCTCACCCTCACATCACAGCATGTTAAATGTTGTCTTGTGGACTGTCCGTGGTCTGGGTCATCCTGTCAAATGTCAAAAGGTACTTTCTCACTTGTCTAAGCTTAAAGCACATGTTGCTTTTTGCAGGAAATACATTGTAATGATGTTGAATCACTTAAACTTAAATGTCAATGGGTTGGTCAGATTTTTTTCTCCTGCTGTTAATCGTTAGTGTGGTGTAGCCATTTTATGCCATAAGTCATTTAATATTCAGATTTTATCAACTGAATGTGACACGAATGGACGATGGGTTTAGTGGATGCTATTATACATCAAAAACATGTTACTTTCTTCAATATATATGGCCCGGTTAAATCTGATCTCAAATTTGGGCATAATGTTAAATTAAAGTTATCCTCTATCTCTAATCCTAATATCATTGTTGCCGGTGATTTTAATGATTGGCTGGATCCGCTTATGGATAGGAAATCTAATTTCAAATTTAAACCTGATAAATCCCATAAAGCATTCCAATCTGCCATTGCCTCACGTCCATTCTTTGATGTTTGGAAAACTTGTAACACAGATGTATATGAATTTACATTCTTCTCCAATGTACACCATACTATGGAGGTCATTACGATGGCGGACGGAAAAACAACCGACCGCCATGGTAGCGGGAAATCACCGCCCGCCGCTACCGCGGTAAAACCGACGGCTAGATTATGATCTTCGGCAGTAAAAAATCCAACCGCGGCGGAAAGGAGACCCGAGAAACCGCTGTTCGCCTGCGGAGAAGGCCCAAACCCGTCCGCGGCGGTCGGTCTCGCAGCGGAAACAGCCCAAACGACCGCAACCACAGCGGAGACACCGCCATCGAAATTATGATATTCCTGACATCCCCGCGGTGCAGTGCGCTGTTACCGCCCGCCGCGGTCGACAACATTGATGAATCAGTGAGACGGCGGAAGCGCCGTAGCCGAGCCACTGCTGCGGACGCTCCGTTAAAAAAATGGCGGTCGCGAGAAAATCACACAACATGGCCACAAAGTGCACCAACCAAACAAAGCATGCACCCAAAAATACCTAACACAGCCCAAAGACACACCCCCATGGGAAACTCAAAAACTACAAATCCCAGGTTAACACACACACCACACCTGCTACCAATACCCAATCCTGACACACCCACAGACACCAGTATAAATCCAGCCCCCAACAGACCACAATCCTTTGCAAAACTCCACAACTGAGGGGACATCCACCACAGATGACAGGAGAGGCAAATCTTCACAACACACACACATCACCACCACCACCACCACTTCCACACCTGCACCTCTAACACCTTTGCACAGCACACACCATACACATCACAACCACCACTACCACTTCCAAACCTGCACCTTAAACACCTTGACACATCACACACCATGTCACCACAGAGAATGCCCAAATTCACTGAGAGTGAGTTGAGGGTCATGGTTGATGAGATAATCAGGGTAGAACCACAATTGTTTGGTAACCAGGTCCAACAGACACCACTAGCAACAAGAACGCTAATGTGGAGAAGGATAGAAGAGAAGGTAAATGCAGTAGGGACTGTGCCACGCAATAGAGATGAAATTGTGAAGAGGTGGCACGATCTGAAGGCAGTGGTCAAAAAGAAGAGAGCCAAGAACCATGAGCTGGCTCACAGGACAGGCAGTGGCCCTCCCGTTCCACTCAAAACATTCACTGAATGGGAGGAGAAGGTGCTTGGCATTCTACATCCAGAGAGTCTCTCAGGAATACCCGGGGAGTGGAGGCTGGTAAGTACAAACAAATGCCTAACATCACACAAATGTACTGTCTTGCACTACTACAAAGTAATAGCTCCTAGGTACAAATGTATTCATGTGCACAACCCTCCCCCAACACATCTCTCACAGATTCAACAGACACTCCCCCTGAAGCCCCCAAAGGTAGCTAGCAACATTACCATGGGTACATGTGTACATGCTGCCAGCACTACGACTCCCACCAGGGCCCCTTGTCCCACAGCTGAGCAGGAAGGAGCCCTCCCCCACCCAGAAGCATGCCTCAGCCATTGTGTGCTTCACCCTCACCTAACAGGTAGGTAGCCATCTTTACAGGGAGGTGTCTTTGGAATAGGGAGGCCTGCACTACAACTCCCACCAGGCCCCCTTGTCCCACAGCTGAGCAGGATGGAGCACTTGTCCCACCCAGAAGCATGCCTCAGCCATTGTGTGCTTCACTCTCACCTAACAGGTAGGTAGCCATCTTTACAGGGAGGTGTCTATGGAATAGGGAGGCCTGCACTACAACTCCCACCAGGCCCCCTTGTCCCACAGCTGAGCAGGATGGAGCACTTGTCCCACCCAGAAGCATGCCTCAGCCATTGTGTGCTTCACCCTCACCTAACAGGTAGGTAGCCATCTTTCAGGGAGGTGTCTGTGGAATAGGGAGGCCTGCACTACAACTCCCACCAGGCCCCCTTGTCCTACAGCTGTGCAAGATGTAGCTCTCCACCCCAACCCATGTGCCAACCATAGCATTGCTCACCTGAACCTAACAGGTAGGTAGCCATCCCTACAGGGAGGTGGGTGGGTGTTTGGGAAGCCTGCACTACAACTCCCACCAGGCCCCCTTGGCCCACAGCTGAGCAGGATGGAGCACTTGTCCCACCCAGAAGCATGCCTCAGTCATTGTGTGCTTCACCCTCACCTAACAGGTAGGTAGCCATCTTTACAGGGAGGTGTCTGTGGAATAGGGAGGCCTGCACTACAACTCCCACCAGGCCCACTTGGACCACAGCTGAGCAGGATGGAGCACTTGTCCCACTCATAGGCATGTGACGTCTGTGCAGCCGCACATGACACCATGCCACTTAGTCCACAGTCACCGACACAAATAATGCAAAACAGTTGTGTTGTAGTCACCATGCACAAGTGTCTGTTCAAAATTGACCCACATTGTGTACACTGTGCCAGGCATCACACACTGCAACACTAACAACGATCATGCTGCCCTGCAGCAGTGTCTGGCCTTTTTTTTGCAAAGTGCAAATCACCCATGTCATACCACAGTGTTGCAATGTAAACAGTGGAAGTGCAGTGTACCCAAAAACTACACTGCAGCTGGGACTCACAATGCTAAACTAGGCACATCCCAAATGTCCTGCAACACACCCAGCTACCACAGTGCTGCACTGAATTGCAGAACAGCACCTTGTCTGAATAAAATTGTCAAAGGTGTCTTGTTTGGACAACCAATGTGTGTATGCATTGACAATGTTCACATCTCACACTGTCTGTCTGAACAGTGCTGGTATAGTCTGGCCCCAAAAGCACACATTATCTGCACAGGGCTGAGTACATCTCACACACACACCACTGTTGACCACAACATGTCAGTGTATGGATGCCCTGGAACAACTGCTTCACCAGTACTGTGCTCATGTTATCAGGTCCCCAAATACCATGAAACCATGACAGTGTGGAAATGTATGCTGGGTGAGATGTTCACCCTGCTGTATGTCACCACTGTGCTACGAGACTATACCCCTTGCCCTATTGTGCCTTCAAATGTCGGGGGAGTGAACCCCACAGCCAGATAGGTGGGACAACAGTGATGGGAGGGCTATACCCCATGCCCTATTCTGCCTTCAAATGTTGGGGGACTGAACCCCACAGCCAGATAGGTGGGACAACAGTGATGGGGGCTATACCCCATGACCAAATGTAATCTGAAATCAATGGGTACAAAAAGCCACACACACATTATGCTCACCACATGCACATTCCATCCAAAGATTTCTACCAAGTCACATAGCCATGTCATTGCTCACCTCCACATCAAACGGTAGTTAGCCATCTTCACAGTGAGACGGTGTAGTGTGTTTGGCTATCCGTCCCACAAAATGCAACATGCATGCTGTTCCACCACTATGGATGATGGGACACTACACCCCCAATAAGAATCATGTGGCAGGCAATGCTACCCACCCAACTCACAGGTAGGTAACTGCATCTCACAAGTCATGGTGTGTGGGGCTGGGAAGCTTGCACAACAACTCACACGGGCCCACCTGACCGCCAGCACACAAGACCCATTACTTCCTGGCAACATGCATGTGTCAGTCATTGCAATGTACACTTCAAAAGAACTGGCATGTGGACATATCATGCTGACTTGTCCCACACTGGACCAAGATGGAAGCCCTCACCATACACACACAGAGAGGTCACTCAAATACAAGGAAAAAACAGCAAACACAACATATCAACAGCCACAACATGCAGCCAGATATGCATTTAAAAAAACACATTGGCATAGGACACCAGGCCTCTCAATGCACAGCTGCACACCCAGATAGCATTGGCAACTATAGTGTGCACACACCTAAGAAAATGAAACTGTGACAGCAACCAAAGTGTGAAAGTCTGAAACGCATGTAGATGGAACTCCGAGCACAACCATGCACACCACTACATGCCATCTGACAGTAGCAGTGGTCCAGACCACCTAGGATCTAATTAAAGCAAACTTAAGCATGTCTAGAATTGCAAATACAGATATGTACACCACATTGAAAAGGTATGCTTGAAACTACAATGTTCACTCAATGTGCAGAGTAAACCGCTGCAAGGGCTCAACAAGTGACACATACGCGTAAATGGATGACATATGATTGATCAATAACTGGATGCCAACATGAGACTGTCAATGTTAAACAATTATATTGTGCATGTCATGTCTTGACAACTCCCAATATGGACAAGTAATGCATGTACCACAACAGCTTGTAATGCATCACTGGATGTCGGTCAATGCAAATTTGTACAGTGAACAACTGCTGGATGTACAAACAGTTGATGTAACACTGCTAACACAAACTTTGCTGGGTGCAACACAATGACCATTTCTCATCTGACCCACAGGTGACCAAGAACTCACTGCAGAGGATGACACCACCCTGCAGAGCCAGTCCCCCCCGGAACAGAGACAACTGGATGAGGACTCCCTGGATTCCTTGGATGAGGAGCTCCACGCTGGCCCATCTGGTGTGGCAGGCCGCAACCAGTCCCAGGCACCCATTGTCCCCCCAACCACATCAGTTGCAGCCCCTGACCATCCTCTGACAGCTGCTGTCATGGCCTGTGTGTCAACCACTACCACCACCACCACAGCTGGCCGCAACACCCTCCCTGCCCCAGGGGTTGAGCAGCCCACTACATCGACCGCGGAGGCCAGGGAGAGGATGCAGCGGGCCAATGTGAGGACCGGACAGGACCGTGGCAGCAGTGCAGGTGGTCGGGACAGGGTCATGCAGAGGGGGACTGATCCTGGGACGGAAGCCCTGGGCCACATCGACAGAGTCCTTGGGGCCTACCAACAGGCCCAGGGACGAATGGGCCGGTTAGAGGAAGAATCTCGGGAGCACCTCTTGCGGCTGAGGTCCATGGACACACGCATGGGACAGATTGTGGACCTCTTGGGGCAGCTAGTGGCGGTTCTGAGGGACAGGCCAGCGCAACATTCTACCCCTCCGCCTCCCCCTGTTGGGCAGCAGGATGACACTTCATCATCCTCCCCTGCGTTCACAGAGGGGGGGTGAGTCCTCAGACACCACTGTCCCTGCAGCAGTGGCCCCTCCAGTCAAGCACAAAAGGGGCCGTCCAAGGAAAGGCCAGGGGGACCCACGTGCCAAAGCACCTGCCAAACGCTAGTCCCTGAGCCAGCTATGATGGCAGACCACTGCACCACTGCATTGACCTTTTGGACTATCCTTCACCACACTGCCATGTGAATGGCATCTATCTGTTGGACTGGGTCTCCACATCATTGTGGGGACTACTCAAGTATCTCATCTACCATGACTGTCAACTCACTTCTTCAATTTCCCCCTTCACATTTTCTCCACCCTCGCATGTCACAATTGTAAATAAATACACCTTACACACATGTTGTTGTGTCTGCTCCGTCTTTAATACAGGATGTGCAACCTTCACCATGTAGAACATGATCCAGGGGAATGGAATGTAGCTAGGCAGTGAGATGCTGAAGGGACCTAGGGAAAACCGCAGAACAAGAGTCACTTGTATGGGTGTGGCATCGCACACATCACACAACACTTGTCAACAAGGTACTCAGATCTACAAACTTTACACAGAGCAACAGTCACCATAGAGACATTCTGTATCACACTAACCAATCACACATACATTGGCAGGCAGCAATGAGTCAACACAAAGCTGCAGTCAGCAAGCTCACATACACCCACACAGCAACTGCAACACCATCAGCCCATTTTGTCCCTTCTACATCGTCACTCACCTTCAAGTGAAGTAGCGGGTGATGAGCTGTCGACGCATGTCGACCCCTTCCTCCTCTCCACTGCCCTCGTCACTGGATCCGGGTTGATTTGCAGGCGGGGGCCTTGGCTGCTCATCATCGTCATCCAGGATCAGGGGTATTGCCTTGCGAATGGCCAGGTTGTGGAGCATGCAGCATGCCACCTCTATCTGACACACCTTCCCTGGCGAGTACAAAAGGGCACCTCCAGTACGGTCCAGGCACCGAAATCTCGATTTTAGGAGACCAAATGTCTGTTCTATCACACGCCGTGTCCTCCCATGGGCATCATTGTATCGCACATCAGCTGGCGTGACGGGATTCCGCAATGGGCTCAGCAACCACGGGCGGTTCGGATATGCCGAGTCACCTGGGTGTGAGAGACACAGATTAACCTTGCAGTCCCAAAATGCCACACGACAGCATGTCACACACACACCACTCTAATCCACTATGCATACTCACCCACAAGCCATGCACGCTCCGGAAGCAGATTGGCCATCAGCTGAGGAACGATGCTGCTGCGCAAGATGTGGGCATCATGGGCTGAGCCGGGAAACTTGGCACACACGTGTGAGATGATCATGTCCACCAGGCACACCACTTGAACATTTACCGAGTGTGAATGCTTCCTATTGCGGTAAACCTGTTCACGTGCCTGTGGTGGCACAAGCCCAACATGTGTGCAATCAATTGCACCAATGACATGGGGGATATGTCCAAGGGCATAGAAACCGCCCTTCACAGCCACCAACTCAGGCCCCCTGGGAAAATGGATATACCTGTCTTTGTAGAGCATCATGGCCGACAGGACATCCCTCAGCACCATGCTGAACATCGGCTGTGACATCCCGCCTGCACTTGCGACCGTGTGCTGGAATGAGCCTGTTGCAAAGAAATGCAGGCATGCCATTACCTTAGATGTTGCGGTGAAAGCTGTTGGATATGTCCGACATGGCTGCAGGTGGGGCTCCAACATGGCACATAGGTTCTGCAGGGTTTGTCGGTCCAGCCTGAATTTGCGGATTATATCCTCATTTTCCATTTCTGCCAGGACTGTGAACGGTCGATGGATATTGGGCCTCCTCCTCCTAGGACAGATCAAAGTGCACAGATGTCAATGCAGAAGAACATGAAATGTGCATCACATCAATTGTTTCTACAGACACATTCCCAAGTCTTACAACATGCACCATTAACCAACAGGGCACTTCACAAGTAGGTACACATCAGGCACACTACTCGTACACCTGTCCCCTTACCAGCAGCAATTATCTGTGCACCCCTCCGGCTCATTCGCATGCACAGTGGGATATACTAACAGATATGTGTGCATACCTGTGAGTATGACCCCCAGCATATGTTAATAATTGCAATACTACCCGAACACCCAAATACACCTCCCAACACAGGTTGCACATGGCACACATCAACTACACACTGACCACCGGCTGAGCGTGGGGGACACGTGTGTGCATGTGCATTGGACAATGTGCCAGTTGCTGATGCCCCTAGTTCAGTCAATGAGACGACATTGTGCGTTACATTGCACACACAGACATTGACCATTATCTCCATATGCTATGCAACACATTAACTGGACAGTCTACATTTCATTACACAGCACATGTGACATGTGCGAGTGTATGTGCCCATGCAATGTATTGGCGACCCATATATGGTATGTGTTGGTGACGTGGAGTGACATGGCCCTTTTGTGCATTTGCCCTCATGAGGACCCTTCAATTGTTGAGACACTGGGCACTGTACATGTTGGCCTATGCAGAGAGCTGGAGGACACGTTAGGTGCAGCACAGCTACTCCACAACTCCATTAACGCTCACTCCAGGCACTGTCTGGCAGACATATGGCGGTGCCTACCGCCTGGCCCCTGAGTTGTGTCACCGCCCATAACCCATGCACGATTGCGGGAGACACCGCCAGATATGTATGTGACAATAGCGGTCACCATGCACCGCTACCCAAATCACGGTCACTCCAGGCACTGTCTGCCAGACAAATGGCGGTGCCTACCGCCTGGCCCCTGAGGTGTGTCACCGCCCATAACCCATGCACGATCGCGGGAGACACCGCCAGATATGTATGTGACAATAGCGGTCACCATGCACCGCTACCCAAATCACAGTCACTCCAGGCACTGTCCGCCAGACATATGGCGGTGCCTACCGCCTGGCCCCTGAGGTGTGTCACCGCCCATAACCCATGCACGATCGCGGGAGACACCGCCAGATATGTATGTGACAATAGCGGTCACCATGCACCGCTACCCAAATCACGGTCACTCCAGGCACTGTCCGCCAGACATATGGTGTGCCTACCACCTGGCCCCTGAGGTGTGTCACCGCCCATAACCCATGCACGATTGCGGGAGACACCGCCAGATATGTATGTGACAATAGTGGTCACCATGCACCGCTACCCAAATCACGGTCACTCCAGGCACTGTCTGCCAGACATATGGCGGTGCCTACCGCCTGGCCCCTGAGGTATGTCACCGCCATGGACCATGCCCTTGCAGCCAATGGGAAGCAGCCTCGAGGTAGCCTGAGGCAAGTTTGAAAATCGCGGTAGGCGTGCACCGCCACCGCGGAGGCGGACATTGGATGTATTTGAATGAGGCAGACCTGGTACACCAATTGCAGCACCCTGGGACCACTGACACACCCCCAGGGGCCTATATATGTGTGGGAGGGTGCAACACATTCCCACAGCTACCAGGGACTGCAGACTGACAACTCTCACCTGCTGCTGCTGCCTCAGGGGACTGCTGGCTGCCACCCTGCACCTGCTGCTGCTGCCTCAAGGGACTGCTGGCTGCCACCCTGCACCTGCTGCTGCTGCCTCAAGGGACTGCTGGCTGCCACCCTGCACCTGCTGCTGCTGCCACATGTCCATTGTGATGTCGAGGACTCAGAAGATCCGTGCCAGTCCCTTCACCAGCGAGGAGCTTGGGGTCCTGGTAGACGGGGTGCTTGCACAGTACCCAAGGCTTTATGGCGGCCCTAATGTCGTGGTAAGTCTCCCAGACTGTGAGTGAGGGTGCAGGGTGGGCACACGTGAGGTGGAGGTGCTTCGGTATGTGTCAGTGGTTGTGGGGCTCTGACATGCACTGCCTATCATGTTTACTACAGCGGGAAGGGCTTGGTGGGCTCTTTCACACGTTACCCTGCATGCCTATCCTGAGTGGAGGGACATGTTCTGTAGTGTCAGCCATACAGTGCAGCTGCATTTTGGTGATGCAGGAGTCTGGCCAGTTATTGTTTGTGTGAATGGCTGTGTTGCTCCCAATTTACCCACTCAGTGTCAGTCCACCTGCCCTGCACAGTCCCCGCCGAATGCCACATGTCCACATCACTGCATGTACAGTGTGTTCCATGTGTGTTTGGTTCACGCCTCTTCATCTAAGTCCCATCTCTGCCATGTAGATTGCACAGGAGCAACCGTGGGAGAAGGGTGTGTGTATGACAGTTGTTGTCACTCTATGTGAGTTCCAGGACACAGTTAGGCTTTCACAGGGCTAGGACACTTAGGTCTGTGCAGTGTTGGACACAGTGAGTCCAACAACAAGACACATGTATTGCTATCTTCTCTATGTGTAGTTGTAGGTAACTGCAGACAGTAGCTGCGGCCAGACTACATGTTGCTGGCTGTGTTGGTATCCTGCATGTGGGATGTGGAGGTACTGTGTCCACCATCGAACATGCATGCCTGTACGTCTGATTGACCAATGACAATGTACCATGTTCACAGCAATTGTTGGCTCTGTTACAGTTGTAGCTGGAGTTTTGGCTGAGTCACTGTCGTGCTACTGCATTTTCGTTGTGTTGTCATTGTGCACTGTGTCACTGGAACCTCACCCCTCTTGTCTCCCATGCCTGCAGCTGAAGGTCCAACAGCGTAAAGCCGTGTGGAGGGCCATTGCCTCCAGAGTCTGAGATCTGGGTGTGTCAAACCGAAGGCGCACCCACTGTCATAAAAGGTGGGACGACATCTGCCGGCTGAGCAAGAACATGGCCGAGATGACGCTGGGGCTGCTCCCTCGGACTGGCAGGTTGGCTAGGCGCAGCATGACACCACTAATGGCCCGCATCCTCGCTGTCACACAACCTGAGCTGGACAGACAACTGAAGGAGCATCAGCAGCAAGCCAGGGGTGAGTATGTGTTGCAGGCTGCCTTTGGATGGGAGTGGGTGCATGTGTCTACAGAGTGTGCAAATTGTCAGCTGTGTGACGTTGGTTGTGTGGTGCAATGTTTTGTGAGTGGCCTCTGTGCTGGGTGTATGTGCCATGCATTTGCCCAAACGGTGCTTCATGAAGTCAGTTTAGCACTGTGCATCTCTCTTACATTTGGAGTTGTGGCCTTCAGGTACCTTCTGCTGTGGGGTAGTGTGTGAATTCAGATGGATGGGAATGCCAGTGTGCCAACTGTGAATGCGTTTCAATGAATGCGTACTATTCCAGACCTCAGATGTCTGCCAGTCAGACATCTGAGGCCAATGTGCAACAGTAGATGTGCCCATGAACTCGATATGGTGGATGGCATGTGTGCAGGGTCATTGTGGGCTGGTATGTTGTGGTCTGTGTGGTCCCCTACTGCTCCATACATGTAGGTGATGTGCACCATGTTGTGGTGTTCATCCTTGCCAACATCTGGACAGTGTGTGTGCACAGGCCATTTTGTGGCTGTGTCTGATGTGAGCCAACAGCAGGATGGTGTGCTGTGTGAGTCACCTGGGGCACTTATGGCAGGATGTGTGTCGGACATGCACCGTTGGGTTGATATTTTGGGTGGCAAGATATATGTGTGCACAGGGTGGCATGCGATGTGCTGCACACCTCTTCTAGGATGCAGATGTATTGGCACGTGTTAGTTCTGTTGATGCCACTCATCTCACAGTACTTCTCTCTCCTATGCAGCAGCTCCCATATGTGCAGAGGGAGAGGGGACGGACACCAGTGGTGAGGCTTCCAGTGCAACAGCCGGACCGGAGCAGACTGACACAAGAGCGCCACCCGCAGTCACCATCACCTCATCAGATCCGCCAAAAGGGCCTCACTCAAAGACCGCCTAGACAACAACGCACACAACAGCAAAGAGCTCTTCAACATCGTGAAGGAACTCTCCAACCCCAGCTCCAACACCAACGACATCCCGCCGTCGCGAGACCTGTGCGACTCACTGGCCACCTTCTTCCACCGCAAAATCGCCGACATCCACGACAGCTTCAACACCACGACCGCCCCGGCAACCACCGAGACCACTGCCCCCACAACCACCAACCGCCTGCTCTCCTGGACCAACATCAACGACGAGGACACCAGCGAGATCATGAACACCATCCACTCCGGCTCACCGCTAGACCCGTGCCCTCACCACGTCTTCAACAAAGCCAGTACAGCCATCGCGCCCCATCTCCGGAAAATAATCAACATCTCCTTCGAGACAGCAACCTTCCCGGAAAGCTGGAAGCACGCCGAGATCACCGCCTTACTCAAGAAACCCAAGGCAGACCCCAAGGACCTCAAGAACTTCCGACCCATCTCTCTGCTCCCGTTCCCCGCGAAGGTCACCGAGAAAATCGTCAACAAACAACTGACCCGCTACCTCGAGGAGAACAACATCCTGGACCCTTCCCAGTCCGGCTTCCGCAGCAACCACAGCACCGAAACCGCCCTCATCGCCGCCACCGATGACATCAGGACCCTGCTAGACAACGGAGAAACAGCAGCCCTCATCCTCCTGGACCTATCATCCGCCTTCGACACGGTCTGCCACCACACACTACGAACACGCCTTCACGACGCCGGGATCCAAGAGAAGGCCCTGGACTGGACCACATCCTTCCTCTCCGGCAGAACACAAAGCGTCCGCCTCGCCCCTTCCGATCCAAGGCCACCAAGATCATCTGCGGCGTACCCCAAGGCTCCTCCCTCAGCCCAACGCTGTTCAACATCTACATGGCACCCCTCGCCCACGTCGCCCGACAGCACAACCTCAACATCATCTCCTACGCCGACGACACCCAGCTGATCCTCTCCCTCACCAAAGACCCTCACACCGCCAAAGCCCACCTCCACGAAGGAATGAAGGCCGCCGCCGAATGGATGAGGACCAGCCGCCTGAAGCTGAACTCAGACAAGACGGAGGTCCTCATCCTTGGTTCCAACCCTTCAGCCTGGGACGACTCCTGATGGCCGACATCACTGGGAACAGCCCCGACACCCACCGACCACGCACGCAACCTAGGGGTCATCCTCGACCCCACCCTCTCCATGACTAAGCAGGTCAACGCCGTTTCCTCATCCTGCTTCAACACCCTCCGAATGCTCCGCAGGATCTTCAAGTGGATCCCCACCGAAACAAGAAAAACAGTCACCCAGGCCCTCGTCACCAGCAGGCTGGACTACGGAAACGCCCTCTACGCAGGAACGACGGCTAAGCTCCTGAGACGGCTGCAACGCATCCAGAACGCCTCTGCACGTCTTATCCTCGACATCCCCCGACGCAGCCACATCACACCCCACCTGAGAGACCTGCACTGGCTCCCTGTCAACAAGAGGATAACCTTCAAGCTCCTCACCCACAAAGCACTCCACAACTCCGGACCAGCCTACCTCAACAGACGACTCAGCTTCTACACCCCCACCCGCCAGCTCCGCTCCACCACCCTCGCCCTCGCCACAGTCCCCCGCATCCGGAAAACGACCGCCGGCGGCAGATCCTTCTCCCACCTCGCCGCCAAGACCTGGAACACCCTCCCCACCAACCTTCGGCAGACCCAAGACCTACTGGCCTTCAGAAGACTCCTCAAGACCTGGCTCTTCGATCAGTAGCAGCACCACCCCCCTCTTCCCCCAGCGCCTTGAGACCCTCGCGGGTATGTAGTGCGCTTTATAAGTGACATGATTGATTGATTGATTGATTGATTGATTGAGATGTGACCAGCGCCGAGGAGGGGGACAGGAGTCTGCTAGAGGATTCACAGCCGGAGACACAAAGCTCTACCTCATCTGACGCCAGCGGTGACGCATCCATGTTGGGGGGTACAGGGAACGGGGACTCGGCCTCCTCCTCCGCCACACAGCGTCCAGTGCCCAGCCTCCCTTCAACCTCCACTGGTGCTGCCCGTGTCCGCACGAGTAGGAAGGGAAGAGTCACCTTCACCCCAGGCACAGCTGCCCCAGCCCATGTCAGCCCTGCTGCCCTCAGTGCAGAAGCAGTCGAGCTATTGCGCCAGCTATGTGTGGGGCAGACAGCACTTCTCAATGCATTCCAAGAGCACGACAAAAAGTTGGGGCAGGTTATAGCTTTCATGGAGGGCAAACATTCTGATGTAGGTGGGCTACACCGGTCTGTGGAGTCCTTGTCATCAACTGTGACAGCAGCCCTGCAACAGGCACATGGTCAGGGAGCGGCTCCCAGCACTCGGTCCGGCCCTGTGTCACTGTGCACCTCTGACGACAGTGACAATGCTCAACGGACCCCAAAGTCCTGATACAGAACCCGCAGCACACAGGAGAAGCAGCAGCCCAAGCGTACTAGGGCGCAGACACCATCCCCACATAAGAGTAAGGCCACCCCAGAGCGCAGAGAGAAAAGCCCATCAGGCGACAGCAAGGGCCACAAAGCAAAGAAACAAGCATCAGGGTCAAGGGCCTCACCTTCCTCCCCCGCCAAAGACTCCTCTGTCCCAAAGACGTCTCACAGAGGCAAAAAGACAGTTTCCACACCCACTGAGAAGGTGTTGCCTGCAAACATTACACAGGATGAGGGCCCCATGGATAATCCATCCTTGACCTCCACTCCCATCCCAAGCCCTGTGAAGCCAGCATGGGAGGACACTGTTGGGGGCAAAGCTGGTGGACAGAGGGAGGCAGGGCGGCGGCAAACACCAGGCAAGCGCACAGCGGGATCGAGCATGTCCCCAAAGGGAGAGTCAACATCCACACCAGAATCAGCTTTGGTAGTGGGGTCACCTGTTGTGTCTGCCCCAGTTCCCCTCAATCCCCAGACAGGGAAGCCTTTCAGGATCCCCAAGAAGTGGAGAGGCACCCCTCCACAATCTCCGGCACACACTGTGTCTCACCAGGGCATGAGTCCACCTCCCCGGGCCACCACCCCACCTGGTCCAAGCAGCCCCCCAGCTCCCACAAGCACAGTTGGCTCTTCCACAGTTGTTACTCCCACTGCCCAGGGCAGCCCTCCAACTGACCACAACACACAGTCAGCTCCAAGTCCGACAGACAGCCCCATCTGAGTGGTGGTCACCCTCACACACCCGTCTGTCCACAGGGGTGCGTGTGATGCCCATTGTCAGGCCCATTACTCTGTTGCTGGGCATGGCATGGCAGAGTTGCATACATTCCCTGTGTAGCTTCTGATGTCACTACTCTGCACAATGTCTTTGCCTTGTTGTTCAGTGCTGTTTGCCCCTTGCCTGTGCAGCTTCTCTTGTACCTCACCTGCACTGTGTCCTGGCCACTGGCCTTGTTGTTCACTGCTGTTTGCCCCTTGCCTGTGCAGCTTCTCATGTACCTCACCTGCACTTTGGACTGGCCACTGGCCTTGTTGTTCACTGCTGTTTGCCCCTAGCCTGTGCAGCTTCTCATGTACCTCACCTACACTTTGGACTGGCCACTGGCCTTGCTGTTCACTGCTGTGTGCCCCTTGCCTGTGCAGCTTCTCATGTACCACACCTGCACTGTGTCCTGGCCACTGGCCTTGTTGTTCACTGCTGTTTGCCCCTTGCCTGTGCAGCTTCTCATGTACCTCACCTGCACTTTGGACTGGCCACTGGCCTTGCTGTTCACTGCTGTTTGCCCACTGCCTGTGCAGCTTCTCATGGACTTAATCTGCACATTGGACTGGCCACTGGCCTTGCTGTTCACTGCTGTTTGCCCACTGCCTGTGCATTTTCTCATGGACTTAATCTGCACATTGGACTGGCCACTGGCCTTGCTGTTCACTGCTGTGTGCCCCCTGCCTGTGCATCTTCTCATGGACTTAATCTGCACATTGGACTGGCCTCTGGCCTTGCTGTTCACTGCTGTGTTCCCCCTGCCTGTGCATCTTCTCATGGACTTAATATGCATATTGGACTAGCCACTGACCTTGCTGTTCACTGCTGTGTGCCCCTTGCCTGTGCAGCTTCTCATGTACCTCACCTGCACTTTGGACTGGCCACTGGCCTTGCTGTTCACTGCTGTGTGCCCCCTGCCTGTGCATCTTCTCATGGACTTGATCTGCACATTGGACTGGCCATTGGCCTTGCTGTTCACTGCTGTGTGCCCCTTGCCTGTGCAGCTTCTCATGTACCTCACCTGCACTGTGTCCTGGCCACTGGCCTTGTTGTTCACTGCTGTTTGCCCCTTGCCTGTGCAGCTTCTCATGTACCTCACCTGCACTGTGTCCTGGCCACTGGCCTTGTTGTTCACTGCTGTGTGCCCCTTGCCTGTGCAGCTTCTCATGTACCTCACCTGCACTGTGTCCTGGCCACTGGCCTTGTTGTTCAGTGTTGTTTGCCCCTTGTCTGTGCAGCTTCTCATGTACCTCACCTGCACTGTGTCCTGGCCACTGGCCTTGTTGTTCACTGCTATTTGCCCCTTGCCTGTGCAGCTTCTCATGTACCTCACCTGCACTGTGTCCTGGCCACTGGCCTTGCTGTTCACTGCTGTGTGCCCCCTGCCTGTGCATCTTCTCATGGACTTAATCTGCACATTGGACTGGCCACTGGCCTTGCTGTTCACTGCTGTTTGCCCACTGCCTGTGCAGCTTCTCATGGACTTAATCTGCACATTGGACTGGCCACTGGCCTTGCTGTTCACTGCTGTGTGCCCCCTGCCTGTGCATCTTCTCATGGACTTGATCTGCACATTGGACTGGCCACTGGCCTTGCTGTTCACTGCTGTGTGCCCCTTGCCTGTGCAGCTTTTCATGTACCTCACCTGCACTGTGTCCTGGCCACTGGCCTTGTTGTTCACTGCTGTTTGCCCCTTGTCTGTGCAGCTTCTCATGTACCTCACCTGCACTGTGTCCTGGCCACTGGCCTTGTTGTTCACTGCTGTTTGCCCCTTGCCTGTGCAGCTTCTCATGTACCTCAACTGCACTGTGTCCTGGCCACTGGCCTTGCTGTTCACTGCTGTGTGCCCCCTGCCTGTGCATCTTCTCATGGACTTAATCTGCACATTGGACTGGCCACTGGCCTTGCTGTTCACTGCTGTTTGCCCACTGCCTGTGCAGCTTCTCATGGACTTAATCTGCACATTGGACTGGCCACTGGCCTTGCTGTTCACTGCTGTGTGCCCCCTGCCTGTGCATCTTCTCATGGACTTAATCTGCACATTGGACTGGCCACTGGCCTTGCTGTTCACTGCTGTGTGCCCCTTGCCTGTGCAGCTTCTCATGTACCTCACCTGCACTTTGGACTGGCCACTGGCCTTGCTGTTCACTGCTGTGTGCCCCCTGCCTGTGCATCTTCTCATGGACTTGATCTGCACATTGGACTGGCCACTGGCCTTGCTGTTCACTGCTGTGTGCCCCTTGCCTGTGCAGCTTCTCATGTACCTCACCTGCACTGTGTCCTGGCCACTGGCCTTGTTGTTCACTGCTGTGTGCCCCTTGCCTGTGCAGCTTCTCATGTACCTCACCTGCACTGTGTCCTGGCCACTGGCCTTGTTGTTCACTGCTGTTTGCCCCTTGCCTGTGCAGCTTCTCATGTACCTCACCTGCACTGTGTCCTGGCCACTGGCCTTGCTGTTCACTGCTGTTTGCCCCTTGCCTGTGCAGCTTCTGATGTAACTACTCTGCACATTGTACTTGCCTTGTGTTTCACTGCTGTTTGCCCCCTGCCTGTGCAGCTTCTCATGTAAATACTGTGCATATTGAAATGCCCACTGGCTTTGCTGTTGCCCTAATTTGTTGTCTCAATATGCAAATTGTGAATAAACACAGTTGGTCCTGCTGTGAGTTGTGTCAGTGTCCTTCCTGAATAAAGTTGTTTCTGTGTGTGCATGGTTTACTGTGTCACATGCTCAGTATGCCACTTCAACATTGCCAATGGGTTGTCTCACATTTCATTTTTTTTGCAGGGGTGGGAGGCACTTCATTTGTACCTGACTGTGATACTTATGGGTGCAGTGCAGGTGGTTGGCAATGAATTCTTGTTGTCATCTTCCTTCTTTGCTCATGTTATCTATGGTGGACACATGTCAGGTTTGTGGGCAATGGAAGCACAGGGTGGGAGTTTGGGCACAGGCTTACAGGCAGGCAGGCCAGGGTTATGGGGTCTGTGTGAGCTTCCTTTCTGTGTGCCAATCAGTGTCGGTGTATGGACATCTTGTGGTGAGGAGTTATCCAGGTCCCATGGCTTACTTCCAATGTGTGCACTTGGGTGGTGGAGAAGTGTATGGTGTGAAGGGGGTGACTTTGTTGTGACTGGGGATGTGTGTGCACCTGCATTGTCAACTACTGCCATGTGTCACCCTGGAGTGGTGTGCCTGTATGTGTACTTGTTGAGCCCTGTGGTTGTGTTTTGTGCACATGGCAGTATTGTGTGTTGCTGTTGTGGGAGGAGGTATGTGTGACATATCCTACTTGTGCTTGGCTGTCATGTAGTGTGTCACTGGGCCCTGTGTGTTGTGCAGCAGACATTCTCTTGTCCAGTATTTGGATGCCTATGTGTGTCTGGTCAGTGTTTGAGTTCAGGGCCTTCCTTACATCCCTGTGCCTATACATGGGTGTCCTTGCTGTCTCCAGGAGTTGTTGCATTGGGGTGACCGTGGTTTGTGTTGACTGACTGTGTCAGCCATGTGTGCTGTGATGGGCTGTGTGTGTTCTCACATGTGTCTTGTCTTGCATGAGCATCACACATGCTTCATGGTTGTGTCACTGCCCTTCCATTTGTGGGCACCTCACTTTGGCTTTCCTATTGGTTGTCCTCCATTACTGCTGGCATGTGATGTGTGTATGTAGCTGTGAGTCAGGGTGGTGTGTGTGTGTGTGTGACTTGTCAGGTAGTGTGTGCAGTGAAGTGTTTGGTCCTCATCTGTGTGTGTGTACATTTTGGGCCTGGCCTCAGTGTTCTTGGCTTGTGTGTGATGTTGTTGTGGTGTGTGTGTTGGCTGGGGCCTGGGCTTCTGTGCTATGTGTTCCTGTGCAAAGGGTCCTGCTGTGGCTGTATATGCAGTTGTTGGGACATGGGGCATGGTGTGGCTGTAGTTGTGTGGTTGTTGTGCAGGAGTGGCACTTGGGAGGCACATGTTGTGTCCCTTCAGGGAGGTAGCTGGTGTGTTGTGGATGGAGTTATGGCTCTGTGCGATTTGTACAGTGCCCTTGGCATGCGCAGGCCCTGGGCTCTGCGTTGTGTGCATGGTTTCATGCACACTGACCACGGCGGTGACGTGACTGGGACATTTGTTCATGATGGCGGTATATGGGTGGGCAGTATGTGGCGATGTGTGTTTGTCACAGGTGGAACATGTGTGTGTGCAGTGATGGCTGTGTGCCTGTCCCCACAGGGGTGTGTGGTGTTGCCAAGCGAAGTTTTTCCACCCTGGAGCTGTGTATTGTATTACTTGCACTGTTGTGTCTGTACGTACCTGTGGTCGCGTCCGCGGCGGACGATGACTTGCAGGTGGTGTATCATGTACAGCACCGGGAAGGCGTGTAGGGCAGGATCCATTGCGGTGTGTCCCGGGTGTCTCTTTTCTGTCTCCGCTGTGGTGTCTCCGCCGTCTTTCGCTGTGCGGTTTCTCCATCGCGTTCCGCTGCCATGTTTCCGGCATCGTGATATCTTCGGCGTACGGGACGTCATTCCGCACGGCGGTGTGTGGTGATTGGCTCACTCCGCCGTGGTGGCGGGCGCACTTTGATGGCGGTCGGCGTCGCACCGCAGCGGGCGGGAAATGGGCAATGTGTGGGCATCCTAATATGGCGGGCGTGAGGACCGCTGCCGGCGCGCGGTAAATTGCATTTTTCCGCACCGCCAGCGCCGCGGTGGTGCCTCCGCCCGCCATCGTAATAGGCCCCTTTGTCTCGAATTTATTATATTTTATTCTCTAAATCCTTACTCCCCTCTATTCAATCATCAGAAATTGGGTCTATTTTTATTTCTGATCATGCCCCTGTTTTGTCCTCCTTTGACATGTCTCTTAATACCGCTTAACAGGGACGTTGGCGATTTAATAATTCCTTGCTATCAGACCAAACTTTTATTTTGGAAGCGACCTCCTTTATTAATGAATTTTTTCAACTCAATCATCTTAAAGATGCTACTGTTCACAATAACTGGGACAGTTTTAAGGCTTCCTTTAGGGCCTTTACTATTGCCTACTCTGCTAAAAAGAAAAAGATGTTAGATTAAAAATACCTCTCTGCTCTCCAACATATTTAAATTCTTGAACATACTTACTTCACTTCCAAATCCTCCGCTAACTTATTAGAACTGATCAAAGCCAAATCTGCCTTGAATAAGATTGCTACGATTGATGCTTGCAACATCCACCACAAAATCAAATCTAAATACCATGGTGGCCAAAATAAAGCTTTTCAAACCTATTATGAACTTCTATATACAGAGTACAAAACTCCCTCTGAGTGTGATATTTAAACTTTTTTCAATAACCTCCCTAATCCGCCTTCCATTCCTGATACTCTCTTAACTCTTAAAAAAGATGTTACTCTTCAGGAAATTATTGATGCTATTAAGTCTTTGAAGAGGGCCAAAGCTCCTGGTCCAGATGGCTTTTCTGTTGAACTTATTTCCTCCTTCTCCTCTATTTTTGCTCCTAAATTATTAGAACTTTTTAATTCTTTTTTGCTCAACTCTAAAGCCAACGGATCTTTTTTGAATGCTCTTATTGTTATCATTTCTAAATCGGATAAAGATCCTACCCTCTGTAAAATTATCGGCCAATTTCATTAATCAACTATGATTGTAAAAGTTTCGCTAAACTTTTGCCATCTCGTTTGGAGGATGTTATCCCCCACCTCGTTAAGCCCGACCAGGCTGGTTTCATTAAAGGCAGGCTTGTCTCCGATAATGCTAGAATGTTCTCTAATGTCCTTACTGCTGGGAAAAAATATCCATCCCCTCTTGCTGCTTTCTCCCTTGATGCTGAAAAACCTTTTGATCATATAAATTGGCATTTTATGTTTACCACTCTTTAATGGTTTGGTTTTGGCCCAAAAAGTATTTCCTGCATCAAACTTTTATATGTTGGACCACGTGCCTGTGTTTATGTTAATGATCGTTTCTCCCCCTATTTTAATCTACATAGAGGCACTAGGCAAGGTTGCCCTCTTCACCTTTGCTTTTTCTCCTCTGTCTGGAGCCCTTCCTTGAGCGCATTCTTTGTAACCCCCTTATATCTGGCTTTAAACATAATTCCCTAGAAATCAAACTTTCAGCCTATGCAGATGATACTCTGGTCTATATGTCTAACCTCCTTACCTCCCTAAAGCCCTTTTACAAGAGATTGATTTATACTCTAATATCTCCGGTTGCAAATTACATTTTTCTAAAACTGAGATTTTACCGTTAAATCCCTCCTGTTACCGTTACATGTTTGACAATACAAATTTTGCATGGTGTCCCACCAAGATTAAGTATTTGGGTGTCTGGTTCTCTCCGACCATTTCTATTACACTTGTTTCAAAATCTACTTTCTACCTGGTCCCCCCTCTTTTTATCCTGGTGGGGCAGATTTGACACCATTAAAATGATGATCGTTGCTCATGTGCTTTTCTTTCTCTCTATGTTACCTTTTAAAATTCCTAATTATTAATTCTCACAAAATACTTCTATTTGCACTAAATTCTTTTGGAATAACAAACATGCCTGTATTGCTTTGTCTAAACTAATTTGACCAAAGATTGAAAGTGGTGTACGTTTTCCCAACTTTAAACTATATCATACTGCCTTTTTAATTAGACAATTTTATGCTCTGACCAAAGAATACTATGACTCTCTTATATCACAATGGATTATTTTTTAGCGTTCTCTATTGAATAACTTCTCATTTTATGATGTTGTTTTCATGTCTAACTGTACATTTATATCCAAAAACCCAATTTTAAAATACTCCCGACATTTGTTACATACAATATTTAACTAAGGGTCTAATTTTTTTCAATCTTTTCTCGCATCCTCTATTTGGTACAATAAATTTATCAAATTTCGTCATAAGTCATTCTATTTCAAACATTGGATGGAAAAGGGTATTTTTTATGTCCATCAGTTGGTTTCCAAAAATTCCATTTTACCCTTTACTCAACTGCAAGAACAATCTAACTTATCCAATTCCTGTCTGCAGCAATGTAACCAATTATTACCTGTACTTCAATCCTTTTTTATTAAACAATCATTTTCCTCCTGATTCTATCCCATTCACTCCTTCGACACCATTATACAATCTCACCTATGATTCCACCCCCAAAGCATCTCTCATATATAGGCATTTATCCTTTTCAACAACTCTGAGAAATAAATCTTCTCTTGAACTACTATGGGAGGCGGACCTTTCTCTATCATTATCTGTTCACCATTGGGACAATTTGTGGCGTAGAATTTTTAACACCTCTAAAGCTGCTAGTGTTACTCAATCTTTATTTTTTGTCTATAATAGAGTGGTTATTACTCCTTCTCTGATTCATAAATTTGACTCCTCTACCTCCCCCCAATGCTGGTCATGTCTCTCCTCTGATGGATCTTTAACCCACCTATTATATTATTGTCCTAAAGTGGCTGAGTTTTGGAAATCTGTTTGGACAAAATTTTTAAGGATATTTTCATGTAATGTTATATTATCTATTAAAAATGTTTTTCTTGGAACTGTGTCTACAGATTTTAATAACCTTTCTCCAAAACCAGTGCTATTTGATCTTTTTATCACACATGCTTTTATAGTTATACTATCTTGTTGGAAAGATCATTCTAAAATATGTATATTAGCTTGGTGGAATCTTATTTGTGATGCGCACAGGATATAGACTGTTTCCTCTTCTTCGATATCACAAAAAATTAAATCAGATCTTCTTTGGCTACCTTTCACTACACACTCATCATTTTCCTAAATCTTGTTGTTCTTTCCCCTCCCTTTCCCTTTCTTTTGCCTTCTTTGTTCTATCTCTTCTTCCTTTGAATATAGATAAATATTACTGGTTCCACTTTGTTATTTCCCACTACTTAATTTGCATTTTATAACTTTTTATGACTTTCAAGGGATTCCTTGATTATGAGTTGTCATCTGGGTAATATGTTCAATTCATTATATTCTACTTAACAATTGTATTGCTTATTACCTATGATTTTAAGTAAAAAGAATATTTAACTAAACAAAAATAAAATCTGAAGGTGCATCAGCAAGGAATTCCGCTTGCTGGTACCAGTAAGTCTACATGTACAGTCAGCCTCCTCTTGCACTGCTTCTAACAAAATATTAAAATCTCATACTAGAGACTGCAAAGCATAAGCTGCATATGTAGGCGTCTTGAGAACAAGGTGATTAGTGGCAAAGGATTTCTTATATGCAATGCACACTTTTATATCCACTGCTTCCAAAAGGGTACAGTTGCCCGGTTTAACGTCTGATCTGCCTATTGGGGGAGCTAAAATCAAATAAACTTTATAATTGGAGGACTGACCTATCTGCCCTCCAATCAGTGTCAGTGTCTATCCATTGTGTGAAGATCTTCTGCTTTATTTTCTTATGGAGTTGCAGGGCCAAGCTTGCAGGCTTCCTGTACTGGGGAAAGAAACTTTCCTCCTCGAGTTGAGGGTCTGTCTCAAATTCTAAATTTTCAAGTATAAGGTTGAAAATATATGCCAGCTCCTCCCTCGTAATATGTTTGCCAGCAGTAGTTGTTCTAAGTTCCTCACCAGTTGATTCCAATGCTTTTGTCAGGTGATGGATCTCTCTTGGTGTCTTTTCCTCTTTTCTTTAGATTTGGATAACACTTTTCACATTGCCATGTCATTCATTGCTAATACTTGAGACGCAGAACATTTCTTGTGGCTGGGCTTCTCTGGTTCCCCCTCATCCCAAAGAAGGAGAAGAGAATCTAGCATGTCTGCTCTTTTGTGTTTTCCTACCCTCCATTACCTCAGCAGGGTGTGCACACAACCTACCTCCTTCAAAACAGTCACTTAAATATCTAAACTGTCTAATGAGACACAGAGGATAATTATTTCAAAACCTTTAAAGTCTTGTGAATACCAATTCGGGCATCTTCCACGACCATACAATCAGATCTGTTCTCCCTGGAATGCCCCTGCTGCCTCCCAACTCATCATCTTTCTCTGTCCAGAGAGCCACAGAGACCCAAAAATAGAGAATGTGCGCATATGCTCATCTCTCATCTCTGACGAGTCACTGAGGCTTTTTGTCCACCAGCTCTGCTAGTAAAAAACCTACTCTGCAGTGCGCACTCACCACAGCCCAGCGGCTCCACACGGCAGCTTGTCAGTCATCTTCCCAAACTAAAAAATCTCTTTTTCTCTGGAGTCACCATGCGGCAGGTACCCTGAAGGTACGCGCCTATAAGACACAAGGAAAATAGGATGTTGGAAGTTTGGGTTGTTTTAACTACTATGTTAAGTTTGAACATGTGTCAAGGATGCTCGACCCCTCTCATGTACATAATTAATCTGTTCAAAGGTAGAATATGGTGGTAATACTGACTTTCACTGCTTTTCCCAATATTTTTACCAAACATGGACTTAAAAATACAGGCTAGGCAGGTGAAAAAATAATCAGATGTCAATCCTATCTGCAAGAGTGACAGAGGCAAAGATTGGCATCCGACCAGCCTAGTCTAATTCACCCAAGGCTTGAGGTACTAAAAGACTGGTCACAAAAAATAGTTGTAAATTGCATATCCACTTTCTGCAAGCAGTCTTTAATTTTACAATGCTACCTATCTACTACAAGGTCCCACCACAAAATTGCCTGTTGCCGGGGTTGGTACCACCTGCCTTATGAATACAGGTGTCTCCATAGTGATAGGTCCGATTCATTACAATTATTTCCAATATTTAATGAGTGATTTTCATTTTTATCAGTATGTATGATTTCTTTACTATATCATTCCCTTAAGTTGAAAAATAAATCTCTCCTCTGTCGCCTTCTCTTCCTACCCCCTTTCTGCATTCCTGTTATTCTATAAATGTTACAGCTAGCAGTGTACAGTCACCAACAGTTCACATTAGCTTTCGGTTTTGACATGAAAGTCATAGTTATGTTTTGATCGAACATAGTGTTGAGTCTCTTGTGGTCTTGTGGTTAATGTCTTCTGACATTCAATGTGAAAATTGAGTGTTTGAGTCTTCTATCTTCATGGTCATCTGTCTGGTCTATAGCAAAGTGTTCCAATATTGAAAGAGTATTTTAAAAAGTGATTTTTGTTTTTATTAAGGATCAAATATTATTCTTGGCATTATGAGTGAATTTTATTTTAGTGTATCACCTTGTAAGTTGAAGAAAAAACGTAGCTCTCACTCCCTTCCTCCTGTTCTGTAACTGGTAGATGTAGCAGTGTACATTCACCTATGGCTCCACATTAACTTGTGTTTGAGAGTTGAACAACATAGTTATGTTTTGATGCAATGTGGCAAAGAGTCACTTGTGGCCTAGTGGTTAAGCTCTTATACTCTCAATCGCAGGGTTAAGTGTTTGAGTCTTGGTGTCTCCATGGTCATGTGTTTACTCTAAAATCTGAGCCGTTACAAAGAGTTCCCATAAATCATTTAAAAGTGATTTACATTTGTTTGGTGGTCAAGTATTATTGTATGCACTATGCATGGATTTTTACATAAGTATATCATGCGTCTAAGCTGAAAAAAACCCTCTCCCTCTCTTTCTCCCTTCCTCTTGTACTGTATATGGTAGAGCTAGCAGTGTACACTTGCCTATGGCTCCCCATTGACTTGAATTTATTAAGTCAAATGTCATAGTTATGGTTTAATCTAACATAGTAACTTGTGGCCTAGTGGTTAAGTTCTCAGTCTCTCAATGTGAAGGTCCAGTGAATGAGTCTTGGTGGTCATGAGAAGGCTTTAGGTATGATTTGATTTAACATAATAAAGAGTCACTTCATGTGGTTAACGTGAAGGGTACATTTTCAAGTCTTTTTGTCTCCGTGATTATGTGTCTGATACATAGAAAAGAGTTCCAACATTCAATAAGTAATTTAAAAAGTGATTTTCATTTTTATTGATGGTCCTATATTTTTCTTGGTACTATGTATATTTTGTATTCTAAGTGTATCACCCCATAAGTTGAAAAGCAACTTCTCTATCTCTATCTCTCAGCCTCATAGTCTGTAAATGATAAACCTAGCAGTGTACACTCACCTATGGCTCCCCAGTGGTTTCAAATGTTATAGTTCTGTTTTGATCCAATATAATTAAGCAACAGTTGTGAACTAGTTGTTAAGGTCTTAGACTCTTAATGTGGTGTTTAAATGTTTGAATCTTGGTGGCTCCATAGTCATATGTCCACCTTAAGCTCTAGTCTGTCACAAGTATTTCCTACATTCAATAAGTAATTTAGAAAGAGATTTTAATTATTCTGTGCACTATGTATACATTTTTGTATAAGTATAGCATGCCCCTAGGTTGAAAAAAGCATTTCTCTCTCTCTCTCTCTCTCTCTCTCTCTCTCTCTCTCTCTCTCTTTCTCCTAATCTGTAAAGGGTAGAGCTAGCAGTCTACACTCACCTATGGCCCCCCAATGACATGGACTTTTCAAACTTTTTAACTTAACTTTTTGCCTTCAACCCTCTTATTTTGCTGACTTAATTTTGGCTGGCCATAGGACTCTGCAAAAAGAAGAATTGATGGACAGAATGCTGAACAATGTCATTCATTCACCCCAGTACAGATATCTGGGCCTAAATCCATCGCTTTTTTGCTCCCTATGCCATTCCAGTTTAGACCCAGCCATATGCAAATCAGTCTTGACCCTGTTCCTCATGGGAACAGTCCAGCCCGAACTGCCAAGCTAGAGCTAGCAGTGTACACTCACCTATGGCTCCCACATGACTTGGGTTTTTCAAACTTTTTAACTTATCTTTTTGCCTTCAACCCTCTTATTTTGCTGACTTCATTTTTGCTGGCCATAGGACTCTGCAAAAAGTAGAATTGATGGACAGAATGCTGAACAATGTCATACATTCACCCCAGTACAGAGATCTGGGCCTTAATCCTTCATTTTTTTGCTCCCCATGCCATTCCAGTTTAGGCCCGGCCATATGCAAATCAGTCTTGACCCTGTTCCCAATGAGAACAGTCCGGCCCGAACTGCCAAGCCAGGTCCTCCCTGGACTGGAAACAAGCATCCTAGTACCGGTCTCGGGGTTTCACCCCTCATCAGCCAGGCTAGCTTGATTCCAGTGGCATGGAGAGCACAGGACCCACATCTGGGCATACCCGTCCCACTCAGGGTTACAAAGGCAAAAAGAACAATTGATGGACAATCCCTCGTCAACGGGATCCTCAATGATGAGGCAGGATCATGTACTGCAGCCTTGTAGGTCCTTGGCACTGACTCATGACCTCGGATGTGTAATGCAACCTCCAAACAGGACTCCACAACACTCTGCAGCCATGATTTAAAGTACTTTTGTTCAGCAGGCCTAACTGGGTCATTGTAACCAGCCCGCATTCCATCACAGTCAGCCTGAACTTGTTACTTTGTCCAAGTCCAGCGCGACCAGATATCCATAGTTGGCGCTTTGTGCTTTTTGGTGCAATTTTCACTCAAATCTTTAAACTTGCATATGTCCAGTTCTACTGATTGGATTTTTGTTGTTTTGGTATTGTTTTATTTATTAAACTTTACTCTATTGGGGGCGTGGTCTCGCTGAGCAGCAAGATGGCCGCTTGTTGAGAGGGCTCTGCCTGCCGAAACTTAATCCGTAATTTATCCTGCACATGGAGGGGTGAGAGACACCTTAAACCTTGGTGAAGAGCTACTGAAGTGACCCGGCATCAAATGTGCCAATTTCCAGCCCGACTGGCGGTCTGGCACTTGCTAGCGAAGGTCCCTCACATCGGAACAGTCCAGGGCAGATGAGGAAAGCTGGCCCAGTTGTGAAAGAACGGAGCGCTCTGAGACCGTGTGGGCTGGATCAGCTGGATCGGCCGGAGCTGGAGTGACCCGAACCGGTCCTGAAACCATTGGAATCATAGGTGGGTGGTGTGTTGACAGTGAGGTGTGACGGATCACCCTCCCCCCCCTCCTTGCCAGAATCGAGCTGATCAAATGCGTGGAGCGGATGGTCCCAGCCACGTGGTGCACCGGATTGCTGGAGCTCCGGCCCTGACTGGAAGAACGCATGGTGAGGCAGAGAACTCACCCGCGGACCTGGTAAGCTGCTCGCCATTGACGGGCCGGTATGCATTGGTTGTGCTGAACAGAGGCTGTGCTCGTTGTCTGGGCCGCCTCAAAAGCTGCGGCAGCGCGATCATGCAGGGGTGCGCATAGACGCCTGTAAACTGAACTAACGCCCTGAATCTGATTGCGTGCGGCCTGCGCAAGCTCTGACTGGGAGTTTGCCTGGAGTGGTGATGGTGCTTTTGAGGCCTACTAGGCCCTGCCTTGGCCTTTGGAGGGAATCGTTGAGGCCCTGAGAACGTGGGAAGAAGCAGCCCGAGGAGCCAGCCGCAGTGACACAATTATATTATCAGCAACCACTGTGCCATGGAGACACCTAGTGTTAGAATACTCTGGGCAGATTAATCCCCAAATTTCAGGTGTTGAAATCTGAACTGCGACAGGACAGGGGACCCTCTCAGGACAGACTGGAGAACGGCACCTCCTGACCTTAGTGATAGCCGCAACGCAGCAGACACCATGGGGAAACATGATACTAAGCAGGCAAAATTGTAATTCGAAAATAAAAAGCTTACACGTCAGATGGATACGCTGAGACAGACTCAGAGCAGGGGCACAGAAATGAACAAGAAGGCGCAAATGAAGATTTACGATCATTATTGCTGGAAGTTAAATCAAGCCTCAGAACAATTGGCAGCAAGCTGGATATCTTAACATCCCAATGGACCAAGTCAAAAAACAGGTGGACTCCCATGAGCAGCGCTTGATCAGCTGGAGAACCGTTTGTCTGACACACATAACTTCCAAGTTGACTCCAAAGAACATTTACTCAACATGGGAAAAAATCCTAAGCGTGATCAAGGCCAAGAACAAGGATTTAGTGGCCAGGTCCTGCAGGAACAATCTCAGGTTAACTACTATCCTGGAAACCACTGCCATGGGCAAGATGGAAACGTTGGTGGAAGAACTCCTAAGGGAAATATTTGGATCGGAACTTTCAGAAATATTCATAGTCGAGCGAGCCCACCGAACGCTAGGCCCAAAACCCCCTGTGGGGCAAAGCCTAGGCGAATCCTGGCGAGAATCCTGAATTATCGGGATCACGACACAATCCTGTGTGGTGCCAGGGAAAGAGGTATCATCCTTCATAAGGGCAATAACATTGAGTTTTATCCAGATTTTACTCCAAATGGGAAGGCGGCCAACGAAATTTCATACCTGTTAAACGGATGCTACAACAGGCAAGAGTCTCCTACGTTCTCCTATACCCCGAAAAATTGAAAATAACTCACGACAATGACGTCCACTTCTTTACTGATGTTAAATCTGCCCTGAGATATGCTAAGCAATTGGGAGGCCAACGGAAATCGGCTCCACCCGCCAGACGAGACCCACCTGACACCAGATTCAGTGATAATGATTAAAACCTACCCTGAAGTCTGAATTGACACAGCTGGCACCTACCACTGTAATTGTAAACTGTACACGCTAACTGAGGCTTGGTACTGATCAGCCCCAGCAATATCCTGATGTCACAAAATGCTAGGTTGAGCTGGGATCTGTATCTTACCTCTCCCTTCAATACTCGGCCACCCTGCTGTCAGGCTGGGTAGTACGCCGGTGATTCCTCACCTCCAGGGAAGGTTCCCAACTTTCATTTCAAGTTCTAATATTGGGATATTAGATGTTTTGTAAGTGGGGGGAGTAAATGCTCAACCTGTTTGGGGGTTGGTGTGGGTGGGGGTGGGTATTCTGAAATTACAGTTGTTGTTCAAGGGAGTGCTAGGCCACATCATAATTACAAGCAACTAGTTACGCACACAGATACCATTATACACCAGTTTGCTTTGATATTTAATGGCATAAATAGGTACAATGTCGTAGGCCCAGAGTGGGCACAAGACCCAGGCAGAAATGTAGGCATGACCAGAACACACGCCATGCATTAATGGCAACATTACATTTTTTAACCTGGAACATTAGGGGCTTAAATGACTATAGAAAAACGAGACTCATCCACTCCTATCTTATTAGGCACAAAATAGATGTCTGTTTCCTTCAGGAAACACATTTACAGAACACAGCTGCCAACAAACTGCATCATAAACACTGGAGCGACATATACTCATCAGTGTACTCAAATTACGCTAGAGGAGTAGCTATACTCATATGGTGGGGGTTGGAGTTGTGCACAACACAGCTCCAGCTTGACCCGGATGGGCGTTTTATAATTTTAGAGGGACACTTGGGCAATACTAGAGTGATAATGGTGGCAATATATGGACCTAATTTAGATGTGCCCGAATTTTTTGATAATATATTGGCAAAAATCACACTATCAGGGTGCGACACAGTTATATGGGGAGGGGACTTTAATGCCATTGTAGACAATGCTATGGGCCCCAAGGGAGTGACCCATAAGCTACATCCCAACGCTAGTGCTACCTTGAATGCCATCATGCGTGATAACAGGTTGGTTGACATTTGGAGGTAATGGAATCCAGGTATCACTGAAGGCACATGTATCACGTCCCAACACAATGCCTGGTCTCGCCTAGATTTCTGGCTCGTTTCCAGGGACACAGCGACATGGACAGTTGACATAAAAAATTTACCTAGAACGCTTTCTGATCACGCCCCTGCCTCTTGCGGTTATTGATTCCCTCTACAGTACGTCAGACATTTAGTTGGAGACTTCCATCTAGAGCGCTATTGGATTGAGCATTTAGGGAAGAAATCAGGGGGATATAATAGACTACTTCACACCAAATTAGGGATCTGTATCCTCCCTAGCCTCACTATGAGATGCCTTCAAGGCAGTTATACTGGACCATTGTATAGCTAGGCAGGCCGGGGTCCTGAAGGCCATTAGACAGACGCTCAACACACTGGAAACTCAAATATGCGACACAGAACAGAACTACTATGCTACTAATGACCCCGTACACCTAGCATCACTTAGGGTGCAAATTTCTGAATATGAAGAGGAGGCACAAAGGGAGATTAAATTCCTTGGGAAATATGCACAAGCTAGACGTTACAGGGAGGGAGATAGACCAGGCAAAACCCTCGCTTCCATCCTCAGAACCTCTCACAGCGCGACCTACATAACTGAATTAATAGACAAGGACCAAAAGCCCATCAGGGGACCACAGGAGATATTAGAACATTACAAACTTTTCTATTCCTTGCTCTACACAACCACTATATCTGACATTTCTGAGGAACTAAAAACATACCTAGACTCCCTGGAGTTACTATGGCTGAGTAGAACTCATAGAGCATACTTGGACGAACCCTTCACCACAGATGATATCATGCAGGTATTAAATAGTCTTCCCAATGATAAGGCCCCTGGATTGGACGGCCTCACTGCCTCTTTTTATAAATGTTATGCGCGCTTCTCGCCCCGCATTTACTGATGGTCTATCAGGATTTGCTTCAAACGGGTAGACTACCACCCTCAATGCGTGAGGCGGTTATATTAACACTGTAGAAACCAGAGAAGGCCTCGAATCTAAAGGACTCCTACCGCCCTTTATCGCTAATCAACATAGACAATAAAATCTATGGGAAGCTGCTTGCTAATAGACTTCAGCCGCTACTGCCCCTCATTGCTAGACCCGACCAGTCGGGGTTCATACCTGATAGATCAACAGCCCATAACCTACGCACCTTTTTCGCAGTCCTTCACTACCTGGGCACCCAATTGCCTGCCCTGGCAGCCTTGTTGGACGCCACTGAGGCCTTCGACTCTCTAGAGTGGCCTTACCTATTTGCTGTCCTGACACGGTTGGGCATTAGCCCATTATTTCTACAACAGATCAGACTGGTATACTCGGAACCCACAGCTCGGGTACAAGTGAATGGCTTGATATCCAACCCATTCTCTATTACCCGCGGAACCAGGCAGGGCTGCCCGCTATTCCCTCTCCTATTTGCCGTGGCGATGGAACCACTTGCGGCTCGTCTTAGACAGCATCATGCGGCCAGAAGACTGGGATTCACTTCCAGCCGGCTGATTGTGTCATTGTACGCAGATCTTATCACGTTGTACATTAATGACCCCGAAGCGAACCTATTACCTGTTTTACGTGAAATTACTAAATTCGGTAGACTATCTGGCATACAAATAAATTGGGCCAAATCAGCACTTTTTCCTCTAACCACGGGCACTAAACCCTTTGCACTGGATTACCCCCTCAAATGGGCGGATGGCCCAGTCAAATACCTGGGGATCTGGCTGAGTGGTGACGTGCAGGAGCTCCAGAGCATGAATTACGGGCGTACCATCTCCTGGCTGGAAGGCAAGATAAGGTCCTGGTCCAAACTACCACTATCCCTTGCGGGAAGAATTGCAATACCAAAAATGATTGTCCTTCCCAAACTTTTGTACATTTTTGTTAACCTCCCACTCCCACTTATTCAAGCTTTTTTTAAAACATTACGATCACCCGATGATTTCCTTGGTGTGGGCGGGTGGACAGGATAGCCTGGGAGGTGCTCACGCTCCCACTGAACCAGGGCGGGCTGGGTGCACTGGACATCCCTTTATATGCACATTGCGCACAAGCTCAATTCCTCCACCATTGGCTTTACCCAATACCGTTTCAGCCCCACACAGCTATCGAGACGGATATAGCGGCCCCTACCCCCCTGATGGTAGCACTATACCAACCATATCGTCGGTCCAGAATAGCCATCAATACGACCAAAACATTAAGATGGGCTTGGGACGGACTGCGAGACAGGTCCGGAGCCGAGGTGCTTTTCGCCCCCTCCATCCCTCTGGCTAACAACCCACAAATGCCACCTCTGGTTGACAGTGGAAATGTGATTAGGGCCAGAAGACTGGGAATAAACACATATGCTATCCGGATGAAACCTTTCTTGCTCCCCCCTCACTAGGCAAGATATCACCAGTAGGATCCTTGGACCTACTACTATATTACTGTATCCACGCCACGTGTCGGAAAATATATAACATTTTCCCCAACCCCTCGCCCACTCTGTTAGCTCTCAAGGACATCCTGACCACACCATCACCACGCAAATTAATCACATGACTGTATACCCTCATGCAGCGACATAACCCGGTGACTGAAGCTAGGGCACAGATGGGCTGGAACTCAGAGCTGCAACCGCCTATTACAAATGAACAGTGGCGTTTCTGCTGCGAACAATTAGAAATGTTATCCCCCAATTATAAACTCAGGTTGATTTACTTTAAGTTTCTCAATCGCTACTACTGAACGCCCATGCAGCTGCACCGTATGGGCATTCGTCCCGATGCCAACTGTTGGAGTTGTCAGGCCACACACCCATCTTTCTTGCACCTCGCATGGAGTTGTCCTGTAGTAGCAGCTTATTGGTCAGAGATATTTCACAGAATACGCGAAATCCTAAGGATACAGATAGAACCTACGTCTTTGCTAGGTCAGTTGGGTTACGTTAAAGAAGTTCCTGTGGTGTCCCGAAGGCTGCTGGCGATGCTGCTGCTACTAGCGAAGAGAAGGGTGGCCATCAGCTGGAGGGGCCCTGGAAAGCCCTCGATCAAAGCTTGGATACTTGACTTCACCTATTGCCAACAACAGTTGTCCATTTTTTGGGAAATGTTGCCTGCAGCTTCCAGACCCAAAGATATGTGGGGCCCCTTCCTCACCTGGCTGCATGTATATAATCTAGAGGGTCAGCGTCCATCGCAGACGTGTTAGCAACATATGAGTGGGTAATTGAGTCCCCCTACTAAAATGTTTTTTTTATATCTTTAGCCTAACAAACACTACCTCTGTATGTATACTGCTATGATAGAATGCCATTGAAGATATGGAATATGATATGTATCTGTGACTTAGACTACTTGTATGGTTTTAAGACCACAAATATGATGCGTATGGTAAAGTCTTTTTTTCTTTCCTACTTCTCTACACTTTGAACTGTGGCATGGCCTCTCCCTATACGTTAACTGTTGTTATGTTTTTTCAGTTTCTCAGGGAGTTATTGTGCTGGTAAATGGGAATACTATGCTTTGCCACTCCCTTAAAGGCTTCTGTGTATGAAATTTCTAAATGCCACTAAAGAAAGTTTTCAAAAAAAACTTTACTCTGTTACTCTAAATTGGGGTGGGAGTTTTCTTGTCTTGTGTTTTCACTTTATTACTGTTTGAAGTGTTGCATAAATACTTTACACATTGCATCTAAGTTAAGCTTGACTGCTCTGTGCAAAGCAACCAGAGGGTTGAGCAGAGGTTAATTTGGGGTTTGCTGCTTGAGTAAGGGTTTTACCCCCTCAACCAGTAACCCAATTTCTTAGTTATATTTTGATTTAAAATAACAAAGACTCACTTGTGGTCTTGTTAAGAAGGTTTTAGACTCTTTATGTGAAGGTTGAGTGTTTGAGTCTTGGTATCTCCTGGTCATGTGTCTGGTCCATTATGAAGAGATTTAGTGAGGGCGTTCCTTTTGTGCTGATGGTCAAATATTACTCTTTGCTCTATGTATGATTTTTTATAACTATTTCATCCCTTAAGTCAGAGAAAAACTTTTATCTCTCTCTTTCTGCCTTCCTCCTTTTGAATCAAAACATTCTTATAACACCCATCTGCCAAAAGGGCATACCAGCGCTACATTGGCACAGAAGTAGTTTGTTTTAGGCTATTTGGAGCAAAATAACCATGTTTTTAGCTGAGATTTGAAACATTGTTCAGTCTAGCGACTCCGGATGCCACAAGGAAGTTTGTTCCAAATTTTAGCGGCAAGGTCAGAAAAAGATTGTCTGCCCACCTGAAGGCGCTGAACTCTGAGAACTTGCAGAAAAAATTGGTTTGATGATCTCAGAGATCTTGAGGGGAATTAAGGAATTTATTCAGTTAATGGTAGGGCTAGCAGTGCACACTCACCAATGGATTCCCATTGACTTGCATTTTTGAGTCAAATATCATAGTTATGTTTTGATCGAATTAAGCAAAGAGTCACTTGCGCCCTCTGGGCATGGTTTTTTACTTTTAATCTGTAGGTTCAGTGTTCATGCCTTTGCGTCGTCTCTATGTCTGGTCCACAAAGAGTTCCAATATTCAATGAGTAATTTAAAAGAGATTTTCATTTTTATTGATGGTCAAATATTAGCAGTGTCAGTATGTATGAAATTTTGTATAAGTATACCATGTTCTAAAGTTGAAAAAAAATTCTCAGTCTCTTTTTTTCCCTTTCTCCTGTTCTGTTAATGGAAGTGCTAGCAGTGTAGACTTGCCTACGGCCCCCCACTTGACTTGCATTTTGAGCTGAATGCCATAGTTATTGTTAGAAATGGGGGCCTCTAGTTGGCAATGGTTTGCACCTTGGTCCAAGTAGGGACCCTTCTTCCTAGTCAGGATAAGGGGGATACACTTCTAAAATAACCCCTGCTCACCCCCTTGGTAGCTTGGCATGAGCAGACAGGCTTATCTCAGAGGCAGTGTGTAAAGCATTTGTGAACACATACAGTAATACAGTGAAAACACTACAAATGGACACCAAATATGTTTAGAAAAATAAGTAATCTTTATCTAAACCAGACAAGACCAAAACAACAAAAACCCACAATACAGTAATGAAAATATGCAAAAAAAAAAGCTATACTCAAAAAGAAACTTTGTAACAACAAATAACTCCCCCTAGAGTTAACACGGCATCGGGACAGCTAAAAATCCCAAAGTACGGTGCCGACCGCGAGGTGCACGGCATCAGGCCTGGAGTCGCTCTGATCCCACAAAGAACAGTACCTTGGAAATCATGAAAGGAAAGATGGTGCACAGCGTTGGGGAGGTGATGCTTCGTTGGCGCCGGGCGTCGTCGGTTCCTTACGACCACAGGGGATGTGATGCGTTGGTTCCTTGCAACCCCAGGGGAGGTGAGGCCTTGGTTCCTTACTGCGATTCAGGGGAGGTGAGGCGCTGGTTCCTTACTGTGTCAGGGATGTGAGGCGTCGGTTCCTTACTGTTGCCGGGGAGTATCGGCTCCGCGTTGATGAAGCACCGGCGTCGGTGAAGTCGGGCCTACGGTGCAAGTCAGGGCGGTGCGTCGTACTCGTCACGAGCGGTGCCTACGGCTTCGGTGCAGGTTACGGCATTGCTCCTCGGCATCGGTGTTGCAATTTCCCTCTGTGACAGCTGAAACAGCAGTTCCAGTTGCAGGATGACAGAGGGGATGAAGTCTTTGTGTTCCTGAGACTTCAGAACAGGAGGCAAGCTCTATTTCAAGCCCTTGGAGATCTTCCTCAAGCAGGGGACACAGCACAGAGCAAAGTTCTTCTCCTTTCCTTGGCAGAAAGTAGCCACTGCAGGCCAACCCCAGACAGCAAACAGCACAGGGGCAGTATTCCTCCTCAGTTTCTCCAGCTCTTCTCCTTGGCAAAGTTTCCTCTTGATTACCAGAATGATCTAAAAGTCTGGGGTCTGGGCCCCTCATTTATAATACAAAATCCTTTGTTCTCTGGAGGCAGAGAGTGTCTTTGCCTCGCCAAAATTAGTTCTGTCCTCACTGGTGCAGCTTCCTGGCAGGAGGTGGAGACAGCATTGTCCTTGGCAGACCAGGCCCATTCAGGTGTGAAAGAAATCTCCTCCCCCTATTCTGAATGCAGCCCAGGTCTATTCAGCCCAACCCTGACTCACCCTGGAAAGGCAGGACACACCTAAACCCCCCCCCAAGTGGCTGTCTCAACAGAATGCACATCTCCAGCACCTGTCACTCCAAAGCCAGACAATCAATACACAACCTAGCGGAGGCACACTGGATGGTTAGGCAAGAAAATACCTACTTTCATATCAAACTGTATTTTCTTATCTTGTTCCCAAGGGCAGTAATACTCATAAGATGTGAAGAGCAAACTCCCCATTCTATCCTATGGGACATATAGCCTTTCAGTAGTGAAAAACTAGATTGGCAGTATTTCACTATCAGGACATGCCACACACATCAGGGCATGTCCTACCTTTCACATACACTGCACCCTGCCCACAGGGGTACGTTGGGCCTACCTTAGGGGTAACTCACATGTAAGAAAAGGGAATGTTAGGGCCTGGCAAGTGGGTGCAATTGCCAGGTCGACATGGCAGTACTAGACTGCACACAGGCACCGCAATGGCAGGCCTGAGACCTTGTTGCAAAGCTGCTTGTGTAGGTGGCACAATCAGTGCTGCAAGCTTACTAGCAGCATTTGGTTTACAGGATTTGGTTTACAGGCCCTAGGCACACACAGTGCACTGTATTAGGGATTTAACAGTACACCAAATAAACCAATCATGGAAACACCAATCCATAATAACAATTCACAAAGGGAGCACTTGCACTTTGGCACTGAACAGCAGTGGCAAAGTGCCCAAAGCATCTAGACCAGCAAAATGAAATCCATCACACAGTAAAAATACAAGAGGAAAAGGCAAAAATGCAGGGGAAACCCATGCCAAGGCTGCCAGGTCTAACAGTTATGTTTTGACCCATCATAATAAATCATTATTTGTGTCCTACAGGATACAGTCTTAGAATTTCAATCTTAGGGATAAACGTGTTAGTCTTGGTGTCTTTAGGGTCATGTGTCAGCTCAATGTATGGTCCAATACAAATATTTCATTAGTCAATGAATAATATAAAAGTGATGTACAGTTTCATTGATGGTATATTAAAATTCCTGGCAGTGTGTATGATTTTTTTATAAGTATATCATGCCCATATGTTGAAAACAAACTTCTCTCTTTCCCTTTTCCTTCATACTATTATATAAATTGTAGAGCTAGCAGTGTACACTCACATTTGGCTTTCCTTTGACTTTCCTTTATAAGACGAATCTCATAATTATGTTTTGATCCAACAAAGTAATGGATCACTTGTGGCCTTGCGGATAAGATCTTAGACGCTCCCTATGGAGGTTAAGTATATTGGTGTCTCTATGCCCATGTATATGTTCCATTACAAAGAGATTCACTGAGTAATTTCAAAAGTGATATTAATTTCTGTTGCTGGTCCAATCTTACTCTTTGCAATATGCATGATTAGTTTTATAAGTATATCATGCCCCTAAGTAGAAAAAAACTACTTCTCACTTCCTCTCCCTTCCTCCAAGTCTGTATATGGTAGAAATAGCAGTGTTACCTCACTTATGGCTCTCGAATGGCATTCATTTTTTAGGCGAATATCATAGTTCTGTTTTAAGACAATATAGTAAAGAGTTGCTTCTGACTTGCTGGCTAAGATGTTAGAAAGTCACTCTGAAGATTAAGGGGCTGATTACGATGGCAGTGGGACGAGCGTCTGACAGCCTTCGTTGCGGGAACGGGGTTGGCCGACAGGTAGTCTCCGGACGCGCCCACCAAATTACGATCTGACCGCTGTGGAGGCGGTCAGAAACATGCCTCTTTGCATTGAGGCTTGTCCTGTGGCCTGGAAAAGGGCTGCAGCACCAGCCCCAATGCCAAAAGGCATGTTTGTAAACATCCCTGCACCCTGTGGCAGGCACCATACGGTGCCTGCAACAGGATGCTGGGATGTTTAGGGAGGGTAGGGCTCATAGTGGAGGGCAATGGGGACAGGGGCCCTGCTAGGGGGCCCAAAAAAGCCTTTCCACCAGCCTTTTCACGTCAGAAGAACCAACGTGAAATGGCTGGCGGAAAGGTGGATCGTAATCCCCACAGCGGTGCCTGAAAAGGCACTGCCTCCATTGTGGGGAATGCAATCGGACAGACCACCCGACAGGCTCCTTGAGCACGTCGGAACCTGTCGGTAGATCCCTAGGCCAATGCAGCGCATCCTAATGCGGCGGTCTGACCGTGGTTAGAGATGTCGGTGGGACCGACACCCACGGCACTTCAGTGTCGGTCCCACCGACATTCTTAATGAGCCCCCTAAGTGTTTGAATCTTAGTGTCTTTAGGGGTATATGTCTGGTCCATTACAAAGAGTTCAAACAAGCAGTGAGTCATTTATAAGTGTTTTACATTTTTATTGATGGTCAAATATTGTATGTTCTGATCCTAAGTTGAATAAAAAACTTCTCAGTCCCTCTTTGTCTCTTACTCCTATTCTGTAAATGGTAGAGGTAGCATTGTACACTCACCTCTGGCTCTCCACTAACTTTCATTTTTCATTTCATAGTTATGTTGTGACCTTACTTAGTAAAGAGTCACTTGTGGCCTACTTGATAAGATGTTAGACTTTTAATTTGAATATTGCATGTTTAAGTATTGGTGTCTCCATGGCCTGTGTCAGCTGTATGCCTGGTCCATTGCGGTGTTCCAATATTTAATGAGTAATTAAAAAAGTGCTTTTCATTTTTATTGATGGTCAAATTTTATTCTTCTGGCTGTGTTTCTGAACAGGATCAGTGCGGCGGCTTGAAATGCATTTGCTCGATTTTCTTTGAAATACAGAGTTCATACACCGAGTTTGAAACTGATAAATAGGCACTGAGCCTATCGAAGTTGCAGTCACGGAATTTATCGGCCCGAGGTCCCCTGAAGATCCCAGATCCACGAAGGAACATTATGCATACCATGAACTGATTCATAGTGCTCTTCAGTGGCTGCATCCCCTTCGCTTGAACAGTAGGATTACCACTCCCTTTGATTATCCATTTCCTGATTCATTCAACGTCACAAAACAGCGTCCAAGACCAAGTCCGAGTCCTGAGGAGAACCCCCTAAGCAAGTCGGGGTTCGAAACGCGTTGGCTCTAGAGTATGGGTTAACTTACACAGGGTGTGCCACGAGGGAATGAGTCAGAATTGAAGTTCCCCCTTCAGACAACACCTGTTGAAATTGTGCAACCCTATTACTCATTACACAGGCAGGACAATGGGCATTTGCCTTGGGGTAAAACAAGATAGTGTCCACCCAGTGCAAGTTTTGAATTAAGGACTGGTTAATTGCATTGTTTATCAATGTTTATGCATGTCCATATTTTTCGTGTTGACTTGGTTGTACTGTGTTTTCTCACAACTGTGTTGTTTTGATGTGTTTATGTGTATTTTCTGTACAAATGATCATCATATGATAAGGTGTACTTAAATGATGTGTTGCCCATTTCATGACAAGAAAAACGGCACAATTTTGTTTTTGCTAAAAAAGCCACAAGCTAAGTGAAATAAACCACGTGGACTTTAGAAATTATTTGTCTAAGGTTCCATTTAATTGATTATTAACAGTCTACTTGGACACTATGGGGCATATTAGCAAGAACGGCGTTAAAATTATCGCCGCTTTAGCGGCAGGAAACTGCCGCCAAAGCGGCGATAATGGGCTTGATAATATGCCCTTGAGAATTCCAATAGAAGCCCAGGATCACAGCAGAACATGGGCTTCTATTGGTATTCTCAAGGGCATATTATCAAGCCCATTATCGCCGCTTTAGCGGCAGTTTCCTGCCGCTAAAGCAGCGATAATTTTAACGCCGTTCTTGCTAATATGCCCCTATGTTCGTTTAATACTATTGTAGCAGTCCAGTCCAGGTAGTCAAGGACCCAAGCCTTGCTTGTTTACAAATTTTATTCTTGGCACTTGCATCAATCCTAATAATGATGAAATCATTAAAAAAAAAATTTCTTTAGATGTGAATTTATTTTTTAATTTGGCTTCAGAAAAGTAATTTTAGTATCATTTAATATGGTTCCATTAATTAGAGATTGATTTGAAAATTAAGTTGGTCATATGTGGTGCAGGACATACTACTACTTCGGCAGTAGTAACTAATACTCGCAAATTTGACTCCATCGCATTTTCACGGGTGGAGAGATATAGGTTGCACTTTTTAATTAAGTTTCCATTCGAATTTGGATCAGAGTTAAAAAGCTGTAAACTTACTGAAAAGTCTAAATTACTCAACAGTGTAAGCTACCTTTGTGAAACAACCTGCATTGTCTTACATGGAGTCACAGAGATTGTTGGAGTAGGCACTGCTTTTAGTTTGGCTTCTTCCTACAGTTCCCCCTCTGAAGAACCCAGCAAGTAGAAGTTTTGAACATTACTAATCCTTCTTAACCATCTTTGGAGGAGCTGGATTTTACTTTGCCTCTGTAACTTTAAGTATATTTATATTTTTCTTACTACATGCCTGAGGCTAGCCTTGTGGGAAGGGTATTCAGAATTCAATAGGCTTGAATTGTTGTGGTGACAAGCCTATGATAAAACTTTATGCTTGTTTGGTACTTTGAGAAAAATGACATGTCTTAGATTATATATATGTTTAATATGAAAGGTTATGACAAAAAAAGTAAACCTACTGTGAACAGTGTTTGTTTTTTGTTTAAATTTGTTTTTATTATAGCTTTATGAAAGTTTCATAACAACCAATATGCATGGTATACATCATAATTTGCATAATGCCATTGTACAAATCAGTGCATTTTTGGCGTATTACATCATGGCCATCGGCTCTCTATTTCAAGTCCAGTATGCAGTTAAATGGTGTAATGTCTTGGTGCTTAAAAATACTTAACTACAATCAACAAAAACAACTATGTTGAATAACAATTACTCCATCTTCTACGAATCATTTATGCTATGAATATACATCACCCCAACCAACATGGTGAATATAGTTACATGTCATTGAATTGCCCCAGCCACCCAATTTTGCTCATGCAGTGTGCACTTTAAGTCCAAATGCCTGCCAATGACCAGGTTTGTTGTCAATACGTCTTATAGGACCTAATTACACGCTGGCTGTGTTGCTGCCTGTTCCTCATCACTCGCAGGTGTGTCTGCTGTTATCTCCGGGTTTCCCTGCCAGGCTGTGCGAAAATCTAATAGTATTGCATCCCATGCCGGCGCCAGCGGCTGCTTCCGGAGCCCAATCGCATCTTCTCGGCGGAGTGTTATGTTTTCCGCCTGCGCCCAGCATAGCAAGGAGTAATACCAGGCTTTCGCTACTGGGGGAGTGGGGGATTTCCAGCGGCGCGTAAGTAATCGCTTAGCCACTATGAGACCCAAATCTATATATCTGGACGTCACCTTATGTTTTTGGGATCTATGATAGAGTCCCAGTATGCACACTTCCCATGTCCAGTCCAATGTTTGCTTCGTACACTGGGCCAGGCACCTGTTGACCTCTCCCCAACACGCTTGAATACCTGTGCATGACCACAGCATATGTAAGAGGTCCGCCCCTGCCTCGTTACATCTCGCGCATTTGGCGTTTGCATGGACAAAAAATGTGTTTATGTTTCCCGGTGTTAGGTAGGATCTATGTATTATATAGTATTGGATGAGCCGGAACCTCGCATTATGGGGGATCCGTGTGGGGCTTTCAAGTATGTGCCCCCATTCTCGATCTGTGGTGGGTCTCTGTAGGTCTGTATCCCAGTGGGCTCGCAAAGAGAGTAAATGCGGCACCGTGTGAACTCTGAGAAATTCTGCAAACCACTTGGTGAGATGACGACCAGTGCCAAGTTCATGCAAATATTGTATGGTTAAATGAGTGGCAGGCTCCTGTGCTACATCCCCCACAGCACGCCAAGCACGCAGGTCACTGTGGAATGGAGGAGAAACTGGCCTTGTGGCAGACCCGAGCTTTCCGCCAGGTCCTCAAAGGGGATAAGCTGCCCGTCATTGTATAAGTCCCCTACTGTTAGTATGCCTGCTTCTTCCCACTGCGCAAGTTCAACGCTGGATACCGCTCGATGCCTTCTGGGAGTACCCAGTATAGGGAGAGACGGTGCGTATGGTGTTATCTGGTGTGTGAGGCAAAGGCAGCGGCGGTAGCATTGATACACCACTCGCACCAGTAGCTGTGCGGGTGCGCTACCCTTCCTGCTGGGGTGAAACGACGTCACCATCTGGGGTTGGGTGTATCCAGGTGCCTGCGTTGCTGTGTCCTCGAGGTGTCGCGCACACAGCCAGCGTACCACCCATTGAAGCTGCACAGCCAGATAATAATGCTCCTTGTTGGGCAGCGAGAGGCCTCCCTGAGTGGTCGATGGGTACATTTTAGCCATCGCTACTCTACTTCGCGATCCATGCCAAATGAACTGCTGCATGTCTGACTCCAGGTCTCTGAACAGCGGCGGCCTAAGGTGAAGTGGCAAGTTTGTGAAGTGATAAAGTAAACGCGGTAGGACCACCATTTTTAATAGTGCAATTCTGCCCATGACCGCCAGTGGTAGGGTTTTCCAGAAGGTCATTTATGCCTGCACTGCTGTGATGGCGCGCGTCAGGTTACCCTCAAGGAGATCCTGCTGGTCTCGATATATATGAACCCCGAGATATCGGAACGCTGTGAGTTGCCAGTGTATCGGCTTGCCGCTGATAATTAATTGCGGGTCTGGAGTAGACTCCGCAAAGGGGTATAGACATGACTTGTCCCAGTTCACTTTCAGTCCGGACACTAAGGCAAATTTAACCAGCATGTTCTCGATTATCGCACATGACTGCCCAACATCTCTAAGATATATTAGTAGGTCATCGGCATAGAGTGAGACCACGTGTGTGCCGTCCCTCAAGGGGATTCCCCATTCGTCCTGAGTGTTGCGTAGCGCCTCTGCCAATGGCTCAACTGCTAGCACCAATAGCAGAGGGGAGAGCGGGCAGCCCTGCCTTGTGCCGCGTTCGATAGGGACCTGCTCTGATATGTAAGGACCCGTCTTAATCTTGGCTACTGGACGCGTATATAACAACTTAACGAGGCCCAGGAACACAGCTCCCAGGTCGTATTTATGTAGCGCAGCAAATAAAAACCCCCATTCTAGGGTGTCAAATGCCTTCTCTAGGTCTAAACGATACCAAAGGGGATGATGGACGGAGCGTTAGAGCAAATCAAACACTCACCCCCAGTCAACTGATCTGGGTTTAATCCATCATCATTCTTTAGCTCACTCCACCACCCCAGTTCAGACATGGCCATATGCAAATCAGTCTGACCCTGTGCCTCATGGGAACAGTCCAGCCCGAACTGCCAAGCCATGTCTTCCCTAGACCGGAAACAAGCATCCTGGGACCGGTTTTGGGTTCATAACCCTCATCAGCCAGGCTATCTTGAATACAGTGGCAAAGTGAGCAAGGGACCCACGTCTGGGCATACCCTGCCAACATAGGGCGAACAAAGCGATACCAAAGGGGATGATGGACGGAGCGTTAGAGCAAATCAAACACTCACCCCCAGTCAACTGATCTGGGTTTAATCCATCATCATTCTTTAGCTCACTCCACCACCCCAGTTCAGACATGGCCATATGCAAATCAGTTTGACCCTGTGCCTCATGGGAACAGTCCAGCCCGAACTGCCAAGCCATGTCTTCCCTGGACCAGAAACAAGCATCCTGGGACCGGTTTCGGGTTCATAACCCTCATCAGCCAGGCTATCTTGAATCCAGTGGCAAAATGAGCAAGGGACCCACGTCTGTGCAAACCCTGCCAACTTAGGGCGAACAAAGCGATACCAAAGGGGATGATGGACGGAGCGTTAGAGCAAATCAAACACTCACCCCAGTCAACTGATCTGGGTTTAATCCATCATCATTCTTTAGCTCACTCCACCACCCCAGTTCAGACATGGCCATATGCAACTCAGTCTGACCCTGTGCCTCAGGGGAACAGTCCAGCCCGAACTGCCAAGACATGTCTTCCCTGGACCGGAAACAAGCCTCCCTGGGACCGGTTTCGGGTTCATAACCCTCATCAGCCAGGCTATCTTGAATCCAGTGGCAAAGTGAGCAAGGGACCCACGTCTGGGCATACCCTGCCAACTTAGGGCGAACAAAGCGATACCAAAGGGGATGATGGACGGAGCGTTAGAGCAAATCAAACACTCACCCCCAGTCAACTGATCTGGGTTTAATCCATCATCATTCTTTAGCTCACTCCACCACCCCAGTTCAGACATGGCCATATACAAATCAGTCTGACCCTGTGCCTCATGGGAACAGTCCAGCCCGAACTGCCAAGCCATGTCTTCCCTGGACCGGAAACAAACAAGGGTCAGACTGATTTGCATATGGCCATGTCTGAACTGGGGTGGTGGAGTGAGCTAAAGAATGATGATGGATTAAACCCAGATCAGTTGACTGGGGGTGAGTGTTTGATTTGCTCTAACACTCCGTCCATCATCCCCTTTGGTATCGCTTTGTTCGCCCTAAGTTGGCAGGGTATGCCCAGACGTGGTCCCTTGCTCACTTTGCCACTGGATTCAAGATAGCCTGGCTGATGAGGGTTTTGAACCCAAAACCGGTCCCAGGATGCTTGTTTCCGGTCCAGGGAAGACATGGCTTGGCAGTTCGGGCTGGACTGTTCCCATGAGGCACAGGGTCAGACTGATTTGCATATGGCCATGTCTGAACTGGGGTGGTGGAGTGAGCTAAAGAATGATGATGGATTAAACCCAGATCAGTTGACTGGGGGTGAGTGTTTGATTTGCTCTAACGCTCCGTCCATCATCCCCTTTGGTATCGCTTTTCTCTAGGTCTAAAACCAGACACCCAGCGTGTGGCCAATTATCCCCTGAGTAATGCGCCACTTGGAAGAACTGACGCAAGTTTAATGACGTGCTGCGGGCCGGCACGAAACCGTTCTGATCTACGTGTACTAGCTGAGGCATCAATGGGGCCAGCCTATTCGCCAAAATGTTCGCTAGCGCTTTGTAGTCGGGTTAAGCAGTGCTAGTGGCCGGTAGGACCCGATCAATTCTGCATCTCTGTTAGGCTTGGGCAGAGACACTAGCAGGGATTCGCGAAGCGTATCTGGCAATATGCCTGTTTCCTGCGCATTCTGATATACTGCAAGGAGTCGCGGTACTAAAATCTGCTGGTATGCTTTGTAAATTTCAGCCGGATATCCATCCGGTCCCGGCGCTTTATCTGTGGCAAGCAAGCATATTGTAGCCTGTGCTTCCAGTAATGTAAGTGGCTCGTTCAGTTCGGCTTGTTGATCTGCTGTGATGTGACGCAGGGCTAAGGGAGTGAGGAATGAGCCCATGTCTGCAGGTGTTGCACAGAGTGATGACTGGTAGACTCTGGTGTAATGTGTGGTAAACTCGCCGTGAATGTCGCGATGCGTGGTGAGTATCGGCCCAGTCGCGGTCCGCAGTCTCAGTATCGGTGTACGCGCATGCTCCTGCCGGATCATGCGTGCCAGTAATCTGTCCGCTCTGTCCGCCACCGCATGAGTGCATGCAGCATGGGATGCATAGTTTAAACAGCGCAGTCGCCCGAGTGCAACAGCGTGTTGTTGACGCCGCTCGTCTATGGCTGGTTGCACTACATTACCCTGCGCCAGATCGGCTTCAAGCCGAGTTAGGTCATCTTCAATGCGTTCTACCTCGCTGTCTAGTTGCTTCCTGATACACCAACTCAATCCCATGCACTGTCCCCTGACTACTGCCTTAACTGCATCCCATAGGACGCCCGTGTCTGCAACCGACCCCTCATTATTCACAAAATACTCCTCTAACGCTGTGCCTACTGCTGTTCTGAACGGGGAATCCTCCAGTGCCAGAGGTTGAAGCCTCCCCACTCGGCTGATGGGACTGTCGCCCTCCCCCTGCAATGCCATAATGTGTGGATTGTGGTCCGAATGTGTTTTGCCCAGGTAATCTGCACTAAGACACTTCGCTAGTAGCGGCACACTTGCAACAAAGCGGTTGATACGGACGTGTAGCCTGTGTGGGTGTGAGTAATATGAGTATAGTCGCACTTGTGGGTTGAGGGTTCTCCATACATCTGCCAAATCCCAGTGGCGCAGCCAGTCCCTTAGATGTCTAGCGTTAGAAGTTGCCGCTGTTTGCAGGAGTGGTGGGAATGACCTGTCAAGTGTTGTGTCTAAGACCGAATTAAAGTCACCCCCCAGCAGCCAAGGAACATCACACCATTGTGATAGAAGGTCCGTCAGTGTGTGCCAAAATGTGCCTTGTTCCGTTTGTTAAAGCCAATAGGCCTTTAAGGATGGACTCTCATTACACTGTGTGAAAGGCTGAAGGCAGATTATTTTCTTACATGGATTTTCACAAATTACCAACATTAGCTAGCGTTTTGGTGTTGGCTCCACTCTCTTCAAATAACTTTGAGTTGATGGCTATGTGATATACCCTTTCCTGAGGGAATGTGTGTTATTTTGCAAAGTTCAATTTTCTACATATTTGCAATTTTATGACCATGTGCCTGATGACAACATGCCAACGATGAAGGCTTTAGGTTTGATTGATTCATTTGAAGACATAAGTCGGATCTGTTTATTATTATTAAGTAGTAGGCTTGGCTTACCTATTATGAAATGCATGTATTAAAGCATTTAAAGGTGAATTGTTATTTCACTGTGTTGAAGGCTGTAGATTGGTATTTTGTTACATGGACTCCCACAACTAACTAAACAAGCAGGGTTTTGGTTACTCCCTCAGATTAATCCTTGGAATAGGACATTTACACAGTAATGATTGTTGTTAGACCTTCTGAGAGAGGTTGTGTGTTAGTTTTCCAGCTGTAATTTCATTCTTATTTGTAATTTTGCTGACTGTTTGCCTGATGGCTGCCTTGTGAGAAAGCTTATTCTCAATAAAGTAAGCCTTATTTGGTGATGGGGGCGGAGCTTGCCTGACTCCAAGATGACTGTGTTTGCATGAAGCTTTCCGTAATCCGGCTTTATATCTGACATAATTCTGCAGTTCCAGACACCAAATAAAGCTCGCTTACCTCCCTGAAGGGCACAGAAGTGCCTCTGGTTGCGGTGTTTCCGCTTACATGCCCCCTGGGACCCCGTTGGAGAGCGATATCTGCTCCTGAGTGTCTGCTGAAGCGGGGCCTGCACCACGCTGCGAAAGCCGGGGTGACCGAGTAACGCTCCTCCCCGGGCCTGCGGATTGTTGAGAATATTGTTTGCTCTGGCTGAAGTGGGGAGGCGAGATTACCAAGGCGAACTGGACTCGCTGCTGCCTACCGAGCCGGCGAGAGCTAGTTGCCAGCTGCGAGATTGTGGGGCTGCCTTTGATCGAGCCCTGGCCGTGGAGCTGTTACAGCCACGGCGGAGGTAGGATAATTCGCCTCGGCCTACGCTCGCCCTCCCGTTGTGGATAAAGCCGCACTGGTGCAGGGTGCAAAATTCGGACTTGCGGCGGGCGCCTTTGAGGAATGAGTGCCATCGCAGCTTCCGCCGGCGGGCGGAGCTGCTGATGCAGCGCGGTCCGTTTGAGAGCGCCCTCCTGTCCCACTACATTGCGACTGAGCCCGGGGAGCCGTGCCTCCCAGCCTGTTGATGGGGCCCCTCCCATGAACCTCCAGAGGGCTGAGGAGGATTAAGGAGTGGTCGGGCTGCTTATGTCCTGCTGCACGGCCCCCTTCACTGGATTGCTGCGACTCCTGTTCCTAGTGGAAGCGCCTCAGAGACGCGGTGACGACGCCATAGAACGGGACTGGAGGGGGGGATCTGTCGGTGCTGCTCTGGATTCCGCTGATGTGACTTCTGAGAGGTGAGCGGAACCGGAGTGTTAAATCCTTTGAGGCCAGTTCATGTCAGATCGACTTGCATGGTTTTGAGGCGCTACTGGGTGACGGCAGCGGTCTGCTGCTGATCCTCTGCAGCCTATGATAACCCCTCACTAGATGCAAGATTGTCGCTGCCTCGGGTACGGCGGACTGTGAGAAGGGGCTATTAAAACTGCGCTTCGTGCAGCTGATTGCTCACACTTTGAATACCAGTGAGGACAGGCCAGTACAAACAACCCACACTATGGGGAGAACGGAGAAATAACAATCTAAAATGCAGTTCGAGCTGCGAAAGACGCCCAGGCAGCAAAACACAGATAAAACTGCGCTTGACTCAGGTTCTGAGGCCGGTGAGATGCCAGAGGATCCAGATCTAAAACAAATACTAGCAGCGATGCAACGCAGTCTGACCAAAATAGATGGGAAGATACATGCCTTGCATGGATAGGATGTCGGAACACTTGGATAAGCACACAGAGAGGCTAGACTTGGTGGAAAAATGAGTTTCGGACGCAGAGGATACCCTTAACACTAGCTCTCTAGCGCAAAACAAAATGGATAAGTTACTACACGCTGTCCAGGCCAAGGCCGAAGATTTGGAAGCGAGATCACGGCGTAGCAATATACGACTGGTGGGTATTGCAGAGTCGGCCAATATTCCAAACATGGAACTTTTTGGAACAATTGCTGGTCACACTACTGGGCAGGGATACATTTTCAAGCGTGTTCATTGTAGAGCGTGACCACCGCGCTCTTGCACCCAGGCCGGTGCTGGGAGCCCCACGAGGCCAATAATTGCCAAGTTGCTCAACTATAGGGATCGTGATGCTGCTTTACGTAAAGCCAGAGAACTACCTACACTGCATGGACATTTCCCTATATCCTGACTTCACGCAGCAGGAGGCAAGACGCCTGTTTCTCCCAGTGAAGCGGAAGCTACGAGACCTAAATCTGGAAAATAACATGATGTATCCTGCCAAATTGTGTATACAGGCGGATGGTAAGGCGTTTGTATTCACAGACTCGAAGCAGGCGCTACAGTTCATAAAGAAGTGAGGGAGTGGAGGACATCGCAGAGATCCCTCGGATTCGCCTGCTGCCATGAGAGAGGAGGAACCAGACCTTGACAAATAGTGACTCTCAACTATCTTTCCTTGGCTCCCAGTAAACCAAAGGTTCAACGTGTTGTGTCATTTTGGGGGTTGTTACTCGAATGTCCGCTGTCCAGGACACTGGGCCTGAGGGTGTAACACTAAACTGGAAACTATAATACAGACAGCTCTTTGTTGGTTATGCCATGCCTGTCAATCATCTACAATGTATGAGTTTTACTCAGGCCTACCTACACCCTTGTATTGTATTGTATTGTATATAGCATTTATAAAGCGCAACAAACACCCTACGGGTACCCTGGCGCTGTAGAACGTGGTGCAAGCAAACGTAAAAAAAGAAACTGCGGGGGTAGAACCCAAGTAGACAGCATTCAGAAACAAAGGATCAATTTCTAGGGAACAGCCACGTTTTGATCCTTTTCCTAAACAAAGACAGAGTGTTACATTGTCTAATTTCAAGTGGTAGATCATTCCATAGCTTGGCAGCAGCAATGCTAAAAGCCCTCCTCCCATTCTAACCTTGTTGAACTTTGAGACCTTCGCCAGACAAGCAGAAGAGAGCGAAGGCTCCGAGTGGGAGTGTACCAACCCAATTTCTTCTGTAAGGGCTTGGGGCCAAATCCGTGCAAGGCCCTAAACACTATACATAGGGACTTAAAATGTATTCTTTGCACCACTGGGAGCCAGTGTAGCCCGGCTAAACACAATGAAGCAGAGGAGTCACGTGGTCTGGACAGAACTAGCTTGGCCGTCATGTTTTGGACTCATTGCAATCGCTGACTCAGATACTTAGGAGATTCCAACAGTAGGGCGTTACAATAGTCAAGTCTGCTTAAAATAACACCTTGTACTATTGGGGCTCTAGCCGAGTTTGGAAGCAACGGGAGGATCTTTCTCAGTGCTCTGATCAGACCAAAACAGTACCCCACTGTTTTATTCACTTGTGTCTCCAGTGACAAATTGGCGCAGAACGTAACTCCTAAATTGCGCGCCAACTTGGTCGGGACTAAGGGAGTGGAAGTTGCAAAGGGCCAAAAATTGTGAGGGAGAGGCAGAGGAACCTTCCCAACTGTACAGTGAAGAATTTCCGTTTTATCCGAATTAAATTGTAGAGAGTTATTACGAAGCCACTGCGCAATATCATGCATACAGGCATGAAAGTCCTCCAAGGCGTTAGATTGGGTACCATCCAAGGACAAGATAATCTGGGTGTCATCAGCATAGTTCACCAATTTTACATTATGAGCCCGAATTATGTTGATCAGTGGGCTCAAATAAATGTTGAACAAAATTGGGCTGATGGCAGACCCTTGAGGAACACCATGCCGGATGTTGGAAAAGGCAGATTGAAACGGGGGAAGAGCCACTGCCTGGCACCTGCCGGTAAGATAAGATCGAAACCAGTCCAGGGCAGTGCCCACTATTCCCACCTCCTCCAGACGGGTCAGCAAGATGCCATGGTTAACCGTGTCGAAAGCGGCAGACAGGTCGAGCAGAATAAGTATCGCTGATTGTCCCCTGTCTGCCAATAGATGAAGATCGTCCATCACGGTCACCAGAGCAGTCTCTGTTCCATGTTCCGGGCGGAAGCCAAATTGTACATCCGCCAACTTATTATTAAGTTCTAGGAACTGTGACAGAGATTTGCTGACCAGTCATTCGAGGATCTTCACTGGGTAGGGTAAGAGAGAAATGGGCCGATAACTACTCGGACTGGTGGGGTCTAGAGTGGCCTTCTTTAGGAGGGGTGTGACCACCGCCTGTTTCCAGCTAGATGGTACAACTCCACTGGATAGTGATTGATTACAAATCATCTGGAGTCTGGGTAAAAGTTCTGATGCAAATTCCTTCCAGATTTTATGTGGAAGGGGGTCCAGTGGGGAGACGGAGGAGACACCCAAGGCAATCCTGCCAAATTCCTCCTCCAGAGGAAGCTCAAAGTGATCCAGGAGACTCAAAGTGGCGGTCCCTTCATCAGTCGGTCTTCCTACATAAGATACCCTTTCTGCAGCATTGGACGAGGCTACAGCTTCACTGGTCGTATCTTCTTCCCCCACTGACGGATTTGTTTTGAGACCATTAATGATAGTGCTAATTTTTTCTTTGAAAAAGATCGCTAAACTATTACAAAGATCTTGAGTTGGCTGAGTCTTGTTCTGAGAACAACTCGGATTGATGATATCATCAACTATTTTAAAAATACTTTTAGATTTATTTGATGAATTCATAATGGTCTCGGTGAAATATTCTGCTTTGGTGGAGAAAATTTCTTTTTTATACATAGATAGGGCCATTTTCCATGCGATCTTGTCCTCATTTGCATAAAACTTTCTCCATTTTCTTTCTGCCTGTTTACACTTCATTTTCAGGGTTTTCAATTTATCATTAAACCACCTGGCAGAAGGTCTACCACTTTTCTTACGGTCTGTCAGAGGGGCAATTTGATTGACTGTTATAGTCATTTGATTGCAGAAATCCACATAATTCTCCTCCACTGACCTAGCTGCATCAAAATCCTCTTTAATAGTAAACGTTGGGGAGCACGTCGCCTTTCCCAGTAGCTCCTTCCAATCCATACTCAGGAAGCTCCTAGCTTCCCTGTTGGCTGGGGCTCTTCTACTAGGGATAAACATCGAGAATTTGACCAAATGGTGATCAGTCCAGTTCACTGGAGGGGCTCTAGTCGCCATAACTAGGCTAGTGTTGTTGGGCATATGTGGGCGGCTGTTCCCAACCACAGTGATTGCTTAACCGATTCTGGGGCAGCCCCCAAAGGGAAGTATATTGGATATTTCATGTGTTAAACGCTGGATACTGGAACATGCTGCAGCCGGTAACATCTGCCCCTGCATGTTACTCACTGTTTACTAATGAACCTGTTTAGGGGGAGGTTTGCTTAGGGGTTTATTCCTCAGTTGGGGGGTGGGCTACTTTATCGACTCTGCCTAGTTGGGGTTTGCATAGCGTGGGTGGGTTTTTTGTTGTTTAAGTACGGACATAAAGAAAATAGCTCCGAATCCACTGGGCTGGCAAGCAATACGAGGTACAAGGAAGTCGGGTGTATCACTGTGATGAATAATACTAATTCAAATGACACAACGCTTCATCTGCTAAACAGAGTCAGCTTTTTGTACCGGAATGTGTGGGGTTTGAACGATTTCAGGAAACTACGTAAAGTGGTAGCGTATCTCAAACGACATCAAGTAGACGTCGCACTAATTCAAGAAACACACTTAACCCATAATAGCCATATGCTCACACATAAGCGTTTGCAGGGCAGCTTTAACACGGCAGGCTTCACCTCACATGCTAGGGTAGTCCTCACGTGGGTTAATTCAAAGTCTGGCATTACTCTGCGGGAGTTGGATGTGGACCCAAATGGCAGATTTGTCATTTCCAGATGCTACAAAGAAGGGCTGGATGTCAAATTAGTCAATGTTTATGGCCCGAACTATGATGATACTGCTTTTTATCAAACAATGGTTTCACGCATCCATAGTGGGCCTGATCTCCCTGTAGTATGGGGCGGTGATTTTAATTGCGTTCTCGACCCTTCCCGAGACCGTTTTAGAGGCCCTTCTCAGAGGCATTCAGCCGCCGCTAGGGCAATAACCGACATTATAGATTAACTGGGCCTAATGGGCGTAGGGCGCTGGCGCGCCCCTGATGCCCCGGGTTTCTCTCATTATTCTGCTACATATGATATTCATACCAGCATAGACCTTTGGTTAATTTCTAAATCGTTCTGCTCCATTGTCACAGCCTTTATCCCACTCCCCTGCACGTATTCGGACCACTCACCTATACTCTTAGATATCAAATTACCCCCTAGCAGTAGTACACCCTTCACTTGGAGGTTCCCCCCATACTCCTTACTTGATCCTATATTTAAGGCGGACTTAGCATCCGTCACTGAAGAGTTTTTTGAGGATAATATAGGCTCTGTCCCTAATTTTTCTACAGTTTGGGAAACGTATAAGGTATTTATCAGAGTGGTTGCTATATCAAAACACTCTTGAGTACTTCGCTCGCTCAGAACCAGGATTGCTGCATTGGACAAAAAACTGGCAAATCTAGAGCGAGTCCATCAGCTGTGGGGAGAGCCACAATCACTCGAGGAAAAAAAGACTACCTTAGAGGAATACCGGGAGGTCGCGGACAGCGAGGTGAAACACTTGGGCAAATATTCAATTGCCAGAGCGTATGGCGAGGGAGAGCGTACTGGTACGGTGTTGGCCGCCATGCAGTAATGCAAAAGGGAATCTAGCACAATAGTCGAGATTCTGAGAGAAGATGGTCGTCAAATACAGGGGACGGCGCTCATTGCAGAGAGATTTAGCAGGTACTACGCCGAGTTAAATAGTACTAGGTTAGCCCCAAATGAGAAGAGCATTAAGGATTATTTGGAGCATATACGGAAGCCATGGCTCACTAATTCCCACAGAGAATACCTCATGGCACCTCTAGATCCCAGCGAGTTTCATCGCGCGCTACAGTCAATGCGCGATGGTAGTGCCCCGGACTCGGATGGTCTTACTGTAGCCTTCTATAAGGCATTTGCGGACACACTAATACCGCATTTAGTTACCCTTTATGAAGAAATGGTGGAGGCTGGAAAGATGCCACCGACCATGAGAGAAGCCTTAATAATTACTATACTTAAGCTTGGTAAATCAGCTAATGAATGCTCCTCCTTTAGGCCCTTATCGCTCCTTAATGTTGACACTAAGTTGTTCGCTAAAATTTTGGCTAACCGCCTTGTCCCACTAGTCCCGCTGCTGGTCGGCCCCGAGCAGGCTGACTTCGTACCCGGGCGGTGCTTAACATATAACCTCAGAACGGTATTTGGTGTTATTCAGAACATCAATCCTGGCCTCAAAGCTGCTGCAGACTTTTTGGACGCGGAGAAGGCGTTAGATTCTGTGGAGTGGGAGTTCATGAAAGCAGTGCTTAGACGGTTTGGGGTGGGAGATATTTTTCAGAGGCTTGTGGCAGTCTTGTATAATGCTCCAGTAGCCAGAGTTAGAATTGGTAATGTGGTCACTTCCCCCATAGCTATATCCAGGGGTACCAGGCAGGGTTAACTGCTATCACCCCTAGTTTATGCCCTGGTCGCGGAGCCGTTGGCCTACGCCTTAAGGGAATACCAGGGCCATGGATGATTGCACTTTCCAGGGTATCGGCTTATTATCTCTGCCTACGCGGATGACATGCTCTTATATGTTTGAGATCTGGGGACAAATTTGACACTGGTGTTTAAGGAGGTCACGAACTTCAGTGACATATCTGGCCTGAAAGTCAACTGGCCTAAATCTATAATATTCCCTCTTACCCCTACTATGACTCCGGTGGAGCTGAACTTCCCGCTACAGTGGACCACGGATTCCATGCGATATCTGGGCATTCAGGTGCACACTGACCCTGGTGTGGTATTCTCTGAGAACTATGGGAGGGCAGTTACTAAGCTGGAGGAAGAGGTGGCGTGATGGATTCGCCTGCCTCTCTTTTTGGTTGGGCGCATCTCACTGATGAAAATGATTGTCCTTCCTAGATTCTTGTTTGTGTTCCAGAATGTCCTGATGCTTCTTCCTATTCATACACTTAAGGTCCTCCGCTCCTTACTTATAAAGCTTGCATGGGCAGGTAAACAACCAAGGGTTAAGTGGGACACCCTGACACTACCTTACTCGATGGGTGGTCTGCATGCCCCAGACCTTGATTTGTACTACAGAGTGGCACAGTGTTCGCATGTACGCTACTGGATACATGGACCGCAGAACTTGACATATATACATATTGAGAACGTTGCTGCCACCCCCCTCAGGCTCCCCCAGATGCTATTCCATTCTCCCTGCAGGAGGTCGGGTGTGCTAGATTCTATAAATACCACAGTCCACGCTTGGCACAACCTGTTAGACCGACAGGCGGCTGCCTTGCTATACTCCCCTCCCATTCCAATTGATTGGTGCTATTGGTTCTTTACAGGTCATGAAAGAGCAGTGGCCTCCGCTCTAAAACAATTAGGCTTCAAACAGATGGGAGATCTCTTCCAGGATGGGACTGCCCGAAGGTGGGAGGACATTGTTCCGGAGGACAAGATTCCCTCCCCGTTGGTGCAGTATCAGTTCCACAGGGTCATGCATGCATTTTGCGACCTCCTCGGGGAGGACTTGCAGGAGCCCATAGAGATCCCATCGCTTACTTACATCCTGCGCTCCACTTCTCCCACTAAGATGGTCACTGTTGTTTATAACCTGTTACAAGATGCCAGAAGGCCGATACAGACCAAGTCTAGACAGGATTGGCAGAGTGATCTTGTTGGGGTTATCGATGACAGTGTATGGCAATATTGTTGCAAACTCATTAAACACATTTCACTTAATGGTAAACACCGTCTAATCCACTTCAAATATCTCAATAGAGTTTACTACACCCCAGAGAGGCTGAGACGCTATGGCCTGCTGCATGTCTTCGCTGTGGGGAGGAAGAGGCAGGGTTTTTGCATGTTGCCTGGCTCTGCCCTAGGATTGCGGCCTTCTGGGGAAAGGTCTTCTATACTTTAAACAAACTTACAGGTTTTTCATTAGCTCCAGACCCTTTACTTGCACTGTTGGGATATAGTAAGAACATAGATAAAAAGGACAGACGACTGGTAGACATGGGCCTACTCCTGGCTAAACGTAGGATTGCTATGCGCTGGGCTTCAGGCCCAATCCCAACCATAGATGAATGGGAGAAAGATATGCTTTATTGTAATACACAATCGGACACCTACAGTGAAGTGCTTCCTCCACAGAGTCGACCTAAGGGTTTCTGGGGATTGTATCAACAATATTTGGTTGGGAAAGAAGCTGGCAAGCCAGAAGGATGCCAGGAAAATTAGGAGATAACCAATAGTAAGCCTAGCTGAGGTCTTACGGGTAATGTTGCTATATCTGTGGGTTAATTCTAATAGCTCATTATAATTGCATATATTTGTAAAACGCATTATGTTAACTGATTATTGCTCTTACCCATTGGGGACGATTATCTGCTCTGTTTGACATGCACAAATGTATTCCATGAATCCTTTTCCTGACTAGCCCCGCCGCCGGCCAATGTACTATGGATTGTAATGGGTTATTGTCTAGCTTTTAAATGCTTTAAATACAACAATAAAAAAAGCCTTATTTGGTGATGATAACAAGCCAAAAATAAAGGGTATGGGCTTGACAGGTTCAGTTGGTTAAGTTATGTTAGATACTGGAGGACTGATCTGTTTATTATGAAAAGTTATGACAAAGACAATAGGCATTTAAGGGTGGATTGTCATTACACTCTGTTAATGTCTGTATACCTGCCAATGTTTACATTGACTCGCAACATTACTAGACTAAGCAAGGATGTTGGTGTTGATTAGTTCCTTTCACAAACACAGGAGGTAGAAGATATCTGTGGCAGTTCTTGGCAGACCTCCTTGGGAGGGCCTATCAGGTGTAGCTATCTGCCATGGCCTTGAAACAAAAACAACATACAAATCTCACATAGATGTACACACAAAAAGGGTCTGTGGGTGAACCATCTTCTAGATGTTTGTGTGTCATTCACATTCTGCATCTCCCCATAACAGCATATTGGATGGGGCAATTATTTAGCCATTCTCTGCCATTGGCTCTATTTCCCTGTGAGTGATAGCATTTTGCATGATCAAATGTGCACATCTGCCTGAAAATAAGTTTGCTTCAGTGTCTGGTCTGGTGGCCACTCCTTTAATTTCATATTTTTCCTTTAGTAGGTTCCCTTTCATCTCTTTACTTCTTTTTTGGAGAGTGTCCTGCAGTTTTCCAGAAAGCCCTTTCGAGCTGCTTACTTGTCCCTCATTTAATCTACAGTATGCTGCATCCAGTGGGGCCACTGTTTGTAAACTGAGTGGCTATTTTAGAGGGGCATTTTCCATAGTGTATGATTGTTTTACCATTCCAAGATTGCTACAGCATTTAGTAGCAGTATGATAGCCACCTTGTAACAGTGTAACAGTGTGCACTATACATATTTAAGTATTCGGTGATGGCCGCCAAGATCAATGTTTATTGAGTGTACATCTTGAAATAGAATTGGTGCATAGTGTATCATTATTTTTACTTTTCGAAAGTTTCTAACAGGTTGCTTCTAAAAGTGGCAGCTGGTTTTGGATCTTTAGAAAGATACACTATGTACAAAGCCATTGCAAGATGGCAGTCCTCTACTGTCTCTAATTTTATTTGTATTGCAAGCATAGACTTGCCAGGTCTAGCTGCAGCATGCTTTTTTCTACTTTCATTCTTTTACAATAATGTCCATTGCTTTTAGAGTTTTTGTGTCTGTTTTATTGCAGATGGGTAAGTGGGTGAACGCAAGAATGAATTAGTGGGTCGACAAATGGGTGTATGAGTGCAAGGGTGAGTGTCAGAGTGCTGTATGATGACTTATGAGTGCTTAAACTCATCAGTGTCTGAAGAGGCACTTTCATTTATAGGCCAGACCTATTGGAATTGCCCTTGATTGCTCCAAAAAGCATCTACAGTGTTACTTTAAAGGGCCTGTTTGGTCTAGCCCAGGGTACAGTTTGCAAGCTTCTTAAAAATAATGCTGACTTTATGTCATGTCTTGTCTCTCCAGTAGTGCAATTAGATTTGATATGTCATGCTGTGTCGCACCCACAGAAATATCTTGTTCCCACATGCCACAACTGGTAACAAAATGAATAACTGCAGGTTTCCTACAGCATGCTCCTGTCCTCCTGCATTAATCTACCCTCTGGCTGGCACAGATTGTAAAAACACAGCATTTCTGTTGTGGTGTCTGGATAATTTGCAAACATACTACCTCTGCCTTCGAGAAAGCAACAATTACCAATGCATAACATTTTTTAATCTTTTACATTTACAAACAGAATTAACCGTGTCATGGTCAAACGCCTCTTAAATAAGCTGCAGTAACTCAAACTGCTTAAACAAGTCGCCAGAGCAGATATAGGGGGTGATTGCCTCTTGAAATAGCAGGTGTCAAATGATGCACAGCATTTTTCCAGAGCAAGGAGCAATGTCTTTCAATTATTTCTATTTGATATATGTTATTTTCTAACAGCAATAACACTATCTTGATGCACTTACTCATAGCAACCTACTCCTCTGCAAATGTGTTTCAGTGCATCTTCAGGGCTACGAATCACTCTATGAATGCACATACAAACATGAAACACTCGCAAGTTGTGGGTAGCATCTTTAAGCATAAGACCAGGCTAAGAATAAACAAGGTGACCTATAGTCAATGATTCTGGGGTTGTCCATGCAATTCCTCATACACTTTAAACTTGGAAAACCCCAGATCTTATCTGACCAATGAAGATTCACTGTCTACTTGAGGAACTCTTCGCCTTCCACATTAAATTCAAATATTTTGCTAGTTACAAACATACACCCGTTGGCTTATAATGCAAACCAAGATACAGTGCTTATACGACGGTTGCACTCCTCTGAACTATTTTCACATTTTCTTTTTCTAGACCTTCAATATTTCTCGAATTTAAATGCGAATGTTTTCTTCATATATTTTCACACCCTACTCCATACTTTGAAAAAAATCTTTTTATTCTGAAAATTCTGAAAATATCATAGCGCTGCCTTGCCTTACTTTGCATCTGGCAAACATTACATTGGTGGAGCATGAGCGTTCCCATGCTTCCACTCATGGATTTTGATGCAAACCTAGATTTACAAAGACTTGTAAAACCGGGTTTGTGCCTGATAGACAAGTCACGCTTAATGTGGTCTTCCCGCAATTTTTGATTTTTGCCTTCGCCTCCACTATTTTTCTGAATTTGTTTTTGTTAGAGTTAGGACTTTGTGCACTTTGCCACTGCTAACCAGTGCTAAAGTGCATGTGCTCACTACCTAAAACATTGTAAAATTGGCTTACACCTGAGTGGCATTTTTAATTTACTTTTAAGTCCCTAGTAAAGTCTGGGAGTGTGTTGCTTAGAAGATGCGTATCTTTTCCGCGGCTCTATATGGGTATTATGCACTTGTTTCTGCTACTTGCTGAAATATATTGATATTGACTATCCATCCCTTTAGATAGAGGATACTCTTAATATAGGGGGATATTCTCAAGAACGTGCGATAAACATCGCCAAAATAGGTTAACGCAAGTTTTCATATCGCTGTCTATCGCGGGATAACTCCGTGTCAACGTGGCATTCTCAACACGGCGGTAACATGCGATAGTACCACGATAACGCGGCAAATGTCTGTGATAACAGTACCGGATCGGCAAAAAAAATCCAAATCCGAACCCGAAAAAAGTTGCGATGGGCCCAACCGCGATAAGACAAATAGCAAAAAGCAGCGCCAGGCCTGCAATTCACACACGTCAGGCGTGAAAAACCACTACAAAAGCAGAAATAAAAAACACAAACAAAAACCATACTACAGCGAAGCACAATGGAGGCAGCCGAAGCAGGTACAGAGGACGACCAGAACCCCACAAGCCCCCCGGAGGACCAGCCTGGGACCTCGGGGTCAGGGAAGGGCAAGGGCGGTTCAGTCCGCAGGAAAACAGGATCCTGATTACGGAGGTGATAGAACACCATCAACAACTATTCGTCACCTCCACTGTGTCATTGGCAACAAAAAATGGAATATGGCAGTACATCGTGGACAAGGCGAATGCAGTCGGAGTGCTGAGGAGGACAATGGACGAGGTCAAAAGGCGCTGGAATGATGTGAAGCGCAAGACCAAGCAGAAACTTGCAGACAACCAGAAGGCAGCAATGCAGACTGGAGGTGGGAGTCCAGCGCCACAGGAGGAGCTGGATGAGATGGAGGAAATGGTGACCACAGTCATCAGTGGGGAGACGGTGGCAGGAGTTGGGGGACCGGTCACTGCTCAACATGACCCGACACAACAGCAACAGGGTGAGAAACCACCAGGGACTGGGGGGACGGGGGTAGATGGGCACAATGGCACACATGCACAATTAAGTAGAGCACATCTGCGGACAAACCATGGCCAAGAGTCACAACTCCAACCAAGAGCCCAATTTACCCAAGTCTGCAACATCATAGCACTGCATAAGCACAGAAGTGAAAGCCACATCGCCTGAAAGGGATAAGGGCCAGCCAAATCAGAGCTGAAGGGGCAACTCACCTACAATGCAGCACACACACATAAGATCCAGAGCACCGCAACATTTACAACAATGTTGAACAAACAGCAACACCAGCACAACAGAACAGAGGACACAACTGCTGCCGCTTGTGTGTGGAAAATGGCCATTCGAATGTGGCATAGCTGGAAACTGTGAGATGATAATGTACTAGTACAACCCCACATCCCTGATGGTGTAGTAATGCATGTATGGCCATGACTCAGATAGGCAGTGAGACACACATTGTCATACAAATCAACACACATCACAGTTGAATACAAGTGAAGGTGCGTAGACTTTATCAGCATATGCGTGTCAGTACGGCCAAGACAAGTGCCACAACATGCAGACCAATGCAGCAGTATGTCAGAACGTGGAACGTTGCCAAGCGCCGCTGTCCACTCCAGGGGAGTGGCGCACCATTCACAGGTGTGTGTTTACCCGCGTTGTTGTCTGTTCATGTATTTGGAGTCCAGGCGAATGCAGCCATGTCCACTGTCGTCGTGGGAGATGTGATCAGAACCCCAAGTTCCAACAAGGTGTCGGGACATGTGCAATGTGTTCCAAACTGTTGTGTCTGCAGGTACGTAGTTACACGTTCATGAAAGCGAGTGCAGCTTCGTAGGCAATCATTTCCAACATGAGGTCGTTGTCGACTTCATCGAACAGGACGGAGAGGCTAACCATTAGCAGGTCCGGACAGATGTGCTGCGTCCACCCCCTTTCACCAATTAGCACTACAGCCCAATAGGGGAGCGGCTCAATGTGGTCACTGCACACGAGGAGTACTGCAATCTCCCAGGTCCAGCTGCCAGCATGTATGCCAAGTATCCAGGCATCCCATAGACGGGTGTCACGGTGACACTCATGGTCGTGGGCCAACAGGGGGCGCACACACATGTCGAAATCCAGTTCGGCTACCGTCCTGTTGGATAGGCAGACATCCATGGACCACTCAAATATGCACGAGCGCCAATGCAACACAGACTGCACGCAGGTGACGTTGGCAAGGCGGAAGCTTAGCCGGTAACTGACCCGCAGCACTACCAATGGTAGTGCCCCCAGTAAATGCAGCATACGTGCATGGTACAGTTCCACGTGACAGGGGTTGTGCATGTGTCCGGGATGATCTGCCATTGCGTTAGTGGCTCTGGTTGAAGCTGCACTGTTCTGACCTGCACCAGTTCTGTGGATGAAATGCCACAGCTCGGATCAATGAGTTGTTTAAGTGTGCAACGATTGTATGCCTGGGATGGTGTGGGAGTAAGTGTGAAGGCCATTCCATGCAAGATAACTGCGAGCAAGGACTTCTGTGTGTGGGGTGTGTATACGTTGGTCTGTCGTCGGTCTGTGCGTAGTGTGGGAGTCATCCTCAACTGCTATCGTATCTGTCAGGGGGTGCCAGGCACATGCAATTCCGAGGTCAGATGTGCAGATGTGCTTACGCCTGATAGTTCAGAAAAAGGAGCTTTCATCCCTAATGTCAGTTTGTCATCTGCTTGCATTCATGAAGTGTGATGTGGCTTGTTGGGTGTGGGGTGGGATGTGTGCGACTTTGGGATTCATGTTTGACATGACTTGCATGTGGCAAATGAGCGGCATCACTGTGTGTTACGTTGCCTCACAGCTGCTCCTCCCTCCCCCCGAGCCTATTTACTTGTGTGCGCTGCCCGGTTCCATCACTTGCACTCCAACGGCACACCATTGTCATGCCTGTCTGCGCATGTCCACAAGCCTGACAAAGACACTGTGATGTTGGCCGTTGAAGGTGGGCGGCCACGTGAGTGTAGGCCTATGGTAAGGATAGTGCGGACACAGATGTAGAGTTCATGCCTGGCTGAACTCGCGCTGCGACTAAGGCTAGGCATTTGGCTCATGCTGCAGCAATGCAGATACACACAACACTTGGCATGTATGAGCCAAGACCCCGAGCGGTCTTGCGCTCCTTCATTTCTCTGTTCGTGCGAGACCGCCCTCCGGGTGCATGCTACATTGCAACATTGTCAATTGCGGGCCCGGTGGCGCCGACACTACAACAGAGACACACGCATTGGTGACTTCCTTGTCCAGGCCAGAACTGAACCACGCCCTGAGCCTCGGGCTAATTCTACCACCCCTGCGCTGGACTGACGTACACCGGCCCAGCCCACTCCGCTTACGCTTACAGGGGGGACGACAAAGCTACCTTGTCCAAGGTCTTACCCGCTGCCTGAGGTGACATGCTAGCATCCGCTGTCCACAGCACGCTGTGATGTGGTAGGGCCAGGGGCCATCACGCATACATAATGACCACATGGACACACTTAGATAGATAGTGGAACTGGCTACAGGCACGTGCGCCCGGCCCCTTTTTATTACCAGGGTCACATGACCAGTGACGCCTGTGCTGGATAGGTGTGGGGTGAGTGTAAGCCAGCCCTCAGGGAGTGGTTGGTGCTGGCAACAACTAGAACAGTGATCATCGGATCACACACACAGAGTCACTCATGAAGGGTCCATGACTTGCAGTGCACTGAGGTAGGGGCACCAGAACTGGACTCACACACATATGATTACTTCAAAAAAGGGTCCATGACTTGCAGTGCACTGAGGTAGGGGCACCAGAACTGGACTCACACACATATGATTATATCATAAAAAGTCCATGACTTGAGCTACACTGAGTTCGTGGCACCGGAAGCGCTCGGCGGGTGCGCGGCCTGCGATGATGCGTCGTCCGGGCGGGCCGCCCTGGAAGCAATGTCTGTTGCCGACTGGACTGCGCCATGAAAAAATGAAGACTCAATTTGAGTTGTGAGCCCTGCTGACCACAGTGTAGGCCGGAGGCAGCGGTCAGCAAGGGCCCACAGCCACGTGGCATTGACTTGAGCTGCACAGAGTTAGTGGCACCTGGAGCGCTCAGCGGGTGTGCAGCCAGCGATGATGAATCGTCCGGGCGGGCCGCCCTGGCAGCAATGTCTGTTGCCCACTGGACTCTGCCATAAATGAATCAAGACTGAAATTGACTTGGTGGACCTGCTGACCGCAGTGTAGGCCGGAGGCAGCGGTCAGAAAGGGCCCACGGCCACGTGGCGTCGACTTGTGTTGCACAGGGTCAGTGGCACCTGGAGTGCTCAGCAGGTGCACAGCCAACGATGATGCGTCATCCGGACGGGCCGCACTGGGGGCAATGTCTGTTGACTAGTGGTTTCCTCCATTAACAGAAATGTGGCACGATTTGAATTGTGGGACCTGCTGACCGCAGCGCAGGACTAAGGCAGTATCCGGCACACACATGACTCCGTGTTGCTGTGCCGCTGGATGCGCTGGGGGCCTGTGTCACGGAGTCTGGAGGTCACGGCGGTGGACTCGTGGCAGGGTGAGGTGCGCCGCCCTGGCAGACGCGTTGCCCATCACGGAAGAGAACCACGCCCAGAGCCCTGGCCTTTTTATCCGCACTCCTATGCTGGAGTGGCGTACACCGGCCCAGCCCACTGCGCTTACGCTTACAGGGGGGACGGCACAGCTACATGTCCAAGGTCTTCCCCACTGCCTGAGGTAACATGTTTGCGTCCACTGTCCACAACACTACAAACCCCAGCAGTATATGTCCACATGGACATGTCTGTGCTCTGCATTCTGAGGTCTGTTCAGCACATCACCGCCACACTTGGCATTGTGTACATTCTTCTTCATGGGTGAGTTGCCTCCTTCACACATACTTGGTTCCCACCTCTCCCCACATTCTGCACTTGTGTGGCTGAGGGGCCATGCCGTTTTCGGAAGGTCCGGTGTCTTGTCCTACGCTGCCTTGGTGGTAAGCCGAGGGGGGGTCTGGATGGGGGGGTCCTGGGGGTGGTGGCGGTGGGTGTCGTGGCCCTCTTGGGTCTCCGAGCTGCATGTTCATAGGCTCCATGGCATCTGTGGGTCTTCAGATGTGGCTCTGGACTGGGCTCCCTTTCATACTGCAGGTAGTCGTCCTGCTTAGCACCAGCAAAAGGCAGGTGTTAAATCCCTGCAGCTAACGCGCCTTACCGCCTGTTCTTGGTTCGCATCGCAGATCTGACTGGTCGTTGAGAATCGCGCAAAGTGGTGTTTTCATGTGTTTTTGCACGGGAACGCCTACTCTGCATATCATTAGCGTTAGTTGTCGCACTCATCCGTGGCGATGTTTTTTGCGGTAGCTATCGCAGGAAAACTGGCGATGTCAGCAGTTTGCACGAGCTTGTGAATAGGGCGAAAAATCTATCGCCACTTTTGCGGCGCTAAAGTGCCGATAAATCGGCGATAAGTCCTTGAGAATATGCCCCACAGAGTGTCGGTATTGTTTTCTGATATCCGAGTTATTTTAAGATGGCCGGTATGTATTTTGAATACCCATGTGATCTACCAGGGACGTGCTTTTAAAACACGTGGCCTTTGCATGGAGAACGATTTGACAGTATCGGAAAGTGGATATTGTGATATGGAGCAGCAGTAAGTATCGTACTGCATGAGGCTAGTGATTTGTGACGTTTGAATGCATTTTAAGCATTAGCCTACAGATTATAGCTAAAAACTGTGTATTCTGTTGCTTTTTAGATTAAATTGACCCATATCTAAATAGAACGTTGGTAAGATCTTTTAAGTATTTCTGAGGTGATTATATGGATTATTTGGGCTGTTCTTTTTGATTAATTATATGTTTTGTTTCATGGATTTGCAGCATGATTCACATGCTAGTTTAGGAATCCATTGTGGAGCCGAATTTCTTTGGAAGCAAGGTATTCAAGTAGAGTAAATCTAAATAATGGATCACGTTTCAGGCACTGGGTGTTTTGTACCTCTCTTTGGCTTTGGTTTATTTGAATGGCATATCACAGTGATTTTTTGTTTTTAGTTATGATGTCACCAGGTGGATATTTTGTACCTGATAGTTACGTTGTCACTTAGAGATGTTTTCTTTTTAATTTGTTTGTCTCTTGTTGTGGGCAGGCGATGCACAAACTGACTGGATGTATTGGTTGAATTACATTTGAATTATTTGTATGTTTTTATGTCAGTACTTGTAGGATTTATTAGATTTCAACGTTGAGTGCGAAGATGGTCTTGCAGACCTAGGTGGCCACTAGAGACTAAAACGTCAACAACGCATCCTCCTTAACATTACTAATTACACTTTGTGTTTTGTTCAGTTCGATCTGATTATTTGAATGCTGAATATTGATTTGATCGGACCTGTGATTTTGTTAAACCGACTCTGTTAAGAGGATTGACTGCACTTCTTCAAATCCCAACATTGAATGTATATTGATAGGATTGAGGGATTATGTGGCGGTGCCAGTGTTAACATATTAACTTGTATGTGTACTGCTTTGATTTTGAATGTATATAATGCTGTTTGAACTTATGGCATGTATAACTTAACCAATGAAATAAGGTTTAGTTAAAAATATATTCTTTTGATATCAATACATCCATGTTTGTGTTTATGAGTTTTCATTAGAAGGTAATTAATGGGATCACTTTTGTGACCATTGAAAGTTATGAGTATTGGAGAAACAATTAATTCCTCAAGGAACAATTTCTGTGAACTGACTTTTAGAAAGTTGGCATTTTCTTGTCTTAATCATTTGGTGCCTGCAGCCGGTTCCAGGGTCACATGACTTGTTGTAGTTGGCACTTGGCCTTTGTGTATTCATCCCAGACATTCACACAATGGAGGGACGAGGTATGCCTGGGTGGGCCATCTCAGGCAGAGTGGAGTGCTGTGCACAGTCCCACTTTCACTTCAAAAGTCTGTACCCTGCTCTCACACAAAGAACTTCACATTAACCTATTGTACCTGGAGACAGACTGGGACCAGCTCAGGAAGGGAGAAAATTCCAGACACTTCTTTGTGAGGAAGCCTCCAGAAGTTTCTCCAGCTTTAAAGGGGGCACCAGGTATAACAATAGGACCTTCAGGCCCACTCCTCAGTTCACTCCTGAACCTGCGGAAGAACTCTCAGAAGGACTGCCTGCAGCTGTGGCCTGCTGTGTACTTCAGAGGACAGCTTTGCTGTATCAAGAAGGACTGCTTAAAGCCAGAGGTCTACCCTGCTACTTGAGCCCTGTTCTTCTACTTTAACCCATGACTTTCAGAGTGACTCCAAGGGCTAGTTGGCTGGCCTCATGATCTGAGCCTGAGGGACAGAAAAGGCTCCAACCATCTGCAACCTGCAACTGGACCCATCCTGAGTGAGTCCTGACCCTCCAAATGGAGCCCCTCCAGTTCTGGACCCTTGGAAGTGGTGATAATGGTGCCCAGGTAGCCCAAATCCACACCTTGGGACTTAGAAATGTTTTGACCAAAACGTACTCTCAGAACCAAGAGGAGACTGCGACCTACCTGCTCGCCGATCCGTCCAAGTTACATCGACTGTCGGCCTAACTTTGCAGCAGCACCCGCTACATTCTTCTCTGTAGCAGCAAATCCTGTTCAATGACTCCTCACAGAAGTGATACCTGGCCTTTTGGAGCCCTTGTCGGCTACAGCTTGCAGCTTTGTCCAGCTAGAGATTTTTGACTTCCAAAAAGGAGATGCCCTCTGTGACTTCGTCCCATGACTCCGCAATGACTACACCTCCTCCTCGGACACTGACGGTTCTCTTGCCCCGTTGACTCTTACCTTCTCAGACATTTTTCTCTAAATCTTCTTCTAAGTCCAAATGTAAGTGTGAGAAGCCGGGTCAGTATATTGTGTTCACTTATGTAAGTGTAGCACCTTGCACTAACCTGGGCGACCCTTATGGTGATTTTAGGGGTTTAGATAACCATAGAAAGCTCTCTAAGTGGTAGCTGTGGAGAGAAGCCTTCAGGCTTAATCTAGGAGGAGTGCAAAGCAGCTCGGTTTACCATTGGCTAATCTTCTAGCACAGGCTAAATGAAAAAGAACCACACACTGTATTTATAAAAATAGATATTTATTACAATCACTCACTAACATGTTACAATATCTCCTACCCGGAGATATAACCACAATGCACACAATACTTTGGACATAGAACAGCAAGTAGCACCAATACACAGTGGTCCCCAGGGGGAGACCATACCATATATCAAAATAGTGGAATGTGAACGATGACGTAAGTCGAGACTGGACCCAAGGGGATGTAGAAGAGTTGGGGACCCAAGTAACCACCCCAGAGGAGAGTCTAGGAACCCCACAGTGGTCGTGTGCAAAGAGGATACACGACCGTGTACTCACTTTCACTCAATGGGTACGTCGCGTTGAAGTCTTACCACCAGAGGATGAAAAGAGTCGGTTGGAACCCACACGTGAGTTCAAGTTGAAGAGTTCTTGAAAGCAGAGAAGCAGAGGGGACAGAGTCTATGACAACCAGGGGTGACCAAGAGGCACGGAACACGAAGGCCACTCAAATTCAAGGATGCTGGCAAAAAGGTGATGAGGAGCTTCAAGCACTGTTGCACTGAGTCTGTAGCTCTGCCCGAGCTACTTTGACGCTGAAGACGACAGAGTCCATCCGTTCCAACCAACCGCGTCGGGGCTGATCAGTTATAGCGGGGCCAGACTCGTTGACAGAACCTTTCGATGCATCCAACTCTGTTGGCACAAGTCGGTTGGGGCAACCGATGCAGTTGCCATGCGATGAAGCGATGCAGCAACGCGGTGCACAGGGGTTGCAGGGCGACGAGGTCAGGAGCAGACAGAGACTTATCAGTTGCAGTCTCGGTCCCAGAGCAATGGACGATGCGATCAGTCCGGCACGGTCAGCATGACTCGGCCAGGATGTCCAGACGTTCAAAGGTGAAGTGGAGTTGGAGTTGAATTGAATCTCACGATGAATCTAGGGACCCACCCATAGGTAAGCCCTTAAGTACCCTAAGTTGAGGGTTGGGATGATTCAGGGGTCCCTCCCAGAGGAGGGGTCGGGCAGTGCGGAGGATACTCACATGTCCTTTGTCCAGTTTCGTGCCAGAGCGGGGAGCCAACGGCTCCATGATCTGGTTTGAACTGGAATATGCAAGAAGGGCACCAATTGTGCCCTTCCAGCAGACTATGTGGCGCTGGCAAGCACCCCCAACTCGGCCTAATACACTAAGTCCTGTCTGGGAGATAGTCACACCTCCCTGTGACAGGAAACCTATTGGCCTACCTTCCCCTGCTCAGGCATGGCCCAGCAGCAGGAGGGCAGAATCGTGTCTGTTGTTGGCAGCAGCCTTAGGTTGCTGTCAGGATCTGTAAGATCAGTTCTGGGAGCCAGGGGGCTCCCCGGAGGGGCCCTACCGTGGATGGAATCATACTTCCAACACCGGATACGGTGTTGGGGTATGATTCCAACATGTTTGATACCAAACATGCCAGGGTTCATGCCAGCCAGTTTAGAGACGTCATCACGTAATGACGCATAGCCCCTCTATATCGTAACAGTTGATTCACTCACAAAGCCTGGAGACTGGACACCGGGGTTTGTAGGGGTGGTCTGCTCATGCAGGGCCACCCTCACACTCGGGACCGAGTACCCTGCCTTTGGGACTGAAAGGCCTGCTAGAGGGGTGGCTTATAGGTTTCAAGTGCACTGATGGTAGATATAAGGACACATATCTTTCGTGAGAGGTGCATGCACAAACTCACACAGGCTGCAATGGCAGGCCTTTTGTCAGAGATTGGAGGGTCCCTTATGGGTGGCATAACGTATGCTGCAGCCCATGGGGGACCCCTGGTGTACCTAGGCCCTAGGGACCTTAGTACCATATACTAGGGACTTACTAGGGTGCACCAGCAGCCAATTAGGAACGTACCAAGATACTCACCATACCCAATTTAGGGAGGAAGCACAGTGACTGGGGTCCTGATTAGCATGATCCTAGTCAGACTAGTCAGAAAATAGTAGAACACCAGCAAAAAGTGGGGGTAACCATGAAAGCAGATCCTACTTTCCTACACAACCCCCCCCAAACCTAAGGAAGATGAGACTAACCTTGCCCAGTTGAGGCTTCATTTTCTAAGTGGAAATATCTGGAGAGTCCATCTGTGTTGGCATGGTTACTCCCAGTTCTATGTTCCACTGTATAGTCCATCCCCTGTAGGGAAATGGACCACCTCAAAAGTTTGGGGTTTTCACCCTTCATCTGTTTAAGCCACAGGAGGGGCTTATGGTCTGTCTGAACAATGAGGTGAGTGCCAAACAGGTATGGCCTCAACTTCTTCAGGGCCCATACCACAGCAAAGGCCTCCTCTCTATAGCTGAGCAACGTTTTTCCCTGGGGTCAACCTTCTGCTTATAAAAGCTACTGGTTGGTCCTGGCCCTCTGCATTGAGTTGAGACAACACAGCTCCTACCCCTATCTCAGAACCATCTGTCTGGACAATGAAGGTTTTGGAGTAATCAGGACTATGCAGAATGGGAGCAGTGCACATGGCCTGCTTCAGGTCATCAAATGCCTTTTGACAGATTGTTGTCCACAGAACCTTCTTTGGAATTCTCTTGGAGGTGAGATCATTAAGGGGAGTCACAATGGACCCATACCTCTTAATAAATATTCTGTAGTACTCAGTCAGGCCCAAGAAAGCTCTGGCCCAAGTCTGGGTAGTGGGAGCAATCCAGTCCATGATGGTCTGGATTTTGCTCTCCAATGGTTGAACCTGGCCTCCACCTACCAGGTGGCCCAAATATGCAACCTTACTCTGCCCTATCTGGAACTTAGTGGCCTTGATAGTGAGACCTGCTTTCTGCAGGGCCTCCAGAACATTCCTGAGGTGGAACAGGTGATCCTCCCAGGTGGAGCTAAAGACAGCAATATCGTCAAGATAGGCTGCACTATAGGCATCTAGACCTGTGAGAACTTTGGGGCATATTAGCAAGAACCTCGTTAAAATTATCGCCGTTTTAGCGGCAGGAAACTGCCGCTAAAACGGCGATAATGGGCTTGCTAATATGCGTTATAGAATTCCAATAGAAGCCCAGGTTAGATGTCCTGCACATCTAACCTGGGCTTCTATTGGAATTCTATAACGCATATTAGCAAGTCCATTATCGCCGTTTTAGCGGCAGTTTCCTGCCGCTAAAACGGCGATAATTTTAACGAGGTTCTTGCTAATATGCCCCTTTGTTCACCAACCTCTGGATTGTGGCAGGTGCATTCTTCAAGCCAAAGGGCATTACAGTAAACTGTTAATGCCCACAGGGGGTTGAGAAAAATGTTTTTGGCTTGGTATCCTCAGAGAGTCTGATCTGCCAATAGCAGGCAGTCAGGTCAAATGTACTCAAGAACTTGACTGAGGCCAAGGTGTCTATGAATTCATCTGCCCTAGGAATTGGATGGGCATCAGTCTTAGTGACTGCATTGAGGCCCCTGTAGTCCATGTGAAACCTCATCTCTTTCTTGCCATCTTTGGTGTGTGGTTTTGGCACCAAAACTACTGGGCTAGCCCAAGGGCTATCTGAAGGTTTCAATGCCAATTCCAACATTTTCTGGACCTCAGTCTGGATACAGTCTCTAACATTGTCAGGCTGTCTGTACATTTTGTTCTTTACAGGCAGACTGTCACCTGTGTCCACATCATGGGCACACCAGGTGGTTTGACTGGGTGTCAGAGAGAACATGCCCTTAAACTGACAGAGGACTTTCCTGCAATCAGCTTGTTGCTGGGTAGTGAGGCTGCCTACCAAGGCTACTCCTTCAACTGACCCATCAACAGGGTTCTGAGAGAGGAGATTAGGGAGCGGGTCACTCTCTTCTTCCTGTCCCTCATCAGTGGCCATGAACAAACCCATGTCTGCCCTGTCCACAAAAGGTTTCAGGTGGTTCACATGGAGTACCCTATGGGGACTCCTGGGAGTGCCAAGATCCACCAAGTAGGTGACCTCACCTTTCTGTTCAAGCATGGTGTGGAGGCCACTCCACTTGTCTTGGAGAGCTGCTGGGGAGACAGTCTCCAACACCCACACTTTCTGTCCTGGCTGGTACACAGTCAGCACAGCCTTTTGGTTATGCCAGGCTTTTTGTAATTCCTTACTGGCCTCAAGGTTTTTACTTGCCTTCTTCATGTACTCATCCATGCGAGAACGCAGGCCAAGGACATAGTCTACAATGTCTTGCTTGGGGGGTTTGAGAGGCTGCTCCCATCCCTCCTTCACCAGTCATAGGGGACCCCTAACTGGATGCCCAAACAAAAGTTCAAAAGGGCTGTAGCCAACCCCTTTTGTTGGACCTCTCTGTAGGCAAAGAGAAGGCGGGGTAACAAGACATCCCATTTTCGCCTGAGCTTTTCTGGGAGTCCCATGATCATACCCTTTAGGGTCTTGTTGAACCTTTCAACACGCCCATTGCACTGTGGATCGTAAGGTGTGGTAAACTTATAGTTTACTCCACACTCTTTCCACATTGCAGTGATGTAAATTGACTTGAAGTTGGTACCTCTGTCAGTTAGGACCTCTTTAGGGAAGCCCACCCTGGAAAAGATTCCCAGGAGGGCCCTAGCCACCACAGGAGCTGTAGTGGTCCTAAGGGGATTGGCCTCTGGATACCTAGTGGCATGGTACACCACCACTAGTATATAACTGTGTCTACTTGCCTAGTGGAGGGTTTAAGGGACTAACAATGTCTATCCCTACCCTCTCAAAGGGAACCCCAACCACTGGAAGTGGAATTAAGGGGGCCTTTGTAGTGCTACCTGACTTACCACTGGCTTGGCAGGTAACACAGGTGCAACAAAACTTCTTGATGTCTTCAGACATGTGGGGCCAGTGAAAGCGAGGGACAAGCCTGTCCCAAGTCTTACTTTGCCCTAGGTGTCCTGCAAGGGGAATGTTGTGTGCCAGGGACAGAAGGAAGCCTCTGAACGTCTGAGGTATGAACAACCTCCTGGTGGCACCAGGCTTGGGGTCTCTACCCTCAGAGTACAAGAGCCCATCTTCCCAGTAAACCCAGTGGGGCCCACTGACATCCACTGCTTCCTCAGCAGCAACCTGCTGTCTGAGTTGTTCAAGAGAGGAGCAGGATTTCTGCTCCAAACTCAGTTCTGCCCTGGATTAGCCCCCTGCTCCGAAGAACTCTGCCTGGCCAGGCCCAAGTTCCCCTGGGACAGTTCCTTCACAGGGACTGAGACCCTCTCCCTCAGGAGACTGATCTTCACTGGAGGTTTGGGAGGAGGATAGTTCCATACCCTTCCTGCTCCTCCTCTTGGGAGCAACCTGGTCCATTTTTTTCAGGATCCAGTGCCCCATCAGTGGTGATCTGTTTGGCCTGAGCCCTGGTGACAGCAAACACACTGGCAGAGATGCCCATCATCTCTGCATGAGTCCTGAACTCCACTTCAGACCAAGCTGAATTCTCTAAATCATTGCCCAAGAGACAATCCACAGGTAGGTCTGGAGAAACTACAACTCTTTTAGGGCCAGTTACCCCTCCCCAGCTGAGCTTCACAACTGCCAAGGAATGGTTAGTCCTGACGTTGCTAGTGTTGGTGACTTGGTACTGCTGACCAAGTATGATTTATTCAGGTGACACAAGTTTCTCTGTCACCATTGTGACACTGGCACATGTGTCCCTGTAGGCCATAGCCTCTTTTCTATTGATTAAAGGCTGTTGTCTGTACTTGCCCAAGTTAGTGGGACTTACCAGTAAGGTGGCAACATCTATGCCACATAACAGACAAGAACAGCCTGAGCAGGAGTTCTGACTAGGCCAGAACCCTCCTCAGAGCCCAAGGTTAATCCTACTAATCGCTTGGGGGCAGTACTACCACTTGTACTGGAGCTAGGGGTTGCAGTTGCCTTAGGGGCAGTGGTAGTATCTTCCTTGGCTTTAGGACAATTAGCATATTTTGTCCAGTGGGTCTTCAACTTACATAAGTAGGACCATGTCTTCGTCTTGCCCTTTTTAGAGTTTTGGGACCTACCCTCAGATGCAGGTTTTTGGGTCCTGGAGAAGACTCTTTCTTGTCTTTGTTTTTGTCCCCACCCTTGTCTTGGGATTTAGAAGAATCTGATTCTTCTGGTCACCTCCACCACCAAGGTTTCTTTGCTTGACCCTAGTATGGACCCATTTGTCTGCCTTCTTTACCAATTCTTGTGGAGAGGTCAGATCAGAGTGTACCAGGTACTGTTGTAAAAGTTGATTCTGACAATTATTAAGGATGTGCTACCTCATGATCAAATTATACAGTCCCTCATAGTCCTGTACCTTGCTTCCATGAAGCCAGCCTCCCAGAGCCTTTATAGCACCATCTACAAATTCAACCCAGTCTTGAGTACCTGCTTTATGGGTGTCTCCGAACTTAATCCTGTATTGTTCAGTGGTTAAGCCAAACCCATCAACGAGAGCATTCTTCAAGACAGTGTAGTTGTCAGCATCCTCTTCTCTATCAGTGAGGAGCTTGTCTCTTCCTTTGCTAGCAAAGGAGAGCCTCAGGATAGCTGCCCACTGCCCTTGAGGGACCTTCTGTACTTTACAGGCCCTCTCCAAGACAGTGATCCATTTGTGGATGTCATCCCCCTCCTGGTAAGGAGGGACTATCCTGCTCAGGTTCCTAGTGTCAAAGGAGGATTCCCTGCTTCTAGGGATGCTGGGGCTGCCACCATGGGACTCTAGTCCTAACTTTTTCCTAGCCTTCTGTACTTCTAAAGCCTCTTTATCCAGGGCCAACTGATCTCGCCTGAGCTTGAGTCTCAAGGTCTCGAGCTTGACCGTTTGGTATCCCCTATCTAAGGAGTTATCCCTCCTGTCAGAGACGGATGTCCCTACAGAAGTACCAGAGGCAATGGATTCTGCAAAGGACGACCTAGCCCTCCTCTGCCTACCCTGTACCCTCCCAGGTGGAATAAAGGGGGACCTAATTCTAGGTATACCCTCTGTGCCATCTGCACTATCCTCTGAGGGATCAGAGATCCCCAGGTGAAAGTCATTAGACTCCTCCTGGTTAGGGTCAAAATTGAGGTCAAGGAGGGGGGACCCTCCTGTCTCCTCTCCTGACCCCTGCCCACCCACTCGGTCCTGCTCCTCTAACCCACCAGCTTTCTGGAGGCCATCCTGCAGTAGTACCTCTAAGAGGTGCTGAGTACTAGGGCTTTTCCCTCTCTTCGGTTTTCTAGTGGAACAGAGGGCCCTGCAGTTCCTGGAACGTTAAGCCACTGTATCTAGAAGGCAGAGAGCCACCAGCGTCTCCTACTAAAGAGATACTAGGTGTAGTGTGGTGTTGCACTTACCTAACCTAGTGGGAACTAAACTTCCTAAGATTGTAGAAAGGGTGTGCTAGGCCCTTGACAACCAATCTGCAAAGTTCAGTAGAACGTACCTGTCTATACAGTATTATATGTGCCTATATGTTAGTGATGGTTTTTCAATTAGACCATACAAAGATTAGCTGGTAAACCGGTGCACACTTAAATCCCAACCGCTGCACACCAATGTAAGAAGCCCGATCAGTATATGGTGTTCACTTATGTAAGTGTAGCACCTTGCACTAACCCATATGGTGATTTTGGGGTTTAGATATTCATAGAAAGCTCTCTAAGTGGTAGCTGTGGAGAGCAGCCTTCGGGATTAATCTAGGAGGAGTGCAAAGCAGCTCAGTTTACCAGTGTCTAATCTTTTAGCACAGGCTAAATGAAAAAGAACCACACAGTGTATTTATAAAAATAGATATTTTTTACAATCACTCACTAACACATTACAATATCTCCTACCCGGAGATATAACCACAATGCACACAATGTGTTTGACATAGAACAGCAAGTAGCACCAATACACAGTGGTCCTCAGGGGGAGACCATACCATATATCAAAATATTGGAATGTGAACCACGACCTAAGTCGAGACTGGACCCAGGAGATGTAGAAGAGTCGGGGACCCAAGGAACCACCCCAGAGGAAAGTCTAGGAACCCCACAGCGGTTGTGTGCAAAGAGGATACACGACTGTGTACTCACTACCACTCAATGGGTACGTCGCGGTTGCAGTCTTACCACCGGAGGATGAAAAGAGTCAGTTGGAACCCACACATGAGTTCGAGTCAAAGAGTACCTTATAGCAGAGGGGACAGAGTCTATGCCACCCAGGGGTGACCAGGAGGCACGGAAGATGAAGGCCACTCAAATTCAAGGATGCTGGCAAAAAGGTGATGAGGAGCTTCAAGCACTGTTGCACCAAGTCGGTAGCTCTGCCCGAGCTACTGTGACACTGAAGACGACAGAGTCCATCTGTTCCAACCAACCGCATCGGCGCTGATCCGTTATAGCTGGGCCAGACTCGTTGGCAGAACCTTTCGATGCGTCCGACTCTGTTGGCCCGAGTCGGTCGGGGCAACCGATGCGGTTGCCGTGCGATGAAGCGATGCAGCGATGCGGTGCACAGGGGTTCAGTTGTAGAGACCCCAACGAGGGATGCTGGCCTCAACTGGATGATAGGACAGCTCAGGCCTCGATGAAGAACAGGACCACCACCTCTGTTATTGAGCCTTGTGGAGTCCGTGGGAGCACAGGATCGGCAAACCGGTTGGCTGTGTTGCGGTGCCTGCGGATGCAGGGGAGTGACTCCTTCACTTCAAGGGAGATTCCTTTGGATGTCTTTAGATGTCCACAGGCCCAGGATGGAAACTGTATGGAGCACGGACACTGATGGTGCAGCGGGTTGCAGACTGACAAGGTCAGGAGCAGATGGAGTCTTCTCAGTTGCAGTCTCGGTCCCAGAGTAATGGACGATGAAATAAGTCCGGCACGGTCAGCATGACTCAGCCAGGATGTCCAGATGATCAAAGTTGAAGTGGAGTTGGAGTTGAATCGAATCCCACGACAAATCTAGGGACCCACCCACAGGTAAGCCCTTAAGCACCCTAAGGTGAGGGTTGGCACAATTCAGGGGTCCTTCCCGGGGAAGGGGTCGGACAGTGGGGAGGATACTCCCATGTCCTTTGTCCAGTTTCGCGCCAGAGCAGGGAGCCAATGGCTCCCTGATCTGGTTTGAACTGGAGTATGTAAGGAGGGCACCAAATGTGCCGTTCTAGCAGACTATGTGGTGCTGGCAAGCGCCCCCACCCCGGCCTACTACACTAAGTCCTGTCTGGGAGGTGGTCACACCTCCCTGTGACAGGAAACCTATTGTCCTACCTTCCCCTGCTCAAGCTTAACCCAGCAGCAGGAGGGCAGAATCATGTGTGTGGTCAGCAGCAGCCCTAGGTTGCTGTCAGGCTCTGTAAGATCGGTCCCGGGAGCATGGGGGGCTCTCCATGGATGGAGTCATACCTCCAACACTGGATACCGTGTTGGGATTATGATTCCAACATGTGTGATACCAAACATGCCCAGGTTCGTGCCAGCCAGTTTAGAGATGGTCATCGCGTAATGACGCATGGCCCCTCTATATCGGAACGGCTGATTCACTCACAAAGCATGGAGACTGGACTCTGGGGTTTGTAGCGGTGGTCTGCTCATGCAGGGCCACCCTCACACTCGGGACCGAGCACCCTGCCTTTGGGACTGAAAGGCCTGCTAGAGGGGTGACTTATAGGTTTAAAGTGCAGTGATGGAAGATATAAGGACACGTATATCTTTTGTGAGAGGTGCATGCACCAACTCACACAGGCCGCAATGGCAGGCCTGTTGTCAGAGTTTGGAGGGTCCCTTATTGGTGGCATAACATATGCTGCAGCCCATGGGGGACCCCTGGTGTACCTAGGCCCTAGGTACCTTAGTACCATATACTAGGGACTTACTAGGTTGCACCAGCAGCCAATTAGGAACTTACCAAGCTACTCACCATAACCAATTTAGGGAGGAAGCACAGTGACTGGGGTCCTGATTAGCAGGATCCCAGTCAGACTAGTTGGAAACCAGTAGAACACCAGCAAAAAGTGGGGGTAACCATGAAAGCAGATCCTACTTTCCTACAGTAAGTGAAGATCAGGCCCAATCCACCTTGTGCATCTGACCTGCTCTCCATCGTGGTCGGTCATAACTTTCAACTTTGTCCCAGTCTCACATGACTAGATGTTCGCGGTTGGCTCTTTGATCATTTATGCATTATTTTCCACTTTAAATTTTAAAAATACGTAACTCTGGTTCTACTGATTGGATTTTTGTTGAGTTGTGTCAAATAATTATTTAAAATTTACTCTGTTTATCTAAATTAGTGTAGGATTATTCATTTGTTGTTGTTTTTACTTTATTACTTTTTAAGTGCTGCATAAATACTTTAAACATTGTCGCTAAGTTAAGGGTGACTGCTTTTGTGCCAAACTACCAGAAGGTTAAGCACAGGTTAATTTATTTACTTTTTGTGGTTCAGTCTGCTAAGAATTGTGGTTGTTGCTTTGGAAGGGCTCACACTCACCTCAAAAAACAACCCGATTTCTCATAGTCCCAAAATATTGCACCTACCTGACAGAGTCATAAGGAGGAGAAATATTTTTATTTCACTTCATTAGTTCCTCTTTCCATGTGTGCTGAATTCTACAGCACACATGAAAGAAGAAAATGCCTCTCTGGATTGTTTTTGTGCGGGAAGGTGTCCCTTCCTCTGCAAAGGCAATCCTGCCTGTAATGCAGGCACCCTTGCACTGTGGTGCAAGGATGCCTGCGTTGGCAGTAGGCAACACACAAGGCGCCAGCGCGAGGAGATTGCAAAAATGCATCACATCGCTATAAATATGGCGCATTTCTGCCCTCTCCCTTTTACACAAGACAGTGCAGCAAGTTCCCTTGCTGTGCCACAATTAATAGTAAATGTACCCCTTTGTGTTTTTTAATTGAGGCGTGCAATTCGGATTTTGGTTTGTGTTAAGATGGTATAAGGTACGTGTGTTTCTTCTTTCTTTTTTGAGATATTAATTCTGTACATGTCTAATTGTTCCTGGTTATCAATTGCATTTGTAGATCATGTGTCTGATATCTAATTCGGTGTACATTTGGACACTCTTACTCTCCATCCAACTCCCTCTGCATGACCTCTTACCACTGGACATTCTACGATCTGGCAGCGGTTTGAAGAAAAACCTTTAAAGATGTTTTTAAATCTACCGCAGAGGAGGAGGCGCAGAGACCCGAAAGAAGGATTGTCTATGTCAGAGTCTGCACTGAAAATCGTCTGTCCCTGTGAGAGTGAAACCTTGTGTATGGCACATCCAAGAGCAGTTCATCACTACTTCTTACTTAGAGCGGGGGCAGGTGGACAGCCGGTGAGTATTATAGAAATGTAAGAGGGAGCCTTTGTGTGCCTTGTAGTCCTAGCAAGAACCTTTGAACGATACGGTCCTTAATGTAAAGCCATTCCAATGCACAATGAGCTGCAGTGATGTCGTTGTGTTTATGGAGGTCCATAGCGTTTTGAGGCAGCTGAAGCTTACCAACCAAATAGTGCAGGGCCCCTGCAAAGAGCACAGTACAACAGGCAAGATAAAAATTGACAGCAGTGCTCATGACTAAAAATCATGGGGTGAGAAAATAAAAAGTTAGGTAGTTTTACGTTTCTATGGTGGACAAAACATCTGCAGTCTACAGTCCTCTCTTATGGAGCAACATCTGAAATATAATTGAACAACTTCACCCCATTAGATATTACTTGGTGGATGGGGATCCTTGGTGGATACAACTATTGTTTGCAGTAGTTACACAATTGTAATATTTCAGGATAGGGTCTACCAACTTTGGAAACCTTTTTTAACATGCTTTAAAAAAAATGTTCAAGCTCTGTCAGTTTCCTTGGGCTACGCTGCTAGACACCAATATTCAAGTCATGCCACAAACGTCCTATTGAATTTGGGTTGAGGTTCTTACTAGGCTACTCAAGGATATTTCACTTTTTATGTCTTAGCCAGGCCACAATGGCATAACCTTTGTCCTTTTTGTCATTTTCATACCAAACTTCCATCTTTATATCACTTGTTTCAGCTTCCTTGCAGAAAGAGAGTTGGGTTTAATTAGTTATGTTTCTGTATGTTGCTCTATGTTGTTCCATTTTGACTTGAGAAGTGCAGCAGCCTCTGCCAATGAGAACCATCCACATAAATTGATATTGCTACCATCATGCTTCACAGAAGGCTGGGGTTCTATGAATGCTCTGCTGTGTTGTCATATCACAAAGCTTTTTGCGACAACATTACAGAATATCCTGAGCATTTGTGTGCATGCCTACATGGAAATTCAACATTGGCTTTCTTAACTCATAGCTGGTATCTTGCAAATCAACTGTATAGATTTGAGGAGTTATTACCTACACAGTAGCACCTCATGGCCGTAAATGCAGGTATTTCCTTAACCATTATAATTAGCCTTATGGTAGTATACCTGAAAAGTCTTCTTGTTCAGTCATCCATTTTGAGGAAATGTCTTATTCTAGGCAGTCTTCATTGTGACAAGCAGCCATTACTTTTAATAGGTCCCTTGACTATGATCCACGGAGTATTCGATGCTTTTCAAAAAGTGCACAGTCATCTTCTGAGATGTGACTTTCCAAATCATTTCTCTTCTTTTAACAGCTTCTTGGTGGTCATTGAAAAGTTTATATTTTTGTAATGCACTCATGGGAAGAGGGAACCTACATCAACTGCTCAATTTACCCTGAAATCATGTGTCTGTAAATAAAACATAGGTAAATGTCAATTACCTCGGTGCACAATTTCGTAGGTTTTTGGACACACCTGAGCTAATTTAGGATTGCTGTCACATTGGGCCAGATGTATATCTAGCCCGGTTATTTTAGTTTTTTTATTTCTAACTAAATTACTAAAACCATCTAGGCAGTGCTTAATTTGCAAAACATTAAGTGCCAGGGCTCTGACCAGGAGGCCACTGCAGCTTGCACCACCCATCGCCCTTGTCATTGCTGCCAAAACAACTACTAACCATCTCTCTCGCATGTAAATGCGACAGTTCAGATTATTCCAGGTCCCTAAAGCTCAAGGAATGGCTAGGGAGGCAGGTATCAGCAATTTTAATGTATATTGTATTCCTAAACTACGGTTGTTCTGCTCATCTCTAAATTAGATGAGCAGCGCCACCATGTGGTGGACTGTTCTAAGTATGGTGTTGACAATTAGGTGCCGGTGCCGAGCACCGGAAACCAATTAAGTGCTGCTGCTTAGCACTGGAAAGCCCCGGCTCAAATTAAGCACTGCATCTAGGATACTTTTCACTCAGAAAACGATGCATACCAGTGCCAGGCTAACCAGCAACATGAGATGATGATTTTAAAATGAGGTAAAACCTTTCCATGTGTTTGAAAAGAAATGTTGAACCAGACAAAGTGTAGGGGTGCATCTCACAATCGGTATGCGGCCAGTGGGGAAGTGGCCATTCCTGTCCTGCTCGGTGTATTTTTTAACTCTTGGAGGGAAAGATTTGCTTGAATGTCAGCAAGTGGCAGAGAGTAAGAGTTCCAATGTAGAAGAAATAGAAGGCAAAATTACCAGAACCTGGAAGTGGTACAGGGAATCTTGAGTGAGACCATGAATTATGACTGGCCGATCTAAGATTCGTAGTTGGAGTGTAGAGGGACACTACTTTAAAAAGGTAGTCTCAGGGATTGGAAAGTACTGCTTTCAATACAAGGGTCAATCGATGTATGTGGTGCTCTTTTGAGTGCAACTTGAGGTCAACCAAGAGCTCTACATATAGTTAAGATTAATCATCAGGGTCTCATAAGTAAGGAAAAGAATTTTGACACCAGAAAAAATTGGGTCATTTTCTTGCATACTCTGCTAGACAGCAAGAATGCAAAAATGACTGAGGCTTCTTACTGATATCATGAGTCAATCATGTTCCCTATATTAGACTCAGAATATAATCTAAAATGGAGTTCATGCCTCACCACAAAGGGGATCGCACAAGAATGGAGTTGGCCCGGGGATAAGCAGCTGACCCTCATGTATTGCCTGCTGAGATCTATAAGCTAAAAGCTCAAAAACAACGGTTATTATTAGCAGTCTATGTTTGCCACTCTTTGAGGGAACCTTCCTTCATCTCTGTTGCAAGCCATAATTACAGTCTTTCTGAAGAAAAATAAGTCCCCACTGTACTGCAAATCATTCTGTCCCATTTCCTTACATAAGCATATTCCGAAATTGTTGTTAAACGTTTTCTGAAACACTCTGCTTGAGTCATGGAACGTTTCTCCAAAAACATAGATTTATCCCCAGTAGAGACACCACCGCCCACTCAACGCTTGCCAGGACCCCTATTGACTGGGTTGATGCTCTTCAGAAACCTATGACCATGATAGTAATTGATTCAGAGGATGTGTTTGCTAGCGTGTCATCTTAATTCCAGTGGTAGGCGGTGTCGCAAAAAGGTATCCATGCTCAGTTTATTGTTACCTCAGCTTTCATACGCCAGGCCCAGGCCCGAACCAGTGTGATTCCCATTACATACGTACCAACTTCTAATCAAGGAGGACCTCATCAGGGATGCCCTCTCTTGCCGTCACTTTATGCAGCTGATATGGCGCAATTTCTGATGCGACTCTGTAATTCAATACCTTCGGAATTCTGCCAGTGGTGACCAATTTGTACGACTGAGCAAGCAGATGATACCGCAATATATGCACTTCTTCTTGATAAGTCTTTAGATATAATAAATCAGTTAGCAATGAAGCTTGAAGCAGTGTCGGATGTATGCTAAATATAACTAATACAAAAATATTAACTTTTGGCTGCATACAAGCAGAGCATCCCAGAGTAGTTACTGTTGTACATTATCTTGCAGTTACTTTGGCGGAAAGCTTGGAAACTAGTTTCCAAAGACATTATGAAGACGTGCTGACTCAATGTGCTAAACCGGTGGAGCTGGCTTCTGGTTTCTTTTGTTGGTCACATCAATGTAGTCAAGATCGTTTGCTACCAAACCTTTTCTATCTGTGATCATTCCCCCTGTATGTTCCACAGTTCTTCATTTCATTTATTTTTTTAGAAAGTAGGCGGGGAAGTTACCTGCTACATTTGAAATCAAAAGCAACCTAGGAGGACCTACGGATTTCCTCAACATCTATTGGAAAGGGGAGAGCGGGCACTCCCTGATTGTAAGTTGTATTTAAGTTTAAGTTTAATTGAAGACTTTAGCCATGTTCATTAAGGATGGGCTGAGATAAAAAGATATTCAAAATTCATTTAGTACATTTTACACTATTATTTTTGGATAATTCTGATGTGCCTGCTATTTTTCAGGCTCAATTTTTTTAAATCATTGCAAAGACAAATCTGAAAGATTATCTTATTTGTTTAAAAACAGCATTTTTCATGTCTTTTAATCAAATTAAACACGACTATGAGATAACTAAAGTTGTTTTTTAAGTATATTTAGACATAAGAGATCATTTTTCCTATATAGCACTTTCACTTAGTTTCTTTCAAGATTTCTTTTTATTATTGGGCCGGGCTATTCTTTCTATTTCAATATTCTATGCCTACCTTCTCAAACCTCGTCTTGACAATCTAACAGCATTGACAACTAAGTAGCCTTCTTGGTTGGCTCTAGATATAGATGCTTGCAGCTTGACTCATTCTATGAGCACTTTGCATGTTGCATTAACGCTACAAATCTGATGAGTCAACACTATCATACTTCATTTGATTGCTGTTTACCTCCTGCCAAACTTATGCAGTGGTGTAAGTCAGCAACTGGGCAATGCCCTATATTACCTTGCTGATTGACTTCATATGTTTCCCACTTGCCATTTGTTGGTTGATTTATGGAGTAAGATCAATGAGATGCTAAATGACATGGTTAAGGATACTCTTCTTCTAGGTCCATATATTATTTTATTTTTGAATCTTACCAAAAAAATCAGGTTTTCCATGTAATTGCTTTTAAATGCGAAAAGATGGGAAAACACAAACATGCCTACTTATTATGAATGATGGAATATAATTAATAAAGCATTTCAAATTGACACCACCTAGCCATGTCACTAGGGAGTCTCAACAAATTTAAACAAACATTGTCTGTATTTCAGAGTGATTTGTGAAGAGCAGGTTGTGGATGTTTGCTCTATCTGTATATATTCCAGCTGCTCTTGATGCTTATATGGCTAAATTGAATCTCAAATGAAAATTAGAATGGCCGCAATGCAAGCTTGCGTAGGTGTGGCACCCATCTTGAAATGTTTCTTCTTTTGCTTTAGGACCGATCAATCAGATATGGATGTTCTCCATACATGTGCATGTACGGAGGCCATCTGAGGGAAAAAGCAATGGCAAAGCTTTCATGCCTACATCCGGTATCATGGGTGAGACCAATTGGCTTTACCAATGCTTGTTCTTTTTCATCTTTATTCACCATTTGGCAGCGCTGAATGGCATTGTGCAATTACATTTTATTTTAATTAAGACTTCAGTGATGCTTGGGAAATAGGTCCAATAGATGGAAAAGTGTTACCCATTTCTGGCAACAGCATTGCAGGACTGCATTCATTTGTGAAGTTTAGATATATATATATATATATATATATATATATATATATATATATATATATATATATATATATTGTTTTCCAATCGCTCTGCAGCAAGGACGCACTCCTGAACAGATGGTTTCAAAAGACCTTTATTTCCTCAACCGGCAAATGCATTCCAAGCAACTCCATTGCCTGACGCGTTTCAAGCATTTCAGCTCCTTTTCGAAGGCAGTGCTGGAAAATTCACAGTGTTGCTGACGTGATTCTTTTCAATTTTTTAAATGTCATGCCTCCTCACTGATTGGTCTATAGTAGCATCCTATAGTAGGTAAGTTATCAGTGCATTGTGGGCTATGTAGTGCACGACAGTTTTGCATTATTCCTCTCAGTGAGTTCTGTGAATATTCTCATTATTTATGCAATTATTTAGCCCTCAGTGGGCCTCGGGACAGCACTCCGGTTGTTTGTAATGGAATCTGTTCTTGCCTGCGAGATGCTGCAATGTTCCCAGCTCCTCTGGCCCCTTCACATCAGGGTGGTGCAGCCCTTCACGGCCGAAGCCACCGTGTTAATTTTGTTTTCCAATCGCTCTGCAGCAAGGACGCACTCCTGAACAGATGGTTTCAAAAGACCTTTATTTCCTCAACCGGCAAATGCATTCCAAGCAACTCCATTGCCTGACGCGTTTGCCAAGCATTTCAGCTCCTTTTTCGAAGGCAGTGCTGGAAAATTCACAGTGTTGCTGACGTGATTCTTTTCAATTTTTTAAATGTCATGCCTCCTCACTGATTGGTCTATAGTAGCATCCTATAGTAGGTAAGTTATCAGTGCATTGTGGGCTATGTAGTGCACAACAGTTTTGCATTATTCCTCTCAGTGAGTTCTGTGAATATTCTCATTATTTATGCAATTATTTAGCCCTCAGTGGGCCTCGGGACAGCACTCCGGTTGTTTGTAATGGAATCTGTTCTTGCCTGCGAGATGCTGCAATGTTCCCAGCTCCTCTGGCCCCTTCACATCAGGGTGGTGCAGCCCTTCACGGCCGAAGCCACCGTGTTAATTTTGTTTTCCAATCGCTCTGCAGCAAGGACGCACTCCTGAACAGATGGTTTCAAAAGACCTTTATTTCCTCAACCGGCAAATGCATTCCAAGCAACTCCATTGCCTGACGCGTTTCGAAGCATTTCAGCTCCTTTTTCGAAGGCAGTGCTGGAAAATTCACAGTGTTGCTGACGTGATTCTTTTCAATTTTTTAAATGTCATGCCTCCTCACTGATTGGTCTATAGTAGCATCCTATAGTAGGTAAGTTATCAGTGCATTGTGGGCTATGTAGTGCACGACAGTTTTGCATTATTCCTCTCAGTGAGTTCTGTGAATAGTTCCTTACCCATGTGGGTCTGTTTGTAGCCATCACTGGTTTTCAAAGTTCTTTAAATGGTGCTTTAAAACAAAGAAACACAGCTCTCTTTACAGGCCGCTCCTCCTGTTCCACCCGCAGTCTACCAGGAACTACCAGCCCCATCATGCTTTGCAGGCAATGTGATTTGCCGGCCCACTTGGGGCGTGACTTGAAGCCCACTTGGGGCGTGTCTTGAATAAATGGAGGGAAAATGCTGGCAGAAATGTTTGGCCGTCCTGGAGAGCAGTTGGCTTTGAAGAAGGGCGTAAGCCTGAAACGCGTCGCATTAAACTGCTGGTCAGTGTGTTTTAATATCCCAGTTCCTGTGTCTGCTTACTTCCTGGGAGTGCATCTCACAAGATGGCAAACCTTTTCAAATATATATATACATATATATATATATATATATATATATATATATATATATATATATATATATATATATTTCCCACGAAGGATCCCCACACTTGGAATGAGGATACACGAGCCACTCCGGTAGGTTGCAGAGTATTTATTTCTTAAGGCAGAAAAGACGCGTTTCAACCGCACAAGCGGTCTTGTTCACAAGTATTTGAAATCGAGCTGCAGTGATTGTAGTGCTTATAAAAGATTTCATTGTTCTTAATGGAATGAAGTGAATATTAAGGTTTCCTGCAGAGTAGTCGAATGTAAGGATAACAAGGGCGTAGTATATAATAGAGATAGGCATTGACTAAGAGGTAAAACACAGGTCTTCCGTTATAGAGGGGTACGATACAAGATACTAAATACTGTTCAGAGGCAGGCCATTATGACACAGTTGGGTACAGACTACTGCAGGAAAGGTGAGTAAGTAGTTTTGGAAAAAAATATTTGGGTACTGTCAGCATTAAGTGGAAGAGGAAATAATTCCTCCTTGGGAGCAGTGTTGAGTGAGAAAAGAGGTGACCCTTGACAGACCCATAAAGAATGCCTACTGAAAGTGAGATAGGAAAACTGGTCAAGAAAGAATGATCAGAGAGATAGGAGGCAAGTTTCTGTTGAGTGACGAGCACTGATACCTGACTGGAAGTTGTTAAGTAGGTTCCTAGAGTATAAATAGGAAATTGGTGACAGCCAGATGCCCCAGTATTTTGGAAAAGAAAGGGTGTTGGGACATTGGTCAGTAGCTGAAAATGTGGGCTGGGTGCTACTTTAAAAGAGGTAGGACCACTGCTGAGTTGTAGCATAATGGATATGTGCCCAAAATGAGGAAGCAGTTAGTTAGAGAAGTTAGACAGAAAAGGACCTTCAAAGAGAGAGCAAGAGCTAGTAGGCAGAAAAGATCCAAAGGCGGACGTGAACTGGACACTTTAATTATCAAAATGAGAGCGGTGGGACAAGATATGATGAAGGGTAAGGTTACAGCTGAGTAAGATTGTTATACAGTGGGAGTGTTAGACAGCGCAGGGTGTAATAATCAGTGATTTGGCAACGTTTTTTATGTTGGTGATTTTTTAGTACAAGTCAGATGCAGAATCATTAGTTGATAAGAAAGTATGTGAGGTTAGTGATCATGGAGGAGTGAGTAGATTGTTGATAGTGCACACAAGTTGTTGACGGTGAGGCATAAGTGAGGTGATATGTTCTTGGAAGAGGAATTGGCATTGTGAAAGGCAACCTGTTGTACACTCAGAGCATGTCTATGTACCTCAAGATTTGCATTTTGATGTCAGCTTATGGATAGTAAGTGAAACTGAGGGTTGTGGACACAGGGCCATTGGGGACAAGAGGCCTAGATATAATGAGAATGAAAGTGTGAGGCTCACCTGGGTTTTCCGCAGGGGCGAAGTGGAAGGAACAGATGCTGGGTCCCAACTTCCCTCACCCACCTCCTTCGCCCAACAAAGTCAAAGCAAAAGAGGAGAAAGTGGGGAAGAGGGGGAAACAAAACAAGGAAAGGGAAAAGGAGTAGAATCCACTGGTTCGTCCGGTGTGGTGTCGCATATGTTTCCTAATGGGAAAAGATACAAATGTTAAGTATGAGTCTAGAACTACGAGACTGCTATATAGAACGTGTGGCTAATGTAGGAGTATACCAGTTGAATGTTCTGCCGGTGGTATAAAGAGATATGAACAACTAGAACTAGAGACTGACACAGTGATATCTAAAAGGTAAAAATATATGTATTAATCATTAGGACTGCAGAATTTAAGCTTTAAACAATGATAGGTGTGAAACATACCAACCTTAACAGAGACCACCATTTGGATTCATTAGACCAAAAAAAATTTATACATCCTGAAAAAACTAGGAAAAAAACAAAAAAACTTATTTTCTTAGTCAGGATAACAAAGAAAGAAGAAACATGTTTGCACAAAAAGGTGCTGGGTCAGAATGGGTTAACTACGTAATTCAAGAATCAGTAAATAATATAATTCTCTTATTTTTACAGCATAAGAGATGAAGCAGCAATGAATTAAGGCAGAGAATACACTCCACAACACTGAAGGAGTGCAGAATCAGAAAAGTATATCAGTTTCAGAAAAAGCGTATATATATTTCATCCTACCGTAACTGGGAACTATGATTCTTTAAGTACTTCTTTTTTATGTATTTATCTTTTGCAGGCACAGGAATAGCAGCGTTAGGAAAAGCTGCCCGAAGAAAAGTAACAAGGTTGGCCAGCGAAGGAGCGCCGACGCTGCAACTATGCCCCGGAAGAAGAGCGGTAACCCGGAAGAAATGATTACAGAGGACGTCGGGAGGAGAACGCCAAGGACGTTCCTGCTCTCTGATGCGGACACAGGAATGAAGGTAAGTGAGGGCAGAAGGGAAACCGAGGGAGGACTGGTGGGGGTCCGTGACGAAACGCGAAGCGCGTTCCTTTCGCTGACCAACCCCTTTTGAAGAACTCAAGCGCCACCTTCGCCAGCTGATGAGAGTCGGCAAGAGGGGCGTGCGCAGGAGGCTGCGGGCGGGGCGGTAAGCGCTGCTGCGGGCAGCGCAGCATGACAGAAAGGCTTTCTTCAGAGTGCCACCGAATGCACTGAAAAATTTGCTGTTTGAAGCAGGGTGCATTATAAATTTGGTTCACGAATGGTTGGAGAAAGTATAGTGAGTGTTTCTTCTTCAAGATCAGTTTGCTGAATCCAAGAGGGAGCCCTGGAGGGATGTTGATTAGAATGTTTATGAGGGTGTGGTTAAAGGCAAAGAGTTCAGTAGTAGCTTGGGGGTAGTGTGTGGTATATAATTTTATGATTTATGGGAATCCCCAGGTTTGAGTGTTGGAGTGGTGTGGGTTCCTTAGCAGATGATCAGAGAAATGTTCCAAAAGTAGAGAGTGGTAAAGTTAATTGTTGAGGGACAGATTGAAACTACCAAGAAGGTTGATTGGATTGGTGAGTATAGGTTACTCAATAGCAGCATCTTATTTGTTGAAGAAAGACCTGATTATCTTGGGACAGTGACTGAATTGCAGTGATTTTAAAAGAGGAATGAGGGGGTCGATGTAGCATTGGAGGTGATTGTGAGTGACTAGTTTAGGAAATCACCTACTCCTCTTTGGGGATGTGGCCAGGTGTGTGAGAAAAAGGGCATGATAAATGCAGAATGCTGAAGATATTGGGTTTTGTCCATCTCTGAAATGCAAGGAGGGGCTGAGAGAGTCAAGATAATTGGAGATAAAGGGCATTTTGTTACCTACAGAGACAGCATCCCAATGGCAGAGGGAGACTGGCAAGTCACTGGAAGCAGGATTTGAGAGCTCAGAGGTTTGTTTAGTAATCAGGCTTGCCAGATAGGTGACAAGACTATTAGTTTATTTGAGGTGGTGCAGTGTTGTGGCCAGTTAGTGGCATACTGTGGTAATATGAGGCATTGGGTGATGAATGCATATGTATTTGCCAAAGTAAAGAAGAAGGCAGAGTAGGTTAAGAGATAGTAACACAGTGAAAGAAATCAGATGGGTTAAATTGTGTTGCCTGTGGTGTGGATTATCACTTAGGAGCACTACATTTGCTGTGTATAGTCGTTCATGTTATATTGGCATTTTAAAGAAAACATGAAATATATTTGATATTATGTGGGAGACTTGTTGAAGGTGCAGGCAGATGTTCATAAGGAAGCTGTTAAGGATAATCATTGTGTCCATGTGAGTGAATGTGAGAAAATAAAAAGGGCGGGGGTGTAAACCTAGACTTATGGCCTCAGGCCAAATGGATCAAAGATGATGCCATTCATGTGCTTCAAACACTGGCGTAGCGAACCTTGAGGGGGCCTCCCTGCAAGGCACATGGAGGGGCCCCCTCCGGGCTCAATCAGGAGCTCTGCAGCCAGAGTGCTGTGCTGAGGGGGCCCCCCCGCACTGCGGGGGCTGTGGGGGCCTGTGTTACGCCCCTGGCTTCAAAGGCTGCACACTTGTGCTTGTCCCTCTCTGTGCTTTTGTTGTGACAATGTAGTATATGGCTCCACCAGGCTCAGCATCACCCAGAATCACCCTGCTTGAACTGCTACAATTGGGTTAGATTTTTGTGGTGGGTTGCACTGATGGAAAGTGACTTAATATTAGCAAAACACACTTACTCTCCGGAGACTGGAGTGTATCTTGCCATTCACATCTCAACACATCAGAAGAAAGATGGGTATTGCCCTTGGCTTATGTGCTGTGAAAACTGTAAGAGGGGAACACAGAGTAGATGACTCTGATTTCCAAAAATCTACTCTCTTGCACATGATAGAGACTGAGTTTAGCTACACTCCTTGCACACCTATGTAGGTAGTGTGAAGAGGGTGTCCTTGTTGTTGATAAGCCAGGTAACAATAATATGAGCAAATCTGCAGACCAGGGACTAAGAATGATCAATAGGTTTAAGTAAGTGACTGCTGCTTTGTTGCCACGTTCCCTTTATGAATTTGGGGTGCATAAGTACTGAACTTAGAGAAATTAAAATTAAGAAATACTGAAAAGTATATACTCTGCTGAAATAATTAGGGCTTTCTAATTTTGGTAATTGTTTGCGGATCAAAGTCCACCAAAGCACCAGCTGGGAAGCCCCAGGGATTAATGCACCACTGAGGATAAGGTTGCATAGTACCAAAACCACATGCTCAGTGGTACAATCCAAAGAGGGGTCAAAGAAGAGGGGACTCACCCTCAAATTGAATTTATCTCAATAGAAAAGAAAGGATGGAAGAGAGCAAGCCTCAGGCAAGAGAATGAATGGACTTGAAATACAACTGTTGAAGTTTGGTAATATCATTATCAGGGTATACCTTTTTTAGAAATAAGACAGTTTATAGGCAGTAATTGCATCATTGGGATAATTATGGTGATCCATCAGTGATTCCAGTCCTGCTTCTCAATATCTTCTCTGAATATCAACTCCTCTGACTGATATGGAGGAAGAAAGCCTTGATGCAGATGTACAAAGAACTGGTCAGAGGGAAATCAGGCAACATTGTTTGATTGAATTAACCATTGTAATTTAGGAATCTCTAAGATCAATTCAGAATTATCGAATATAGACTTTTTTGATTTACATGGTGAAAATAAAAATTAATACTACCCCCCCACCATGGGAGTTTTCTCCCATGTCGAGATGGTCATTGAACACTTTTTAATCCCTTTACTGTCATGTTTTTCTTGACAGTGACCGGATTTGAAAAACAGCTGTATGTCTGCCCATGTAAATTAGGTGGGTGGACATACAGCCGAAATCCCAACAGCCCTTACCCCATCAGAGGAGTTTGGCCACAACAGAGACAGAGTATTCTGAGCCATCCTCAAACTATGGTCTGCCCAAATCAAAATTGGGCAGGCGGACCATAATGTTGGACGGAAGGAATTCTGTTGCTGTGGCGACGGAGTTCCCTGACCTCCAACATTTAAATCATGCTTTTGTTTGATCAAAATAATCCTTGTAATCAGGACTCTCCCAAAACAATTCAGAATCTGTGAATGTCATTCCTATGACTAAAGACTAGCTATCAGAATAGAGAAAGCCACCCAGTAGTCACAGTCAGCAAGTATACAAACAAGATTCAGAAAGTTGTGTTAGCATGGAAGGAGGAAGATCTTGTGGAGCAGAATTTCGCTGAAGTGCAGTTGGTCTGAAGGTATACTACTTAGCAGAAGCTTTGCTTTATAAGTGAGAGCACAGAAGATAGTTATCCAATTAGAAGCTCCTTTGCAAAGAAAATACTCCAAATCCAAAACACAAAATCAGTAGATCGAAACTGAACTGAGAGGTTCAGCTAGTACTATCGAAGAACAGCCAGTTGAGAGAACCCTGTCATTAGTCTGGCATACAAGAAAATACAAAAACCCCAACTAAAAAATAATATAAAGTACTTGACATCTTGGGAGACATAGGCAAGGTGTCAGCAGGGAACAACGATTTCTGTTCTGAATTCGAATTCTCTGAGGAAGAAATGTAGATGAAAATCAAACTAGAAGTGCTGTCAAACACGCAACCTGCGAGATTTAGTTTGAGAAAAGTAACAGAACACCAATAACCCTGATACACAGAGTTTTATACTTGCTCAATGTTTGTTTTCCCTGCCCAGCTCAGGGCTGCCATTCCTTTCGGAGCAGGGCAGGGCAAGGGAAAATCATTGGTGGTAAGTCTGCCTTAAAGAGTTTAGGGCTACCACCACCGTGACCCGGTGGTACTTAGGCTGCCAGGCCACCTGGTCGATGGGGTTTCCAACAGTGGAGCCAAATATTGCTCTTTTTTTAGAGACCTAGGGGTATATTCACAAGAAAATGTGCTAAACATCTCAAAAAAATGTTAACACAACTTTACACATCGCAGTCTATTGCGGGAAAATAACCCCGTGTCAACGTGGAATTCACAACACGGCGGTACCATGCGATAGCCTCCCGAAACCGCGGACAATGTCTGCGATACAACAACCGCGACCGTGATAAAAACACAGACCTCAACGCAAAAAAACATGCAATGGGCCAAACCGCGATGAGGAAATCAGCGATAAGCAGCGCCAGGCCTGCAATACACACACAGCAGGTGTGAAAATCACTACAAAAGTAGAAAAAACACACAAACACAAAATGACCAACACCGAAGCACCATGGAGGCAGCTGGAGCAGGCGCAGAGGACGAGCGGAACCCACCAAGCGCCCCGGACGACCAGCCTGGGACCTCGGGGACAGGGAAGGGCAAGGACAAGAAGAAGAGGAAGATGAAGTTCAGTCCGCAGGAAAACAGGATCCTGGTCACGGAGGTGATGGAACACCATCAACAACTGTTCGTCACCTCCAACGTGTCATTGGGCACCAAAAATGGAATATGGCGGGCCATCGTGGACAAGGTGAATGCTGTTGGAGAGCACCAGAGGTCAATGGACGAGGTCAAGAGGCGATGGATTGACATCAAGCGCAAAACCAAGGAGAAACTCGCAGGCAACCAGAAGGCAGCAATGCAGACTGGAGGTGGGAGCCCAGCGCCACAGCTGGAGCTGGATGACATGGAGGAGCTGGTGTCGACAGTCATCAGCGTGGAGACTGTGGCAGGAGTCGGGGGACCGGACACTGCTCGACATGACACAACACTACAGCAACAGGGTGAGTAACCACCAGGTACTGGGGGGACGGGTGGAGATGGCCACAATGGCACACATGCACAATCAAGCAGAGCACAGTGCACACCCACAATGACTCTAGATCATGGCCCTGATCCACAGACTGTCACAATGTACAATGCCATGCTGTCTGAATGTGAACATGTACCATGCGGCTACATACATGTGGACACATTGTAATACACCATCTCCCCTTCACATTGCAGGGGCACCATCAACACCTCCTGCAGAGCAGTCCCAGCCACTCTTCACTGATGACGAGGAGGACACCCCCAGCATCGACACCCAAGCCCTCCAAGACATCATTGACATCATCCGCAACTCACCTCCAGGATAAGGGCAGCCCAGCTGCATCGAGAAGACCCCACCCACTACACAAACCACCCAGCAGGAGGCCCCCACAACCCCGGCTGTCTCCCAAGACCCCCACGAACAACACATGGCCTTCCAACACCGTGTGCTGGAGGGCCAGAGGGAGACGCTGAGCAGGTGCAGGTGGGGTTCGACCTCATGGCTACCAAACTGGATGCCATCCATGGGTGTCTAGGTCCCATCAGGGACCAGCTCCAGTCCCTAACGGACACCCACTGGCCGCTCCATGGTCTCCAACGAGCCCTGGCTGACATCGCTGGAGTCATGACTCGGAGACAAGAACACCTGTCCGCTCAGAGTAGCTCCAGCGATCCCAGCCGTGAGCTGGCACACATGCGGAGGCTCATGGAGGACATGGTGCGGATGGAGGCGGAACGGATGGCAGCCACCGCTGCACATCAGCAAAATGTAGCTGGGATCTACCATGCCCTGCAGATCCTCATCATGGCATTGCTGCCACAAGGCGTGGCACAGATGAATGCTGCTGCCCCCACACCATCCACATTTCCACCCCCTGGTGTGTCAGTGCCTCCCAGTGCGGCAGGCGTATCCACTCCGGCACCTGATGTGTCACTGCCACACAGTGCGGCCCACAATCCACCTCTGGCCCCTGATGTGTCAGTGGCACACAGTGCCGCAGCCAGAACTGCAACACCCACAGGTGGGGCAGAGCACACATCCGAGGACGAGGACGTGGATGGGATTGAGATCAGAAGGAGGCACTAGCATTCATTTCCGCCACCTGGCCTGTTTCTGCTTGGTGCCGCACATAGCCCCATGACCTTCCACTGACCCCCGATACACTCCGCTGCACTCACCTTGGACCGCAGCGATACAAAAGGGGATGATGGACGGAACGTTTGAGCCAATCAAACACTCACCCCCAGTCAACTGATCTGGGTTTAATCCATCATCATTCTTTAGCTCACTCCACCACCCCAGTTCAGACATGGCCATATGCAAATCAGTCTGACCCTGTGCCTCATGGGAACAGTCCAGCCCGAACTGCCAAGCCATGTCTTCCCTGGACCGGAAACAAGCATCCTAGGACCGGTTTCTGGCATTTCAGCCGTCATCAGCCAGGCTTGCTTGAATCCAGTGGCAAAGTGAGCAAGGGACCCACGTCTGGGCATACCCCCGCCAACTTAGGGGCGACCAAAGCGATACAAAGGGGATGATGGACGGAACGTTTGAGCCAATCAAACACTCACCCCCAGTCAACTGATCTGGGTTTAATCCATCATCATTCTTTAGCTCACTCCACCACCCCAGTTCAGACATGGCCATATGCAAATCAGTCTGACCCTGTGCCTCATGGGAACAGTCCAGCCCGAACTGCCAAGCCATGTCTTCCCTGGACCGGAAACAAGCATCCTAGGACCGGTTTCTGGCATTTCAGCCGTCATCAGCCAGGCTTGCTTGAATCCAGTGGCAAAGTGAGCAAGGGACCCACGTCTGGGCATACCCCCGCCAACTTAGGGCGACCAAAGCGATACAAAAGGGGATGATGGACGGAACGTTTGAGCCAATCAAACACTCACCCCCAGTCAACTGATCTGGGTTTAATCCATCATCATTCTTTAGCTCACTCCACCACCCCAGTTCAGACATGGCCATATGCAAATCAGTCTGACCCTGTGCCTCATGGGAACAGTCCAGCCCGAACTGCCAAGCCATGTCTTCCCTGGACCGGAAACAAGCATCCTAGGACCGGTTTCTGGCATTTCAGCCGTCATCAGCCAGGCTTGCTTGAATCCAGTGGCAAAGTGAGCAAGGGACCCACGTCTGGGCATACCCCGCCAACTTAGGGCGACCAAAGCGATACAAAAGGGGATGATGGACGGAACGTTTGAGCCAATCAAACACTCACCCCCAGTCAACTGATCTGGGTTTAATCCATCATCATTCTTTAGCTCACTCCACCACCCCAGTTCAGACATGGCCATATGCAAATCAGTCTGACCCTGTGCCTCATGGGAACAGTCCAGCCCGAACTGCCAAGCCATGTCTTCCCTGGACCGGAAACAAGCATCCTAGGACCGGTTTCTGGCATTTCAGCCGTCATCAGCCAGGCTTGCTTGAATCCAGTGGCAAAGTGAGCAAGGGACCCACGTCTGGGCATACCCCCGCCAACTTAGGGCGACCAAAGCGATACAAAAGGGGATGATGGACGGAACGCTTGAGCCAATCAAACACTCACCCCCAGTCAACTGATCTGGGTTTAATCCATCATCATTCTTTAGCTCACTCCACCACCCCAGTTCAGACATGGCCATATGCAAATCAGTCTGACCCTGTGCCTCATGGGAACAGTCCAGCCCGAACTGCCAAGCCATGTCTTCCCTGGACCGGAAACAAGCATCCTAGGACCGGTTTCTGGCATTTCAGCCGTCATCAGCCAGGCTTGCTTGAATCCAGTGGCAAAGTGAGCAAGGGACCCACGTCTGGGCATACCCCCGCCAACTTAGGGCGACCAAAGCGATACAAAAGGGGATGATGGACGGAACGTTTGAGCCAATCAAACACTCACCCCCAGTCAACTGATCTGGGTTTAATCCATCATCATTCTTTAGCTCACTCCACCACCCCAGTTCAGACATGGCCATATGCAAATCAGTCTGACCCTGTGCCTCATGGGAACAGTCCAGCACGAACTGCCAAGCCATGTCTTCCCTGGACCGGAAACAAGCATCCTAGGACCGGTTTCTGGCATTTCAGCCGTCATCAGCCAGGCTTGCTTGAATCCAGTGGCAAAGTGAGCAAGGGACCCACGTCTGGGCATACCCCCGCCAACTTAGGGCGACCAAAGCGATACAAAAGGGGATGATGGACGGAACGCTTGAGCCAATCAAACACTCACCCCCAGTCAACTGATCTGGGTTTAATCCATCATCATTCTTTAGCTCACTCCACCACCCCAGTTCAGACATGGCCATATGCAAATCAGTCTGACCCTGTGCCTCATGGGAACAGTCCAGCCCGAACTGCCAAGCCATGTCTTCCCTGGACCGGAAACAAGCATCCTAGGACCGGTTTCTGGACCGCGACATGGACTGCCATATCCTGTTTGATGACCAATGACACAGCGACCAGACTGCGGACTGTACCCTTCCTCTTTCGCAGAACTTGTCATTCCCGGATGGACTCTGACTGGCCCTCCACGGGCCCATATTGCGAAGTGGGGTTGGCATGGAGCTGTACTGCTCCAGCTGCAAAACTCCACTGGATGTGCATTAAACATTCAGAAACGCACTGCTGTGTCATGTCTTACATCATTCATGTGTGAATGTGTGGATGAATGTAGGGACAGTGATTCCCCCTAACGTCAATGATGCTCATCTAGTGGGATTCCAGTCACAGTGTGCTACATTGCCGATTGCGCTCCGGGTGCCGTAGACACTACAACAGGGACACACGCATTAGTCACTTCCTTGTCCGGACATGGACTGACCCATGCCCAGAGCCCCCGAGTCATTGTTGCAAGCCCTGCGCTGGTCCGGCATATGCCAGGCCAGACCACTCCGCTTACGCTCCGAGGGGGGGCCTACATAGTTACATGTCGCAGGCGTACATGCTAGCGGTCTGCAGGTCACTGGTCTAGTTGTCAGCATGTCACGGCCACTCCCTGAGGGCAGGTTTGCACACACACCACACCCATCCGGCACAGGCGTCACAGGCCATGTGACCCCGCCAATATAAGGGGCCGACAACGTCACATTCCCCACTGCTGGTGGTGACTGGATGACGGACGTTCCACGATTCTCAATCATAAAGGGCCCATGAGTTGTTGCGCACAGGGTTGGTCGCACCCGAAGCCATGCGGCCGTCACGGGCCTACCACCACGTGGCGCTGACTGGGGTTGCACAGGGTTAGTGGCACCCGAAGCCTTGTGGCCGTCACGGGCCTACCACCACGTGGCACTGACTGGGGTTGCACAGGGTTAGTGGCACCGAAATTGCTGAGCGGGTGTGCAGCCTGCGATGATGACGTGTGCACTGATGTGGTCTCTGCCATTGATGCCTCAGGACTCAGCGTCATGTGTGGGACCTGCTGGGCCACGGTGCGGGTCTGCATGATGTGGACCATGCCATGGTGGCCGGACCGGGGCCTGGAGCTTGCACGGGCACGTGGTGTGCCCACTGGTGGGCACACCGTTGGCGCCAGGTGAGCAGTGGGGCCTGGGTGCGCAAGTGTGGACAGCCAGCGCTGGCCGCCGGGAGGGGGTAGGGTGCGGCTGCATGGGTGCGCAGGGACGGACAGGCGTTGTTGCCGTGTGCAGTGAGATGGACTCTGCCATGATTGATTCTGGCCTCGATTACAGATTGCAGACCTGGTGGCTTGCAGTGTATACCGGCACGTAGTTGGAGACACACCGGTGGCAGCAGGTGAGCAGTGGGGCCTGGGTGCGCGGGGCGGCAGTGTCCCTCCCTCTCTCTCTCTCTCCCTTCCTTTCCTTCCATCTCTCTCTCTCTCTCCCTTCCCTCTCTCTCTCTCCCTTCCTTTCCTTCTCTCTCACTCTCTCTCTCTCTCCCTTCCTTTCCTTCTCTCTCACTCTCTTTCTCCCTTCCTTTCCTTCTCTCTCATTCTCTCTCTGCCTTTCTTTCATTCTCTGTTTCTCTGTGTCTCGCTCCTTTGATGTGCGCATGACACACGTTCTGATTTTGTGCTTTATTTTCCAGGCTGTGACATCAAGATTGTTCTGGACGGACCCGACAGGAGTCTTCCGCATTGGTGTTTTGTGTTGTATTTCAATAAAGTTTTTGGTTGTTACTTCAATGATGTGTGACTGTTTCTCGTTCTTCTGACCACACATGTGTGTTTCTTTTTGTCATTGTGCGACATCATGCGCTTTTTGTGGCTCTTGTGTCGTGCACGGTATGTGTTTGTCCGGGGAGGGGGTCCGGGGGGGTGGGCCTGGGAGTGGTGGCGGTGGGTGTTGTGGCCCTCTTGGGTCTCCGAGCTGCATGATCATTGGCTCCATGGCATCTGTGGGTCTTCCGATGTGGCTCTGGGCTGGGCTTCCTTTAGTACTGCAGGTAGTCGTCCTGCTTAACACCAGCATAAGGCAGGTGTTAAATCCCTGCTGCTACCGCGGCTTATCGCCTGTTTTTGGTTCGCATCGCAGATCTGACAGTTCGTTGTGAAAGTGGTGTTGTGGTTTTTTCTTGAGTTTTTGCACGGGAACGCCTACTCTGCATCTCATTAGGGTTAGTTGGTGGTGTCACCCGTGGAGATAAATTTTGGGGCAGTTATCACGGGAATACTGGCGATGTCTGCTGTTTGCACCCGCTTGTGAATGGGGCGTTAAATCTATCTCCCCTTTTGATGCGTTAAGGTGGCGATAAATCAACGATAAGTTCTTGTGAATATGCCCCCTAGACATTACTTGGGAGCAGAAACACTGTTGGTTATGGCATTTTTGGGAACACATGCAGGCGTTCGTGTTTTCACATTGACTTCTGCATGTTTTTGCCTTCTACTTTACCCAGGAATCTCAGATGTTTTTGGCAACTCACATCTCCAGGTAAAATACTCTGGATCTGCCAATTTACAGTGAAACTCTTAACCTCAATTCAGCCTGTAACAGCACCAAGCAGCCAAAACAGGATTGTCTGAACAATGGTCAATGTAAGTTCAGCAGGGTGCCACCTTCTCATGGTGAAGCTCTATCTCCACTGAACTCTAATTCATTGTTTACTCCTCTCTGAAGTTGTTTAGTCCTCTGACTCCTATATAGACCCTGCTTTTCTACCTGATCATAATCCTACATCAATGTAAATTTCACTGACGTGTTGTAGTTCAGGGATTGGATGAACTGCCTTGGCCAAGAGGAGTGCAAAAGAAAGATTTAGGAATGAAAGCAAACGAACAAAATACAAAATCTTTTAAATTAATGAAGGGGGTGAAATCAATACGAAGAGTATGCAGTAGGAAAAAAGAGAACTGGTTCAGCCTCAATTTATATGACGTCAGGGGTATCACCAGAAATCTTTGGGTAGAATTAGAACACTGTTCGTAAATATTAAAGTTGGTTTAATATTTCTAACTAGACATTGTTAATTAGGCAATACGACTAAGCAAAATTGTTATGAAGAAAGTAATGAGTCTGGAAAATATCTTGCTTGGTAGTGTATGAAAGGCAACAATAAAAATATTTTACATGAGATCTTGGATCCCAATAATAATATCATTCCCATTGATTTTTGACAAAAAGGCAATTCAAGTTGTATATTTTAAAGTTTTAGGATTAAAATTTGAATAACAAAATTATTTGAGTGGAGTGCCTCTTTGAAAAAGAGCTTTTCTGGAAGCAATGTAGAAAGCTCATGGGAAATATAGGCTGGCCAAAATATGTATAGACATTTTGAGACCTGTTAATCCAAAGGGTATATTGTTTATATAATTAAACAACCAAAGGCTAACACCTACAATCCTCTTTCCTATGTAGAAAGGTAAAACACTTTTTTAAATCTAGGAAGAAATGGCAATACGTAGGTCTCTTCACATTGCTGAATGCTACTTATACAAATCGCAAAAAAAAAATGTCAAAAACATTATCAGGCAGAATTCAAAAATACCTTTCTGTGTCATACGGAGTTCACTCTTAGCAGGGTTCACTCATAGCAGACTGTTGACTCGAAAAACTGATGATTGAACGAATGAAGAAATGGGTTCTACATAATTCGCCATGCCTGATTGTTCAATTTTCAGAGCAGGAAAAGCTTTTAACTTTGTTACCTGAAATGTTTTTTAAAAGTGCTAGAAGGTTTGAAACCCCTCAAGGCTCCACAAGTGAATCAAGGTCATATATGTGGGTTTATAATCAGGTGTGTTTTGCAAAAATGTAAATAAGTAGGGATGCCCCAATTTATTTTTACAATATATATTGAGCGTTTAGAATTTCTATTAATTGTCACTTGGAATAGCCAGTCCAAATAAAGAATAGCCCTCAACATTTGGGCGAATACTTATAATATTGCTGTAAAACTGTGCCTTTAATATAAAAATGTCATCAGATTTTTAGAAGTGTTGGGGAATTTTCCATTGTGTCTATTACCAATTTTACTCCTTTAAAACCATTCACTTTAACACTACCAGCAACATTACATTAGAACTATTACACAGAAATAACAACTAAAAAACATTAGAGAGCTCTATTTAAAACATGGTAAATATAATTTGAGAACATAGAAAGGATTTATAGGGCTGGGGACAAATTCCTCTGTAAACAGTTCAGCTCATTAATATTATAGAAATAATTTTTATCTGGATTAGAAAAGCAAATAAATTTAGTGGAAGACCAGGTGACCATTCCTGTGATAGTGCTATTCTTAATGGTTTGTAAACTGTGACCTACCTCATTAATATTCCTGAGGTAAGTTGATTTGCAACCCACTAGGAATCGCTATTTAAAGAGGTGTACATTTTTGCACATTAGGAATTGTGATTTTCTAATTACAATTCAGTAAGAATCGTAATTAGGAAATCGCAGTCCCTAAATGTTGTAGATATGGCCCATGGTGTTGTAAATACTGATACCACCTGTTATTTCTCATTTCCAAGTTGAAAACTCTGAATAGGAAATATTTACCACACCTGGTAAGTAATTCACCTGGGACAATGGTATTAATCGGGTGTGGTACATACCCCACCCTATTTCACACCACTTGGATTCAGGGCCTAAAACGGTTAGAGAAAGACCAGATACAGAAAATGGGGGATAAATGAACATAATGAGAAATATTTAATCTCAGCTCACTGTGAAAGGTGATATAATACAATTTCTTTAAGCTTTCCATCAAGCTTGTGCCTTGACTTTTCTTTTGTCAAGTTGCATGGGGATATTTTTTGTTAGCAGTACACTTATTCAGTGATATAATGTAAAAAAAAGAATGATTTGATACATTTTAGAGAAACATATTTAAATTACCTAAAACAATGTATTCTAAAAGGGCTTCCTAAGAGATGTTAGGTGTTATTCATGGATACATTTAGTATGGCTTTCCAAAGTAGTAAGAATATTGCAAATATAAAAGACTAATGTTGCAAAGCACTCCACTCAACAGGCTTCATTCATACCACCAGCTATCATGAGATGTTTTTATGAAGGGTCTTCCAAAGCATTCATCTCAAACAAATGCTCTTTTTGTAAATTAACCACAAAATAAGAGGAATTTTAAAATCACATTAGAAAAGAGAAGACCGTAAAACCATTAAAATAGTAGGGCCCACAGTGGGCCAATATTATATTTGCCCTCCATTAATATAAGATGCTAAACAAGTGTCAATTGTGCAGTTCTTGCAATAGTTAGTGGTGTAAGATGGTGTGTTCAGGAATATCAAGAGTGTGATAACCCTTGGCGAGTGTTCGACCAAGGGGTGCCAACAGATGATCTATGGAGCTGATTCTGTGCTCATAATTTAGCAGATTTCTGGATGTCAGCCACTGTAACCGTTGGGGTTAATGATAGCATTCTTTGCGTTTGTATATGTCTGGATTGAGAGGTTTTGGCATGTGTAACAAGTCAAAAAGTATTCTAAATCAAATTCAGCTGCTTGAAAGGAGAAGTCATATTAGTAGATATAATCTGGTTTATACAACCTCTGGACAGGAGGGCTGTTAGAATATCCATATACAATAACTGACATCAGTAGCGGCTGCTACCAAACAGCGGTGGATGGGCGGGGGGAGTGGAGGGGGGAATGAAAATAAATAAAAGGACTTAGCTGCCGCCTCTCCTCCGTCCTCTTCTCCGGCAGCAGGGCAGGAAGAACACAGCCTCCCAGAATCCCCTAGCCAATCACGACGCTGCCTTACAGCAGCGTTGTGATTGGTCTGAGTGCTGTGGTTTGGTGCTCAGAGAGGGAATGGGAGGCTATGCATGTTCTCCACCCAGGCTGTGCCGTACAGCCTGCTGGAGAACACGCTAAGTGCGCATGACTGCTTGGCCAGCCCAATACGGCCAGCCAAACTGCCATGCGCACTTAGAAAGTTCCTACCACTCCTCCCCCAGCTCTCAACAGTCCAGCCCCGCCCCACCCCACCCCCCAACCAACTGAGCCAGTACGGTAAAATAAAATGAAAATAACGCTGCATTATTATCGGTTTATTTTTTCCTTTTGAACTGCTCAGTGAGCACTGAGGCAACGCTCCTCCGCCTTAACGGAGGAGCCGCATCTGACTGACATACAATGGAACTCATTAACTTTCCTGTCACGTTCCAGAGTAGACAGACAGTTCATAGAAAACATCTACCAAAGTCATATGAGTACACATAAAAACATTGGGCTGCAGAGAATAGCATCCTCCCTGATCTACAGGTAGGAGGCAATAACTACCTCAAACTGGGTCACTATATGTTTTATATATAAGATGATTAGTGTTTCTACTTGAATGTTGTAAAACTGGAAAAATAGGAAATATTAATACCGTCCTGTGATTTTCTACACATACACATTCTAGAAATCTAATACCTTATAGACTGCATGCATTAACAATTATGTCCATATGAAATGTCCACTTACAATCAGTCCAGTTCAACCACAGGAACTGTTAGCAAAACACATAATCTACAACAAAAAACATATTCCCTATCAGCAATTATGGGGCTCTTTTAATGAGGGCCTCAATGCCTGATTTTGATGGCAAAAGAACTTCACTAAACTGCCCTTGTGGAGTCGAGATTTGGCATACGTATTTCACTGTCCTGTGGTATACATTCATGTAGCACAAATGGCTATGCTGCATTCTGACAGTTATACAACCTCTCTTGAATATTGTAAAAAGACACCCTGCAGTTTAAGTATCTGAGGTTCCTCAAATGCTTCAAAAGACTACGGGGCATATTATCAAGGGCTTTATCGCCGCTTTAGCGGCACTTTTTGCCGCTAAAGCGGCGATATTTTTAACGCCCTATTAGCAAGCTGTCGCTAACAGGCGTTAGCGACAGCTTTCAGGCGATAGCGGCCGGGTTTTACATCGCCTTGCATGTCAGCGATAATTATCGCTAATGACATGCAAGGTAGGCGTTCCCAACTAAAAGCGACAGAAAACAGTCGCTACATACCTATCGCCTATTAGCAATACCCGCGAGCGACAAAAAAACGCGCGCTAACCCCGATTAGCACTTGTTTTTAGAACTGATAAAAACATGACTTAGCAATGAAAGTCAATGGGAGGTGGATTGTAAGGTTAAGTCCCCAGAATTAGCGATAGGATTTTATCGCTGGATTTCTCGCGTTAAAGCTGGGTTTCGCCGCTATCGCTGGATATTTTATCGCAATGGAGATAAACCTTGCTAATAGCATGTTATTTCCGCGGTAATATCCAGCGATAGCCGGCGATAAAAAAAGGCGCGCTAAGCAAGGTTTGCGATATTTATCGCATGTTCTTGCTAATATGCCCCTACATTTGCAATTGTAAACTACTAAAACTGTTCACGATTCTTACAATCCCCATGTATTGCTATAAACAAACGTTTTATATGAATATGTCAAAATAGACTATTCTCAAACAAGAGCAATTCAAATAATCACAGGAAAAACACAATGAAATGAATGGGAGTGTCAAAACAAAAGTTATCTGTTTTATGACGTGTATGCAATGAATTTCTTTATGAATAACAAATTAAAATAAGACGTGTGGGATAAAATGGAAGCACGTTTACTGTAGGGACTCTACTTAACAAAGTTAAAGGAATCCGTGTATTATTTAAGAATGTTCTTCATACGCCACACGATGTGATAAAGTTTCACAACCTGCAGTAGGTTCTAAGAACCACAAGATTTGAGCGGCTGCTGTGCACTCTGTGGTTGTTTGGGACCCATGTTTCAGGAACTGCCAGACTGAGTAAATCATTGTCACAGACAATGCTTTCTTTGGCAAAGAAGCAACAGAATACAGAGCTCTCACAGCACACCGATAATGCAGAGACTGACACACAACACCATATTTTGAGGGATGTCAGTGTCAGTGCTGACAGGTAGATTCATGCTAGGGCTCTTCTCTATCTCTATCTCCATCTGATCTCTACCCTTTCCATCTACTCTCTCTCTCTCACACATAGGTACACACAAATATACACACAGGGCCATATTATCAAGAACGGCGATAACATTATCGCCGCTTTAGCGGCAGAAAACTGCCGCCAAAGCGGCGATAAGGGGCTTGATAATATGCCCTATGGAATTCCAATAGAAGCCCAGGTTTGATGTCCTTCACACCAGAACCTGGGCTTCTATTGGAATTCTATAGGGCATATTATCAAGCCCCTTATCGCCGCTTTAGCGGCAGTTTCCTGCCGCTAAAGCGGCGATAATGTTATCGCCCGTTCTTGATAATATGGCCCACAGTGTAATAATGAAGCCCATCTCTAACATAACGGTGCTCTTCCCCGGCATACTGTGTGCATTCTTCACATCATATAAAGCAACTCCTGTATTTCTGGAGGCCATTCAGATTTTTTTTTTTACTACATTTTTTTTTAGTTTTTCAGTACAAATGATAATGCAAGAGAGTCCTCGAAACCAGGACAATTGCAACGAAATAAATGAACACAGTAAATTGGGAGAACATAAATCTATCTACAGAGGAAGGAAAATGAAAATGAAAGAACAGGATGTGGGAGGATATTACCGTAGTAGGGCAAAGAGTGCCACAGCCAATTTCTTTTTGATTTAATATTTTTACTACACCACCCCCACACGGTGGAGGGAGGAAGTGAGGTGTAGAAAGTGCCCTAGATCAACAAGTGGGAAGAAAAGAGTTATTAAACTCACTACAAGATACGTTCTCGACTATCGGGGGGGGGTTGTGAAAAAATAGTTTTTCGTGACTTCCTCCAAGCGGTAGGGTCTCTTGCCAGGACCCTACCGCTTTGAGGAAGTCACAGACTGTTAGCGGCAGCCGAGACTGGTGTGGGGTACCTTATGGCTGAAGAGAGGTAAACTTAATTCTATTATCAGATGAAGATGGTGTACTAATAACCCGCATTTTGGCACGAAACTCACGGCCAGTATAATCATCTGAACAGTCTTTTTATGACTGCAGAGTGACTTTTATGTTATTTGGTCCTGAAGAATGCCCATGAACTCCGGCTGGAGTCGAGTGAGGGCAGAAACATGTTGACCTTGTAATAGGGGTATATTTGTTTTCAACCCCTAGTCCTCTCTATTTTTAATCCTGTCCCTGGGTACCACTGAATAAAGTTATTAGGTCCCTCAAGACCGTTTTAATAACTTTTTCCTTTTGCACTCTGCCCCTGACTCACCTACTTCATCAGCTAACCCCATTTAAAACACCTCAACTCCTCTCCACTCATTTCTTTTCAGTGGAGAGTCGTAGCCCACACTGGGGACCTTGCGGTCGCGGTGTGAGGAGCGAGCCCTATGATGAAGCATGTCACCTTCGGGTGAGTGAGGGTTCTCGTCCTAAAATAAAACTATTATTTCACAACCCCCCCTCTGATAGTTGAGAACGTATCTTGTAGTGAGTTTAAGACATTGATAGGGAGTGATACGCTCTCTTCTGGGTTTTCTCCCTTTGATCCTTAGTGTGAATTAGAAGGAATAGAGGTATCCCATGCGCCGGCACCCTGCTGGGACGTGTTGAGGGACTCAACCACGTTGATATACTTCACGACCCCCTGAATGACTCGGCCTCTGAATCAATGCATTTGGATGAACCCAATATTCTGTGAAGTCCTTCCTTCCTCACCAAGCTAGGGATGTGTCTTGTCCACGCCGGGACTGGGAACCAAAACCAGCCCTGGCAAACAGCTCGGCGGGCCCTGGGGGGGTTTGGGGGGGGGGTAGTTGGAAGCACCACTCCCTTTTCACTGTTGCAGCTTTTGTTACAGTGGGCCGATATTGCAGCTATGCTGCAAAACTGGCCCCAAGTAACAAAAAAGGCCTCCCAGGGGTCCACAACCGGCCCCCACCCTGGCAGCCCACTGGAGAAATGCCCAGTGCCCGCTACAGCAGTCCGGCCCTGGTCTTGTCATTCACAATCCCCCTCTGGCCTCTAATCTACATTGTAAAACATTTCCATGTTTTATCGAACCTGAACATCTTGTCTATTATGATTGCATTCGGTTATTCCATTTAATATCTGTTCCAGACTTTATTTCACCATGTGCCAAGCAAGGACGGAGTGGCTTTCAACATTGAGCAAGAGGTAGTTTACCTGCCAACAGGCAGTATGTGATCAGTTTGCCCATCTGAGAGTATACTGGATATGTTCTGTCCTCTCCCTGGCAGCCCAACTGTAAAACAACAGGGTCTAAAGGCAAGTCTATGCTTGTGATATCCTGGATGAGGAGCACCAACGATGCCTAAAAATTTTGAATCCGAGGACAGGACCTCTAGACATGCAACATAGTTCCCCTCATCTGGCACTCCATATCAGCTATCTGAACCCATGAACATGGATCTAAGACTAGCTGGGGTCAGGTACCACTGCGTCAGGATGGTGTATGGTTTCTCTTTGTGTTTTGTGCTTATTAAGATTTTGCATTCAAATCCTCTTCATCCAGACTCCTTTCTTTCTCCTACTTCACCATGTACCTATGCCGAATTGTATTAGCAGCCATATCCAGAGCCTGGTGTAGATGAGAGACCTCTTTCTATGCTAAGGCCTGGGCAAAAATGGACTTCAATGTGGTAAGCCTTCGTCCGCCTGAACCCTTCTCTCGCCCATTCCATGTCAGTGGAAGGCCTGGCTTACCTTGTATCTGGATCTCTACTGGGTCTGAAATCACTTCTCTCATTCTTTCCTGGTTCTGAAGCCTCCATTCTTGAAGAAATTACATAACCTTTGCCGGCCTGATTCATCTGTGTGTAGACAATGAGGGTAGTGTAAGCCTGGTCGGAAACAGGGTTATATGACAAGAGAGACAGAGGAGATAGGACTGTGGCTGCCTTCTTACTCCCTACTGCTTTCTTCTAGTGAGGCAATAGCATATTTTAGTGTACAACGCATGTTTTCGCTTGGTCTATGTTGCATGGTGTACCATACGAAATGCTGCAGAGGCTTGCAGAGAAAGCATCCTCTAGTGCCCCCTAGGGTTTAACCATATTAGATCCCATCCATGCATGTGCTGGGTGTAGCTGGGTGGATAACAGTTAGCACAGGACATCTGGATGTCCTACGCCTACATCAGGCCGTCTTTTGGAGAGGGCCATCTTAGAGAACTGGGGCACTTATTCTTCCACACAAATTGCAACAAGATTGTAGTTCAACCAAAATATGGGGAATTTCATAGGAATGATTTAGGCTGCCTATAATCTACAAGGAATGAAATTCATTTTAATGGTATTAATTTGGCTAATTCAGGACAAGTCTAGTCTACCTCAACAATATAGGTATTTAACCAAGATGGCCAGTAGGGCTGGTATATTATTAGTGTATAAGGTGTTGCAGTCAGCTGTTATCCAGACCCCTACATAGCACAGTCAACCCTCTGAGTATGTAATGCCATTGTCCAACCAATGGCACGGTACGCTATGGGTTGTATCAGCCACCCTCATCTCTGTGGTCTTTTTATAATCAACTCTAAATCCCAGTATCTTTGAAAAAGCTTCTAATTCTTCTTTGAGTGCTGGGATGGAGATTGCTGGGGTTTTAGGAAACAAAAGACATCATCCACGAATAGGACTTTTTTTTATTCCTTACCTTTGACCTCTTCTCCAATTATTACTTGATTATCATTGATTTTTTGTATAAGGGGTTCCATTGCAAGAGGAAAAATGAGGGAGTAGAGGAGGCAACACTGCCTCATTCTTCTCTAGAGTGATATAGATTGCAATAGCTCCCATTGATTTTAATGTGGGCCAAAGGGGTCCTGTATTTGGTTGCAACAGACAAGGCCATTGTGGCACCGATGGGCGTTTTGGACAGGACCTTGAATATACATTTTCAGTCAACCCAATTTAAATCCTTCTCCACTTTGAACTAAAAAAGGTCCATCTGGGTTTTGTTTTTAGTAGCTATGTCCATCTGGTTCACTGCCAGCCTTGTGTTGCCGTAGGTGTGACGACCTTAGACAAACCTTAACAGGAGAGTGTGAAGATGTTCTCATCATTATTGAGAAGCACTATTGGATGATACACACTGCTATTAAGAAGGACTTTGCCTGGCTTTAATATTACAGTAATGATCACTTTCCTTAAGTGTCTGAAACCTGTTGGGCCTCCCAATTGTGATTAGATAACTTGGCCAGGGGTTTGGCCAGGACATCCTGGTACGCTTTATACAAATGCGTAGGAAATCCGAAGGACCCTGGTCCTTTTTTTTCTATGTATTCCTTAGATAGCCATTTTGACTTCTAAAAAGGAAATAGGAGCCTTAAGGTCTTGCACAGTTTCTGGGGTTACCTCTGGTGATTTATAATACCTCAAATAGGGATCTAGCACATCTGGATCTATTGTTTGACCACGATACAGTTCGGTACTGGAGAAAACTCTTAATATCTTGTGGGAGTGGTTCCCCATTGACCCGTCGTTGGTCTGGTGCTTTCATATTTAGTTGCATGTCTGTATGTCTTTAGTTTGAATGTCAGGATGTGGTCTACCTTGACTCTCTTTTCATAATTCATCTGCCAAGTGTAAATCATCTTCTTGGGCATCTCCCTATTAGTAGCTGCTCTAGTTCTCCATGTGCTTTACTCCAGGTGAAAAATGTGCTATGTAAGCAGTGTGACTTGTGTTGACACTCAACAGTCAATATTTGAACCTCTAACTTGTGCTTTCTTTCCCTAGATAGTCTCTGAAATCTAGATGTGAGTTAAATTAGTTCCACGCTTACAAACCCTTTTGCCACATCCAATATTGTTCTGAAGGTTTGTTCACCTTTGATGTTCTCTTGGAATTAATAATGGATAGCTTCAGCTATAGTATTTCTGAGGGAGACATCCTGGAAAAATACCCTGTTAAGGCTTTAGGTCCTAATTAAAGGGGGTCAGAGACCAAGAGCCCCAGGTGTCTTCAGCGATACAGGAGAGTGATTGGAAAGTGTGCAAAATCATATTTTTTTATCAAGTGTCTGCTCACACGCCTGTTTGTGCAATAGAAAGAAATCAATTCTAGAGTGGGATTTATACACTTGCGAGAAGAATGTGTAGCCCTTCTCATTGGTGTGCTGCAGACGGCATATTTCTAGTCGACCTAAAGCCTCTATGCCCTCTTTCACAACCTGTGGCCTCCTGAAGGAGCCTAATCTTGAGATGGACAGATCTATAGCTTCATCCAGAACAGCATTAAACTGCAGGAGGTTTCACGAAAATTGTAATACTCTATTGTTAGACCTGGCATCCTTGGCGTGGTGTCCCCTGACATTTTTGCCTCCTGACCTCCTGTTTTGCTGACTTCATTTTTGTTGGCTTTTGGATTCTGTGCATCTTACCACTGCTAACCAGTGCTAAAGTGCATATGCTGTGCTCTAAGCATGGTAACATTGGCTTATCCACAATTGGCATATTTAAATTACTTGTAAGTTCCAAGTAAAGTGCAATATATGTGCCTAGGGCCTGAAAGTTAAATGCTACTAGTGTGCTTGCAGCACTGATTGTGCCACCCACTTTAGTAGCCCTTAAACATGGCCCAGGCCTGCCACAGCAGAGCCTGTGTGTGGAGTTTTAAACTGCCATTGCGAAGTGGCAAGCTAATCTACTTGCCAGGCCCAAACCTTCTCTTTTATCACATATATGTCACCCTTAAGGTAGGCCCTATGGAGCCCTATGGTCTGGGTTTAGTGTATTTGAAAGGCAGGACATGTACTTTTGAGTTTTACATGTCCTGGTAGTGAAAATCTGCTAAATTCATTTTTCGCTACCGCAAGGCCTATCTCTCCCATGGGTTAACATAGGGATCGCATAGAGATTTGAAGTTTAGTGTCTCTAGACTCACAATTTAAAATCAAACCTTATGGTGAAGTCGGAATTTAAATTGTAAGTCTGAAAATGCCACTTTTAGAAAGTTGTAATTTTCTTACTTTAACCGTTCTGTGCCTCTGCCTGTCTCTGAATACATATCTGGGTTGGGTGACAGATGGGCTTTGTGCATTCTCTCTAGACAGTCTCACATGAAGGGAGCTGGGGTGTGATATTTGCATCCTTTTTTATATTCTTTTTAATTTAAATCATTATTTTATTGCAGAAAACTTACCTCCCCCCCCCCCCACCTGCATGCACAGAGAGCAAAAAACAATAGTCAAACAAAGCCTAGAGGCACATCCTTTGTAGCACAATTGAGACATTATAATGAAAGGTATATATCACTAATACATATATATTCCAACATGTCATTGTTTTCAAATTGACTGTCCTGTAATCCACTCTATAAGTGGAGCCCATATCCATTTTCTTCTTTTCCTAGCCTTCTTCCTTTTGCAATAATATAATGATATCTCAAGGTTGTGAATTGCCAGGAGTCATGCTAGACATTTCTGGAAAGAGGGGGGGGGGTAATTGATCAAGCCAAACAGATGCTATACACCCCCATGGAGACAAACATAACCAGCTGAGCTGGATAAGCGGCCTCTTCCCTATGTATGCTCAACAAAATAAGTTGGAGGATAAGGGATATTTTAATTGTCAGATTTTTCTCAAGGAATTTACTTATCTCCGCTTTGATCTCATATAACACAAGGCAGGTCCCAAACATATCTACCAGATATGCTCCCAATCGCTGGCATTTAGGGCAACTAATACTTACATTTGTATCCTAATGGCCCATCACCAGGCTGATGGGCCTTCCTGAGGTAAATTGGAAGGGAGGAGCTGGCACTTGTACCTTAATAGTGCTGTGCCTGTCCCCACACAAAGATCTGCATACCCCCCCATGTAGTGTGTCTGGAGTTAGGGCAGGAAAGGCAGGGACCATGAGATCTTCAAAGGCCTCTTTGATTTCTCCCCCACTTCAAAGGCACATTTTGGTATAAGTACTGGACCCCTGACACCACAAAAATCAAACCTCTGCTAGAACCAAGGCATTCTACCTAGAAGAAGAGCTGCGGTGCTGCAGCAGGGACTGCCACTTTGCAAACTGCTTTGCTGTGTTGGCCTGCTGCTTGCTGGTAGCTGTGCTGAAGGATGGACTGCCACTTTGCTACCTGCTCTGCTGTGATGGCCTGCTGCCTGTTGCTTCTTGCCTGGGAATGAGAGGGACTGGACTTGTTCTCTACAACCTTAAATCCAAGATTCTCCAAGGGCTTGATGTCTTGCCTCCTGTTCTCTGAAGTTTCAGGGTCACAAAAGGCTTCTTGTAACTCTGCTAGTGCTGCTGGACTCTGCCTAACCTAGGCTGAGATGTCCCCCTCCAGTCCTGGGCCTCGGACGTGGGTTCTGCAGCTGTTTTCTGCAACAATTGACACAGTGGTCGCTTTGCACAAAACGGAACCGACGCAGTGCCCTCTGACAGGGCCAATTCGATAATGACACTGTCTTGACAGCAAAGTTTGCCACAAATGCAGCACTGATCCAGAGACACTGCTATAAGGCTTGACTCTGATGTAGCACTGACTCTTCGACACCGTCTGCGAGGCTCGACTTCAACGCATCGACCCGGATGCGTGAATTTGAACCGATGCAAGGAAGTCCTCAATGCCTATGTTTGCTCCGTAAAAGGTACTTTTTCAGCAAGCCCTGCATGCTCTTCATCGCGGTCAGCCTGAACTTCCGATTTACCCCTGTCTAGCGCGACCTCAAGTAAAATTTTAGTGCTATTGACTTCTAAGCACTGTTTTTTGGACTTAATCTTTAAAAAGTCATATCTCGACTTCTGCTTATTGGATTTTTGTTGTTTGGGTCTTGTTTTACTCAGATAAATATTTTCAATTTTTCTAAACTGGTGTGGAGTCTTTTTGGGGTGAATTTACTGTGTTGCTGTAATTTAAGTGTTGCACAAATACTTTACACATTGCCTTTTAAGTTAAGCCTGACTGCCCTGTGCCAAGCTACCAGAGGGTGAGCACAGGTAAATTTAAGGTGTGTATCTGACTTACCCTGACTAAGATTGTGGTCCCTACTTTGACAGGGTGCAAACCTTTGCCAACTAAAGACCCAATTTCTAACATCTATCCTGCAACTTACCTTAAATCACTACAATTCTCTCCATTTGCTCTTTTGTGGGAACATAAAGATGGAAAGATAGGATTCTCCACAGTAACACTGCTGCTACCTTTGTCTTATTGAGGGCATCAGAGTGGAACTGACATTTAAACTAGCAGAATTTGAGCTTAGGTCCTTGTAAAATTGTACTATTGTATTCTTTGTCATGGAGCCATTTTAGCATTGCCCACCTTTTAATTGGGGTGTTCAGGCTCTGCATATTTAAGGTGACTATGTGGAGATCATATGCCATGGGATATGTAAAGGGTGCTTACTTGCATGAGGGTCTGAGTGCCATCCCATGCTAATGCCCAGGACACCATAAAGTCTCCCTCTGGTATCCTTCTGAGTCTTCCCTGCAACACTAAATAACCTATGGCAGGCCATCTCAATGCTCCACGTGGCCTCCCCACCGCTCCTCCCCCCAACACTGTGTCATACTGATAAAACTAAAGATAAACTTACAAAAAGAACAAATATAGCATTGTAAAGCAACGCTAACAAGCATGCCACCCAAGTGGAGTATAAATAGATGGCCTCCATTTGGGGGGCAGCATCCAATATCCACCAGTTGGTGAGACTCCCACTGGCCCTATGGCATGGCCCTGGAAGTGAAGGGGTCCATGCATGTTATCATTTAACTCTGGGAGATTTGAGTGGGAGAGAGGGAAGAAGAGGATAGAAAACTAAGGGGCCGATTTATATGTTGGCTGAGCAGGCACTCCGTCACAACAGCAACGGAGCTTCCTCCCTGTCAACACAGTGTCCACCTGCGCGATATATAAGGACCATAGTTTGGTTATGGTGGTGACTACTCTGTCACAACCGTAGCCAAACTTCTCCGATGGAGTAAGGGCTGTCGGAAAATTGACTATATATCCGACCGCCCAATTAGGATGGGGAGACATGTAGAAAACAAAAACAGGAGGTCTGAAGGCAAAATGTTAGGGGTAAACTACACCAAGGATGTCAGGTCTAACAACAGGCCTATGTCATGGCACACACACATGATCCGTGTTCACTTATGACAAAAAATCAGCATTAGTTATCCACACAGCAGTACAGTTTGACACTCAGGGCAGTGGTAAATGTCTTTAACAATGCAAAGGACTTTTCCATCCAAGCACAATAGCCTATAGGAGAGCTATTGCCTTTGTCAATTTCTTTTAGTCATATTATACAGCAGTGTGCCTGCCGTGCAGCATGTGTTAAATTTAGAAAAAAAAGTGCTATGATGTGGCCAGCGCTGACCACAAGGGGCCGTGATCCATTTTCTTATTATGGGATTATTCTCCTCCTTCACAAAAACCCCATTTAATTATCTTAGGTCCGAGCTGAAGTACATTTGTTGGGCTGCATGAAGATAGTGCCAAAAAGGCCATGCAGAGCATGGAGTGAGGTCTGTTTGTATCTTGAAATCCAATGGCATGACTTTTGGGTGCTTTGTTTCTGGTAGGACAGAAGCAGGCAAGCAACGAAGGGGGAGGGGTAAAGAGGGATGGGACAGGCAGCAATGAGGAAGGAGTGGACTGGACATGCAGAAAAGCAGGAAGGGGTGGGGGAAGAGAAAGCAATATTGCAAGAGGGAGGAGAGAGAAGGGGTGGAAGTAAAATGAAAAAAACTAAATACCTCTGAAAGCAGCGAGCAGTTGAAGGACACTGGGCAAAGGAAGCAGTACTTGTGCCATTTTCCAAGGTAGAGACAGAAACATGAAGAGGAAGTGAAGCCAGCACACTGACCAAAAATAAGCAAGGAAATGAGAGTGACAATGAAGCCAAACAATTGTAAGCAAGGGCGGACTCTAATCCCCCTGTGCGCAAACACAATGTCTTGTAAGCGCTGACTCAGGAGAGATCTAAAGTATAGGGTGTGGGGTGACCTGAAGGGGAGAGAGGGAGCAAACTGTCAAAGAGGTGAAGGTGCCTGACAAGCATATTGAGGGGCATAAAACAACCAACAGTGCCCCCAAAACATCTAGGGTGAAGACAGGAGAGTGTTTGAGGAAGGGGTGAAGATTAAACTTGTCACTAGATGTGTACGTGAATGTTAATTGGGTTTACGAATACAACCGTTGCTCATATTATAACAGTTATACTAACATATTCCACTAACTCATAATTGTTCAAGTGGACGAGCACCCTCATTACCATGTATATATCCAATGTAAACCTATTCTAGTATGGTTTTCACAACGTTTCCTATATATTTGTATAGAAGTGATCTGAGATGCAAGGCACTTTTCCTTAATATACGCTATGTTATGTTATGGGATTTGTAGAGCGCACTATCACTCAGAAAGGTATCCAGGCTCTGAGCAGGTATGAGACAAGCCAAGGCAAGGCCCTAGTGGGACTGCTCGAAAAGCCAGCTCTTCATTTTCTTGTGAATTCAAGAAGTGAGGAGGAGGATCTAATGTGTAGCAGCAGGATGTTCCACTCATTAGGAGTGATATAGGAGAAGGCATCAACGTCGGATCTGTTTTTCTCTATGCATTGGATGTATGCAAGTAGCAGTCCGGACGAGCGGAGGTGTCTGGAAGGTTTTTAAAAGCAGAGGCGATTGTTGAGGTATGCTGGGTCAGTATTATGCAGTGTCTTGAATATGTTGGTGAGGAGTTTGACTTGTTCTAGGTTGTGACTATGGAGACCCAATGGAGCCCCTTCAGGTGTGGTGTGATGTGAATGCGGCATGGAGGTTGAGAGTGATTCTGGCCACCAATTTCTGAATGGTTTTCCCACTTTGGGTGAGTTGCTTTTTGATCCTGACATAGAGGGTATTTGCTGTGGTCTAGTTTGCTTATAACAAGGGCTTGTGTCACAATTTTCTGGGTCCTGATTGGGAGCCTTTTGAAAATCTTCCACAGCATCTTCAGGGTATGGAAGTATGAGTCAGTGATGGCATTGACTTGAGCGGGCATGTTGAGTTTGCTGTTGATGGCGATCTTAAGGATATAGGCGTGGGTGGTGGGCATCATCCTAGCTCTGTTGCCCACGGGGTGGAGTCCTACAGTAAAGTGCTCTTTCCTAAGATCACAATTTCTGTCTTGTCAATGTTCAGCTTCAGACAGTTGGTCTTTATCTAGTGAGAGATTTCAGTCATCCAGGCATTGAACTTGATACAGGTACTGGACGTTGATTCCATGAGGGAGAGAATGAGTTGTGTGTTGTCTACATAAGAGGGGACATTGTTGTCATTAGAGAAGATGATGCTGGCTAGCGGGAACATATATGGATTGAAGAGGCTCGGGCTCAGGGAGGATCCTTTTGGAACTTCACAGATAAGGTCGCGGGTGTCCGAGGGGTACGGTGCCAGGCTAACTAACTTCTAGTCAGGAATGAGTAGATCCATCAGAGTGCTTGTCCTTGGATACAAATGTCATGTAGGCATTGGATGAGGATGAGATGGGGTGGGAGAACATGTCAAATGCTTCAGAGAGGTCCAGGAGGATGACGGATGTTATTTCTCCTTTGTCCAGAGTCATCCATGGTTGTGGTGAGGGCAGTTTCCATACTGCGGTTGGGTCTGAAGTCAGGTTGAGTAGTGTTGAGGAGTTTGTGGTCACTGAGGTATTATGTGAGGCATCTGTTGAGGAGATCGGTCTGCAGTTGGAGAGCGTTGAAGGGTTCACAAATGGTATCTTTAGCAATGGGGGGACAGTTGCATGTTTCCAAGCATCTAAGAAGGTCGCAGAAGATGTGACTGTGTTCAGAATGGGTGTGAGCAGGGTGCTGATGGGTTCCAGCCCTTTGGACTTAGGGCCATATTTATTACCACAGTTGCATTGTGCTTGTACCAGGCAACGTGGAACATGCGTGACGCAACTGAAAAATTAGATATATGAAGCCATGCAAGGCCACTTTGCATGGCCCTGAGTGGCTTCATAAATCTTGTGTAAAGCAGCGCAGCACAAATAGATGTGCTGCCTTACTCTGTACTAGGGTGGGGACAATGGCACTTTTCTGCTGAGCGCTCTCCATGACATTGATGTTGGAGGCTGTGATTGTAACATCAGCTCTCTTATGACTTGCTGACCTGCTCCTGAAAGCCCTCCTCTTTAGGGTGTTTGTTCATCAGGAAGTGGGGCTTTTGTATTTTAATGATTCTTCACCATCACCATAGGGCATCCCATTTCCCACCCTCAGTGTCTGCTATCTGGAGGGATTGATACTGCTTTTTGCGTTCATCCATTACTTTACACTTCTACCCCTTGAGCATATCAGCTCTCTTTGCTTATGCTGTGGTCTAGTGGTAACCTAGCAGTGGACAGATAGTTGACCTGATTGTAGTGCCTATCAAATATTTCCAATATAGCACTCTCTTCCGTGCAATTAGTGTATCCTTTCTACAGTCCTACAGCCTCAAATTGCATGCTATCTTAAAAAATACCCTCTATATTCCTAAAACCTGGCATGAAAAACGAATTTTATGTAAAACTTCTGATGATCACCTCTCCTTTTTCATTTCAAATAGCTCTCTCCTTTTACATCGTATGTATGCTTCTTCGCTCTGAGCAAAACGTTGTCTAAGTCACATGTAGGTTTGCCTTAATGTATATTAATGTATTTCTGCAAATTGCCAACAACTTATTTTAAAGATATCAACCTCTCCTTTTTGGAAAGTGATACTCCTGTAACCTAACACTACCTAATCTCCTCTAACTCAACTATTACCCTACCAAACATCTGGGTGAACTCACATATACCCCGCCCCCACTAATGATCACACTTAGCTTGTATTACTTTATTCTTCCACAAAGAAATTGAAATTAATGCATAGAATGGTTTGCTCATGAGCGCAACACTAATCCTAATAACATTGTACTAACCACAAACTTTGGGATCTTATCAAAGCACTGCCCTGCGTAAAGTGCTTCAATTCCTCATCCAGGGTAGTAAGCTCTATATAAATGCAATTACACTTACAATTACTTACTCTATCACTTTATTTTTGACAATCTACTACTATTTCCTATTTATGTTTGAAAGCAAGTTTGGTATTCAATAACTGATCAGGCCAATATGCACCAGCTTCAAACAAATGGAAATGGTGAGATTCTTGGGTAGTAAATCAGAGGAGAGCTGGGCATAAACTCCAACAAAATCAATACAACAGTAGCTTATTAAAAAAACACAGTTCCCTGAAAAAAACAAGTCATAGCCCCTGGTTGTACTGGCAAAAAGTAGCAGGCTTTTCTCCAGAGAAATATATATCAAGGGCCAGATTCCGATCTCGCTCGGAAGGCCTCCGAATCGGATTTGGCTTTACCCGATCCGATTCGTAGCTCTTGTTTACGACCGAATCGTACCCAGGTCCGAACGACCAAGTACGATGCAAAGATCGCGTACGCGCCGACCGAATCGTTTCCGGACCCGAACCGCTCCGTACGTCTCGTTTGTAGACGAATCGTGCTGCGCCATGGAGCCGATTTCCAACTGAGAGAGTACGATGCACGATTCGGACAGCCGCTTCACGTCGGTCTCAGCGAGACGAAACGGCTGTCGGAAGCATACTTCGGGGGGCCGTACCAGGCCCCCCTTCACCCAGGGCCCTCCGAATCTATCACGGGGGGGTGCCCATGGGTCTCCCTGATCCAAGAATGCACAGTGTGGTGGGCAGCATGGGGTGCCCGCCACAGGGTGTACGCTATTCCCCACCCACCCCTTTTCTGCTATGGGAGCCTGTGTACGCATCTGTACACAGGCTCCCATTGAGTTCAATGGGAGTCCGAGCGAACCGAGTCCGTAAGCATACAGCTGCATCGTACTCGCTCGTTCGGACTCCCGGAGAACGTCTCGCTCGGAAAGCCCTCCTGATCCGAGTCGTACGGAGGGGTTTCCGAGCGAGATCGGAATCGGGCCCTAAGTAGTTAAGCAGTACTAAACATCATTGAAGCCAGTAAACCAAACATTAGTAAAGAAAACAGGTAGAGAAGTATAATGATTAATACAAAACCAAAACAACATTTGGATAAAGGTAACTAAGGATGCATATGTTTGGTATTTGGGTTAAAAAGTGCAAAAACAAAATAGCATCCATGAGTACAGTAGACTGGGACCCACGCACAATTTCAGGACTTTGGAAACGGTAAACCTTATTGGCTCATCCCATTGACACCTTTTTTATCTTCACTTTTAGAAACTTCTTGGGTTCTCCAAAAAAGCCCCATAAGTATATGTAGAATGTTGTAGCCAATGACAGCTCCACAAAGTTAGCTTCTTTTCAGCTGCCCCAACAGCAGTTTTGAAGTTCACTTGAGAAAGCTCCAATTTGACAATTTGGTAAATTTGACCTCCAACCTCAAATTTATATGCTGGAACGTTGGCACCTAGATAGACCCAGTCCTCTGGAGTTCAAAATTTAATTCTAGCAACATTTGGAAGTTCCTTTGCAAACGACTGCCTAGTGGCCACTCACAAGCTTCCTTAACAGCTGGGAGACCCAGGCACTATTTCTGGCTGACCGTGAAGAACTGGAGATTGGGTAAACCTTAATAGCTCATCCCCGTCAATATTTTTTAACCATCACACACCTAGGGTACAGGCAAGAGAATTGGGAAATAGACTCAATCATTCAGTGAGGCCAAGGCTCTACCAAGTACAGCACAGTTCAACTCCAAGCGGTCAGCTGGTTCTTCCACACAAGGGGAGCCCTTCTACAGCCTTTTCAGACCCAGAGCATACTGGCAGCCCGTTTTCCTGACCCCTGTGAATACTTCCAGAGTTTGACTGCACGGAAAAGCAAGTTTTAGTCCTTCTCTAAGCAGAATGTAAACCAGATGCAACAGGCAGCAAGTAGCAGGCAGACATGCCCTCCTTGTTCTTCTGGCTACTTACAAGTCTAGTTGTGATCTGTTGAGATGATGGTGAGAAAACATTTTTATCATGCGCAGTAGCTAATCATTGGTCACACCTCCTTGTTAAGCCCAGGCGAAATTTCCATTATGTAGTGTACTATTGCCTAATTCCTTCTTATGCAAAAGTGAAGAAATTCTGCTATTACACTGTGTCGCTTGATTATGTGCCATTCACATCAAATATTCAGTCTGGGCTCACAGGAACAACGCAAACAGCCAATTTTGAGCGGCTACAGTTTTCACTGTTTGTGTTTTTTTGCAATTTGTGCAAAATGCGTTCTCAGGTCCAAAATGGACACTGGGACACATTTTGCATTAAACTATAACTGATTTTGCATATCATGTAATTACCTCTAATTGCTCGTAATTTTACAGAAATTTCGATCAATTACACAAAAGACAAGTATATGTATTTTGTACACCCTGATCTTAGCAAATATTCTGCAGTCTTGCATGCCTATCTTTTCAGCAGTTTCCGTTTGCTTCATTACAAATTGCCCAGGGTATCTTATTCTGGGGTCTTCCATGATGGCATGACACTTGTCTTCTGGGAATTAAATCCTCCACTCCACGCAGGGGGTGCCTTATTGAAATGAGGGTCCACCCCTGCCAACACTTGGTTCTCAAAACAGATTATCCCCAACTGTTAGCAGAGACAAAATGGCTGGAAGAGAACTTGTCAAATCAATAAGTTCTGTGTGAAGGGATCTATGTCCCTGACAACATCCCTTTTTAATTTATCAGGGTAGATGATGACTCTTCTCAGTCTTCCTGCCAGCAGATCAAGGTGTACTGTCTCAGAGCAGAGGGGTATTGCACAAATGATGAAAAATGTTAATCACTTTGAGGAGGGACAAGCTCAGCAAAACTGAATTTACTACAGCTAAAGGTCCCAGCCAGCACAAAGTAGGTTTTAAAAAGTCACCTTTACACTATATGTGGAAGGAATCTACATTCAACAATGAAAGAGATTTTTATAAATATTAGATATAACATGCAAATCAACTCTATGGCATTTTCCTAGGCTCAATTATAAAAAAAACAACACTTTTAATCATAAGTAGAAATTAGCTATAGGAAAAGGCCCAAATGCTTACACAGTGAAAATAGTACTGTGTAAATAATAATTGTGGTGGCTTACTATTTTTGTATTTTTAATATTTAGCACATCCCACTTCATACATTGAACACCCAGTTATGTGGGCTAAAAGGCATAACCAGGGGTGGCTTTGCTAATGTTTAAATGTTTGTCTTTCTATATGTCTGAATGGTTTCTGTTGACGTGCTGCTACAATAATCAGTTCCTTGGCTTGTTTAACTGTGCAGGCAACACAGCATATATAAATCACTAGCTCTGCAGTGGTACTTGTCTGTGTCATGTCTTCCTAGACCTACTGACACACCCCTCTTAGGTTGTGCACTTAGTTATTAATCCTATGCATGGAGAGTCCCTTCTCCCTACCTGTGAACCCCACTTGTTAGAAGGATAACCCTAGCCCACTCATAAGTTCAGCCCAGAAGAAGTGAAGTAGCACCATGCAGACCAGATCAGTGGCCCATTTTGCCTCTTGTGTCTATGTTATGCCCCCAACCAAAGATCAGCTCTGACAACATGGCAACTAACAGGCAAACAACCAGTCTGATAGCGCCTGGTTTATGAAAATTGACAACTAAGCTATACAACTGAGTATTCACCTATAGAAGAATGTACAAATCTAGCGCATGTAGACTGACTCATTTCCAGCCTTCTGGGATGACAGTGAGTCCCTGGAACCTGTCTGGTCACAGTCCATGCCCTTTCAGCTTTGTCAACACCACACATTATAGTGCTGGGCCTCACACCTGATCAGGCATGTGGCTTATGACTCTTACCTCACCTATCTCTACTGCCACATCCAACTCTTCTGCGAATAGGCTACAGGCTAAAGCAACCTCCTAAGCCTTCTCAGATCTCCTGGTGCTATAAGAGGGTGGACACTACTGCTTCAGGCTGCAGACACCCTTCTCCACTCGTGTCTCCATCATCCCAGAGGATGGTAATCTGAGATGGGTAATTCAGTTTAGGGTCTGTACCCTGAGACTAATACCTTGACTGTCATTTGAGGATTATAATATGGGCAAACAGCCCACATTATGGGTGACACTGTCTATCTGTGCCTGGTCTATGTCTCCTGTCTCCTAACTCTCTGACAATGCAGGTAGCCCCTTTAGGGTAGATATGGCCTTGTCAGGGTCAGGATTGGGGCCCTCTTCTGTTATAGCATGTAACCCCTGTTTTTTCCTACTAACCCCTTATTCTCCTCTTTGATCCATGAACCCTAACCTCAGAGTCAATAACCTTTCAAGTCCTGTGGTGGGGCCCAATTGATGCATGCATCCTCAGGTTCTCCTCATGCATGTAGCAGCTCGCTGCCTAAGATAAGATGCAGTTTACGGGTATGCTTGAGCACACAGATACCCTACAGTGTGTACCTACCTGTTAGACCTGCCAACCTTAGGGTGGTCTTTCCCCAAACATTTTGCCTTCTCCACTCCTGTTTTACTGAAAATCATTTTGTTGGCCTTAAGGCTCTGTGCACTTTACCTCTGCTAACCAGTGCTAAAGTGCTTGCACTCACTTCTTTAAATATGGTAAAATTGGCTTACATCCAATTGTCACATTTAATTTGCTTATAAGTCCCTAGTAAAGTGGTACTACATATACCAGGGCCTGTTAATAAAATGCTTCTAGTGGTCCTGCAGCACATATTGTGCCATCCAATTAAGTAGCCTGTTTAAATATGTCTCAGGTCTGCTATTGCAGCCTGTGTGCTGGTTTAAACTTCCATTTCAACCTATCAAAATAAACCTTTTGCCAGGTCTAAACCTTCCTTTTTAATACATGTAAGTCAACCATGGGGTAGGCCCTAAACAAACCAAAGGGCAGGGTGCTGTGTATTTTAAAAAGTTGGACATGTACTTTTAGGTTTTACATGTCCTGGTGGTGAAACCCACTTAAATTCATTTTTACTACTACAAGGCCTACCTCTCCCATAGGATAACGTTGGGTTACCCTACTGCATTTAATAAGCGATAACTTTTGTTTGGGAACATGTAGAAATGTCATGTTTACCCATATAGTTCCTGACAGAAGCATCCACTCCTGAAATGAAATGCATGATCGACATTGCTATTGAAACACTCGCTAGTAAGTGGAATGATATACATAACATCCAATCAAATTTGGGGAAAGAGAAAAACTCAGCTGACTCCTCTCCATGCATATTTTTTAAAAGCAGTTACAACATGTCTGCTTAAGTGCTAAAGCTGTCCGTGGTCAAAACTAAAATGTAGATTTTTCTAATATACTATCCTTCAAATACAGTACAAGGGAGTTTCATTGGTGTTTACACAATGATCATCTAAGTCAAATCCAAAAATGTGTGTATGTAACTAAAATGTTTTCTGCTTGATGGCAGTTTACATGTGGTTGTTCATCATGGGAATTAAACTAAAAAGAAATGTACCTTTATTTACTTTTTACATTCCAGGAGGCTGCATAGTGTTCAATAACAGAGCTGTGGGAGTTATAACCTAGAAGTCTTATAACATGAGACCTGCAGTTCATTGGCAACAGAAACAATTCGAGGATCTTTGTTAATCCTGGCTAAATTGCAACTTATCTTTGGAGTGCTTCCTCCACACAATAAAAATTAGAATTTAGAACCATTTGCTATAATTTGTTGATGATGCCTTACCCTGCCTTATAGAATCGCTGACTTGGACTAGCGAGATCTCCTAGAGCTTTTGATTGGAAAATAATCCCATAAACAGATCTTCTTTCTAACCACATTCTCGCTTATTGACGTGATGCAACGTAGACAGTCGCGGCCGGCATGACTAGTGGGTGGAGGGTCGGGGGGTTGCGTGGTGAGGGGGGTGGTGCATGGGGGGTTTAATTTAACAATAAAAAAAATGTAACTTACCTTCCTGCCGGCCGGGTCCCGCGTTGTCTCTACTCCTCTCCTCCTCTCCTGACTCCGGCAGGAACAGGGAGCAGGCAGCCAGGCTCCCAGTCCCACCCCTAAGCCAATCACAATGCTGCAAGCAGCGTTGAGATTTGTCGGGACGCCGCCCAGCCAGAGGCTAATGGCCCAGGCATGTTCTCCATGTAGGCTGCAATGCAGCCTGCATGGAGAAGAGAGCAGAGTGCGCACGACTTGTTTGGTCGGCCCTAAAGGGCCGACCAAACCAGTCATGCGCACTCAGGAGTGGGCACACCGCTCCTCCCCTGCCCAGCCCTGCTTGCAGAGCAGCCCCTAGCAACCAAACCCTTCTGCTTTCTCGCAGTGCGAGAAGCAGAAACATAAAATGGTAGTTATTACATTTTATGTTTCTGCTCCTCCATGCTCCTCCGCCCTAGTGGAGGAGCCGCCCCTGAATGTAGAGCATGTGTGACATAAGGTGTGGCTCTACAATATCAATGGTCAAAATGTTGTTGACTGTGCCCTCATTGTTGCCTACAAAAATAATTCTCCATTGAAGTTAATAATAGAAAATCTACACCCTACAGGATGATATTTTAGTAAACGATATTTAGGACACAGTATTTCAGTATATGATATTCTGGCATACAGAATATCATATTCAGAAATATTGATGCTTCTCTACTCACCCTGGTGCTATCCGAGCAAAGTATTTCCATTTCGGTTAATCATCTTAGTTCAAACAGAAATGTGGATATAACAAGAAACGTCTGACAAGACCCCTTCTGCTGTAGTGTCATATAAACTGAGTGGACTCCAGTAGCGGCTCGCACAGATAAGAGTGGTGGGGTGATGGGGCAGGGTGGGGGAGGGGCAGGATGGGGGTGGTGATAGAATATCGATATCACAAACATCGATGTTCTAAATATCGACTGCAAAAATATCGTCTCTCATACCTTAACAGTAAGTGCAAAAATATCGACTCAACAATATTGAGGTAAAGAAATATAGATGTAAAAAATATTGATTTAAAAATATATATAAAATAAAATAATATATATTAAATATATTAAATACTAATATTATTTTTAACAAAATAAGTTACATTTAATATACATTTTAACTAAATATAACAAATAAACTTAATTAAAAAAATATAAACACACAAACATAATAATTCATACATATACATATATTTACTTAAAAATAATTTATTAACTATTATCTTTATTTAATTTTTAACTTTAAAATTATATAAAAATAATATATATATATATCAATAATAAAAAAAAATCTCTAATAAATTAAAACATTAAACTATTAAGAAAAATGTAAACTAACATTTCCCAATACAATTAGTGCAACAGTAGGGAAAGTATTGGATAGCGGAATAATTAAATGTACTATTCCAACTCCAGTGAGTGCAACAGTAGGGAAAGTGTTGGATAGCGGAGGGGTAAAAATTACTATTCCCACTTCAGTGATAGCAACAGTAGGGAAAGTGTTGGAAAGCGGAGGGGAAAAAATTACTATTCCCACTCCAAAGAGTGAAACAGAAGGGAAAGTGTTGGATAGCGGACGGGTAAAAATTACTATTCCCACTTCAAAGAGTGCAACAGTAGGGAAAGTCTTGGATAGTGGAGGGGTAAAAATTACTATTCCCACTCCAGTGAGTGCAAAAGTAGGGTAAGTGTTGGATAGCGAAGGAATTAAATTTACCATGCCAACTCCAGTGAGTGCAACAGTAGGGAAAATGTTGGATAGCGGAGGGGTAAATATTACTATTCCCACTTCAGTGATAGCAACAGTAGGAAAGTGTTGGATAGCGGAGGGGAAAAAATTACTATTCCCACTCCAAAGAGTGCAATAGTAGTGAAAGTGTTGGATAGCGGAGGAGTAAAAAAGTTTATTCCCACTCCAGTGAGTGAAACAGTAGGGAAATTGTTGGATAGGGGAGGGGTAAAAATTACTAATAATACTTAAACAGTTGAAAAAAACAAAAAAATATTACAAAATATAGAAAATCATAAAAATAAAAAAACAATATTTAAAAAATATAAATTTTAATATATTAAACATATAAAAAGAACACATATTATATTAATTACATATAACAAAAACCTACATTATATATATATAGAATACATTAATAAATACATTTATAAACAATAATTATTTAAAAGTAGCAAATATTAACAAACAAAAAAATTATTTAAAACATAAATGTATATATTTTATTTCATACCCTATAACACCACACCAAAAACAAAACACTCCAACATTTTTAATTACATTTGTTTCCATAATTATCATAATTAATAATCAATTAAAAAACATCTTATTGATAAGAAAAATAAAAATAAACATTAATTGAGTACACAAGATTTAACAATCTAATATCCACAACACACACCTAAATTAAACTATGAAATAATAAAACACAATTATATATTATTTTTTAAAGAACAACTATTACTATTAACAACTAATAATTAAGGGGCCCATTACGATACCCGGCGTAAATAATTCCGCCAGGCATGGAAGCGGCAAAAATCCGCCCGCACACACCGCCTGAACACCGACCACGCCATTACGATTACACAAACCGAATACCGCCATCGGCGGAAAAAGCACACAAAATACCGCCCGCCAACGTCCGAGTCGGAGACAAACCGCCCGCCACGGACGGAAACACGCACGACAACACAAAACCGCCCGCCCTCACGGCCGACACACCGCACGTGAAATTACGATCGCACCGACATGAGCGCGGAAAAACCACAAATATACCGCCCGCCAGCGCAAACAACGCCGATGAGAATCGACACGGCAGAAGCCATGGCGCCAACGTACCTGCACAGAAACCATCCGCACACAAAACCAATAGCACACAACATGGCCAACAAGTCCACACAGCAAGGCACGCACAAATACACAAGCACAGTACACATCCCGAAAACACCCCCCGGACAAACAAAAAATACAAAGGCCAGAACCCCAGACACAACACACCTGAAAACAACAGACCATGAGGACACACCCACATAGGTGAGTACAAAAGCAGCACTCCCGCAGACCACAACCCCTTGCTACATTGCAAACCAGAGAGGAGAGGAGAGGACACAGTGACACAGCAAGGACAGCAGCACACCACAGAAACGCACACATCACTACCACCACCACCACCACCACCACCAAACACCACCACCACCACCACCACCACCAAACACCGGCACCACAAACCCCTGCACATTACACAACACACACCGCACCAGCACCACAAACATCATGGCACCACAAAGAATGCCCAAGTTCACGCCCATGGAGCTGACGGTCATGGTCGACGAGATCATCAAGGTGTACCCACAAATCTATGGGAACATGGTCCAGCACACACCACTAGCCACCAGAAACAGAATGTGGAACCGGATCGTAGACCAGGTCAATGCAGTCGGGACCCTGCCCAGGAACAGAGTCGAGATTAACAAACGTTGGAATGACGTAAAGAGCCTGGTCAAGAAGAAGGAGGGCAAAAACAGAGAGCTGGCTGCCGTCACTGGCGGAGGGAATCCCGCGCTCTTTAAGACCTTCAAAGCGTGGGAGGAGAAGGTGCGAGTCGTAATCCATCCGGAGATCCTCGCCGGATTAGCAGGAGGAGTGGAGGCTGGTAAGTACAAACTAATGTATACCAGCACACCGCTATGTACTCACATGCACTACCACCATGCCACAGCTCCCAGGGACAAACACCCCCATGTCCAGCACACAATACACAACACATCACACACACATGCAACAGACACTACCACACACAGCCCAAACAGAACAACTGTAAGATGCGTGGGGACATGTGTACACTAAGCCAGCCACGTAACCACCAACAGGTCCCCAAATATGCCAGAAGCGCCACAACGAGCACCCACCACACCCATGTGTCCGCCACAGCTGCACTAACCGACAAGTAACAGGTAAGTGGCAGGAACACAAAGTGCAGTGGGTGGGACGGTGGACAGCCCAAGTACAACACACACCAGGCCCCAGTCCCACAGCACAGCAAGGAGGAGCATCCCCCACACCCCACAGCCACGTGTCAGCCACCGCAGTGCACAACGACAGCCGAAAGTCAGACATCACGGTCCACAGCAATCGGTGTCAGTGGGTGTCCAGCCACCCCCACGACCCACAACACCCTCCCACCCCCACAGACCTGCAACATGGAGCACCCCCGCTTAGAGCCATGTGGCATCCAGTACAGTGCACGCACGAACAACTTGCAGGTGGGAAACTGGACAGGGCTGGATTACTGGAGGCATGAGGACCATAACACGACCAACACATGGGACATGTCACGTAGCAGACGAACACGCAGCACCGCCCACCGTCACGAACAAGTGAACAATGTGCACACGGACATGAACAACAGACTCACACCCCACATGACCCATCACAGACATAGCAACACCCAAGGAGCCACGTCTGCATGCACAAGCCACACTGAATATAGTCCCACACGGCAGCCACTGTGCAACTCATCACACACAACCGAAACACCATTGAAGTCCTGTCCATGTAGCCCCTACTGCCTGTCAACCACACACCCCACAACTACGCCTATGTAAGACAAACAACACTAGACGCAACAGAGCGGAACAACATAAATGCACACGAACACCACTGAACCCATCAAACACACAGACACACCATGCACAAACAACATACCATCCATCCCATCCGTCAGCCCCAGTCTCATGAAAGGCATGTCATCCGCACAGCTGCCACACATACAGCAGTCACGCTAAGATACATGCCCATGACCAACCATGTGCCAGAAGTCAATGAAGTGCACGACACACTGTGAGCAACAACACACAACATGGGCCACACCCCCCGAGCACTGCAGTGATGCACATGGCACAGGGCAGCACGCACACCAAGGAGATGGGACAACTGCAATACGTTGGCTGGCACACAACCATCACTCACTCATAACGATGCGTCCAATGCCATGTCCAGTAATCACAACAGACAGCAAATATGCAGGCCATGTCAAGCATGCACACACCTCAAACCATGCACTGTCATGCTGCCACAACACATGTCACGTTCGGCACCCATGGCTCACAGCATGTACCCCAAAAGCATATTCCCTCCCAAATGCGAATCTGGGGCATGGCCCCCATGTTGCCATATGCGTTCCTAAGCGTTCCATTTGAACCCCAAAAGCATATTCCATCCCAAATGCGAATCTGGGGCATGGCCCCCATGTTGCCATATGCGTTCCTAAGCGTTCCATTTGAACCCCAAAAGCATATTCCATCCCAAATGCGAATCTGGGGCATGGCCCCCATGTTGCCATATGCGTTCCTAAGCGTTCCATTTGAACCCCAAAAGCATATTCCATCCCAAATGCGAATCTGGGGCATGGCCCCCATGTTGCCATATGCGTTCCTAAGCGTTCCATTTGAACCCCAAAAGCATATTCCATCCCAAATGCGAATCTGGGGCATGGCCCCCATGTTGCCATATGCGTTCCTAAGCGTTCCATTTGAACCCCAAAAGCATATTCCATCCCAAATGCGAATCTGGGGCATGGCCCCCATGTTGCCATATGCGTTCCTAAGCGTTCCATTTGAACCCCAAAAGCATATCCCCTCCCAAATGCGAATCTGGGGCATAGCCCCCATGTTGCCATATGCGTTCCTGAGCATTCCATTTGAACCCCAAAAGCAAAGTACAAACCAGACCCAGGATGGGCCAGGAGCCCGCATACACCAGAGTCACAATAAGTAGGGGCACAGCAACACACCCATCGGCATGGCCAATCCGTCCCATGCCACATGTGCACAGCACACAGTCCCATTGCCAAGCACACACAACTACAGATGCTACAGCCACACACACGCCTCCGGGAAACCCATGTACGAGATTGCACGAACTGTCAATGTCAGACGACAAATACATACTTCGCCAGGTGCAACACAATAACAAATCTCATTCTCTCCACAGGTGACGAACTGCTGGATGCTGGGGATGGAGCCAGCAGCCAGCACAGCCAGCCTACAAGCCCCCAACGAGGACACACGGATCTGGAGGATCTGTCCTCCTCTTCGGACACGGACAACCAAGCAGGCCCATCTGGTGTGGCAGGGCCCAGCCGCTCCCCAGGACCCCTCCTACCCACCAACCCATCATCCAGGGCTGCTGAACATTCACAGCCCCCTGCTGCCACTGTCGTTGCGGCCACACCCACGGTCATTGTGGCCACTACCACTGCCGCAACCGCCACCATCGCCGCACCGACCACCACCGCCGCCACCACCGCCACGTCTTCGCTGGCACCAGCCCCAGCGCAGGTGGTGGCCCGGACGACTGGATCCACCCTGGGAGCCACAGCGAGGACCGTGGTGAGCAATGTGGCTAGTGGGCAGGCCGGTGGCAGCAGGACTGGTAGGAGGAGCAGGGTCAGGGAAACGCCAGCCTCCCCTGGGAGCCATGCCCTGCCTCACATGGCCAGAGTCCTTGGGGCCTATGAAGAGGCCCAAGGACAATGGGTCCGGTCTGCTTCAGACACGCGTGAGGTGCTGGGGGTGCTGAGGTCCATGGACGCCCGTATGGGCCAAATCGTGGACCTCATGGGACAGCTGGTGGTGGCGGTGAGGTCACAGCCAGGGACAGCAGCTCCCCTCCGCCACCACCTGCCGGGGCGCAGGGTGGAGCAGCAGTGTCCAGTTCCCCTGCGTCCACAGCCAGTGATCACACCTCAACCACCAGCATGTCGCAAGCAGGCACCCCCTCGCAAACGTGGAAGGGGCCGTCCGAAGAGGAAACAGATCTCCCGGGAGGACTTCGCCCGCTCCAGTCGCAAGTGAGGCAGCCAGCCAGCCTTCCGCCAGCCTTCCTTGACCAGCCACTGCATTGACTTGGACTACGATCCCACTCCACACAGCCATCTGGATGGCATGTGTGTGTTGGACTATGGACATAGAACCAGTGGGTACACCCTGATCATCACGCAGCCATGACCGACAGCTCATTGTCACTGCACGCACCACTTTTGTCATCACCTTACACACAATCACATGTCACAGTTTGTAATAAATGCACCTTTTTCACTAACTGCTGTTTGTGCCCTGTGTCTTATTTGTACGGAATACAACGGCCACCTTGGGCGGAAAGGCACCTGATGCGTGGCATGGCATTTGAATCCGGAGGGCCTGTAGGGACCTAGGGGTGGGAGACAGAACAGGAGCACATTCAATGAGTGTGTCACACACCCATCACACAGTACATGTCAACAACTACAAGCAATGTACACACATCGCACAGAGCAATAGGGCACAATGCCACAGCCACCAACAGTGGCATACTACCCTGGCCATGGAGCGTTGACACACAGCACGCAGTGAACAAACGGCCACCCTGACACAGCACACACACACCTGCACAGATACAGCCACATCAGCCGTCGTACATGGACACTCACCGTCAAGTGAAGTAGCGGGCGATGAGCTGCTGCCGCACATTACCAGCTTCCTCCTCTCCGCTGTCCTCCTCACTCGAGCTGTCCTGGTCTGCGGGCTGGGGCCCTGGTTGATCTCCGTCATCCACGATGAGGGGGATCTGCTTCCGAATGGCCAGATTGTGCAGCATGCAGCACGCCACCACTATCCGGCACACCTTCTGTGGGAGTACGCCAGCGCACCCCGGTGCGGTCCAGGCACCTGAACCTGGACTTGAGGAGGCCAAAGGTACGCTCGACCACACGTCTGGTCCTCCCATGTGCCTCATTGTAGCGATCGTCTGCTGGGGTGCGAGGATTCCTCAATGGACTGAGCAGCCATGCCCCATTCGGATACGCAGAGTCACCTGGGTGTGAGGGACACAGAGAACCGTTGCTAATCCAACTGGACAGGGGACAGCATCGCACAGCCAGCACGCTACACCACTCCACATACTCACCGACAATACAGGCACGATCCTGTTGCATATTGTACATCAGTCGTGGCAAGATGCTGTTGCGCATTATGTGTGCGTCATGGGCCGAGCCTGGGAACTTTGCACACACGTGGGTGATCACCATGTCCGCAAGGCACACCACTTGCACATTCAGGGAGTGCGTGTGCTTCCTGTTGCGGTACAGGTGCTCAGTGGCCTGTGGTGGAACAAGGCCGACATGTGTGCAGTCAATGGCTCCAACGACGTGTGGGATTCTGCCAAGGGCATAGAATGCACCCTTCACTGCCGCCAATTCACGAGCCCTGGGGAAGCGGATGTACCTGTTCCGGTACAGCATCATGGCTGCCAGTACATCCCTCAGCACCTTGCTGAACATGGGCTGGGACATCCCTCCTCCAATGCCCACTGTGTGCTGGAATGACCCAGTGACGAAGAAATGCATGGCGGCCATCACCTTAGCCGTGGGGGTGACAGCAGTCGGATACACCCTGCGGGGACGGAGATGGGGTTCTAACATGGCACACAGTCGATGCAGGGTTGGCCTGTCCAGCCGAAACTTCCTAATAACCTCTGTATCGTCCATGTCCGCCAGCAATTGGTATGGGCGGTCAATGTTCGGTCTCCGCCTAGGGACAATGGCAGAGGACACATGTCAAAGCAACACGACACATAGCAATTTCGCATACACATCACTGACATGACTGAGTAAGCACAGGAGCCACAGCCCAGCTGTCAAGCTGGGACGGCACGGCCACAATACACTTACACAGGTCTCCCAACAATGGCAATGGCTAGTGATACAAACCACTGCCATGTGCATGCACATGGGGATCCAGGCCCCAATGACTTGCGGGGCGTGCTGATGGGGACTGACTGCATATCCGTCAAGCGGCAACGCCACAGCAACATGAATGTCTGCTGAGCATGGAACTGCTTCCGCGGCTGGATGAGTATGGCACACGACGACGACGATGTAGGCACAGGCTGAGCGGCCAAAACAAGTGGGACCTGTGGCACGAGGGGATATGAGACAGTAGTAGGTGTCAGCACTGCACCCTATGTACAGCACTGTATGGATCACACCTCCCGAAACATTGACAGGTGTCCACATTGACAGCCCCATGCCAAGACGGCTGTGTGCTTGCAGTCACACGTCACAGGTGAGAGGTTACATTGCACGTGCCAGGTGGCAGTCGTACATAGTGGGAGCTGGCATGTGTGTGCATGTGTCTCCTGTTCAGGATCCACCAGATGGGCGCTGACTCTGTACTGACCATTGGACACAGCATGTTCCGTGGAAGGCTTGTGTGTGTGGGATGGTGGCACTGGATGTGCCGCCGTTGGGTGGGGGCCATGCACAGGGCGGGTACGTCGATGATTGCGCATTGTTGGTCACGGTGGGTGCACCCACTAAGATGTGTTGCCCTGTGTTCAATTCCTATGTCCGCATGATGATGGACTGTAGATGTGGGCAGACTACACATTGGTCGATGTGCTGTCTATATGCATGTGCCTTCACACCAGGCACAGCTGCCCCTGCACATGTGACCCCTGCTGGACTCGCTGCTGGGTCTGTGGAGCTGATGCACCTTCTGCGCGTGGGGCGGGCAGCTCTCCTCACTTCCCTCATTGCGCATGTCATGACTTTGCCGCAGGTGACATGGATCATGGAGGGCCCACATGTACGCGTGGGTAGGCTACACATGATTGTACACTGGTCGCCACCCCCAGTCAGTGTTTCGAATGGGAAGGTTGTCGTGCTGGTGGTATGTTCGATGTGGCGGATGGGCGGGCCTAGGTGCGGGCTTACATTCCGGACATGGGGGGTAGTTGTATTGGCGACTAGTTGCAGTACACACGGGACACGTCTCTTCCTTTCCACATCTGGGTCATCCCTTGTACTAACTGACAGTGATACAGTCATCTTCGCCCCAGCCCTCATGTCCTCCCCTCGCTCCCCCAATATGTATGCTCACCTGCGAGGCTAGCGCTTGCACAGGCAGCCCCAAGCTCGCACCAGAGAGGGCAAGGAGTGTATGTGTGGGTCCAGTTGCACGAGTGGGCTGTCTCAGGGTATGATGTGTCGCGGGACGCCGTCCACCTGCGTGGTGCCCCAAATGGTGACCCGGCCTGCATGGACTATGCATCACAGTCTTCGCCTTCCGGATCCGCCACCTGCGACACCCAGTGGCTGTGGCTGCCCTTGCGGCCAGGCCGCGTCCGTCTGTGGCTGATGGCTCACACATTCACTCTTTGGCCTCTCTGGGGAGGGCTCGGGGGTGGTGGCGCACGCGCTTGCACTTAGTCGCAATGGCATGTGGCGTGGTTGGTATGATGGGCAATGGATGGGATGGTGCGAGCCACCTCCCGTGACGTCAGTGCTGCTCGTGCTGTGGTGCGTCCCCCTACACTTCCATCTGACTTGTGCCATGCTAGACCTTGAGGTTCTATTGCCTGCGTGATATGACCAGGAGGAGCGCGAGGAGACCTCTCACACACCATGCTCCACTGCCATCCCGTGCCCTGTATCGCCTGTGCGGATTGACTATGTTGGGGTTACACCTGGTCGACTGGGGCTGTGTGTGCCTTGTCAGGGGCATGGCGGGCGCACAACAGGATCCAGCTTGTCCACAGAGGGTGGGCTGAGGTGCGCCTGGTACCGCTTTGTACGTGTGCCCGGCTGCTGTGCACACACGTGTTCACTCCCCCGACAGGTGTCCTCTCACAATGCCCAGGGAAGCGGTGGTATACTGTTCATGACCCCTCCCAACACGGCGTGCTCCAACTTGGCATGTGCGCATCTACCCGTCGCACCCACCCACCTGAGCACTGCGTCCATACGACTTCACACGACACATGTGTGTCTTCCACAGTAGTGCTACTCATTTGCGTTGACATCCAATACCAGTGGACTACATGGTCATGTCACGACTGCCGTGTACTTCACATACTCTCATCCTCTCTCATTCGTACTTGTGAAATGAGTCAGCGGAGACAGTTTTGGTTTCAAACATTATATTGAGTCTTCTGTCCTCTGTGATGCAGTATAGTGGACACTACTGGCAGCGGGATACATGTTGAGGATATACTGAGCATGATTGCAAATGGGATAGGGTGTGGGGTTACATGTGATTGGCTGTTGCATGTGGGATGTGGGCTTCAGAGTGACATCTGCTTGGCCAAGGCTGTGCTAATGTACATTTACGTATAGCTGCGGAGCTGCGGACTTTGACACAGACGGTATACATGTAGCCTACCAGACCGCTTGGCATCATGGGCACAGTCCATCTCAGTTCCATGTGACAGGTTTGCTGCGGTTGTTCCTCATGCACGCGTGCATGTGAGATGACATCAGGGCATGTGCTTGCGTGCATGCAGCGGCGTGCCACTTGTTGTTGCACTGTGGTGGTTACTGGACATGTCACAGTCACTGGGGTCGTGTTGTTGTTGTATGCACTTGTCGTCCATGCAAAGGTCCTGGTATGGGATTCCCGGGCGGGGGTGGGAGGGGTGCAGCACCCACAGACTCCAGGCGACCTATTCATGTCCACTGAGCGGTGTGTGTGTCCATGGGCGCTGGATCCATGTCGTGTCCTGGTTGTTCGTGCAGTTCCGTCCATGTGGGTGCGATACACAGAGCCCATGCCACTGCCTCCCACGATGCATGCGGTGTTCCTGGATGTGATGGGGAACAGTGTGCATGTCCCGGTCATATCCGATGTCATGGCGATGTCGTTGATGGTGTGGTTACAGTTGCCGGTCGTTTGGTATGGCTGTTGTGGTGGTGACTGGCCAGTCCGTGCGGAAGCTAAGCATGAGTGCGGGGTTGGACATCATAGGTCACTCGGGGAACCTGCATTGTGGTCCGACGTATTTACAGGTTGTCAGGTATGCGATGCCGTCCAGCAGGGCTTCCATGTCATTGGTGGTGTACATGTTTGCCAGCCAATGAAGCGGATGGTGGCTGTCAAGGTGTTGTTCGTAGGTTGTCCCTTGGAGGACCATGATGGGGCATGCTGGGTGACATTCGATGTAGCTGTTATCGATGATCCGTCGTGTGGAGGCACAGTGGTCCCATTTCAGTGCGGGTGCGATGTTGGCCACATACGCCATGCCCCCATAGGCAGAGCAGGCCCTGTCGTGTGCGTCCAGAGGGAGGAGTAGTGGTAGCAGGTCCGCCTTCAGACATGCCGGGTTGGAGAGGCATATCTCGACGGGATGCTGGTAGGGACACCTCCGACAGTAGAAGACGGGCATGACGCAGCTGAACAATGTGATGCGGTAAGTCAGTCGGTAACTTACGTTCAGCAGGGACAGGAGATCGCATCCCAATGTATGGCACAGGTTGGTTTTGTACAGCTCTGTGTAGTCGTAGGGAGACAGGACTTGTGTTCTGTTGGCTTGTTTGGAGGACACGGGCCCTCTTCCCACATGCTTCTCAGACAGTTCAAGGTCAGTGCTGTGTGACTCCTTCCAATTAACTTGCATGTGGCCGACATGGGGAGTGTTTTCTTCTTTCTTCCCCGTCCGTTGTGTGCTTCTGTGATATGCGCTATCTGCCCTGTGGTCGGTCTCCTCGGCATGCCTGTGTTGGTCTATTCTTGGACAATGGCTGTATTCACCGGCTTCTGTCGTAGGGCTGTGGTTTCGGAGTTGGAATGGAAGGTCATTCAGTGCTGTCTGCTCTCCCTTGTGTGGGCGGCAGGCTGCCTTTCCGCTCTGCGTTGGGCCTTGTGTGTGAATGTTATTCTTGGGCCACCTGTTGTCGGTCCCCGGGCTCTTTGGTGTTCCGTTTATATGTCTTGTTCATATGTGCAGGGTGGTATGGGTGTTTCTGTGTGGTACTGGCGTTCCTCTTCCCGAAGGGGCCCTGCTTCTCCTAGTTGGTGTTGCCGCCGCTGTGTGCTACGCCATGTTTGTTACACTGGGGTGTGTCCTGCTGTTGCGTGTCTTCACTGATATGTGTGCGTCGGTTGTGTGGCGTTGGGTGTTGTCCGTGAATTGGGCGTTGAGGACATGTCTGTGGCCGGCCTGTCACGTGTCATGTGCGTTCGGGGTGGGGCTGATGTGTGTGCTGCTTGGTTGTGTCCCTGTGTCTGTGTGCGACGCATGCATGGCGCTGCGGTTGGCCTCTGCGTTGTGCGCATGTGTGGCGGCGTCATCGGCGCTTTGGGGCCATGACGGGGTGGTTGGTTCCTAGTCCCAGGTGGTGTGTACACATGTGTTCTGCGATGTTACGATTTGGCCTGTGTGTCATATGTGGATGCGATGGTGGATGTGTAGTGTACACGCGCTGGTGGGGGGTTGTCCGCTTTTTCCGCCCTTGCACTGTGTGCGCTGTTTGCGTGCACTTGTTGTGTGTGTGCCTACCTGCGTCTCCGCGGTACGTTTCGTCCTTGGTTGTGCATCAGCAGGAGCATGGGGACGGCCTGCAGTGCTGTATTCATGCTCGGGGGAGCTGCTTCTTCGTTGTCCGTGCTCGGCGTCCGTGTTACCGCTTCGGTTTGTCGTACGGTATCTCTTGGCCGTGGGAGCCGTTTGTTTGCGGCATCGTAATTTATGCGCCGGGCGGGACGTGTTTGGTCGGACGGTGTGTGTCAGTTAGCTGCGCCGCTACATGTACGGGCGCACTTTGATGGCGGACGGTGTTGCTGGCTTGCCGGCGGTGTTTGGCCTACTTTTCGCATCGTAATTGGGCGGGCGTGTGGACTGCTGCGTGCCGGCGGTAACTGGTGGTTTTTGCATCCGCCAACACGGCGGTGGTGCTTCCGCCCGCCAATGTAATGTGCCCCTAAATAACTAAATTTTATTTAATACCCACCCTTTTCCCCTTTAAAAGTAAAAACAAAACACAAAAAAATAAACATTTACCCAAAATAAATATCAAATAATTAACATTAATTAACAACTATATATTAATTAATTAAACACAAATTACTTCCCACCCTTTACTCCTATAAACACCACAACATACACATAAAATTATTTACACAATTACCATAATTAATTACCAATTAATTAATCAAAATTAATTAACAACTAATTATTGATTCAGCAATTAAAAATAATTTAGTTCCCACCCTTCCCACCCTTTACACCTATAAAAACTACCACACACAAATTTAATTGATTACACAATTACTAAAATTAATTACAAATGTATTAATTAAAATTAATTAACAACCAATTATTAATTCATTAATTAACAATTAATTTCTTCCCATTTACACTTATAAACACCACAACACACACCTAAAATTAATTACACAATTACCATAATTAATTACCAATTAATTAATTAAAATTAATTAACAACCAATTTATTAATTATTTAATAATACATTAATTTACACATTTAACACTATAACATCTCAATTAAACAAATATTAATAAATAAAAATTAATCAATAAATTAAATATAATTAAATTACTTCCCACCCTATTCCCCTACAAACCCACAACCCGCTACGGAACTAAACAATGCAAAAATAAAATTTAAAAAAATTAATACATTTAATATCATTAAATTACTTCCCACCCTACTACCCTATAAACCCAAAACCCGCTACGGAACTAAAAACACAAAATTCAAATAAAAAAAATTAAAAAGTGAATATAATTAAATTACTTCCCACCCTATTCCCCTATAAACCCACAACCCGCTACGGTACTAAAAGCGCAAAATTCCAATAAAAAAAAATTAATAACTACTAAAAATGTAACACATATATTAAAAATACAAATAAATCTTATACAAAAAAACATACATCGCATACATATAAAATATATACTAAAATACATAACAATAATAAAACACAATATTTTTAACAACTATATTTTTGCAAACAATGTTAAATACTTCGATATTTTTAAAAACAATATTTCTTACCTTAAGTCAATATTCTTGACCACGATATTCTTGCTGTCGATATTCCTGACCCACGATATTATTGACTCGATATTTGTGCAACTCGATATTTTGTACTCGATATTCTGTCTATGCACTGTGGTGGAAGTCGAGAGATGGCGGGAAAAGTAATATTAAATAAATAAATAAATAAAACCACTTACCTTGCCCTCGCCGCATCGCCGACTTGACGATGTGGCACGCGCAAGGCAAGTGGTTTTATTTATTTATTTAATATTACTTTTCCCATCATCTGTCAACTTCCACCGCCGCCCACCCCGCTCCGCCTCACCGCTCTTACCTGTGCGTGCCGCTACTGGTAGACTCTATTCACTGCCATAACACCAAAAATAAGATGAGGTGAGGTGAGTTGAGGGTCATTACGAAAAACCAACAGCTTCTTTTTTATCACTAACAACAGCTGTGAAAAATATGCAGAACCTACTCCTTACTTCTTTAACCAATGGGCTTTTCATATTATGTTTGTTACAAAGTTATGATTCGCTGTGATTGTGGTGGCAATGTAGACTTGCATGTGAAGCCACACTAATTTGCAGGATGTCGATGGTTATTCATGCACAGGTGTTCATATATTTCATATGATATTGAGAGAAGCAATATAGGGGCTGATTACGATGGCGGGCGGACTTGATCCGCCCGCCATCGTAGCGGTGTTTGGAACCGACCGCCATGCATGCGGCGGTCCCGCCTACCCGATTAGGATGGGACCGCCACCGCTGCGGTCTGATTCCACACCGTTAACATTGCAGCGGTGACTGCTGACAGCAGCACCGCCGCGATGTCTAAAAGAGCATGTTGTGCATATCACTGCACTAAGGGGTCGATTCCGATCCCGGTCGGAGGCGCACCTAATACCATTCGGTCGGGAAAAAATCCAGGCAAATGCCTGTTTCCCGACCGATCCGCACATACGTCCGAACGAGCAAGTACGATGCGCACAACTGCCCAAATCCCGACCCAGTCGTACTCACCCAATACAGGACCTGAACTCAGACCGAGGCGGATCCGGAATCGTAGAATCGAGCCGCACGGAAGAAAAAATGCAGCCCCGTCCGGCCGGACAAGTACGATGCGCTTCCTGTATGCGCCGAACCCGTCGCTACGCACGGCAAAGCATCCGGTCGAGGCGCACATAAGCTCCGATTCGCGCCACAACACGATCCACGGCTACGAGACGAACACGCCAGCGACGAGGACGAGGCGAAGCAAAGAGAAAGACGAACGAGACGAACCAACCATGAATCCCTTCGTGCCGATCCTACCAATATTCTACCTCTATTACCGGAACAGGCACGGACACGTACGGCGCAGAAGGTAAGTCAGACACCAACAACAAAAACAAACTACACGTACCCGACACATCACACACAGAGGGATGCAGAAATACCTACACCAGCAACAGCAGCACCATAGGGGCGGGATGGCCCTCACCAATGCACACATACACATAGGGGCCTGTATGCCTACCACTACTACCACCCCTACCCATGGGGGGCTGGATGCCTGCCACTACTACCACCTCTACCCATGGGGGGCTGGATGCCTGTCACTACTACCACCCTTACCCAGGGGGTGCCAGATGCCTACCACTACTACCACCCTTACCCAGGGGGTGCCAGATGCCTACCACTACTACCACCCTTACCCAGGGGGTGCCAGATGCCTACCACTACTACCACCTCTACCCATGGGGGGCTGGATGCCTACCACCACTACCACCTTTACCCAGGGGGTGCCAGATGCCTACCACTACTACCACCCTTACCCAGGGGGTGCCAGATGCCTACCACTACTACCACCTCTACCCATGGGGGGCTGGATGCCTACCACCACTACCACCCTTACCCAGGGGGTGCCAGATGCCTACCACTACTACCACCCTTACCCAGGGGGTGCCAGAAGCCTACCACTACTACCACCTCTACCCATGGGGGGCTGGATGCCTGTCACTACTACCACCCCTACCCATGGGGGGCTGGATGCCTGTCACTACTACCACCTCTACCCATGGGGGGCTGGATGCCTGTCACTACTACCACCCTTACCCAGGGGATGCCAGATGCCTACCACTACTACCACCCTTACCCAGGGGGTGCCAGATGCCTACCACTACTACCACCCTTACCCAGGGGTGCCAGATGACTACCACTACTACCACCTCTACCCATGGGGGGCTGGATGCCTACCACCACTACCACCTTTACCCAGGGGGTGCCAGATGCCTACCACTACTACCACCCTTACCCAGGAGGTGCCAGATGCCTACCACTACTACCACCTCTACCCATGGGGGGCTGGATGCCTACCACCACTACCACCCTTACCCAGGCAGGTGCCAGATGCCTACCACTACTACCACCCAAACCCAGGGGGTGCCAGAAGCCTACCACTACTACCACCTCTACCCATGGGGGGCTGGATGCCTGTCACTACTGCCACCCCTACCCATGGGGGGCTGGATGCCTGTCACTACTACCACCTCTACCCATGGGGGGCTGGATGCCTGTCACAACTACCACCCTTACCCAGGGGGTGCCAGATGCCTACCACTACTACCACCCTTACCCAGGGGGTGCCAGATGCCTACCACTACTACCACCCTTACCCATGGGGGGCTGGATGCCTACCACTACTACCACCTCTACCCATGGGGGGCTGGATGCCTGTCACTACTACCACCCTTACCCAGGGGGTGCCAGATGCCTACCACTACTACCACCTATACCCATGGGGGGCTGGATGCCTGTCACTACTACCACCTCTACCCATGGGGGGCTGGATGCCTGTCACTACTACCACCCTTACCCAGGGGGTGCCAGATGCCTACCACTACTACCACCTCTACACATGGGGGGCTGGATGCCTGTCACTACTACCACCTCTACCCATGGGGGGCTGGATGCCTACCACCAACACCACCCCCACTCATAGGATGGACAATGCATGACACAACCAGCACTCCACAACCTAGGGAATGCAAGAAAAAGACATCCCCCCAACACCATGACAAGCGTGTGTAGACTGTGTCAAATGCCTACAACACTGAACATGACTTTGAACATACAATGTGACCCCCTATCACATGTGCCACACATATATGTGTGTGGCCCCCACAATGCAAGCAGGCCATGACCATTGTGGCAATGGGGATCAAAACCCCATCATCACAGTGAGCAAAATGTAAGTGTGGGGGCCCATAGCTGAAGCACATTCAGAACATTGTGGCAATGGGGTCTAAACCCCCATCATCACAGTGACCAAAAGGTAAGTGTGGGGTCCATAGCTGAAGCACATTTTGAACATTGTGGCAATGGGGTCCAAACCCCCATCATCACAGTGACCAAAATGCAAGTGTTGACAAAGAAAAAGCTGCAACTGCCAAACTGCATGGATGATTCCTGGTCACAGAACATAAAACACATCAGTGGCAAAGTAGTGCATGTGTCCCATTGCAACATAGATTGGGGAGGCAAATACTGCAGTGCAAATAAGACATACCTTTAGCCATGTGCAGACAAACAACACCCATGGGGGCTGACACTGTCAACATTCATCAATGACACAATGACAGAAGTGACCATCAGAATGCAGACCCACATATTTGCACCAATGGGCACACAAATGCAGATACCCTGTGGAGACTGTAGATGTGAGGTGAACAGATACCATACCATGGCAGCAATGGGACACACAAACCATGATCATTGTGCTGACCGATGACCTAGGAGTCCCAGGGACAGCAGGGGAAACCCACCAAACAACATACAGCCAATGGCACACCAAAGATATGCCAATGCAGTGGTGCAGATGCACAAACACAAACAGGCAGACCCACACTGCACATCAAACACAACAGGTGAGGGGGGGGTGCCAGTGTCCCCAGGCAACCACACAACACATGAGGAGGCCTGAATACCAATTACACCGATGAGCATACAGTGCCTCACAAAGGTAACTCATGGATCCAAATCCCCTATGTGGCCAATCAGGCATTGTCAGATGAGAGGGAGCACAAATCACACATGTTACACAAGCATGTAGGAACAGCAACTGACACAGCAAGACACAGACACACCACAGCACTACCCCCAGGGCCCCCACAATGTGGTGACCCTGGGCTGCATTACAATCCCACTGTGATGACAAAGCTAAATGTCGTTCACACTGTGAACCACAGTCATGTGTCCTGAGCAACAAACTACCATCACACCTACACAAGCACAAATCAATCAGCACGGCCAGTAAGCCAAGGCCAACATGGAGGCAGGGGTCTAGCCGGGCAACAACTCTCATCTGCACACACTCAACACCACACACCTCGACCTCCAACAATGTGCAGCAGTGAAGCACACATGCCACATGCACACCATGACAATCCCAGGGTGGTGGGTGGGAACCAAGGTGCAGAAACACATCACACATGGCCACTCAACAAGACTCCTGAATGTCTGACACACTGCACACTACGCTGTACATGGACATGACGGCAATACCACACCAACCAATGGGATCCCAGATACAGTCACACACCAATGAAGAAGCCAAGGTCACCCACAAAGAACACACATAGACAACTACCAACATTGCAGTCCGGACCCTGAGGAGTGCCAGCAGTCACACACACAACGTGTCACAATCACTGAAAGATAACACAAACTGGAAATCACATGACAGGTGTAAACAACAAGTGCCAAGGGGAATCCTGACTGTGACCCATCTGCATCTGCACACAAACTCAGCCCTGACAGCAAACACACCTATGGGTGACACCCTGATGACCAGTAATGTGCCATGCACCCACATCACAGAGAATCCAGGGAGAAGACTTGGGGGAACATAGGTCAACTCAGCAAGCATCACAAACAGGTACAACACTAGGGATCCCAGCATGCACAGCAAAACGGAAGTGAACACACAGACATGCTCATACAACACACACCTTGGGCGCAGGCAATGTCACAGGAGTACACACTGCCATGAGGGGACTCCACTCCTGTGTGAGGAAAGCTGTGCCATATGTTGCCTCAGTAGGGCTCCATCATGTCAGCTGAGCACTTGGTCACACAGTCAACAATTAGCACCAAATGAAGGCTCCCGTCACATCAGCCTGGTCATGGGAGTGCCAACGAAATCATCAGCACAGATCCAACACACTTGTATAGCAATGTTGCACTGACAACACAGATGAGTCCTTCCCCATTGATGCCCAAACCTGCATGTCCAGTGGAGATGGCCACACGGTCAGGGAAGTAGACTAATTGAACAATGGCAGGCACAACAGATGTGCAGGGGTGGAAGCCACAGATGTGAAATTGCTAATGTAAGTAGGAAATCCCATTGCCAAATATTGAACACATGACACCCTCAGATGCTGCTAAGGATGACATGGATACACCACAGGATAGGACACATTCCCCCTGGACCACATGTGTTCCTGCACAGTAACACTTCATTATCATGAGACCAAATATCACCATCACTGCAGCAAGGGCATGGTTAGCATCATCAACAACATGTACATCAGAAGCAAAAGCACTAGAGAACAGAAAGGTGCTTTATTCAGCATATGTGGGTCTAACAGTTGATGTCCAGCAAAAAATTAACAAAGGCCAATGGCCAGTCCAACATGAAAGTCAAAACAGGGTGACAGTGGCAGATGTCACCCTACGCATGCCTGCACTGATGAAAACCAGGGACAATCCCCTCAGAGGGGCATACGGGGGGGCAGGCCAGCCACCGCAGGGACAGGATCATGGCTCACCAGAAGGAGGCAGGGAAGGGGTGGTGGGTGCTGGAGAGCCACTGACAACTGCAGTGGAGGTGTCTGACATGGTGTGTGCCGGCACAAGTGGGGGCATGACTCTGATGGTGTGGGTGCCGGCAAGACTGCAGGGGACCGTGCAGATGGAGTGGACAGGTTCCCCACTGCAGTGCCCAAGTCAGACAGGGTGGTAGTGGACTCCACTGCAGTGCCTACCTCCAGGGGAGGAGAATGGGGATCAGGTAAGGTGGGCAGGACAGAGGGGGAGGACACCGTCTCCACACCAGTGGCACAGACAAGCGCAGCGGGGGGTGTGGGGCCGGAAGAGCAAGTGGCAGGGGGAGAAGGCCTGATCTTTTTGGGGATGGTGTATCTGTGGGTGGGGGAACATGGGGCAGGGTGTGGTGGGGGCACCTGTGGAGTGGGGGCCTGAGGGATGGAGGAAGGAGACTTGGTGCCTGAGCTGCAGGGCGGCGGCGGGGTCTTGCTCTTCCGGGTCCAGGGGGACTTGCGGATGGGGGCGTCAGTCGGTCTGCGCCTGGGGGAGGGTGTCCGGTGGCGAGGGGCACTCCGCTCCGTGTGGGTGGGCTTCCTCTTCCCCCTGAATGCTGTATCAGTTGGATCGGAGGGGAAGAGGCCGAGGTCACTGAGGAAGAGCCACTGGGTCTTTGGGGTTGCAGGTGAGGCAACGGAGGGGGCTTTGGAGGGAGAGGCAACTGTGGACTGCGCAGTGCTCGTGGATGCGTGTGTGTGTGACTGGGCCCCATCCCCTGTGAGTGTGGTTTCAGTCCCCTGACTGTGCGTGCGTGTGCGTCTTGTCTGTGGCGTGTGTGTGTGCTGCTCGTGTCTGTGCTGGTGTGTGCCGGTGCCGGTGTGTGTGTGCTTGGGACAGGTAAGGTGCTGGGGAGTGTGGATGGGGCAGAGACAGGAGGGGTGAGGGACTGTTGGAGGAGGGACACTGCTGCCGTCAGGGAGGAGTCCATGGACCTATTGCCCCTCTGTAGGGCAGACATGCCCGATGAGATGCCCTCCATGAACGACACCAGCTGAGTCAACAGAGTGGTGTGTGCATGGAGGACACTCAGCATCGCTATCTGCCCTACATGGAGCTGGCGAAGGAGGTACACAGACTCCTCACTCAGGGCAGCAGGGGACACAGGGGCAGGGGGTGCGGTGCCTGGCCCGAAGGAGACACGCGTCCCGAACATGGGAGCCTCCACGGACCTTGGGAATGGGAGCCGATGGGAGGGCGGTGGTGGTGGTGGTGGCGGGGACAGCAACACTAGCTGGGGTGTGGTGGCTGCTGACACCCGCCTCCATAAGGAAGTCATCCTCCGAGCTGCTGTGGTCCTCAGCTGAGGTGGATGGTGCTGAGGACTCCTCGGTGTGGCTCCCCTCGCCCTCCGTGCCACTGGGTCCCTCCGACCACTCCTCGGCTGCTGACCCAGTCTGGCTCTGCGGCTCCTCCTGGTCCGTGGAGCTGTCCCCTCCTGTGGCCGTGGATGTATCTGCAAACAATAGGGAAACAGACAGACATCAGTCACCTGCACCGAACGCACACACCACAGTAAGTACAGCACAATACAGAGCAAGGCCTGGCATCCTTAGTTGAACATTGCTAAAATTGCCCAAACAGAATAGGAGAAGCCAATTGTCAGTATGATCGTCAACCATGGCACTCACATCCCACCTGGCCTTGCACCCATCTGTCTGGCGTCCGTTGGCTGGCAATACCCCAGTGTGGACACATGCACCACCTACACAGTAGTTGGACGGTGCAGAGAACACGGTGAAGCATGTGAACATGCACACATCACAACTCTTGCCACTGAGTCAGTACAGGTGCCCGGATGAAAGTGATGCCCAGAGTCAGATATATGAAATGCATGTGATGCATACCAGCGACAGACACCATGATGCACCCATGTGCTGATAGCCATTGCCACTATGGTGTGCATGTAGCACATGTCACTCCCCTGCAGGATCACTCATAGGAAGTCACATGCCATGGCACAGGCATGCCTGCTAAGTCATACATCACTGTCTCCAGTCACATGGGCAGGGCAGCCACACAACAACAGTCTGCACTGTGTCACAATACTAGGTCATGGGGAATGCAAGTCCTGGAGCTGAACAAGTGCACATGTACATCCCCCACACACCACATCATCTGAACCCTTATCTGTCCAGGTCATACTGATTGGACATATGGGTGACCTGTAACACAAGCCTCTGAACCTGAGCACCTCACAATCTGCTGTGAATGGGAAACAGCTGCATGGACTTCACATTCGCATACCCCAGTCTGCACGGTCAGGTGTTCAAACACCTATGTGTCACACAAGTATCGTCTCCTATGGTCACATCTCCGGTGGCATGCTGAGCCCCAACCGATAAACACCCCAGCAGTCCTGACATCGAAGCCACAGCACACTGACACAGAGGCTGACACCTGAGGGGACATATCACTGAGCACAATGTGTCAGCTGATACACGGGAGTGGGAGTACAGAGTGCATTGCATGGCCTGGAGTAGGCATGACTGTCCGGCCCCACATGAATGAGGGATGAACCCTGGACAGTAGGCAGCTGGCTAAGTATGTGTGACACACGTAACATACACACTCCTGGGGCCCAAACATTGTTCCCACCCGCAGCTTGGGTGTGTGCCAGTTACCCCAGGCACATGTGGTGGATCAGCTCAGCAATTGGACCACATATCAAAGTAACACGCAGATTACATGTCAGAACACAGGCATTGTGTAAGCAATGGACCCACCCATGATGCCCACCACAGTTAGGGGAACAGATGCTGTCCCCCACCTTGAGTCAAGCAAACTGCAAGGACACAGTACCCAAGTGACACAATTCCCTGACTGCAAGGGCCACACCTGGGTATCAGATGAGGAGTGGGCAGTGCACAATCGAGGGACATGGGTCCTGGACCACATGACTGATGTGCTGTGGAAGTTTAACCAGGCCAGAGGAGGGCACATAGCATGGCAGACAAAGTACACAATGTAGTCATGGACTCACCCCCTCCGTGCTGCTCCCTGGCCTTCAGCTGCCCATCCAGATCAGGGAAGACCACCGCCAGGATCCTGAGCATGTGGGGGTCAGGGTCCGGTGTCCGCCCCTCCTGCGAGGAGGCGACAGCTTCAGCTGGACCCGTGCGATCCTCCGGGTCCAGCCCCGAAGGTCCTGCCACCTCTTCTGGCAGTTGCGGATCCGGCGCTTGTAGTCCCCCACGGATCTCACTGCCCGGACGATGGTCAGCCATATCTTCTGCTTCTGGTGGGCATCAACCTGTGAGGATGACAAAGTGAGAATGCTATTACTACACATGCAACATATCCGTGCATTACACAGTTGTGTATACATGTCTCAATCACAGGGGCACATGATGTACACAGGCAGTGCAACGATGGCCATGGACAGTATGCCAGCAGTTACTACATGGTATCATTGCCTGGGAAGTAAAACCTTGTTTAAATGCACTGTCACTGCACTATACCTGTCCAGTGCATGTAACTACACACTATGGGGGGTGACAACTACTCAGTGAGCCTGCTAGCCAGTGGCGTGCAGACTGTTAGCCTTGCTAGTCAGACAACATGCACATTTAGGAAGGCAGTGGACAGAACACTCACCTGCTCCCCTGCTTTCCCATACAGCTTGCTGTACTGTGGAAGGAGGCTGTCCAGCAGGGCCTGGTTCTCCTTAGTGCTGAAGGCTGGGGCTCTCTCCACAGTACGTGCCATTGCAGGATCCAGAGGGTGCAGATACAGCAGCAGTGGTGGTGGCAGATGTCGTCCTGGAGCATGTAGTGCAGGCAAGTGAGCTCTCAGGGGAACAGCCAGCATTATATGTGTGCTGCAGAGGCAGTTACTGTCCCATGTGTCCAAAGTGATAGGTCCAAGTCGTTAGCATCTTCTGAATCTGGCCAATCCATGGAATTGCACCACTTACACACGCCCACTGCATCCTTCAAAAGTTCAACTTCATGACACCCATGAATTTGCAACATTGTTGTGGGTGACCAACTGAATTTCCAGCATCAGACTCGTTCAAGATTTGAAAACGCGTCCGTTGCCAGGCCAGGCCATAGCCAATGGGTGCACACCGATCGGTCCATTGCTGTTCAACGCGTACCTAGGATACAACGCGTACCCGCACACATTGAATGCAATGGGCCGGCCGGGCACACCGATCGGTCCATTGCTGTTCAATGCGTACCTAGGATACAACGCGTACCCGCACACATTGAATGCAATGGGCCGGCCGGGCACACCGATCGGTCCATTGCTGTTCAACGCGTACCCGCTCACATTGAATGCAATGGGCCGGCTGGGCACACCGATCGGTCCATTGCTGTTCAACGCGTACCAGCACACATTGAATGCAATGGCCAATGTGTGCGCAACGATCAGTCCATTGCTGTCCAACGCGTATTGCGAATACAACGCGTACCAGCACACATTGAATGCAATGGCCAATGTGTGCGCACCGATCGGTCCATTGCTGTCCAACGCATATTGCGAATACAACGCGTACCAGCACACATTGAATGCAATGGCCAATGTGTGCGCACCGATCGGTCCATTGCTGTCCAACGCGTCCCTGTACATGTCACTGGCATATGTCACCATGCCTGTCACAGGTGAACATATGCCAGCCACATATACTTCCCAGGGAGTGAGGGGCACACCTACAACACCACAGCCTGTCCAAACTGTATCCTAAGGCAGGTAAGGCTGCATTACCTATTCCGTGTATAGGGGTGAACATGTTGTTCTGTGGGTGTCACTTGGGGCAGCCACCCCCAGGCTGTGCACGTGTTCACGGGGACAGTATCCTTGGTGTTTCGTGTACATGACCACTGTGATGTGCAACTGTTCATATCTGAGCATGTGGCATGGTCACATTTCACGGTGGTGTATGTGTATGTCATGTCACATGCCCCCTGAGTCCCATGTGGGACGGTATGTTTAACCCAGGGTGACCCATTGGCACAATAGTGATGGTCCTCCACAGTCTGTGTGCATGTTGTGTTTAAAATGTCTCGGATTTCATGTGCACAATGGGAGACAGTCTCCACATCCACGTTGTTTGTGCATGGACTTTGATGTTGTGCGTGTGTGTGTCACAGACGTCACAGCCGAGGCAACAGGGACCACTACCTGTGGGGGTCATGGTTGTTTTGCTGTGGTGTATACATGATACGCCATGTCATGCCAGTGTCCATGTGGCAATACAGGGTCCCTGGGAATCTACCTGTCGTTGAGCTGTGATGCCTGGGGCACATCTGTCCTCACATGTCACTGTGGGGTTTGTTTGTAACGTGGCAGCAGGAGATGGGAAATGTGACACGTCCTCATGATACCCAATGGCACAACCTGGGACTTATTGATGCCACTTGTTGAACTGTGATGTTGGCCATGTATGTGCCATACATGTCCTTACGGAACTGCACACATCATGTACTTGTGCCTCATAATGATGTATCGTGTGATATTGAGTGTGTACAATGCCACATATGTGGGGTGAGTGACAATCTTTCTTTCTTCACCTATGCACTGCAGGGCACCAGCTGTCCATAGACCATTCCCTGACCTGGCAACGATGGTGGAACGTGACAGCATCCGACGGTACTGCTTCACCAGGCAGCTGATTGATGATTTGGCAGTGTGCTTGGCACCACACCTGCAACCTGGCCGGCCGTACCCTACAGCGCTGACCCCCAAGGTGAAGGTGATGGCAGCCCTACACTTCTTTGCCACCGGTACCTTTCAACACACTCTGGCGACTGCTGGTGGGATGTCACAGACCATGTTCAGCTGTGTGCTCCGCGATGTATTGGAGGCTATGTTGATATACCTGAACCAGTACATCTATTTCCCTAGACTCCAGCAACTCACTGACGTGAAGAGTGACTTCTATGCCCTGGGGAGGATGCCGCATGTCATTGGCTCCATTGATGGGACACATGTGGCTTTGGTACCACCACAGGCCCAGGAGCAGGCATACAAGAACCGCAAGCACTACCACTCGGTCAATGCACTGGTGGTCTGTCTTGCAGATATGACCATCTCACACGTGTGTGTCCGTTTCCCCGGTTCTGCACACGATGCCTACGTGATGAGGAGTAGTCGCATCCCGAGGATGATGTCACAGATGCGGAACCAGCGTGCCTGGCTTGTTGGTGTGTACTGACTTTGTACCATTGTGTGTGTTCTGCAATGTAGTGTTCCACCCTCTTTTCCAACTCAGCTAATGTGCAATTGTCTGTATGTAGGTGACTCCGGATATCCCAACATGCCGTGGTTGCTGACCCCCCTCAGGAACACTGTGACACCAGCCCAGATGCGCTACAATGAGGCACATGGTCGGACGAGGAGAGTGATTGAGCGGTCATTTGGTCTCCTGAAGAGCCGCTTCCGCTGCCTGGACAAGACAGGAGGGTCCCTCCCATATGCCCCGGCAAAGGTGTGCAAGATTGTCATCGTCTGCTGCATGCTACACAACCTGGCAGTGCGGAAGGAGTTGCCTCTCATCCTGGATGACGATGACCAACGTCCGCCACCTGTGGAGGATCCTGGCCTGGACCACGATGCCAGTGATGATGATGATGATGATGATGGTGATGTCCGCACACAGCTCATCACCAACTTCTTCAGCTGAATGTAAGTATCCAGAGATGTCATGTAACTGATGTGAGTTTGCATGATATGTGTTGGTGGTGCTCTGCTGCTGTTTGAGTGTGTCCATGTGCTACATGACTGTATGCGTGTAGCGATGTGTCCTTACAGGTAGTCTGTACTCCCCAACAGTGTTGACATGCTAACTTGGTTCTGGGTGGGTATCTTGTGACATGTATTGGGCATGAGTATTGCAGTTCTGTCCTGTTCTTCAGTGCTTTTGACTGTGTGTCATTTCTGTCCTTCACAGGGTACTTTCAGAGTCGTTTGGTCAACTGTGATCCCCGACACCGTGATTCGACTTCCAGGGTGGTAACTGTTGTGTCCCTACAGGTGATGTGCACCACACCCATGGACTTCCTTCCTTCTACACTTGTTGACTGTGTGCCCGCTGCCAGGTGGGATTACCTTGCATCTGTGGTGGTTACAACATGTTGCAAATGTGTAATAAACCTGTGCTTCACTTTGTGATGTGCGTTGTCTGTGGTCACATATCTGACTGACATTTGCTTACTGCACCAGTGGGCTAGTTAACACAGACTGTGAATAGGTGTTGGTTCTGTGCAATGCAACGTATTTCCTGGCAACATCAGTGTAGGTGATGAGTCAGATGGCCATGGTGTGTATGTGTTGTGTAGCCCTGGTGGTGTGCCTCCCTCATCTGTGTGACGTCGCCATGACTCACATGCCGGTGTTGTACTTGCTGTAGCAGTTAGAATGCACAGTGTCATTTCCCAGATCATCATCGCCACTTCAGAGACAACGTAGGAATCACAACAGAGGCAAGTATGGTGTATTAGTGAGTTTATTGACATACATGTGTGAGTATAGTGCACAGGATGGTGGGTGCTGTACATTGTGATTGTAATCAAAAGTTCCTAGATGATTTGGAAGTCCTGGTAGCAGAAATGTCCAGAGTAAAGTCAACAGTCATCTGAGACATTGGTCCAACTTGAGCTCCCCATGTCATGTGGGAGAGTTGTGTTGCAGTCAACAGGGTGAACAGTTTGCGCACAAAGGTGATTATCCAGAACAGGTTTTGGCTTCCTGGGGGTTGCACATGGCCATCGGCCTCTCACTTGCCCCTCCTCGGACGGCCCCTCTTCTTTTGGGGGGGACCCTCAAGTGCAGGCTGCTGCGGTGCAGGGGGCTCTCCGCCAGAGTCATCCTCCCTCCCTGTGGCAGTTGCAGTTGCTTCAGCACCAGATGTTGTGGGCACACTGGGAGGTGTTGACTGGTTGCTGTTCATCTGGCGGAGGCATTGTAATATGTCCCTATGCACCGCCGTCATCTCTTGCAGTGTGTCCCACTTGGACTCCACGCGGGACATGTGTGAGTCCAAGCGGGTATGATGGGCAGCCTGCTGCTGTTTAATGTCCCTGAGGAGCCCCACTACCTGGCTGAGCTCTCCGGTGCTGGACTGGTACGCATCGGCTATGCGTGCCAGTTGTGGGTCATCATGCAGTCCAGACCCCTCTGCAAGCAGCGACCTATGTCTCCCACCCCTCCCACCACCCCTGGCGACACGTGCAGTACCTGAGGTGGCACGCACAGGTGACCCTGGGCCCCCTTGGGGGTTGTTGGTGGTGTTGGTGTCCATGGCCCCACGTTGGTCCAGGGTCCCTGTGCTGGTGGTGGTGGTGCTCCTTGGTCTTTCCATGTCGGCAGGGGTGGTATGTGTGTTGACAGTCGTTGGAGGGGTGGGTGCAGGGGGTGCAGCTGGTGGTCCTGCTGGTGCTGCATGATGACTTGCTCCGGAGGTGCCAGGTTGGTCTTCTTCATCCGAGGAGGGCAGAGGCTGTTCCACACCAGTGAGCTCCGTATCCTCTTGAGCCTGGGACGGGGACTCCTCAGCGTCTGCTGCTGTGTCCCCATCATCACCTGTTTTTGGGAGACACACACAATGTATGTTATGTTTCTGCAGGCATCAATGGTTGACACACCTGACAGTTGTGACTGTGCCTCTGGATGCGGGCCTGTACATTGCATTGTCCTAAGTTGTCACAGTCAGGGGTTGATATTGGTGTAGAACATTGTCCTGCATTATTTGGGCATTTCTATGTGAATGTTGGGGTGTGTACATGGTCTGCATAGGTTGTATTTGGTTGACATCCGGCCCTCCTTCCCACCCAGCCCGATATCCCACCATGGAACGTGCTTCCATTGCAGGGAGTGCAATTTGTCTTTCAAGATGTCAGTCAGTGATGTCCTGCTGTTGGTTGGTGCACAGTTGCCAGCAGGGCCTTGTGCTCCCCACAGCAGTAGCCAGTGTCAGCCATCTTGTCAGTTGTTTTCCACTCCCTGTGATGTGGGCATGGTTCATGGTGGTGTTGATGTGCGCATTGTGAGGGTGAGCAATATCTGTGACTACCACTCCCATCATGCTATTGCCTCCACCCCCTTCCCAGCATGCCCATACTTCCTTCCTTTTGAGTGTACTTCACTGTGTGTGGGTGTGACAGCAATGGCAAGATGGCTGACAGTGGTGTCCTGCTGTTGGTTGTTGGCCAGTTCCCAGCATGGCCTTGTGCTCCCCACAACAGAGCACCAGTGTCAGACATCTTTGATGGGGCTTTACACTCTCTGTGAGGTGTGCATGCTTCAGTGTGAGCTTGCTGGGCCATGTGGGGGGGATGTTGAGCTGTGACTACCACTCCCATCATGCTATTGCCTCCACCCCCTTCCCAGCATGCCCATACTTCCTTCCTTTTGAGTGTACTTCACTGTGTGTGGGTGTGACAGCAATGGCAAGATGTCAGTCAGTGGTGTCCTGGTGTTGGTTGGTGCACAGTTCCCAGCAGGGCCTTGTGCTCCCCACAGCAGTAGCCAGTGTCAGCCATCTTGTCAGTTGTTTTCCACTCCCTGTGATGTGTGCATGGTTCAGGGTGGTGTTGATGGGCCAATTGTGAGGCTGACCAATATCTGTGACTACCACTCCCATCATGCTATTGCCTCCACCCCCTTCCCAGCATGCCCATACTTCCTTCCTTTTGAGTGTACTTCACTGTGTGTGGGTGTGACAGCAATGGCAAGATTGCTGACAGTGGTGTCCTGCTGTTGGTTGTTGGCCAGTTCCCAGCATGGCCTTGTGTTCCCCACAACAGAGCACCAGTGTCAGACATCTTTGATGGGGCTTTACACTCTCTGTGAGGTGTGCATGCTTCAGTGTGAGCTTGCTGGGCCATGTGGGGGGATGTTGAGCTGTGACTACCACTCCCATCATGCTATTGCCTCCACCCCCCTTCCCAGCATGCCCATACTTCCTTCCTTTTGAGTGTACTTCACTGTGTGTGGGTGTGACAGCAATGGCAAGATGGCTGACAGAGGTGTCCTGCTGTTGGTTGGTGCCCAGTTCCCAGCATGGCCTCGTGCTCCCCACAACAGAGCACCAGTGTCAGACATCTTTGAAGTGGCTTTTGACTCCCTGTGAGGTGTGCATTCTTGGGTGTGTTCTTGCTGGGCCATGTGGGTGGGGGATGTTGGGCTGTGACTACCACTCCCATCATGCTTTTGCCTCCACCCCCTTCCCAGCATGCCCATGCTTCCTTCCTTTTGACTCAGCTTCCCTGTGGGGTTGTGTGCCTGTGCTGACAAGATGGCTGACAGTGTTATCCTGGGGTTTGTTTTGCTACAAGTCCCATGTGTGTCCCTGTGCTTCACACTGCATGACCCAGGGTTGTGGTTCTTTGTGGGATATTTGATTGGTGTGTGAGGCAATGCTTTCTCCCAGGTGAGTTGTGTATAGTTTGTGTTAGGGGTGTGTGGGTGGAGCTGCTGGTGACTATGGTCAGTGCTGTGAGTCCTCCTTCCCACCCAGCCAGATATCCCACCATGGAACGTGTTTCCATTGCAGGGAGTGCAAGTTGTCTTTCAGGATGTCAGTCAGTGGTGTCCTGCTGTTGGTTGGTGCACAGTTGCCAGCAGGGCCTTGTGCTCCCCACAGCAGTAGCCAGTGTCAGCCATCTTGTCAGTTGTTTTGCACTCCCTGTGATGTGGGCATGGTTCATGGTGGTGTTGATGTGCGCATTGTGAGGGTGGGCAATTTCTGTGACTACGACTCCCATGATGCTATTGGCTACACTGACTTGCCCAGCATACACAGTATTCCTTCCTTTCAGTGAGCTTCCCTGTGAGGTGGTGTTGTGGTGGTGGCTACATGTCTGACTATGTTTGTTGGTTATATTTGTGCCACTGCCTAGCTCTATTTGTTGTTAGGTTTGTACATGTCATAACACAGTTACATTTCACTATGAGCTGGCATGTATTGTGTTTATCTGGCTGACATACACATTTTGGGATGATCTGTTTTGGTTGGTGTGTATTTGCTAAGGGTGCATGGTTTGACTCTCCCCTTGACAGTGATGTGTGTGTATTGTGGCACAATATTGTGTACATTTGTTGTGTACTCACCAGGCTCTGGGATGTTTTCTAGTCCATAGACGCTCACTGGTGGTAGGATGGCCCGCACCTTCTCCTCCCAGGGCCTGAGGTATACTGGTTTGGCAGGAGGGCCACTGCCGGTGTGTTGGCTCACGATGTAGTCCTTCTTCAACAGCTCCTTGACCCTCCTGCGCACGTCATACCACCTGTTCTGGATGTCTACCTTTGTGCGCAAACATGGTGATTGTGCGTTCACCCTGTCGACGATCCTCTCCCACATCTTGGTTTTCTGTGCCATGGGTGTTTGTTGGACCAATGTACCAAACAGCTGTGGCTCTACCCTGAGGATCTCATCTACCAGGACTTTCAATTCACTATCTAGGAACTTGTGATTCTTCTTTGGGGGCATGGTGTTGGGTGGTGCTGGTGTGTGATGTGTGTGTTGGTGTGCAAGTGAGGGTGTGTGAGTGTGTGTTTTGCTGGGTGTATGTGAGGGTGCTATTTGTTGTAGTGCTGCTGGTGTGTGGCTTGTGTGATGGATGAGCTGTGAGTGTGTGTGTGGTTGCTGTCTGTTGGTGTTGAGTGCTGGCAGGTAATTTGAATTTGCAAAGGATCATGGTAGGGATTTGTGTCCTTTATATGGGTGGAGTTGTGGGTGTGTCTTTGTTCCCTGTTTCCCCCAGTATTTATTTGCTTTGTGATTGCTTGTTTGGCCTTTTTTGTGTTTTTTTTTCCTTGGTTCTTTTTGTGCATGTAGGAGACGTTCTTGTGACCGAGTCGGACCCTCCAGTTGTCTCGTGCGAGCCTCTCAGATTCGTTCACGCTGTGTTTGTGCTGTTTTCTGTGCTGCGTACGCGTCGGTCGTGGGGTTTTGGGTTGCTTCGGCTCGCAGTTTTGAATGCGTGTCGGTCGTGCGGCTTGGGCTCCGTGCGACTCGGTCGTGTTTTCCACGTGTTGCATCGTACTTGGCGGGTAGGAGTTCGCGGGTACGTTTCGTTCGGGATTCTTCCTGGTGCGTGTCGGTCGGTTCGATTTGCGTGCTTTTCCGGCCGGATGGCTGTTTTCCGCACGGCTCGGTCGTTCGGCTTGTGTTCCGTACGAGTCGGTCGGATTTAGCACGCTTCTCATCGTACTTTGCGGGTCGGGCTGCACCGGTACGTGTCGGTCGGTATTTTTTCCAGCTTCGAGTCGGTCGGTACGTTTTCCGGCCCAAATCGGAATCGGCCCCTCAGTGGCAGGCACTACACTGTGCCTGCCACATGGTGCAGTGAAATGCAGGGGGGGTACCATGGGTACCCCCCAGTGCACCCACACCTCCCCCCAACACAAGGGGGGCCCGCAACGGGCCCCCAAACCCAATCCCGCCAGCCTTTCCATGGCAGCATCGCCGCCATGGAAAGGCCTCCTAAAACCCACATCCTAATATGGCGGACGGTGCCTACTAGGCACCGCCACCATATTAGTGGCCCTGCTCCGCCCGCCAGGCAATCAGTGCGATTGCCACTGGCGGAAAAGCGGCGGACGGACTTTCCATCCGCGGCGATACCCACCGCCATCCTAATATGGCGGTGGGTAAATCTCAGTTTGATGGCGGAACGATCGCCACCGCCGGCCCGGCGGTGGCGATTGTTCCGCCATCGTAATGAGCCCCTAAGTTCTTGTAATTGCTGAAGACTGACGTCAGTACTCATGCAAATTCAAATACTAATTAACATTGCAGAAATTAGAATCCAATTGAATCCCTATTGCTTGCCTGCCACCGTGAGCACTCCCACATCACATATCAAGGTGATGTGCTACAGCACGTGCACATTTTGAAATTCACTATCAATGTTTTTTATTGAACAGATTAAGAAAATCACAATTGAGGTGCTGTATGAAATGGTAAGGCTGAACCAGACACTAGAGTAATTATATCACTGGCACACTGCTGGGAGTTAACAGCTATTATTTGTCCAGTTCCCTCATTCTGTACCTAACGTTTAGAAAGGGCCTATAAATGCAGGCCAGGCAATCATAAGCGGTTAACACCTCAGGCACATGTTGTGTGGCTATTTTATGTAATAGCCCATTCCCCCACTGTGCTTGGAGCTATCGGCTGCACATCTATTACAATGTAGCATCCTTGGCACACAGTACACTATCAGAAGAAACAACCCTGTTGGCATCTTATCGAAGAGCAGGCGGCCTGTGATGCCACCGGATGCTTAACACACCAGTTTGATATTTTTCCCAGTGTAAAGCATGGTAGCTTATCTTCTGCCATGCAGCCACTGAGCTCAACAGGATGCCTGCGCCTACAGAGAAATGTGTCTGTTTTGTGAGTATCTGAACACAACATATGCTATCCACGTTGAATTATTGCACATAATTGTAGTGAAAGACAAACTTTTACACACATTTACTCTTTCACAGGATGTCACAGTTAAAAGTATGTGTAATGTAGGAGATCATGATTAACAATAGCGACTTACCTCGACTTAAGTATATCTGTTCTGTTGCACACAAGTGACTCTACAAAGGCTGGGTCTATCAGGAAATGTATTCACTGCCACTTTGTGTTGTTCAGGTTTTTTGGATACTAGCGCCAAGACACCAGTTGGTATTAGCACACTCTACAACACCCTATAACATTACATAACATAATATAACATAACATAACATAACAAATACATCTCCTGGCTCTCTTCAGTTGGTCCATCACTGTATATCAATTGAGGTTCCACACCGCACACACAAACTCAACACATTTTAGAGCAGATTTCTAACTCTTTAACTCATGCTTCAGATACTTGGATCACTCGGAGGTCCTGCTCTAACCACAGAAGTAGAAAATATAATCTATGGTAATAATATTGCCTCATGTCAGGGCATATATATAGACTACAAACTGGAATTCAGAGTCAAAACAAACCCTCCACTGGTGGCAGGTCACATGAGTCTGGAATGAATATCCAAAATCAACTAATGGACTGATACTTCACTGCAGCCTCCACTCTGGGAGGTCTGTCACACTAAAACGGCAGTGCTGAGTCAATGATAGGATGATATATGAGGACAGAGATTAAAACCACAATCTAGGATGCCGTTGCCCACAGCTTGTGGTAAAATTGTAGCATGGCGCAAATACATTTGTTATCACAAAACACACAATTTTCCAGGCAGATTGTTGCCCTATATCCTGGTTTCATTACAAAGATGTAGAACATGTCTATGAGATGTCAAACATTTGGTTTCTTTTAACCTTGCAACATCTATAGTCTTCCTGCCCAATGCTTGACTCAGTGCCTATATTTTGTTAAAGCTCCAAAGCTATCTCTTAACATAACACAACATTTTCAAAGAAATATACAATGTGTGTCCCTGAACAGTTAGTGCGTGTATGTGCCTATGCAATGAAATAAGCATAAGTGTATGCTGCAAAACCACCAATTTGTATTAAAGGCCACAGGGGACCACACAGTGAGGTGCAAAGCTCTGCCATGTCTTGTCTGAGTTTTGTATTATTCTGGATATAGCCTGACTGTTCATGGCTGAAATTGCTCAAGATTACTGTCTTTGTTTTATGGAAGATTATGTTTTGTCATGTACATATAATATATCTTCATATATGTTGTCTTCTCTCGATGTCAAGAGTCTGTTCCCAAATCTACTTAGTGCACAAATATGCCCATTTAGCTGAAAATTGGAGCCACTGTGGGCAACCAAAAATCTACAATGTGGAAGTGGAAAAATAGCCATTCCTCTGCAATCACTACAACAGTGAGGACAATCAACGTCCACCATGCTGCTAGGCTGCGGCAGACTATGGACTTCGAGATGGATGAAGAGTCTGCAGAGAGGTAACCCGTTATGTAATGGAGAAGGTGAATCTATGGCATACTTTTAGCTGTTAAAAGTGGAAATCTGACCTGATATCATGTACTACATTGGGAATTACGACCAGAATTGTTTGGAAAATTGAGGAAGTACTGGGAGGACCTCTGCTGCTGTTCTTTTCCAAAAGCAGTGAATATCCTGGGGCAGTAATCCCAGGTCCAAATAATGGCCAGATGTACGAAGAAGCCATTTAGCATTTCTTAACGGACCGAATCACTATTTTGGGCTGTTAAGAAATGCTAAATAGGCTTTTCATATGCACAAAAGCAGAGTCACGGTCGCAAATTGTGATTTCTAACCCATAGAAATCGCATTCTGCAATTACCAAAATAGGAAATTCCAAATTAGGATTTCCTATTTGCAATTTCCTAAGAACGTGTCCAAAGCATTTCCTAAATGCGAAATAGGCATTTAGAAAATACTATTGCTATCGATTCCAATTCGATGGTAACCATGTGCAAAATGGAAAAGGCACCCAAAATGCCCTTTTTGCAGTGCCATGTGTGTGCAATCCCCCGAGAGCATTTGAGCACTTGACATGCAACCACTTTCTTTTTTTTTCAGATGTAAAGGGGTGGCCCTAAGTATGATTGCAATTTCGTATTAGGAAAAAGAAAATTTGGAAATGCAAGACCATTCCTACCAGGGCCAGATGTACATAGCTTTTTCAGGTTTGCAGAATCGGGCTATTTGCGACCTGAAAAAAGCATTTTTCCATGTACTAAACCCGTTTTTGCAATCCAGTTACTATTTACGGATTGCAAAATGGGTTAGCAATTCAATATTAGGAAGGGGCGTCCCTTCCTAATAGCGACTCACAGTGGTACATGTGAAGTTGTGCGACCGAAATACGGTCACAAAACATTCACATTTTACCACCTACTTCAAGAAGGGGTAACCCATCGGGAAGAGGTCCTCAAGGGACCCCTTCCCCTTTGTGAATGGTTGCGAAAACATTTTCTAAGAGCAGTCAGCGGTCCCACGGACCCCTGCCTACTCTTAAGAAATGAAAAGAAATCTTTTCACTTTTTGTTTTCAATGCATCCCATTTTCCTTTAAGGAAAGATGGCTGCATTTCCACAAAAAACTGTTGCTTTATTTAAAAGCAAACACAGACATGGTGGTCTACTGTCTCCAGCAGGTCACCATCCCTGTATTTGTAGCGATTCCCAATGGGTCACAAATTGTGACCTACCTCATGAATATTAAAGAGGTAGGTCAATTGCAACCCACTGGGAATCGCTAACAGTGTAAAACATACTGTTGTACATATCTGTTTGCAATTTCCTAATAGAAAATCACAAAAATTCACTATTAGAAATCGGAAACCCAAGGCTACGTACATCTGATCCACAGGAACGAACAGTTTTGCATTTCCTAAATAGCGATTTCCTAATGGCGATTGCGACTCTATAGGAATCACTATTAGGAAATCGCAATTTTAGTACAATCCATTTTGCATTTTCTGAGTAGCGATTTCATAGGATTTGTTATTTAGGAAATGAAAAATGGAAGTCTTGCTCATATGGGCCTTAGTGGTTGCGATTAACAAATTGCAAATTTTTGCGATTCGCTATTTGGTAATCACACTAATGTACGAAAGTGTGTTACACTTTCTGTGATTCCCAGTGCCTCACAAATAGACTACTTCATGAATATTAATAGGGTAGTTCTCAGTTTACAACCCATTGGGAATTGCAAAAGCTCAGGGATGGTGGCCTGCTGGGGTCAGCAGATCACTATGTCTGTGATTGCGTTTAAATAAAGCAATCTTTATTTAAATGCAGGCTGTTTTCCCTAAAGGAAAACGGGATGCATTTAAAAAGAAAAAAATTAAACTTTGCAGTTTCCGTGAGACAACTGCCTGCTTCTAAAAATCATTTCTTTTCAATTTTCAAAGGGAAGGGGACCAGTGGGACCCCTTCCCATTTTCAAATGGCTTACCATCTCCTTCAAGGAGTAGGTAGGTAAAACATGAATGTTTTGCGACTATAAATCAGTCACAAAACATTTATACATCCCATTCAGTTTCGTATTTGGAAGGGATGCCCTTTAGTGAGGTAAAGGGCCTGGGCCTAGCTCGCTGCGCTGGACAAAACACACTGTGAGAACGGTATTACATTTGGTAGGCCAATGACCTCGAGAGATCATTGGGCAGTTTATTTATAGCCTCGGGCCACGCCTGGCGACATTTCCGGCTTCATGTCAGGCAAACAACAGGATCGCTGACCTGTCACATACAATCTTAACTCAATCCCTTTTTGTATTCTGCCTGTGGATCATCATATAGCATGCAAAGTCTTTGAGCCGAAAGCTCGGGGGGGGGTCATCCCGCAGGCGAAATCTGGTGTGTCGACTTCGGTCACCAAGGCCCCTGGGGGTGTCGTGACAGGCATTGGGGTGGCCTCAACCAGTGTTGGGGGTTGGCCACCCACCTGGGCGTCCAGTCCGGTGTTTCCGTTGTCCCATGGCTTGCTTCCTTCTCCTGCAACTTCGTTCTCTCTAGCCGGGGTTTGGGGTACTCCTTCGACCTCCTTGAACCAGGAGATGTTTCTGGTCACAGTCTCTCCATCCTTCTCCGCTGTCACCATGGTCCCCATGACTTCTGTCACTGTCCAGTGACCAGGTTCGTAAGGGGTCCGGAACTTTCTGCCAGTCCTCCTGTCCTTGATTATTACCTTATCCCCTGGTTGCAGGTCGCGGTGCTTGGATCTTCTCTTGTGTCTGGCGGCCAGGTTCTGCCACTCTCTTCGCTCTTGGGCCTCCTCCTCATTGTGTCTGGGTGGGGTGCAGCCAGGGCACACGGGGATGGTGTCCCGTCATGGCCCGTTAAACATGGGTGTCCAGGCGGCTTGGTGGGTTGTGCTGTGGGGCGTGCCTCTGTAGTCCCGGAGGAACAGCTGCATTTGGCGTTCTGGGTCCGCGCTTTCCGTGACCGCAATTCACAATGTTTTGTTGAGTGTCCGCATAAATCTTTCAATTTTGCCGTTTGCTTATGGCCATTGTGGGGTGATTCGGCGGTGTCGTACTCTGTGGAGTTGCATGAACTCCCGAAACTCCTCCTCTTGAAAGGGGGGCCCATTATCACTCTTGATCTCTGCGGGGCATCCGAACATTGCAAATATCTTCTCCAGCACAGGGGCTACTTGGGTAAAAGCGGTGAAGCTGATGACTTGACCTACGGGGTATTTTGAGTAGTTGTCCATCATGACCAGTGTCGTCCTGCTGTCTGGGAAGCTCCCAAAGTCTATGCTTACTTTCTACCAGGGTTCCTTTCCTGGCTCTTCCATCTGGATGGGCGCAGGCCATTCTGGCGCACTGGTCAGCTGGCAAGCTGGACACCTTCTCACGGTCTCCTCCACTCATTCCTCCAGCCCTGGAACCAAACTTTCTCCCGCATTCTTGCCTTCATCTTCATGGCCCCTTGTTGTCCTCCGTGGGCCAGATGGGTGACATGGTGGTGTAGGGCCGCTGGGACCACAATGCGGGACCCCGGCAGTAAGATACCCTCCTGGGTCACGTTCAGCTCATTTCGCACTCTACACATCTTGGTTAGGTACTCCATCTCCTTCCCTGACCAGGCGTTGGCATCACATAGGAAGTGTTGCCACTCTCCCCCTTGGACGGTGTTGAGTATTTTGATGAAGACTGGGTCTGCTTCGGCTGCTTCAGTGATGTCTGCCAGGGTTAGCGCCTTGGGGCATGCGGTCGCTGAGATCATGTTGATGTGCACTTCTATCACTTCGGTCTCCTGCATCTCCTCCTGAACTGCCCTTGGTGCCGAATGGCGGGAGAGAAAGTCCGCCGGGTTCTTAATGCCCGGTCGATTGATCACTTCCATCTGGTACTGCTGTAGTCCGATGGCCCACCGCTCGATCCGGGGAGTACGGGAGAGGCGCCGACCCTCTGAAGAGGGGTACCAGTGGCTGGTGGTCCGTGATGACCTTGAATGGCTGGCCGCAGACGTAGAGCGGGAAATGCCGGCATGCCCACCTTATCGCCAGAGCCTCCCTCTCAATTTGGGCATATCATGCTTCGGTGGGTGAGAGGGACTTGCTTGCGAAGGCCAGGGTGGCCCATCTTCCTGATTCTTGTTCCTGTGTGAGTACCGCTCCCAGGCCCACCGGGCTGGCATCCAAGAGGAGCTCCGTGCGCTTGGCAGGGTCAAAGTACACCAGAGTGGTGTTGTCGAGGAGAGCGCTCTTGATTTTCTGGAATGCCGCCTCCTCTTGCTGTTCCCACTGCCATTTGGTGTCTGATCGGGTGAGAGTTCTTAGTGGTTCTGCGATGGTGGCTAGGCCTGGGATGAACCAGCCACAGTACGTGGCCACCCCAAGGAAACTCCGCACTTCTGACACTGTGGGGGGGATGTGGTGCATCCTTTATGGCTTGGGATGTTCGCGGGTCCACCTGGATCCCCTCCTGGTTAAAAATGAATCCAAAGAACTCTATTTCTCGTTGGAAGAACAGGCACTTCTCCCAGTGCAGGGTGACTCCATGGTCTTGGAGGCGTTTTAGCATGGCTCGGAGGTGCTTGTAGTGCTCATCAGCGGTAGTGGAGTGGATGAGGATGTCATCACTGACGTTTAATACGCCTGGCAGTCCTGTCAGAATTTCGCTTATTGAGTTCTGGAACACTTCTGCTGCTGATGATATCCCAAAATTATGGTGCTTATAGCGCTGCAGCCCCAGATGAGTAGTAATTGTTGTGATATATCAACTCTCCTCTTCCAGGACCAGCTGGTGGAATCCCACATTGAAGTCCAGCTTTGAAAACCACCAGGATCCATTGACGTCAGCCACGATTTCATCCATCTCTCTGGATGGCCTTGTTGGGGAGGTGCATATCGATTAACCTGTGGCGGAGTGCTGTTGGTATCACTGAGGGGTTGATGTGCAGCTTCACAGGGGGCCGCTTGATGCACCCCAGACCTTCAAAAAGGCTCGCAAATTGTTCCAGCAGTTTGTCTGTTTGATTCGCTCGCACACTTCTTGCGAAGGTAACCAGGCCCAAGTCTTCCACCGCATGGCTGCTGAGTAGTGTGTCTGCCTCCTGATTGATGACCTGAACGGTTGTGATGATTTCGTTGTTGTCCGACTGGATGGGCATGGTCATTTTTCCTCGTAGGGGCAGGGGTGAGTGACTGCCATAGGCAAAGAGTTTTGTCTTTGAGGGTACGAGTGCGGGTCTAGGCCATAGCCTGTTGTATTGTTGGACCCCCATGACGTTCACGGAGGCCCCCGTGTCAATGACTGCCTTCACTTCCGACCCGGCTATCCTCACAGTGCACGTGGGTTGTGGCCTCCTTCACTTCTTCAGCCCTTGAGTGAATGAGACCAGGAACATCTCGACTTCATCATCGTCTTCTGTTGATGTGTCTTCTACTCGATAGGTGGCCTGCACAGCTCCTTTCGCGCTGCCCCCCGGTGCGAGGGTGGTGTTCGACAGTTGGCGCACCAATTTCCTTACTGGCTTGTCGCCTCTGTTGTCTCTTCGTTGGTTCTTCTTCAGGCACACCGATGCAAAGTGATTTGGGATCCCACAGTGGGAGCACGTTCGGCCTTGTGCCGGGCACGCTTGGATCGGGTGCTCTTCCTGCCCGCAGTATCAGCACTTTCCTTTTGGGGGTTGAGGTGGATGGCTTTGGCTCCCTCTTCCTTTCTCTTGTGCCCTCACTGCATCGGCTCGCTCGGTCTTGACGACCACGCTTCTCTCTGGTGCACGTGTCAGTGCTAGGTCCATTTCCTCCACCCTTGCCACGGAGAGGTCATGTATTCTGGTTAGGACTAGTATTTCTTCCAGGGATATGTTTGGTTGCCTCAGGATTAACCCGTGTAGTGTCTTGCTGGAGCAGCCTTGGATGATTTGCGAGCGAATTTCCTTGACCTGGTCGTCGGCTGTGCAGGTGCTTGCAAGTTCTCGCAGCATCGCATAAATGGCATCAATGGATTCTCCCTCCCTCTGCCGGGCCTGACGCAATTTGAACCTTTCGAAATCCGGATTTAACTGCGGATCGAAATGCACGTTGAGCGCCATCACGGCGGAGTCATAATCAGTGGGTGCTCCTGTATTCGGTAGGTGTTTAAACAGGAGGTAGACTTCCTCTCCTGCATAGTGGAGGAGTAATGATCTTTCACTGCTCCCTCCATCTCCCTTGTTGCCAAAAAGTAATTCTCTTGGCGTCCTAGCCATGACTTCTACCTTGGAGACGCCGTGGCGGGTCGGCCAGTTCGCTGAATGGGGGTAGGACACCAGTGAGGGCATGTTGCATGACAGTGCGGCTGGGTTGCTGGGCTGCATTGTCCCCTTCCCCCATCTTGCTGGTGTGTGTAGGCTTCTCTTGGTGGTTTGCCTTCCTCCTAGATTTTTCCTCTGCTTTGGCCTCCTATTGTTATGTTCTTTCACTGTGTCCCAGTTCCTTCTTTGTCCCTTTTTGCTATTTCTTTCTCTATTCTCCTTTACTTTACTTGTTTCTCTTTTTTCTCTCTCCCCCTTTTATGTTCTTTATTGCCACTCCTTGTGAACTATTCTCTCTCACCCTCCCGCGGGATGCGGTGCCTCCTGCTGGGATCAGGCGGGCCTCCGCCACGTGTTCTGGGCCTGGCCGCATGGGAGGTGTGGTGCCCTGCTGGGTGTGTCATCTCGTGCCTGGGGCTGGCCGCTGCCGAGTCGGGACGCTCAGTGCAGCTGTGCGCGTCACATGCGCTTGTCAGGGGAGGCTCTTCGGCCGGCGGCGCAGTGAAGCCACGATCGGCGTGCAGGGCCGATCCTACCTGCTCGGTAGCTGCAGGTTTTGCCGCACCACATGGTGCCGACGTGCCTTGAGTACAGAGAGGCTCACGGTCGGGTGTCTCACACGGGTTACTTGCCGTGCTGCCAGGCTGAGAACTCCGCTGGAGATGCTTCGGCGTTGATGCTGACAGGTGAGCCTGTTTCCGCCTTGCCGCCAGTGTAGTGAGATAAAGGGCCTGGGCCTAGCTTGCTGCGCTGGACAAAACACGCTGTTAGAACTGTATTACATTTGGTGGGCCAATGACCCCCAGCGATCATTGGCCAGTTTATTTATAGCCTCGGGCTACGCCTGGCCTGAGGGTGCCGGTGCGACATTTCTGGCTTCACGCCGGGCAAACGACAGGACCGCTGACCTGTCACACGCCCTGAACATACCCCTTACAAATACTGATACACAAACACAATTTGCAATTTGTGTTTTGTACATTTGTTAAAGAATTTTGCAGTCGGAAGTGGCACGATCAGCCGTTTCCAACAGCAAACAGTCTTTGTAAATGGGGCCCCAAAACACTGTTGATAGTATCATGTGTAAGCACAGAAAATCATTTAACACCAAATCTGACTCCATATGAAAAGACGTGTCATGTTATTACTAATAATTGATATTAATTTCTTGTTATTTTTGATGTAATCGGAGAGACAAATTGAATATAATATAAGACTTTCATTCGATATCCATTACATTGTGCGAGCGTTCTAAGACTCAGATGTGTGCTGAGTTTTCAAAAATATTATTAATAATGTAGAGCAAGGAAAAGCAGGCTGTGATTTTTAAGTTCTGTAGGTCTTTCAAATTAAAAGTAATTTGTAAGTTGTCGATGAACATTCTTTTTGATGTACCGCTGTGGGGTACATTATTATATATGATTAGTGGGTGTTTTCACCCTGTCACAGAGCCAGTAAGTTGCACCACGACAGCCATAGGTAGCTTTGGGGGTTTACATTTTCCATTTATGTAAGCAGGACTACAAGAGCAACCCACAATTTAATGATAAAACTCAGACTGGGTGCCCTGCTTCCGATTCAATTGGAACAGTTCAGAACGTCATGCAATTAATTCCCTGAGTTTAGCTCTATGACCAGGCCACCTGACTGGCCTGGCAGCAGTAGTCTATCCTCTCATATCCAATACGGTTACTGGTATGCTGACATAGCTGTAGTAGCTGTCTCCTTCGATAGAAGATGAGATATTATTCCTCTAGTCTGCTTATGTATTAAAACTGCATGTTGATAGTCAAACATTACCGTTGGTAAAATGCAAAGGCCTGAAACAGTGAGGACAGACTGCGCATAATCTGGTAAACAAAGTATCCCCCAGAGAGCTATAGTATAAATCCAGACTATTACTTCCTCTCAGACAGCCCACACCTAGATCAGTGGTGAGTCCAGTTGCTTTCACTGGCAATGGCCGGTGCTGGCCATTTTCTTTTTTCTCTCTGCTTTATGTAGCCTATTCAGAGTGCAAAATACTGCTTGCTGTTCACTCATATAAATGGGCTTGATAAGTAAGAGAATAATGATAGACAAGTTCTCAAAGCCTAGCTGTGTCTACTTATCAAGAACATAATTTCATCTTTAGGCACATAATATATAGCCATGCTTCTGGTGCAGATTCAGTGTATTTTCCCTGTTTTTTTCTAATCCTGTACTCTGGATCTTATATTGTGCCTAGTGCTGCATCTATTATATAATATATGGCACAGACTGTAACTTTCAGACCTCACCTTAGGTACAAAAGAAATGTAATTCTTTACATGGGTATGGAATGTTCCCAGCCTATCTGAGCTCCACCCACTTACCCCCAGGAGGGTCATGCAGTCATAATCAGGTAAATATTTGCAGCCTGGGCCTTCGGTCAGACTGGCTAATTTGAAGTTTGTAAACAAATAAGTACCAGGAACCAAGGGTTTTCAAAGGAACTCACGAGGAAGTTGCTGGATACTAAGGTTGCCATCTTGAGAATATATAATGCCTCTGCTTTACACCACACTACTCCTGTACCTTTATGTCATTGTTGTTTGTTCTTTTTCGTCCCCTTCTCACCTGTAGTATTTGTTTGTCTATCTTTGCCCTTACTCTTTTTTATGCATTAACTTACTTTCTCTCTCATGCAGATGATAAAATATAAGCCCTGGTCATAAAAAACAACTGCTGGTTTCTACCGCCTGCAAACGATGGCACAAATTAACAACTGAGGTAGGGGGATATAATAAGAACACTGGCCATGTGTGTTTCATGTTCTGTGATAGAACATGTGTTGCTCTATATATAACACAGTCTGCTGGTGCGTCTACAGCTGTTTGTTAAAAGTAGGAGTAGGTGGAATGTTCTGTTCCACTCTCGGAATTGGTGGAATTTTGGCCACTCAGCATTACTCTTTAACACAGAGTTCAGGCCAAATTCCGCCAATGTTTCTCCCGTAGGGCTCCACAATATGCGAGCTGGTGTGCGTGAGTGAGATTTGGCATCCCCTGGCGCATTTTTCTAACACAGGCAGTCACCGGCATTCACGAGTGGTGGGGGTCAGAGGGCTGTCGTTCTAGCAGATTTGCTGCAGCTCAAGTAGATTTTCTATTCAAGCAGCAGCAAAATTAACTAGAATGGCAACTCACTTTTCACGTCGCATGGTGCCGTTCATGTTGATTTTCAGTGTTGCTCACACCATCAGCGCTAAATTGCAGAGCAAGCTGCATATTTTCCGCCCACTGGCGGAATTCCATGGAATCTCCCAGAGTTTTTCTGTAACTCCACGAGTTCCGCCCACCTTTAGTTAAAAGGAACACATGCATACTCACTTACGCCATGAACTTTGCACTCTACAGCAGTGATCCATAACTTTTTGACTTCTGTGGACCTCCACTTAGTCATTACAGAAATCCAGCGACCACAACTGAATCCTTATTGGAATGCGGGAAGCCCACACTGAGTCATTACTGGTAGCAGGGGACCACCATCTAAGCATTTTCGATGATTAGGACAGCAAAACAATAAACAAAAAATACAGAAACAAGCATTCATCAACTAATACATAAATGAAAAAAAATAAAACTTGCAATTATCGTGGGAAGGTTGGAGCTTTTCTTAATTCAACTGCAGCCAGGCTAATCATTGTTCATACTATAGTCTGTTTGATGCACTTGTACTACTTCCACGAATCAATCTGATAATACTAACTTAATTTTTAGTCCCCAATTTCAAATTGCTTTACATTTTAAAAACGTTTTAAAATATTCAGTTTTAAATTTTTTCTTCTTTTTTTATATACATTTTATTAATCTGTTAATATTATTTAATGTTCTAAGCAGTTGCGGAAGCCCTGAGTAGGCTTCACAGACCCCCAGGGTTCCCTGGACCACAGGTTGAGAATCGCTGCTCTACAGTGTCTGCACAGAACAGGCAGTGTCAAAAATATATAAGAAAGCTATGCTAAGATGAAAGTCTGAGAAAGAGACTTTTTGTAGTTATGGTAGTGGGATGCCGCTGTCAGTATCCAACTAATGCACTTTTAAAATTTTAAAGTAGGTGCAATCAGGAGTGTGGTTTATGCTCTGAACCATTTGATAGTGCATTTGGTGCCACCTCCTGATGATATGCAAGAAAAAAACGTGCACAAACCAATTTTAATTGAAATGCAAGTACAATTGACTTTGAAGTATTGATTTTAATGCTAAGGATTCTCTATTTAACAAGTCAATTGTAGAGATAAAGAGGAGACAGCTTGTCATGGCAGGAGTGAACATTATGACACATAAGAAATCTCTGCTTGAAGTCTCAGAATTTTAAATTATATTCCTGTTCAGTACAACTCTAATTGTGGTTGTGGTGAACACTGATGTGACTGCATCTACTCTCCTTTCCTTTCAAACAAGTGATCTACCAGCCAGTGTTGAATGCCTTTAGTATGCATAATCTCTTCTTTAGACATGGGTGTAAGAAAAAGGAAAGAATACAAGACAGTTAGAAAATAAAATGTATAAACAGTGTTTCCTCGGGATGAGCACATTACAGCCTGCGCAATGCTCAATAACGGTGATACCAATTACTTCATTTGTAAAAAGAAATAAGTGCTAGGGCCCAAACTTCTTATGAAGCTGCCAATTACTGCCACTGCTGGTGCCACTCACTTCCTCCACCAGCACTGGTCACTGCTACTGTAGGCATCATGACCTGCTTTTGCTCAATGCACCATCGCTGTCTGTGAGTGGTCTAGTTGGAGGACAGGAGGTTTCTAAAGATGATTTAACTTTGAACTTACCCTAGAGATCATATCAATGTCTGACTAGGAACATTTTGCAATTCAAAGAAGGACAATGTTTCTGTGTAGTATACAATTTCAACATGGCTGCTAGTAAGCCCGGTCCACTGGTATACCTCCATAAACAAATTGTTGTCCAGACATTTTGGATCATTAGAGAAGTAATTTAGTTTGGATAGACATTGCTCATCCGGGCTGAATTTTTCTGGATGACATTTTTAAAAATGGCGGATATGTTGCAGTGGTGATGTAATATTTCAGGAATCATGAGGCCTATATACTTCATTTTGGTATTGAAACATAGGATTTGGGGGTCAAATAGTCTTATAGAGAAGGGAAAAAGCTCCTCAGAGCAACCCTTCTGCCATTTTCCAAAATAGCGGCTATATTAGAGGAAGAAGGGAGATATATAGAAATCAAACAAATAATACTCGTTTTGAATCCTTTTATGTATACACCAAACAATGTGCTAGATCTGAATATGAAAAAAAATAATGTTTATCACTTCTGTTTTAGACACATTTTCATAGTTCATTTTATTTTTTTGATTCAGGAATCGCTTGTGGTACATTTGCAGATCGTTGAACATTTGAGAAGTGCATATCGACAGGGACATCTTTTTGTAGCACAGGTTTTGCAAGTACATGTATGTATAAGTTCTTTGGGCAGAGGCTTTGGAAATGTTTTAGGTCTTAGCACCCCATCAATATCTTCCTAACCAAATTCACACAGATCTTTCTCTACAAATGCATGATCCAAAACATTTACACAACTTCTGATCAAGTAGAATGCTCTTTTAATATGTCCACAGACAGAATATGACGTCTGTGGTAAGCCACTTGGCGAGACTGATGTTTTGAACTCACTATACCGAAGATCGTCAATTGTGTGACAGTCAGAACTCATTTTCCACACACATACACAAGGTATTTTTCTATGTCTTTAAAGTCACATTCTTCTTCTGTCTCAGCAAATCCTTTTAAAAACTTCACAGGCTCAGCAGTTAAAGCTCCAAGCTTTGTTCCAATTTTGCTCATAGTGTCATCAGGCGTGAGAATATGTGCCGTAATAAGAACACTGGGCATCTCTGGGTAAAGTTTCTTGTACAGAATATAAACCGGATTAAGTGTCTTTTCCCACCTGTTCCATAACGTATCCATAACTCTGACAATCCTTGACTTATGAACATTGTAACAAATCTAAGTAGCACAATAATAACATCTGTGTTATTTGACAGTACAATGACTCAATTGGAACCATTTCGAACAGCCCACTCAACATGTGGCACAATACAAAGGTCAGTTTCCTCCAATTTGCTGTTAAGTTCTTGAACAATAGGGCCGTACCTTTTGAATATATCTCTGCAGGCATCAACTCCTCATTGACAATCATTCCACTTGCAATAAATGGAAATTCCGTGTTAACTGAAGCATCAGCAATGTTTTGACAAGTTAACATCTCCAAGTTCATCTTGCTCGATTTTGATGATCAGAATCTATCAAGTTGCACAGGTATAGGTGTTGAATTTTTGATGCAGGCAAGGTCAATTGTTCCACTTGTAGACATTCATCTGATTCTCTCACATTCTTTGACAGATAGTTCAAGATAACTTTCAAATACAATGTGCAGTTCTTGCAAGGTGCACACTGACTTTGCTATCTGTAGAACAGTCTGAGTGACCTCTCTGAAGTTTTGCGTGGATGAAATCTTGACCATTCACAATTGTGACATAGAGTCTACAAACACAGCAGTTTACACTGAGAACATCCTTTTGAATTGAAATTCTTCAAGTGAAAGGTTTTTTTCTAGCTCTTGTACAAGTTTGTGCTTCCCTGGTTTGTTTGTAGAATCTGCATCAAATAATGTGTTTGTTGGAAGAAGATCGTGCAACAGAATGTCCTTGATAAATTCACCCCTTTATTTTACTACATCCATCTCTCCATGTGCTTGCAAAAGTTGTATTTTTGTAACCTGTTTTGTGGTGGCTGGTTGGACAAAGCTCCTACAATGGCAATTGAAGCATGGAAGTTTAGCTTTAGTGATTATGCCAAACAGCTTTTTCTCTTTCAATACAAATCCCTCCTGCTTCAGTTCTGCATATAGTTTCCATCCATGTTCCAGAACATCTAGTAGACATGTCTTTATATCGATATCCACATATTGATTGGTCACAAAGTTGTGTAGTTGCACAGGCTCAGTCATTTCAAAGGGATTTCCTTGCTGCTGCATGAAATAAGAAGGTTGTCAACATGTTTATTAAAATGTTGCCCTCTCTTTCCCAGAACTTCATGGTGAGGAACAGTTTCCAGATGGTCCATTAATTTTGAATTTGTAATCGCTCTGAAAACATTGCAAATAGAAAGGACATCATGGTAAACAAGCTCCCACTGAGCAACATATTTATGTGTCTGACCAACAATTCCCTTGGTGCTTCTCAGTGATATTTGGATCGTCTGTTCCCGTTTCATATCTGGAGCCACAGCATTGAACCTTCCCTCTCTGACTTTCAACACAAAGTGTTTTTCATTTTTTTTTCTATAAAGGTATGGTTTTTCCACCTCTCAATCAATCAATCAGGAGTTTGTATAGCGCAGCTACTCACCCGTGAAGGTCTCAAGGTGCTGAAGGGGGTGGGGGGCTGCTGTGCTATCTGAGCGTGAAGGTTTAGTCGAAAAGCCAGGTCTTGTGATCCTTCCGGAATTGGGTCAACGAAGGGGGCTGCCTGAGGTGGAGGGGCAGGATGTTCTATGTCTAGGCGGTGAGGTAGGAGAAGGATCTTCCTCTGGTTCCGGTCTTGCAAATCCGTGGAACAGTGGCCAGGGCAAGTTGGATGGAGCAAAGTGGTCTTGTGGGTACGTGGAATGAGAGAAGGTGGTTCAGATACGCTGGTTCTAGGACGTGGAGAGCTTTGTAGGCATGTGTCAGGAGCTTGAAGGTGATTCTCTTGTTGACTGGGAGCCAGTGGAGTTGTCAGAGGTGTTATGTGATGTGGCTGGGGCGGGGGCAGGGTACGACGAGGACCAGTCTGGTTGCGGCATTTTGAACGTTCTGCAGTTTCCTGAGTTGATTCTGGGTGACGCCAGCATAGAGTACATTGCCACATTCGAATCAGCTGGTGATGAGTGCATGGGTGACCGTCTTTTTGGATTCTGTGGGGATCCACTTAATGTCTTCGTTTTACATTTGTTATGCTCAAGCTTGAATCTAAATGGAATGCATCTTCTTACAGTGTGTTATACTGTTTGCTACATTTAGATACTCTACTTATCCTTTACTCCACTTTCATGGAAAGAACTAGCAATTAACATAAACTGATCCATTATACAACAGCATAAATCAGACTGCATGAACTAGACCCAACTTTTTTTAATCCTTCCCAGAGGCCTTGTCCTCAGGGAACCCTGCCGGACGAACTGTCTCAAGGGTGTAGAGGAGAAAAACCTTGGATGCTGGGACATATTCTTCTTGTACCAGTCATGATGGTAAATGTGACAGCCACTACCTTTTCCAAGTGCACTTCTTCCTCTTCAGTATGCAGTGGGCACCCTCATGTTATCATGGGATTACCTGCCAGCTGCCCAAAAGAAGCACAGATGATAATACGAGCCTGGACCATCGAAAGAGTGAAAGAGAGAGAGAGAGAGAGTCTTCCGGAGATTATTGTCCATTGTATGTAGTGCCTAGAAAGGTTCTAGCGCTTTAGCTCGAGTTTGTTGACCAGGCTGGCTTTAATGAACAGCAATGAGTCATCCAGCCTGCCCACATAAGTAGTCCGTCTAAGGAGTGGAGCTGGAAGGAAGTGACTGGTCACTGGTGAAAATGCAGTGAATGAGAAGGGACGAGGTGGAAAGAGTTGGGGCCAATAGTCGTCAGCATCCCAACCATTGAGACGGCAGTGGACTGAAGGGATTTCAGTCCTGGTGGCATGGACTGGGGAGACATAACAGCCATACACCTGGCAGATATGCATAGAATCCTCCGTTCATGCACATGCAGTAGCCACAGGCAGCAAGCGTTACAGCCTGTGCATTTGGGACTGTTCCTCGCTGGACCACTATTACTCGAATCAGAAAATGGGAGGCAGACCATATGACCTCCTGATGTCCTGTGACTTGTGGATGTAACATCACAATTATGGAACAGCAGATTCAGAGACACCAAACAACGCAAGATGCTACAGTGTTTTAAATTATCCAAAGTACCCCTCAAAATTTTGAAGATAGTTCACTGCATTTTTTCCCCGTTCTGAGCTACTAAACATGCAATACTGCGTTATGCCCCTGCACAAATTCTGTCTGGCTTTATCAGCCAAATTTGTGCGCTAGCTCTGCTCCCATTTCGGTTACAATCTCCTGTTTCCACCCAAATTTCGGTTAACACCGGAAACTGAATTGAGCTTGTATTATCGCTGCAAGGTCCATTTGGAATGTAGTGTGTTGAAACATGGGTAGGTTTCTATCTGTATATGTTGCACTTGACCTTCGTCAAAATATTATTAATATAGGATACTAAAATTCCAATCAAATCAGGTTTATACAGTAATTAACCTTGCGCCCCCTTAAAATTGTACTTGTCCGGCCAGATTGCATGGACAATGAATTCCTGCTGGCGCAAGCATCAAAAACGCCTTGTTGGCCAATTTGATCGGACCAGTCACTCACTTTTATGATCTTATGGATAAAAAAAGAATCATTGCGCCATATCCGATCCTCCTGCCAAGCATCTGAACTCGCCCGTTTACACTGAGACAGTTTGTCAATTCGTCATTTATTCCTTTCAGAAAGTGCTAATTCCTACAATTCCTAACTCCAAAGGACTTTCATAGACCTTGATGCACTTGGCAACACTCCAGTACGGCACACTCTGATTCACATGCCACTCTATTTTGATTATTCATTTTTCCTCATTATTGCTCACCTAAAATATCTGAATTCCCTGAAAACATAAGCTACATCTTTTCTTGCAAACTTGAAAAATGTCTGCAATGATGCGTGATACAATAACGTAAATAACAGCCATGACTTTGGCATCTGCCTTTTCTGGCTGCTTACGATTTACTGGACAGTAACTGGGTGTAGGTTTGCCCAGAGGCTGAGAAAACAATATCATGAAGACGCCTCCAGAGTCTCAGAGTCACTCCAACAATAGTGTGGCTCTTTGGTCTGCATTGCTCAGTAATTTGACTGCCTGTGTCATGCTGAAAGGAATGTATGTTTTACTGCTCTGATGCTAGTCTGAGGATGGTGAAAATTGGGGATCAAGGCAGCTGGAAAGAATTGTTCCTGTTGAGGAAAACAAGTATTTTCTCATTAAAAGCGTATTTCAGCTGACTTACCCTATAAAAGTTGCTGGCAAGGAGGGAGTGGATTTCGACTCTCAGATGTTAATGAACCCAAAATGTGTAAACTGTGATCATTCTCATCTGGTGTCCTGGACCCACACTGCCGAACTTTATCTGGGGGCCAAGTCCCTCGTCTGGCCCTTGGCTTACAAAGTAACGAGGAAGAACAGTTTCATGCAGGTGCATCACAATGACACTCAATAAATCCTTTCCCAGTCACTGCGGTTTCATTTGTAAGGGAAAAGTACTTTAATGAATGCACAACGCAATACTAATCACTTTACAAAAATGTACAAAATGGCAAGTTGTATTGGCAGTTGGAAACTCATCTAAAGAGACCTAGCAAACTGATCAGGGGGCAAAACATGTTCCCAGGACACAGTGGGCATTTGACCCCCTAAATCAGAATTAAACCGTGTAGTTCTGAGACACCTTTAACTATTTGTGCATCAGCGGATCTTGACTCCTTAAACAACGATGCTCTCTGTATCTATAGCACATCATATAAGAGATGCATCATTAAAATACCAAACCTACCAGCTTTCTGAGGATGCTCACAATATTCAAATTAGACCGACAATCAATACTATCTTCTATACTGGCTGCATAATGGCTTTCACACAATTATAAAAATGGTCATTTACATCAATAGGCCATACCTATTGGCTTTAACATTGCAGGCTTATAATACGACCATCAACAAATGAACAATACACCAAAAACAAACATTTTGTATTTTATACCAGACTGAGAAACAACCACTCAGGGCCCACAACATGCAGGTCCCTTACACCCTTGACCTCCCTGGTCTTGCCTCACCGTTCCCCCATTGACGCCAATCAGCTGCTTGGCTCTGCTTAGCTGACCAATCCTGAGCCCCAGGTTCAAGCCCGCTGCGGGGCCCCTGCCTCTTGCTCTTGCTGCACGTTTTGGGTCACTTCTATTTTATTCAATTCACTCCAGGTGTGTTAATAGTACTGTTGCATTGCTAATTTACTTTTAGTGTATTTCATTGTTTCTATCCACTCATTCTGGTTTTTGCCGCAGATTTCTCCCACCAGTCCTGCTCCCACTATCCCAACCCCCGGCCCCTTCCAACTCCCGTGACTATTTTTGGAGGTTGCTGCGCAGAGCTTGTGTGCAGCCCTTGGCCTTTGTGGTCTTGCCTTGCCGCTCCCCCGCTTGCGTCAATCAGCTGCTTGGCTCTGCCTAGCTGATGATCCTCAGTTCCCTGGGCCTCAGGTTCAAGCCTGCTACAGAGCCCCTGTTGGATCTGGGCCTTTTTGAAGGGTTATCCCTAAATCTTTTGCCTTTGCCCTGTATTTTATCTGACCTGTTTTGTTAGCTTTATGACTCTGGACACTTTACAACTGCTGATCAGTGCTAAAGTGTGTGTGCTCTCTCCTGTAAACTTGGTAAGATTCGTTTACACCTGTTTGGCATATTTAATTTACCTCTAAGTCCCTTGTACAGTGATATCCTATATACCCAGGGCCTGTAAATTAAATGCTACTAGTGCGCCTGCAGCGCTGCTTGCACCACCCACAGAAGAAGCGTTTCAAACCTGTCCCAGGCTTCTGCCACTTCAGGGCCATCATGCACAGTTTACTGCTATAGTGACTTGGCATTTAAAGTGCTTGCCAAGTCTGAAACTCCCCTTTTACTACACATAGGTCACCCCTAAAGTAGGTCCTAGGTAGCCCTATGGGCAGGGTGCTGTGTAGGTAAAAGGTAGGACATGTGCCTTTGTTGTGTGGCATGTCCTGGTAGTGACAAACAGCCTATTTGGTTTCTCACTGCTGTGAGGCTGCTCCTCTCATAGGTTTGCATTGGGAATTCCATGATATGTGTTTCAGTGGTAATTTCTAATTTAGAAGTAGTAGCATTGCCATGTTTGGAATAGTGGTGATAAATCCTGCTTATTGGTGAAAGCAGATTTTTTATTACTATTCTAGGAATGCCACTTTTAGAAATGTGCATTTCTGTGTGCCTCTGACTGTTTGCGCTTTGCAGCCTGACTCCAATCAAGGTCTGTTTTAGACTGACAGGGGCTGGTTTTGTGCATTCACTCTAGACAGTCACAAAGGGAGCTGAGGTGTGCCCCGCATATTCTGATGAGTGTTCCTGGGCTGGAGTGGTGGGGGGAGTTATCACCGGCATCTGAATAGGGTGGGCCTGCCTTCCACAATGCTGTCTCCGCCCCCCTGTAGTGTGTCTGGAGCCTAGTCTGGGGATTGAATGGAGGAGTTGTGCACTTCTTAAGTTTGTATTGAAGTTATCTCCACATCAAAGACATTATGAGATTAAGTACATGTCCTCTGACCCAATGATTTTAGACAGTGATAGACTTGTAACCAAATGTTGCTGGCGCTAGAGGCTGCACCTTGCCAGAAGGAACTGTTATGCTGCATGGAGGAACCGCCATTGAACTCCCTTGTGTGTTGTGCTGACCTGTGGCCAGCTGGGTTGCAAGAAGGACTCTGTGTGCTGGCCTGCAGCATCTATTCCTGCTGGGTGCCCCAGTGATCTCCCAGGGCTTGGTGGCCTGCCCTGTGTTTGGGAAAACATAGTGCCTGGAGAGCACTTTGTTCCTTTGGTTCATGGCCCCAAGAGAAGTGCATAGTGAGCGTTTCATTTGGATCCCATTTTGGCAGCACAAGAGGTGTGTGGTGAGTGCTGCTTATTGCCCTGTTCTCAAGGTTCAGTGTGGAGAAGCAGCACAGCATTCCCTTAGGGGCCCGGTGCCCTCCCTGCTGGTTACAAACTTGTGGAGGGTCTCCTGGCAAGAACAGCGTGGTTACCTCAGAGGCGTTCTCAGGGTAACAAACATGTTTCTTTGAGCCGGGGTGCTTGCTCCAGCACGGACCTCTTTCCCCCAAAAAGGGAAACCACAACAGCTGGCATGATTACTGCACTTGGCAGGGACCTGCTGTCATTTAGAAGCAGCCAAGTCGCTCGGCCTCCAAAAACCCCCTCAGCACAGCCCTCCTCCTGACGATTGTCCTGGTGGAGTGACGCTGGGGGAAGCCTACACTGGATGACCAACCCCGTCCATCGCCTCTGAGCCAGTGAGGTGCTTTCTGCAATTGGGCAGCGCGGAGAACAGAGGGGAAGCAACAGAGGAAAGACAGTCATTCTGCTCTCCCTTCACGGGCAGCCCGTTTCGAGGAAGCAGCCTTCATTGTGGCAGCTGCACCATGTGATTTTGGGCAGCCGCCTTGTGCTGCTCAAGGCAAGGTACCCAGAAAGGTCTCTCACAAATCGCCAGGATTGGCTTCCTTCCCCCAGGAGTTTGGAGGCCGGACCTGGGGGCCCTGTTGTTGTTAGCTCCTACCTTGTGGGCTTTTGTTTGGCCATGATAGCAATGCTGGGGAGAGTCCGCGATGGGGGCCCCTGTGTCATCGAGAAACAAAGTTGACAAAACCGTATCATAGATAATGAAAGCACAGGAGCTGCTGTACCCTGCGTAGGGGTTGCTCCCAAGAATTACCACATTCCCTGGAGTAGGAGGGCAGGTGTGTATTGTACCTAGGTGGGGAATCGAAATTACCATAGAACTTGTGATGGAAGCACAGGTGCGCTGGATCTATGTGATGACTAAGCCTGTGCAGAGTTTGCAGAGTTCCACTACGCAAAACTCAGTGAAGTGACCAAAAAACTCCACCGCGTTATGCGCAGTTCTGCAAATGTCCAAGTGCGCTTAGTCATGCCTGTTCGCATTGATTTTCAGTGCCAGGTGTTTGCCCTGCGCTGGAAAATCAACGCGAATGGCACGATGCACAGCGCATGAGATCACTGCTTTTTTATGCAGCTCGAGTAGATTTACTACTTTTATGGTAATCGGGCGATTCATGTGTTTCATTCCTAACTGCTGCATTTTCATGCCCTGATGTTATGATTTATGTCATTTTATACCTTGCAATGATAGGATAATGAGTGTCATTTCAGGGCCTGCATAATATGTACAGTGGTGGTGTATCATACCTCTATGACAGGTGCAATATATAAGTATTTACGTTATTGCTCAGTGATGTTATGACAATTTCCTAGTTGGCAAAGTGATTTATGATTTATGTGATAGTGGTCTATATTTTATATACAATACATAAGATATTTTTATATAATCCTGCGTGGAGTCTCTTTTGTGGTGTATTTTATTGTGTCACTGATGTGTGTGTGTGTGTTGCACAAACGCTTAACACATTGCCTCTGGGATAAGCCTGACTGCTCTGCCAAGCTACCAAAGGGGTGAGCAGGGGTTATCTTGGGTGTGTAACTCCCTTACCCTGACTAGAGTGGTGGGTTCTGCCTGGATTAGGTGCATACCCTAGTCAACCAGAAACCCCATTTCTATCAGCCCCTGCTTGTTGTTCTTGCTGCATGTTTTTGGTCACTTCTATTTAATTTAATTCACACCAGGTGTATTAATTACTTTAGTGTGGTGTACTGTTGCATTGCTAATGTACTTTTAGTGCATTCATTGTTTCCACTCATTCTGGTTTTTGCCTCCAATTTCTCCCTCCAATCCCGCTCTCGCCTTCCTGTCTCCGGGCCCCTCCCACCTCCCAGGACTAATTATGAATGCTGCTGTGCAGCCACACTGCTGGCATACCAAAGGCAAGCACTTTGCACCTGTCCATGCCTGGACCGTGCCAGGAACCCTGGCCCTCCCAACACCCACCGCTACACTCCAAGAGAGCTCCTGGCCCTGAACCCCGGTCACCGTAACAGCTACTGCTACACTGCCCTTTTGCGTTCTACGAATGGACCTTTCACCTGCCGATGCTGCCGCTTCTCCTGCAACACTTGGACCTACACCACTCATCGGAGCCCACGCTGCCACTGCCGCTGCCACTGTCCAGAGAACCACAAACAACCAGAACCCTCCCACTGCATCCTGCTCAACACCCGATCACTCTGCAAACACAGTACAGAAATATGGGACACCTTCACTATACTCGCCCCAGACGTTGCCTTCATCACTGAAACCTGACTCAACCCCTCCTAGAACCCTGACATCACCGCAGCAATACCTGCAGGCTACAAGACGATACACAGAGATCGCGCCAACAAGCACGGGGGAGGCAGCACCATCCTTTTCAAGGAAACCATCCTTTGCACTGCCACCAATGACAATCGCACGCCGCTCATGGAACACCTCAATTTCCAATGACAGACCGATGCCAAGACCACATTTAGAGACCCCCTCATATACAGACCCCTGGACCCTGACCGGCCTTCTACGACAATATCACCAACATCATCGCCCACTTAGCGAACAACTCCTACTACTACCTCCTGCTCAGCAACCTCAACTTTCACACCAATGCCTCCAACGACACCAACTCCACCGCCCTTCTGGAAAACCTGAACAACATCGCCTCACCCAACTGGTCACCAAACCCATGCACAAGCCAAACACACTCTCAATGGCCTTTTTACCTCCAGCAGCAAAATCAAATTCAGCCACATCTCAGAGCACACTTGGACCGACCACACCACTGCACAGTTCAACGTCTCCAATGCTCAGTGCACCATCACAAAGCACCATGGCTCCCTACACCTCAACTGGGGCAAGAAAACTGAGACATGAGACATAGTGAACACAGTCCCTCAACGCCACCCTTCCTGAATCATCAGCAGACATCAACCAAGCCATCTGGAATTTCTCCGACTAGATCACCAATTCGCGGATAGAGTCGCCCCTATATAATCAGTGAAATCCAACAAAACCCTAGCAACAGAGCCACCTACAAGGCAACCCTCCGCAGCTACAACCAGAGCATCAAAGATACCATGAGAGAGGCCATCACAACCCCCGCATCAACACAGCAGCCAACCACATGAAAGAGCTCTTCAAGATAGTCAAAGAATTCTGTAACCCGACAGCCACAGAGCATACCAGTCAACCCGCTCAAAAACTCTGCAACACCCTCTCACACTAAATCTACAAGATTGCCAACATTTACAACAACTTCGACTCTCAACCCTCAGTGCTCATTCGCTACAGCCCCAGCCAAACAATGCAAAAAGCCGAATGATCACTACCTGATCCTCCCTCACCACCCAGATCACCTCTGCCATCATGTCATCCATCCACTCCAGGGCACCCACCAACCCCTCCCCCACAGCCTCTTCAACCTCGCATCCAACCCAATCAGCTCAGAACTTACCAGCATTATTCCTCCATCTCCACAGCAGCCTTCCTGGACAGTTGGAAATATGCAAAGGTCAGACCGCTCCTAAAGAAACCGTCCACTGACCCCAGCAAACTCAAAAACTACCATCCTATCTCCCTGCTCCCCTACCCAGCCAAAGTACTCAAGAAGGCCATCAACTAACAGCTCACTGAGAACTCCAAACAGAACCACCTACTAGATGCCTCCCAATCAGGATTCCATGCAAACCACAGCACTGAGACCTCTCTGATTGCTGCCACAGATGACATCAGGATCCTTCTCGATTGTGGAGAGACTGCATCCCTGATCCTCCTCGACCTCTCGGCAGCGTTCGACAACGTGTCTCACCACACCCTCACTAAGAGACTCTACAGCATTGACATATGATGCAATGCCCTCAAGTGAATTGCTTCCTTACTGACAGGTCGCACTCAGAGCATCCGTCTACCTTCCTTCACCTTCGAACCCAAGGACATCATATGTGGCATACCCCAAGGATCATCCCTCAGCCCCACCCTTTTCAACATCTACATGACACCCCTCACAGACATCGTCAGATCCCATGGCCTCCACATAATCTCATACGCAGATGACACTCAACTCATCCTCTCGCTCTCCGAAGACCCTGCCACCGCCAGAACCAACTTCTGCAATGCCATGACAAACACAGCCAACTGAATGAGGGACAACTGCCTTAAACTCAACTCCAAAAAGACAGAAGTACTGATCTTTGGGAAGAACACTTACATCTGGGACCACTGCGGTGGCCAACTGAACTCAGACCCACACCCACACCAACAGACCAGGCATGCAACCTAAGCATCATCCTGGACAGCCAACTGACCATGAAACGGCAAGTCAACTCAGTAACTTCCACCTTCTTCTACACCCTCCACACTCCTTGCAGAATCTTCTGATGGATCACAACCATTACCATAAACCCATCACTCATGCCCTCATCACCAGCCGCCTCAACTATGGCAATGCTCTCTATGCTGGCATTTTCACCCAGCTCCTCAGATGACTCCAGACCATACAGAATTCGGCAGCCAAACTCTTCTTGGACCTCCCCAAAAGGACCCACATCACCCCCCACCTCAGAGACCTCTACTGCCTCCCCATCCAGAAGAGATGCCTACAAAGCCCTACACAACCTAGGACTGGCCTACATTAACCGTTGACTGAATTTCCATTGCCTCACAAGACACCTACGCTCCACCGAGCTAGTCCCTGCGCTCAACCCCCACATCTGCCGCAGCGAGGGTCGCTCCTTCTCCTACATCACTGCCAAGACCTGGAACAACCTTCCCTTCTATCTCTGAACAGCCCCCTCCCTGCAGGAGTTCAGGAAGAACCACAAGACCTGATTTTTTGACTAAGTCAAAGCACCCCAAGCGCCCAGATACCCCTAGGGGTGATAGTGCTGCGCTATACAAATGCTTTTTGATTTTGATGTGATTTTATACACCCCAGGACGCACCAAACCTCAGCACCAAAGCTCAGCACCAGAAGTAAATTGCAAATAATCCCAGCTTCTCCTGAAGTCTAGGAGACCTAGGATGTTAAATGCTTTGTCCCTGCTTGGAGCTTTTGGCATTTATTTCAGTTCCAAGCAATCCCCAAAACACGTTGGGTACTTTGCGAGTGCCCTTGTGCATTAGGGGCACCAGTAGAAATGTGTGCAAATTATGGGCCAAATCTGATGCTTGTTTGCCTTGCAGATAATTTTCTGATGAGGCCATGTTGTAAAGTAAAGTTTTCCTTTTTCTTTTCTTTTTATTTTTGGTGTGTCAAGCCGGCGGTGGTGCTAGTGTCAGTGCCCCTGCTTCTCTTTTTGCACCTCCACATAAGTCTGTAGAATGCACTGTCCTCCCAGGGCCACGTGGTCTTTTGTCTTCTCCATCAGCCTGGCACTATCCTGGGGTGGATAGGCAAGGAAATTAAGTGTCTCCCACTCTCCTATTCTATCAGGAAACATGCATGATTGGCATTGTGGATACCACCATTATGCTCTGCGTCAGCCATTATCTGCCTCCCCTGAATTGTGTACACAACTGTCTTACATTTTTAACGCAAAAAGCAAAGGCATTGTTGACCTTCTGCGCTCTGGCAACTCGAAACCCCCAGCTGGTAGTGGGTCAAATGTCCTGCAGGTGACTCCATTAACAACCTTGTTTTACTCCCTGCAGGAGTTTGCACCCATCTCCTTGGAGGAGTCTGCACAAGCTCTTTGAGCCTGTAAATCGGGTTCCCCAAAGGATCTGTGTCCTCTCTATATCCTTGTCTCTAATTGCGCAACTATCAACCCCATTCTAAACCAGCTTCTAAACAGCTCCATCCAGATGGCAATGGTACCTAGCTCCTGGAAACAGGCTAAACTGATTCCTTTACTAAAGAAGCCCTCAGCTGATAAATCGAACCTGGCCAATTTCATACCAATCTGTTACTGGCCTTTGCCAAAAGTTTAGAGAAGCTAATCAATCACCAGCTCCCTTGCTGCCTAGAACAACACCAGCTATTATATCCATCTCAATAAGGCGTTTGCCCCAGTTTTAGCACAGAAACTACTTTGTTGTAGGTTGCAGACACCATTAAGCTGGCGGTAGATTAGGGGAAGGAGGTAGCTATGCTTCTCCTTGATCTATCTGCAGCTTTTGATACTCGTTTGAATCCCATTCTTCTGCAGCGTCTAGGAATGGGTTTGTGGTCCTATGATAGCCTGGTTCCAGTCCTTTCTGTCAGGAAGTAGCCAACCAGTATGGATGGCTCCATGTGCCTCACAGCCTAAACCCTGGGGCTTTGGTGTCCCTCAGGGTTCGGCACTAAGCCCAACATTGTTCAATGTTTGTATGACTCCATTGGATGCACTTGTTAAATCTTATGGCATGCAAAGAGTGTCTTATGCTGACAACACTCAGATTCTCCTTACCCTAGACAGAAACTCACCCAACGAATTTAGTAAGTTCAAGGCTTGTATTACAGCTGTATTTTAGTAGATGTGCTCTAGTACCTTAAAATGCAGCACCAGCAAAACAGAAATGCTGATCTTCAGCCTACCCCCGCCTAGTTGGGATGACGACTGTTGGCCTACTGGTGTGCCACCACCACAGTCCCCTGCTACTATAGCACGCAATCTGGGCAATCTGGGGGTGAAGTTTGACAGTTCTGTTTCATTTTGCCCACAGGTGGTGGTGTTGCTTTGGACTTTTGAATGTTCAAAAGAAATTTCTCTTTCTGTTTCCATAGCCACAGCAGAAAACAGTGATACAGGCCCTTATCACTGGACGTAACTGGACTATACCAATTCTAGTTCAGAAAGCAGCGGCGCAGCTTCTGTTGAAACTCCCAAGAAGGGAACACATCCACCCTCACCTGAAAGTGTTGCACTGGTTACCTATCAAGGAACAAGTACGGTTCAAAGGACTTGTGCTAATGCACAGAGCTTTCTATCACTCTGGTCCTCAGTACCTGGTTGACAGAATTACCCTGTATCAGCCATCAAGCATGCTCTGTTCCTTAAGTTCCTTGAAGGTGGTACTCTCGCAATTCAAAAGAAAGAGGTGGGGTGGTAGCTTTTTCTCTTATCTGGCTGCCAGGGACAGGAATGCTTTCTTCATCCTACTTGTGACACTATGGAGGTACAGGCATTCAAGCGATTTCTCAAGACATGGTTTTTTGAGCAAGCTTATCAATAACATAGTCAGCCTGTTGGTCAGCCTTCTATTCAGCGCCGAGACACTCATTAAGTAGCTGTTGAGCTATATAAACCACTACGATATGGTTGATTGATGATTGATGTTGACAAAGCACACCAGCACAGAACAATTTAATGCGATCTGGGGCCTCCCCTGGGGCTACTGATTAGGCTTTCCCTCACAGGTCAAGGGGACACAGTGGTCTCTCTCGTCCTCTACTGGGGGAAGTGTTCAATGGGTGCTGAACAGCACCCAGGTCCCCTAAGAAACTCAGCACAAACAGGCTTTTGAGCAAGAAATCTTTTCCACATCCCTGTAGTTTTGGTCTGCTCACACACACCCCAACTTCCTATATTTTAATAATACAGAAGAGCTCAACCCTTAGTAGCAGTAGCACAGAGCAGACATGTTTAACTTAGGCGAAATGTGTAAGACATTTATCAGTACCAAAACAGTTGCACAGTAGAAAACAAAACACAATAAAAATCCCACTCCAATTTATAAAAAGAAAGGGAAATTTAATGGACAAGTATAGACCAAAATGACAAAAATCAAATAGAGAGGACCGGAGACATGATTTTTCAAAGTTTTAGATGTTTCTAGTGCCAAAAAGTGCAAAGCTCCAACTGTGAGTATCTTGTTACGCTAGACTGGGTCAAAGTCCAAAGTAAAGGCTGACCACGATGAAGCACGTCAGATACAGGGACCAGGTTTGGTCTGGTGGAATGTTTTACATTCTGACTTAGAAACTTTCTGGAATCAGAAAATCGTCAACAGGGAAAGACAGCAGGCTGTGGCTGAGATGGGTTCGACGAGCCCGAGGAGCCATTGCCTTTTAATGGGAAAGCTCAGAGCAGGAAAAATTCAAATTTCACAGACAGGTAAGGTCCCTCAATGGCCAACATTTTTTACAGTGTTATTCTGGTGAAGATTTATACCTTTGGGCTTAGAAACCTTTTTGGAAATCAAAGTTCTTTCAGCAGGGCACACAACCAATTAGAATCCGGATGGTAATGTGATATCAGCAGCTGTGGTTCGGCGGCAGTTTGGTGTTAGCCTCTGGTTATTTTGTCAAAAATCCTTTGAACAGTTTCTAAGTTCCAGCTTTTAGGTTTGGGCAGGAGTAGCCCACTCTAACACTTATCCCATAGGACACTAGGACCCAAGGGACACCACTTGGGGGTCAGGACTCACTCCAGGGGAAGCCACCGACATGGTCAAGGGCTAGTCCAGTTGGAACTGGTCGTCTGTGCTCTTCAGGAAGGTGGGCTTCTTGCAGCTTTTTGTGACCCTGTGGCTTTACAGGAGGCTAGCCACTAGTCCTTGGAGTCTACTCTTCTGTCCTGGGTACAAGTGAGAGCAGGTCCAGCCCTTAGGTTTACAGTAGGTGCAGTACTCTTTCTGAAGTCAGGGTGGGCAGGTTCAGTCCTTCTTCTGTCTCCCTCAGGGCCAGCACTGTTCTGAGGATGATATCCAAGGGTGCCACTTTTATGCCTGGCAATAGCCTGTGGGTGTGGATGACTTTCTTAACAATAGAAAAAAAGTTCCCAGGGGCAACCCTATCTACTTGACATAAATTCCGGTTGATTTGGTCCTAGAAAATCCTAGAGCTCCCTGCTCTGCCAAAATCCAACATGGCAGAATCTTTCTTCTCTTGGTCAGACCCCTGAGGTGTGTCTAGGGAAAGGAGGAACTCCCCCTGTAAAGCCAGTTCTTAGGCAGGTTTTCCGCCAACTTAGATTGGTGCCACTCCTGCTACTGGAACAATGGCAGGGCCATGCCTAGATGTGAGTTGCATCTGCCTATGAGAGCAGCTGCTCCTTTGAAGCTTGTACAGTTGGTGGTGACCTCCCCCAGGCAAGTCTATCAGAAGGAGGTCCCAACCAAGGCACTTTAGTCCTCTTTCTTGAGAGCAATTCACACCTCTCAGCAGGCTGCCAGGTGGCAGTTTAGAACTATCTCTGTAAGGGCTACCAGAGGTTTTTAGGCAGGAAAATGCCTACTTTCTAAAATTGAAAAAACAACAGTTGATGGACAGAATGCAGAACAATGTCATACATTCACCCCAGTACAGAGATCTGGGTCTAAATCCATCGTTTTTTTGCTCACCATGCCATTCCAGTTTGAACCCAGCCATATGCAAATCAGTCTTGACCCTGTGCCTCATGGGAACTGTCCAGCCCGAACTGCCAAGCTAGGTCCTCCCTGGACTGGAACAAGCATCCTAGGACCAGTTTCGGGGTTTCACCCCTCTTCAGCCAGGATAGCTTGATTCCAGTGGCATGGAGAGCATGGGACACACGTCTGGGCAAACCTGTCCCACTCGGGGTGACAAATGCAAAAACAACAGTTGATGGACAGAATGCAGAACAATGTCATACATTCACCCCAGTACAGAGATCTGGGCCTAAATCCATCGTTTTTTTGCTCACCATGCCATTCCAGTTTGAACCCAGCCATATGCAAATCAGTCTTGACCCTGTGCCTCATGGGAACAGTCCAGCCCAAACTGCCAAGCTAGGTCCTCCCTTGACTGGAAACAAGCATCCTAGGACCGGTTTCGGGTTTCACCCTCTTCAGCCAGGATAGCTTGATTCCAGTGGCATGGAGAGCACGGGACCCACGTCTGGGCAAACCCGTCCCACTCGGGGTGACAAATGCAAAAACAACAGTTGATGGACAGAATGCAGAACAATGTCATACATTCACCCCAGTACAGAGATCTGGGCCTAAATCCATCGTTTTTTTGCTCACCATGCCATTCCAGTTTGAACTCAGTCATATGCAAATCAGTCTTGACCCTGTGCCTCATGGGAACAGTCCAGCCCGAACTGCCAAGCTAGGTCCTCCCAGGATTACAACTCATAATCTGGCGGGCAGACAGACGACAGGTTTGGCGGTCTTCGAGCAGGGCGCTGGCATAGCAGTCCGCTCCAAGACTGCCAAACTTGTAATCAGGCCCTTACTGTTTTACTTTTTTAAGTTTGCTGTTGGGGGCTGCTGGACTCCCTGCAATCCCACTTGGATTGCTTTGTTCAATATATATATATCGGTGTCGGTGTCTGATCTTTATGGAGCTCAGAATTGGTTTCTAATATATATATGAAAATGTTGGTTTCGCATGGTATCGCAATTGTGCAATAATTGGCATTGATACTGAGAGGTTTTAAATTGCTTTATCTATTGAGATGTAAGAAAATGTTTATGAATTCTTACCTTCAAGCAGTTTTTAAACATTCATTTACGCTATTTATGTATTTATTGGAGTAATTTATTGATTAGTATCTTATGCATACATAACATCTCTCAAAACGAGAATGGATCAAGGGGCAGTTTATTAGGAAAACATGTCCATGGTGAATGGTGTATTTAAACAATATGTACACTTTGATTTGCATTACTAGCGTTATTTGCACATTATACTATTTTGTTGAGAAATCAGCGAAACATTGAAAATGTTTTTTCCATGTCATATGATAATGATTCATGCACTGTCACTTTAAATGTGGGAAGTGTACCTGGTAACGTGTCATGTGATCAAGGTCCCATGAGGATCGAAACGCGTAATGGCGGCGGTGCTGGGCACACAATAAAGTTATAGAGCACTGCATCATTTGGGTACACTCCACTTATGCACCGAATTGTGGTTTTTAAATATGTACTTCTACGGTATGTACATGAAATATCCGGTCATGCTCATTGTTGCAATTACTGTTTCTAATGAAATCACTCTACACCAATACGTGACCTAATCTAAATGATGACATATAATAATAATAATAATAATACCGACATTTGTTGAGCGCGAACAGCTACCTCCAAGGAGGTGTCCCGGCGCTAATGTGACAAGTAACACGCGAGCGGCAAGCAGCGATCAGGACAGCAAAAGATTAAGCCAAGTTAAAAAGCCATGTTTTAACTGCCTTCTTGAATAGTGACTCAGACGAGATCTGACGCAAGGAATTTGGAAGAGAATTCCATAATTTGGACGCCCCCAGCATGAAAGATCTGCCACCCAGTCGGGATTTCTTCACACGCGGAGTGCAAAGTAATTTCTGGGTGTTAGATCTCAGAGCACGTGTCTGCGTGTAAACACCCAGTCTCTGTTTTAGATACGAAGGACACGTACTCATGGAAGGCCCGAAAGGCAAGGGTCAAGGTCTTGAATTTAATTCTGTTGGCTACCGGAAGCCAATGTAATTCTCGAATATGCGGAGAGATGTGTTGCCGAAAAGGAACACGTTTGATTAATCTCGCAGCCGCATTTTGGACCATTTGGAGTTTCCTGACAAGGTAAGCCAATATAGAGGCCATTCGCGTAGTCCAGGCGGGCAGTTACTGTGGCGTGGACTACGGTCCGACGGCAGCTCTCAGGCAGCAGGTGTATAAACTTACGCAAATTTCTCAAACTGCTAAAGCAAGCAGAAGTAACCTGCTGAATTTGGGCAGAGAAAGATAGGTCAGCCTGCCATTTTACACCCAAATTTTTAACGCATTCTACAGGCGCAGGTGGCAAGCCCATTTCCACAGGCCACCACAGGTCAGCCGCCGGAGGCTGGATTTTGCCGAAGAACAAAACTTCAGTTTTATCTGCATTCAATTTAAGTTTATTATTATTCATCCAGCTTGCAATATCTTTAAGCAGCCTTTAAAATTCTTAAAAGAATCTTCAGATTGATCTTTGAAGGAAAACTAACTGGGTGTCATCGGCATAAGAAATTGCCTTAACTCCCCAGTTGGCTATCAGAGTAAATAAAGGGGCCAGATATATATTGAACAGCAGTGGGCTTAGGGCCGATCCCTGTGGGACCCCACACCATAAATGCTTTCGGTGGACTGATATGGTTGTAGAGCCACCCTTTGCGTCCGTAAGTGGAGGAAGGACTTCAACCAAGCCAGGGCTGTGCCATTCACCCCGCTGTCAAAAAGCCGTTGAATCAGTATAGAATGGTCAACGGTGTCGAATGCAGCTGAAAGACTCAGGAGCACCAGCATAGCTGATGCCCCTGAGTCCAATGCCATTCTAATTGAATCTGCTACCTCTAGTAGAGCTGTCTCTGTGCTAAACCCAGCTCGAAAACCGGATTGGGTGTCGTGCAGGATATTGTGGCTCTCGATAAAATTGGCCAATTGCCGCTGTACTACCTTTTCCAGCATTTTTGCTGGAAAATGTAATGTCAAGTGGACCACGTATTGTTAGTTCACGCATTAATATATATAGTTAATTGTGCGCTGCTCTGATTATTTGGCTTAATTTGAAAGGCTTCAATTTGCTTTATTGATAGATATTGTGCACACAAAACCCGAAATTTAAGCCATTGGCTGGGGTTTAGATGTTCTTTCAGGTACATTACCATGATCGAGCGATTTCTGTATATATTTTGTATATATTGTCTTTGTTTATGTTCATCAAATTACGTAACATGCTGATTTTCCCGAGATTCGAATTTCCTTAAAAATGTTTTCATTTTATTAATGTGAATAATAATGAAATGCTTGTTTTCCACTAAGGATTAATTGAATTACAATTGTAATATGTGGTAAACGGAATAGTATGTCTTCAATGTCCTTTGTTGACGTAGAGTGCATTTAAACATAATGCTGAGCTATGACCTTTGAACTTGACGAAGGCCGACAGGCTGAAACGCGTTGTTCTTTTCTTGCACATTAAATCCTCCCTGGTGTGATATTGGTGTGCCGCCTTCTTTTCTCACCGAAAGGATTGTTTGGATTTTTGTGGTTTTTGCCACCACGGCAGGCACCGGCAGTTACAGGCAGGCGTACGGCGTTGGGCAAAATTCTTTGAACACACATATATATATATATATATATATATATATATATATATATATATATATATATATATATACATATTTCAGGTGCGGGTTGTTGGGTTTGCAGAGGTATAGGGTGGGAAGTTAATTAAGAAATCATTTTTTTGTAATTAATTATTGATGTATTACTAATTATTTAATTGATAATTAATTATGTGAATTGTTTAGTTATTATACTTTTAAAGATATGTTTTTGGGGTGGGTTCTTTGGTTTTGAGGGGTATAGGGTGGGAAGTTACCTCAGTAATAATGTATTACTAATTAATTATTAATTTTTTAACCAATAACTAATTATGGCAATTGTGCACTTTTAAGTCATATTTTAGGAGTGTGTTTTTGGAGTTTTAGGGGAGTAGAGTGGGAAGTTATTTAAGTAATCAGTAATTAACAAATCTATATTAATGTATTAGTAATTATTTTTTTATTACTTAATATGTTAATTGTGTTATAATTTATTAATTTACATATATGTAAAATATGGACTGCTAGTTATGTGGGAAAAAAAGATTAAATATGATTTTTTTGTATATTCATTATTTAAAATATGTATAATTATTTAAACTGTTTAATTGTTTTTTAATGTATATATAACATTTTATGTTAACAGTTTTATAATTTTATAATATTATTAATTTTAGTAAAATATGGTATGTGTTTCAAGTGAAGTACTTTCCCTACTGTTGCACTGACTAGAGTGGGAATTGTAACTTTTACCCCTCCTGAGTCCAATACTTTCCCTACTGTTGCACCAAGTGGAGTGGGTAGTAAGGTTTACCCCTTCAGAGTCCAACGCTTTCCCTACTGTTGCACAGATTGGAGTGGGAATACTACATTTTACCCCCCCTGAGTCCAATGCTTTCCCTACTGTTGCACTGACTGGAGTGGGAATACTACATTTTACCCCTTCTGAGTCCAACGCTTTTCCTACTGTTGCATTGACTGGAGTGGGAATAGTAACTTTTACCTCTCTTGAGTCCAACACTTCCCCCTACTGTTGCACTAAGTGGAGTGGGAATAGTAAATTGTACCCCTTCAGAGCCCAACGCTTTCCCTACTGCTGCACAAACTGGAGTTGGAATACTAAATTGTACCCCTCCTAAGTCCAATTCTTTCCCTACTGTTGCACAGACACTAGTGGGAATGGTCAATTTTACCCCTCCTGAGTCCTGCATTTTTCCTACTGCTGCACCAACTGGAGTGGAAATAGTAAGTTTTACCCCTCTTGAGTCTAACGCTTTCCCTACTGTTGCACCGACTGGAGTGGGAATAGTAAATTTTACCCCTGCGGAACCCAAGGCTTTCCCTACTGTTGCACAGACTGGAGTGAAATTAGTAAATGTTATCCCTCCTGAGTCCAACGCTTTCCCTACTGTTACACTGACTGGAGTGGGAATAGTAACTTTTACCCTTTCTGAGTCCAACACTTTCCCTACTGTTGGAATAAGTGGAGTGAGAAGAGTAAAGTTTACCCCTCCTGAGTCCAACGCTTTCCCTACTGTTGCACTGACTGGACTGGGAATAGTACATTTTATCCCTTCTGAGTCCAACACTTTCCCTACTGTTGCGCTAAGTGCAGTGAGAATAGTAAAGTTTACCCCTTCAGAGTCCAACGCTTTCCCTACTGTTGCACAGATTGGAGTGGGAATAGTACATGTTACCCCTCCTGTGTCCAATGCTTCTCTATTGTTGAACAGACAGGAGTGGTAATAGTAAATTTTACCCATCCTGAGTCCATCGCTTTCCCTACTGTTGCACCGACCGGAGTGGGAATGGTAAGTTTTACCCCGCCTGAGTCCAGCACTTTCCCTACTGTTGCACAGACTGGAGTGGGAACAGCAAATGTTACCCCTCCTTAGTCCAATGCTTTCCCTACTGTTGCCCTGACTGGAGTGGGTATAGTACATTTTACCTCTCTTGAGTCCAACGCTTTTCCTACTGTTACACTAAGTGGAGTGGGAATAATACATTTTACCCCTTCAGAGTCTAACGCTTTGGCTACTGCTGCACAGACTGGAGTGGGAATACTAAATTTCACCCCTCCTGAGTACAATTCTTTCCCTACTGTTGCACAGACGCTAGTGGAAATAGTAAATTTTACCCCTCCTGAGTCCAACACTTTTCCTGCTGTTGCACCGACTGGAGTGGAAATAGTAAATTTTACACCTCCTGAGTCCAACGCTTTCTCTACTGTTGCACTGACTAGAGTGGGATTAGTAACTTTTATCCCTTCGAAATCCAATGCTTTCCCTGCTGTTGCACAGACTGGAGTAGCATTAGTAAATTTTACCCTTCCTGAGTCCAACGCTTTCCCTACTGTTGCACAGACTGGAGTGGAAACAGCAAATGTTACCCCTCCTTAGTCCAATGCTTTCCTTACTGTTGCCCTGACTGGAGTGGGTATAGTACATTTTACCTCTCTTGAGTCCAATGCTTTCCCTACTGTTACACTAAGGGGCCGATTCCGATCTCGGTCGGAGGCGCACCCAATACTATTCGGTCGGGAAAAAAGCCATGCGAAAGCCAGTTTCCCGACCGATCCGTACAGCACACCGAACGAGCAAGTACGATGCGCACAACAGCAAAAATCCCGGCCGAGCCGTACTCACCCAAACCAGGTCCTGTTCTCCGACCGAGGCGAATCCGGAAACGCCGAATCGAGTCGCACGGAAGGGAAAATGCAGCCCCGTCTGGCCGGACAAGTACGATGCGCTTCCGTACGCGCCGAACCCGCCGCTACGCACGGCACGTCAAAGCATCCGGGAGAGGCGCACATAAGCTCCGAATCGAGCCACAACACGATCCACGGCTACGAGACGAACACAGCACAGACGAGGACGACGCGAAGCGACGAGGACGAAGCGAAGCGACGAGGACGAAGCCAAGCGACGAGGACGACGCGAAGCAACGAGAAGGACGAACGACACGAACCAACCATGAATCCCTTCGTCCCGATCATACCAATATTCTACATCTACTACCGGAACAGGCACGGACGCGTACGGCGCAGAAGGTAAGTCAGACACCAACCACAAAACACATACAACACGTACACGACACATCACACACATACACTGGGAATCTGAATATACTTACACCAGCAGCACCATAGGGGCGGGATGCCCATCACCAATGCCACATATGCACACAGGGGCCTGAATGCGCGCCACCACCCCAACCCAGGGGGCTGGATGCCCACCACTACTACCACCCTCACCCAGGGGGCAGGATGCCCACCACTACTACCACCCTCACCCAGGGGGGCAGGATGCCCACCACTACTACCACCCTTAGCCAGGGGGCAGGATGCCCACCACTACTACCACCCTCACCCAGGGGGGCAGGATGCCTACCACTACTACCACCCTTAGCCAGGGGGGCAGGATGCCCACCACTACTACCACCCTTAGCCAGGGGGCAGGATGCCCACCACTACTACCACCCTCACCCAGGGGGGCAGGATGCCTACCACTACTACCACCCTCAGCCAGGGGGGCAGGATGCCTACCACTACTACCACCCTTAGCCAGGGGGGCTGGATGCCTACCACTACTACCACCCTCAACCAGGGGGGCAGGATGCCTACCACTACTACCACCCTTAGCCAGGGGGCAGGATGCCTACCACTACTACCACCCTTAGCCAGGGGGCAGGATGCCTACCACTACTACCACCCTTAGCCAGGGGGGCAGGATGCCCACCACTACTACCACCCTCACCCAGGGGGGCAGGATGCCCACCACTACTACCACCCTCACCCAGGGGGCAGGATGCCCACCACTACTACCACCCTCACCCAGGGGGGCAGGATGCCCACCACTACTACCACCCTTAGCCAGGGGGCAGGATGCCCACCACTACTACCACCCTTAGCCAGGGGGGCTGGATGCCTACCACTACTACCACCCTTAGCCAGGGGGCAGGATGCCTACCACTACTACCACCCTTAGCCAGGGGGGCAGGATGCCCACCACTACTACCACCCTCACCCAGGGGGCAGGATGCCCACCACTACTACCACCCTCACCCAGGGGGGCAGGATGCCCACCACTACTACCACCCTTAGCCAGGGGGCAGGATGCCCACCACTACTACCACCCTTAGCCAGGGGGCAGGATGCCCACCACTACTACCACCCTTAGCCAGGGGGCAGGATGCCCACCACTACTACCACCCTCACCCAGGGGGGCAGGATGCCCACCACTACTACCACCCTTAGCCAGGGGGCAGGATGCCCACCACTACTACCACCCTTAGCCAGGGGGCTGGATGCCTACCACTACTACCACCCTTAGCCAGGGGGCAGGATGCCCACCACTACTACCACCCACACCCAGGGGGGCAGGATGCCCACCACTACTACCACCCTTAGCCAGGGGGCAGGAAGCCTACCACTACTACCACCCTTAGCCAGGGGGCTGGATGCCTACCACTACTACCACCCCCACTCATAGGATGGACAATGCATGACACAACAAGCACACCACAACCTAGGGAATGCAAGATTAAGACATCCCCCACCACCATGACAAGCGTGTGAGCAGGCTGTGTCAAATGCCTACAACACCGAACATGACATTGAACATACAATGTGACCCCCTAGCACATGTGCCACACATATATGTGTGTGGCACCCACAATGCAAGCAGCCCATGACCATTGTGGCAATGGGGCCTAAACCCCCATCATCACAGTGACCAAAAGGCAAGTGTGGGGTCCATAGCTGAAGCACATTTTGACCATTGTGGCAATGGGGTCTAAACCTCCATCATCACAGTGACCAAAAGGCAAGTGTGGGGTCCATAGCTGAAGCACATTTTGACCATTGGGCAATGGGGTCTAAACCCCCATCATCACAGTGACCAAAAGGCAAGTGTGGGGTCCATAGCTGAAGCACATTTTGACCATTGTGGCAATGGGGTCTAAACCTCCATCATCACAGTGACCAAAAGGCAAGTGTGGGGTCCATAGCTGAAGCACATTTTGACCATTGGGCAATGGGGTCTAAACCCCCATCATCACAGTGACCAAAAGGCAAGTGTGGGGTCCATAGCTGAAGCACATTTTGACCATTGTGGCAATGGGGTCTAAACCCCCATCATCACAGTGACCAAAAGGTAAGTGTGGGGTCCATAGCTGAAGCACATTTTGACCATTGTGGCAATGGGGTCTACACCCTCATCATCACAGTGACCAAAAGGTAATTGTTGACAAAGAAAGAGCTGCAACTGCCAAACTGCATGGATCATTCCTGGTCACAGAACCAAAAACTCATCTGTGGCAAAGTAGTGTATGTGTCCCATTGCAACATAAATTGGGGGAGCCAAATACTGCAGTGCAAATGAAACATTCCTTTGGCCATGTGCAGACAAACAACACCCATGGGGGCTGAGACCGTCAACATTCATCAATGACACAATGACAGAAGTGACCATCAGAATGCAGAACCACATATTTGCACCAATGGGCACACAAATGCAGATACCCTGTGGAGACAGCAGATGTGAGGTGAACAGATACCATACCATGGCAGCAATGGGACACACAAACCATGATCACTGTGCTGACCGATGACCTAGGAGTCCCAGGGACAGCAGGGGAAACACACCAAACAACATACAGCCAATGGCACACCCAAGATATGCCAATGCAGTGGTGCAGATGCACAAACACAAACAGGCAGACCAACACTGTCATCATACACAGCAGGTGAGGGGTGGGGGTGCCAGTGTCCCCAGGCAACAACACAACACATGAGGAGAGCTGAATACCAATCATACAGATGTGCATACACTGCCACACTAAGGTAACTCATGGATCCAAATCCCCTATGTGGGCAAGCAGGCATTGACAGGTGAGAGGGAGCACAAAACACACATGTCACACAGGCACGTAGGAACAACAACTGACACAGCAAGTCACAGACACACCACAGCACCACCCCCAGGGCCCCCACAATGTGGTGACCCTGGGCTGAAGAAAAATACCACTGTGATGACAAAGCTAAATGTCGTTCACACTGTGAACCACAGTCAGGTGTCCTGAGCAACTAACTACCATCACACCTACACAAGCACAAATCAATCAGCATGGCCAGTAAGCCAAGGCCAACATGGAGGCAGGGGACTAGCCGGGCAACAACTCTCATCTGCACACACTCAAGACCACACCCTCGACCTCCAACAATGTGCAGCAGTGAAGTACACATGCACTGGTGACATTGCACATGCACCCATTACTATTCCAGGGTGGTGGGTGGGAACCAAGGTGTAGAAACACATCACACATGGACACTCAACAAGACTCCTGAATGTCTGACACACTGCACACTACGCTGTACATGGACATGACGGCAATACCACACCGACCAATGGGATCCCAGCCACAGTCACACACCAATGAAGAAGCCAAGGTCACCCACAAAGAACACACATAGACAACAACCAACATTGCAGCCCGGACCCTAAGGAGTGCCAGCAGTCACACACACAACGTGTCACAATCACTGAAAGATAACACAAACTGGAAATCACATGACAGGGGCAAACAACAAGTGCCAAAGGGAAACCTGACTGTGACCCATCTGCGTCAGCACACAAACTCTGCCCTGACAGCAAACACACCTATGGGTGACACCCTGATGACCAGTAATGTGCCATGCACCCACATCACAGAGAACACAGGGAGAAGACTTTGGGGGAACATAGCTCAAGTCAGCAAGCATCACAAACAGGTACAACACTAGGGATCACAGCATGCGCAGATGAATGGAAGTGAACACACAGACATGCACATACAACACACACCTTGGGCGCAGGCAATGTCACACGTGTACACACTGCCATGAGGGGACTCCACTCCTGTGTGAGGAAAGCTGTGCCATATGTTGCCTCAGTAGGGCCCCATCATGTCAGCTGAGCACTTGGTCACACAATCAACAATTAGCACCAAATGAGGGCTCCCATCACATCAGCCTGGTCATGGATGTGCCAACGGAATCATCAGCACAGATCCAACACACTTGTATGGCAATGTTGCACTGACTACACGGATGAGTCCCTCCCCATTGATGCCCAAACCTGCATGTCCACTGGAGATGGCAACACGGTCAGGGAAGTAGACAAATGCAACGATGGCAGGCACAACAGATGTGCAGGGGTGGAAGCCACAGATATGAAATTGCCAATGTAAGTAGGAAACCCATTGCCAAATACTGAACACATGACACCCTCAGATGCTGCTATTGATGACATGGATACACCACATGATAGGACACATTCCCCCTGGACCACATGGGTTCCTGCACAGTAACACTTCATAATCATGAGACCAGATATCACCATCACTGCAGCAAGGGCATGGTTAGCTGCACCAACAACATGTACATCTGAAGCATGAGCACTAGAGAAAAGAAAGTTGCTTTATTCAGCATATGTGTTGAGGCCAAACGAAGTCCTGAAAAAGAGCAAAGGCCAATGGCCAGTCCATTGTCAAAGTTCAAACAGGGTGACACTGGCAGATGTCACCCTACGCATGCCTGCACAATACCAGGGACAATCCACTAGGAGGGGCAACCGGGGGGCAGGCCAGGCACCGCAGGGACAGGATCAGGGCTCACCAGGGGGAGTCAGGGAAGGGGTGGTGGGTGCTGGAGAGCCACTGACAACTGCAGTGGAGGTGTCTGACATGGTGTGTGCCGGCACAACTGGGGGCATGACACAGATGTCGTGGGTGCCGGCACAACTGCAGTGGACCCTGCAGATGGGGTGGACAGGTCCGCCACTGCAGTGCCCAAGTCAGACAGGGCGGTAGTGGACTCCACTGCAGTGCCTACCTCCAGGGGAGGAGAATGGGGAACAGGCAAGGTGGGTTGGACAGAGGGGGGGACACCCTCACCACATCAGTGGCACAGACAAGCGCAGCGGGGGTGTGGTGCTGGGAGAGCAAGTGGCAGGGGGAGAAGGCCGGAGCATCTTGGGGATGGTATATCTGTGGGTGGGGGAACCTGGGGCAGGGTGTGGTGGGGGCACCTGTGCAGTGGGGGCCTGAGGGATGGAGGACGGAGACCTTGTGCCTGAGCTGCAGGGCGGTGGCGGGGTCTTGCTCTTAGCACTCCGGGGGACTTGCGGGTGGGGGCCTCAGTCCGTCTGCGCCTGGGGGAGGGTGTCCGGGGGCGAGGGGCACTCTGCTCCGTGTGGGTGGGCTTCCTCTTCCCCCGGGATGCTGGAGCAGCTTCATCGGTGGGGAAGAGGCCGAGGTCACAGAGGAAGAGCTGCTGTGACTTTGGGGTTGCAGGTGAGGCAAGGGAGGGTGCTTTGGAGGGAGAGGGAACTGAGGACTGCGCAGTGCATGTGGATGCGTGTGTGTGTTCCAGGGCCCCATCCCCTGTGAGTCTGGCTTCAGTCCCCTGAATGTGCTTGCGTGTGCGTTTTGTCATTGGCGTGTGTGTCAGTGTGCTGGATGTGTGTGTGCTGGTGTGTGCCAGTGTGTGTGTGCCTGGGATGGGTAAGGTGCTGGGGAGTGTGGATGGAGCAGAGGCAGGAGGGGTGAGGGACCGTTTGAGGAGGGACACTGCTGCCGTCAGGGAGGAGTCCATGGACCTATTGCCCCTCTGTAGGTCAGACATGCCCGATGAGATGCCCTCCATGAACGACACCAGCTGAGTCAACAGCGCGGTGTGCGCATGGAGGACACTCAGCATGGCTGTCTGCCCTACATGGAGCTGGCGAAGGAGGTACACAGACTCCTCACTCAGGGCAGCAGGGGACACAGGGGCAGGGGTGCGGTGCCTGGCCCAAAGGAGACACGCTCCCGGACATGGGAGCCTCCACGGACCTGGGGAATGGGAGCCGATGGGAGGGCGGTGGTGGTGCTGGTGGTGGCGGGGACAGCAACACTAGCTGGGGTGTGGTGGCTGCTGACACCCGCCTCCACAAGGGAGTCATCCTCCGAGTTGCTCTGGTCCTCAGCTGAGGTGGATGCTGCTGAGGACTCCTCGGTGTGGCTCCCCTCGCCCTCCGTGCCACTGGGTCCCTCCGACCACTCCTCGGCTGCTGACCCAGTCTGGCTCTCCGGCTCCTCCTGGTCCGTGGAGCTGTCCCCTTCCGTGGCCGTGGATGTATCTGCAAACAATGGGGAAACAGACAGACATCAGTCACCTGCACATAACGCACACACCACTGTGAGCACAGCACATCACAGAGCAAGCCCTGGCATCATTAGTTGTACATTGCTAAAAGTGCACTAATTGAACAGGAGAAGTCAATTGTCAGTCTGATGCCAAGCATGGCACTCACATCCCACATGGCCTTGCACCCATCTGTCTGGTGTCTGTTGGATTGCAACACCCCAGTGTTGACACATGCACCAAGTACACAGTAGTTGGACAGTGCAGAGAACACGGTGTGGACACATCACAGCTCTTGCCACTGAGTCAGTACAGGTTTACGGATGTAAGGGATGCCCAGAGTCAAATAGGAAATGCATGTGATGCATACCAGCGACAGACACCATGATGCACCCATGTCCTGATAGCCAGCGCCACTATGGTGTGCATGTAGCACATGTCACTCCCCTGCAGGATCACCAATCAGTAGACACATGCCATGGCGGAGGCATGACTGCAAAGTCATACATCACTGTCTCAGTGATGTATGACTTTGCAGCCAGACAACAACACTCTGCACTGTGTCACAATAGTAGGTCATGGGGAATGCAAGTCCTGGAGCTGCACAAGTGCACATGTACATCCCCCCACAACACATCCTCTTAACCCTCATCTGTCCAGGTCATACCTATTGGACATATGGGAGACCTGTGACACTACCCTCTGAACCTGAGCCCCTCACACTCTGCTGTGCATGGGGAACAGCTGCCTGAACTTCACATTTACATGCCCCAGTCTGCATGGGCAGCTGATCAGACACCTATGTGTCACACAAGTATCGTCTCCTATGGTCACATCTCCAGTGGCATGCTGAGCCCCTACCAAGAAACTCCACAGCAGTCCTGGCGACTAATCCACAGCACACTGACACAGAGGCAGACACCTGAGGGGCAAATCACTGTGCACAATGTGTCCTCTGATACACGGGAGTGGGAGTACAGAGTGTATTGTATGGCCTGGAGTAGGCATGACTGTCCAGCCCCACATGAATGAGGGATGAGCCCTGGACTGTAGGCAGCTGGCTAAGTATGTGTGACACACGTCATATACATACTCCTGGGGCCCAAACATTGTTCCCACCCGCAGCATGGGTGTGTGCCAGGTACCCCAGCCACATGTGGTGGATCAGCTCAGCAATTGGACCACAGATCAAAGTAACACGCTGAATACATGTCAGAATACAGGCATTGTGTAAGCAATGGACCCACCCATGATGCCCACCACAGAGTCAGGGAAACAGATGCTGTCTCCCACCTTGAGTCAAGCAAACTGCAAGGACACAGTCCTAAGTGACAGAATTCCCTGCATGTAAGGGCCACACCTGGGTATCAGATGAGGAGTGGGCAGTGCACAATAGAGGGACATGGCTCCTGGACAACATGACTGCTGTACTGTGGCAGTTCAACCTGGCCCGAGGAGGGCACATAACATGTTAGACAGAGTACACAGTGCAGTCTTTGACTCACCCCTCCTTGCTGCTCTCTGGCCTTCAGCTGCCCATCCAGGTCTGGAAAGACCACCGCCAGGATCCTGAGCATGTGGGGGTCAGGGTCCGTGTTCCGCCCCTCCTGCGAGGAGGCGACAGCTTCAGCTGGACCCGTGCAATCCTCCGGGTCCAGCCCCGAAGGTCCTGCCACCTCTTTTGGCAGTTGCGGATCCGGCGCTTGTAGACCCCCACGGACCGGACAGCCCGGACGATGTCCTTCCAGATCTCATGCTTCCGATGGGCAGAAGCCTGTCAGGATGACAAAGTGATAAGGACATTACTACACATGCAACATATCCGTGCATGACACAGTTGCATATACATGTCGCAATCACAGGGGCACATGGTGTACCCAGGCAGTGCACGGCTGCCCATGGACAGTTTTCCAGAAGTCACTACATGGTATCATAGCATGGGGAGTAAAACCCTGTTCAGAAGCACTGTCACTGCACCATACCTGTCCAGTGCAAGTCACTACACACTATGGGGGGTGACAACTACTCAGTGAGCCTGCTAGCCAGTGGTGTGCTGACTCTCAGCCTTGCTAGTCAGACAAAATGCACATTCAGAAAGGCAGTGCACAGAACACTCACCTGCTCCCCTGGTGTCCCATACAGCTTGCTGTACTGTGGAAGTAGGCTGTCCAGCAGGGCCTGGTTCTCTTCAAGGCTGAAGGCTGGGGCTCTCTCCACAGTACGTGCCATTGCAGGGTCCAGAGGGGCAGAGACAGCAGCAGTGCAGTGGCAGATGTCGTCCTGGAGCATGTAGTGCAGGCAAGTGGGCTCTCAGGGGAACATGCAGCAATATATATGTGCTGGAGAGGCAGATACTGTCCCTTGTGTCCAAAGTGATAGGTCCAAGTCGTTTGCATCTTCTGAATCTGGCCAATCCATGGAATAGCAGCACCAAAACACGCCCACAGCATCCTTCAAATCTTCAACTTCATGACATACATGATTTTGCAACATTGTTGTGGGTGACCAACTGATTTTCCAGCAACCGACTCGCTCGAATATTCGAAAACGCGTCCGTTGCCAGGCAAGCCCATTGTCAATGGGTGCGCACCGATCGGTCCATTGAGGTACAACGCGCACAGGGGTACAACGCGTACCCGCACACATTGAATGCAATGGGCCGGCCGGAGGCACCGATCGGTCCATTGCTGTTCAACGCGCACAGGGGTACAACGCGTACCCGCACACATTGAATGCAATGGGCCGGCCGGAGGCACCGATCGGTCCATTGCTGTTCAACGCGCACAGGGGTACAACGCGTACCCGCACACATTGAAAGCAATGGGCCGGCCGGAGGCACCGATCGGTCCATTGCAGTACAACGCGCACAGGGGTACAACGCGTACCCGCACACATTGAATGCAATGGGCCGGCCGGAGGCACCGATCGGTCCATTGCTGTTCAACGCGCACAGGGGTACAACGCGTACCCGCACACATTGAATGCAATGGGCCGGCCGGAGGCACCGATCGGTCCATTGCAGTACAACGCGCACAGGGGTACAACGCGTACCCGCACACATTGAATGCAATGGGCCGGCCGGAGGCACCGATCGGTCCATTGCAGTACAACGCATCACTGTACATGTGACTGGCATATGTCAGCATGCCTGTCTCAGATGGACATATGCCAGCCACAGATAGCTCCCAGGGAGTGAGGGGCACACCTACATCACGACAGCCTGTCCAAACCTTATCATAAGGCATGTAAGGCTGCATTTCCTATTGTGTGTATGTTGGTGTACATGTTGTCCTGTGGGTGTCACCTGTGGGCAGCCACCCCCAGGCTGTGCACGTGTTCATGGGGACAGGATCATGGGTGTTACGTGTACGTGACCACTGTGATGTGCAACTGTTCATATCTGTGCATGTGCCATGGTCACATTTCACAGTGGTGTTTGTGTATGTCATGTCACATACCCCGTGAGTCCCATGTGGGACGGTATGTTTGAGCCAGGGTGTCCCAGTGGCACAATAGTGATGGCCCTCCACAGTCTTTGTGCATGTAGTGTTTACAATGTCTCTGATTTCATGTGCACAATGGGAGACAGTCTCCACATCCACGTTGTGTGTGCATGGACTCTGATGTTGTGCGTGTGTGTCACAGACGTCCATGGCTCTCCTGCCATGGCAAGTGTGGCCACTACCTGTGGGGGTCATGTTTGTTTTGTTGTGGTGTACACATGATACTCCAGGTGATGCCAGTGTCCATGTGGCATTACAGGGTCCCTGGGAATGTGCCTGTCGTTGAGCTGTGGTGCCTGGGGCACATCTGTCCTCACATGTCACTGGGGGTGACTGTGACACAGCATCATGATATCCAATGGGCCAACCTGGGACAAATTGATGCCACCTGTAGGACCGTGTTGACAGATGTTGGCCATGTATGTACCATAAATGTCGTTCCGGTACTGCACACTTCATGTAGTTGTGCCTCATGATGATGTATGTTGGGATCTTGAGTGTGTTCAATGCCGCATATGTGGGGTGACTGACGATCTTGCTTACTTCTCCTCTGCACTGCAGGGCTCCTGCTGTCCATCGGCCATTCCCAGACCTGGCAACGATGGTGGAACGGGACAGCATCCGACGGTACCGCTTCACCAGGCAGCTGATTGAGGATTTGGCAGTGCAGTTGTCCCCACATTTGCAGCCTGGCCGGCCGTATCCTACAGCGCTGACCCCCAAGGTGAAGGTGATGGCAGCCCTACACTTCTTTGCCACCGGTACCTTCCAACATACTGTGGCGTCTGCTGGTGGGATGTCACAGACCATGTTCAGCCGTGTGCTCCGCGATGTTTTGGCGGCAATGTTGCTCTTCCTGAACCGGTACATCTATTTCCCTAGACTGCGACGACTCACTGACGTGAAGAGTGACTTTTATGCCCTGGGGAGGATGCCGCATGTAATTGGCTCCATTGATGGGACACATGTGGCTTTGGTACCACCACAGGCCCAGGAGCAGGCCTACAGGAACCGCAAGCACTACCACTCGGTCAATGCACTGGTGGTGTGTCTTGCAGACATGACCATCACACACGTGTGTGCCCGTTTCCCTGGTTCAGCACACGATGCCTTTGTGATGAGGAGTAGTCGCATCCCCAGGTTGATGGCACAGATGCAGAACCAGCGTGCCTGGCTTGTCGGTGTGTACTGACTTTGTGCCATTGTGTGTGATCTGATCTGTAGTATTCCGCCCACTTTTCCAAGTCAGCTGATGTGCACTTGTCTGTCCGTAGGTGACTCGGGATACCCCAACATGCCGTGGTTGCTGACACCCCTCAGGAACCCTGTGACACCTGCCCAGATGCGCTACAATGAGGCACATGGTCGGACCAGGAGAGTGATTGAGCGGACCTTTGGTCTCCTGAAGAGCCGCTTCCGCTGCCTGGACAAGACCGGAGGGTCCCTCCCATATGCCCCTGCGAAAGTGTGCAAGATTATCATCGTCTGCTGCATGCTCCACAACCTGGCAGTGCGGAAGGAGTTGCCTCTCATCCAGGATGACGATGACCAACATCCGCCACCTGTGGAGGATCCTGGCCTGGACCACGATGCCAGTGACGATGATGATGATGATGGTGATGGTGATGTCCGCACACAGCTCATCACCAACTTCTTTAGCTGAATGTGAGTATCCTGAGGTGTCATGTGAATGATGTGAGTTGGCATGATGTGTGGGTGGTGCTCTGGTGCTGTTGGAGTGTGTCCATGGGCTACTTGACAGGATGTGTGTTGCGATGTGTGGTGACAGGTGGGCTGTACTCCACAACAGTGTTGACATGCTAACTTGGTTCTGGGTGGGTATCTTGTAACATGTATTGTGCATGAGTTTTGCTGTTCTGTCCTGTACTGCATTGCTTTTGACTGTGTGTCATTTCTGTCCTTCACAGGGTACTTTCAGATTCGTTTGGTCAACTGTGTCCACCGACGACGTGATTGCACATCCAGGCTGGTAGCTGTTGTGTCCCTACAGGTGATGTGCGCCACACCCATGGACTTCCTTCTGTCTACAGTTGTTGACTGTGTGCCCGCTACCAGGTGGGGTTACCTTGCATCTGTAGTGGTTACGGCATGTTGCTACTGTGTAATAAACCTGTGCTTCACTTAGTGATGTGCGTTGTCTGTGGTCACACATTTGACTGCCATTTGCTTACTGCACCTGTGGGCTACTTGACTACAACTGGGAATGGGTGTGGTGTCTGTGCATTGCACCGTCTTCCCTGGCAACATCAGTGTAGGCAATGAGTCAGATGGCCTAGGTGTGTATGTGTTGTGTAGCCCTGGTGGTGTGTCTCCCTCATATGTGTCACGTTGCCTGTACTCACATGCCTGTGTTGTCCTTGCTGTTGCAGTTCGCATACACTGTGTAATTTTGCAGTTCATCATCCCCATAACAGCACCCACGTTGGAATCACGACAGAGGCAAGTATGGTGTATTAGTGTGTTTATTGTGATACATTTGTGTTAATAGTGCATAGGATGGGTTGTGCTGTACATGAATCTTGCAATCCCAAGTTCCTAGGTGAATTGAAAGTCCGGGTAGACAGGATCCCCAGTATCGGGGCCACAGTTGTCTGACACATTGTTCCAACTTGTACTCCCCATGCAATGTGTGGGAGTAGTGTTGCCATCAACAGGGTGAACAGTCTGTGCACAAAGGCGAAAATCCAGAACAGGTTCAGGCTTCCTGGGAGTTGCGCTTGGCCATCAGCCTCTCACTTTCCCCTCCTCGGACGACCCCTCTTCTTGGGGGGCCCTCAAGTGCAGGCTGCTGCGGTGCAGGGGACTCTCCGCCAGAGTCCTCCTCCCTCCCTGTGGCAGTTGCAGTTTGTTCGGTACCAGATGTTGTTGGCACACAGGGAGGTGTGGACTGGTTGCTGTTCATCTGGCGGAGGCATTGTAAAATGTCCCTGTGCACCGCCGTCATCTCATGTAGTACATCCCACTTGGACTCCACGCGGGTCATGTGGGAGTCCACACGTGACATGTGGGAGTCCACATGTGACATGTGTGACTCCACTTGGGACATGTGGGAGTCCAAGCGGGCATGATGGGCAGCCTGCTGCTGTTTGATGTCTCTGAGGAGCCCCACTACCTGGCTGAGCTCTCCGGTGCTGGACTGGTACGCATCAGCTATGCGTACCAGTTGTGGGTCTTCATGCACACCAGCAACGTCTGCAAGCAGCGACCTCTGTCTCCCACCCCTCCCACCACCCCTGCTGACATGTGCAGTGTGTGCAGTTGCACGCACAGATAACCCTGGTCCACCTTGGGGGTTGGTGGTGGTGGTGGTGGTGTCCATGGCCCCAGGTTGGTCCAGGGTCACTGCGCTGGTGTTGTTCCTTATTCTGTCCATGTCGGCAGGGATGGTATTCGTGGTGACAGTCGTTGGAGGGGTGGGTGCAGGGGGTGCAGCTGGTGGACCTGCTGGTGCTGCAGCTGGTGGTCCTGCTGGTGCAGCATGTTGACTTGCACCGGATGTGCCAGGTTGTTCTTCATCGTCCGAGGAGGACAGAGGCTGTACGACGCCAGTGAGCTCGGCATCCTCTTGAGCCTGGGACTGGGACTCCTCAGCGTCTGCTGCTGTGTCCCTATCATCACCTGTTTTTGGGAGACACAAACAATGTATGTCATGTTTCTGCAGGCATCAGTGGTTGACACACCTGACAGTTGTGACTGTGCCTCGGGTGCGGGCCTGTACATTGTATTGTCCTAAGTCGTCACAGTCAGGGGTTGATATTGGTGTGGCACATTGTCCTGCATTATTTGGGCATTTCTATGTATTCTCTGGGGTGTGAACATGGTCTGCATTGATTGTGTTTGGTTGACAGCCAGACCTCCTTCCCACCCACCCACCCACCCAGTCAGTTATCCCACCATGGAACGTGCTTGCATTGCAGGGAGTGTAAGTTGTCTCTCAGGATGTCAGTCAGTGGTGTCCTGCTGTTTGTTGGTGCACAGTTGGCAGCAGGGCCTTGTGCTCCCCACAGCAGTAGCCAGTGTCAGCCATCTTGTGAGTCCTTCTCCACTCCCTGTGATGTGAGCATGGTTCAGGGTGGTGTTGATGGGCCAGTTGTGAGGCTGAGCAATGTCTGTGACTACGACTCCCATCATGCTATTGCCTCCACCCCCTTCCCAGCATGCCCATGCTTCCTTCCTTTTGACTCTGCTTCCCTGTGGGGTGGGCTGGCTGTGCTGACAGGATGGCTGGGAGTGTTGTCCTGGCAGTTGTTTGGCTAAGAGTCCCAAGAGTGTCCCTGTGCTTCACACAACATAAGCCAGGGTGGTGGTGCTTTGTGGGATCTTGTGTTAGGATGGAGGGCATTGCATTCTACCAGGTGGGTACTGTGGAGTTTGTGTTGGGGGGGGTGAGGGGAGGTGCTGGTGACTATGGTCAGTGCTGCAAGTCCCCCTTCCCACCCAGCCAGCCAGATATCCCACCATGGAACGTGCTTGCATTGCAGGGAGTGTAAGTTGTCTCTCAGGATGTCAGTCAGTGGTGTCCTGCTGTTTGTTGGTGCACAGTTGGCAGCAGGGCCTTGTGCTCCCCACAGCAGTAGCCAGTGTCAGCCATCTTGTGAGTCCTTCTCCACTCCCTGTGATGTGGGCATGGTTCAGGGTGGTGTTGATGGGACAGTTGTGGGGGGGCAATATGTGTGACTGCGACTCCCATGATGCTATTGGCTACACTGACTTGGCCAGCATACACAGAATTCCTTCCTTTGAGTGGTCTTCACTGTGTGTTGGTGTTGTTGTGGTGGCTACATGTGTGGATGTGTTTGTTAGTTCTATTTGTGCCACTGCCTAGCTGTAGTTGTGTTTGTACATGTGTTGGCACAGTTGGATGTGACTTTTTTGATGGCATGTGTTGTGTTTCTCTGACTGACATACACATTTTGGGATGATTCTGTTCTGGTTGCTGTGTGATTGCTATGAGTGCATGGTTTGACTCTCCCTTGACAGTGATGTGTGTGTGTTTTGTGGCAGTATATTGTGTACATTTGTTGTGTACTCACCAGGCTCTGGGATGTCCTCTAGTCCATATATGCTCACTGGCGGTAGGATGGCCCGCACCTTCTCCTCCCAGGGCCTGAGGTATATTGGCTTGGCAGGAGGGCCACTGCCGGTGTGTTGGCTGTTGATGTAGTCTTGCTTCAGCAGTTTCCGTACCCTCCTGCGCACGTCATACCACCTGTTCTGGATGTCGCTCTTTGTGCGCCGACATGGTGATTGGGCGTTCACCCTGTTGATGATCCTCTCCCACATCTTGGTTTTCTGCGACATGGGGTCTGTTGGACCAATGTGCCAAACAGCTGTGGCTCTACCCTGAGGATCTCGTCTACCAGGACTTCCAATTCACAATCTAGGAACTTGTGATTCTTCTTGGGGGGCATGGTGATGGGTGGTGATGTGTGTGTTGGTGTGCAGGTGAGGGTGTGTGGGTGTGTGTTGTGCTGGGTGTATGTGAGGTAGGTATTTGTTGGTGTGCTGCTGGTGTGTGGCTTGTGTGAGGGATGAGCTGTGGGTGTGTGGTTGCTTTCTCTTGGGTGCTGGCAGTGGAATGGCATTTGCAAAGGCTCATGGTAGTGATTTGTGTCCTTTATATAGGTGGAGTTGTGGGTGTGTCTTTGTTCTCTGTCCCCACCCCCCCAGTATTTATTGGCTTGGTAATTGCTTGTTTGGCCTTTTTTGGTTGATTTTTCCTTTGTGCTGTTTGTGTATGTTGGAAACGTTCTTGTGACCGAGTCGGACCCTGCATTGGTCTCGTACGGTGTTTTCCGTTTCGTTCACGCTGTGTTTGTGCAGTTTTGTATGCTGCGTACGCGTCGGTCGCGGTGTATTGTGTTGCTTCGGCTCGGTTTTGTATGCGTGTCGGTCGTACGGCTTGTCCTCCGTCCGACTCGGTCGGGTTTTTCGCGCCTTGCATCGTACTTTGCGGGTTGGAGTTGGCGGGTACGATTCGGTCGGATTTGTTCCGGGTGCGTGTCGGTCGGTTGGATTCGCGTGTTTTTCCGGCCGGATTGCTATTTTCCGAGCGGCTCGGTCGGTCGGCTTGGTTTCCTGACGTGTCGGTCGGATTTATCGCGGCTTGCATCGTACTTGGCGTGTCGGGCGCCACTGGTACGTGTCGGTCGGTATTTTTTCCGGATCCGAGTCGGTCGGTGCTTTTTCCGGCCCGAATCGGAATCGACCCCTAAGTGGAGTGGGAATAGTACATTTTACCCCTTCAGAGTCTAACGCTTTGGCTACTGCTGCACAGACTAGAATGGGAATACTAAATTTCACCCCTCCTGAGTCCAACGCTTTCTCTACTGTTGCACTGACTGGAGTGGGAATAGTAAATTTTACCCCTTCGAAATCCAATGCTTTCCCTGCTGTTGCACAGACTGGAGTAGCATTAGTAAATGTTACCCCTCCTGAGTCCAACGCTTTCCCTACCATTGCACAGACTGCAGTGGGAATAGTAAATTTTACCCCTTCAAAATCCAAAATCTTCCCTGCTGTTGCACCGACTGGAGTGGGAATAGTAAATTTTACCCCTCCTGAGTCCAATGTTTTCCCAACTGTTGCACAGACTGAAGTGGGAATAGTAAATTTTACCCCTTCAAAATCCAAAGTCTTCCCTGCTGTTGCACCGACTGGAGTGGGAATAGTAAATTTTACCCCTCCTGAGTCCAATGTTTTCCCAACTGTTGCACAGACTGAAGTGGGAATAGTAAATTTTACCCCTTCATAGTAAAACGCTTTCCCTACTGTTGCACAGACTGGAGTGGGATTAGTTAATTTAGCCCCTCCTGAGTCCAATGCTTTCCCTACTGTTGCACAGATTGTAGTATGAATAATATATGTATTATTTCTAGAATTTAATAGCTTTGTTATTATTCTTTAAAATTATATCATTATTAGGTTTTCATGTAGGTAAAATTTAATTTTTTTATGCTGTAATTTTTTGTAATCTATAATATATTTTTAGTAAAATGCATATTTCTATATTGTTTACTTCTTATGTGTATAGGAGTTGTTTAAAAAAAATTCCAGTTAATTTGTTATGTTTTTTAATTTGTTGTACATATAAATGTACTTGTTTTATTATTAACTTCTTAGAAAATGATAATATAAATTTAAATAATTATTTTATAAATTGTTCTACACTATATATGTGTACTTAAACATACATAGATATGTATATGTGTGTGTTTGTCTGTTTAAATAAGAATATATTCATATATATTTATATATCATTTAAATTTATTTAACTTACATTTTATTACTGTTACATGTTAATATATAATATTTTATATTGTTAACTATATATATATATATATATATATATATATATTCACTGAAAAAACCATAGGTTTCCGGGACGTTATAGTTAGTTGTACATTTCACTCGTACAAAACCTGAGAAATTCGGCCATTATAGTTAGTTGAGCTAACTATAACTCGTGCCCCCGCAATGCACTGCTGATGACGTCACATATTACATCATTCATGACATGGTCAGTGACATCAATGATGACATCACTGATGACATCTCAAATGACATCACTGATGACATCACTGATGACATCATCCACGTGATAATCTGATGCACCTCCTCACACCCTAATATAACCTTTGATACACCCACTCTAAAATACAGACTACCATTTTCAAAACCATGGATACACCAATACCAGTTACTACATACCCACTCACTGATTCCTAGGTCTACACACACGTCCACTCATTCACCCATACAGTCACTTATCAATACAGCACTATCATTTGCACTCATACACCTATACAGACACTCACACATCGTCACTCATCCATAGAGTTACTCACACACCTAGTCAGTCTTGCAAAGAATCAATCACACTCCCATTTACTCACCTATACAGTCATACACACACCACCTCACTTATTTATACACATACTAACACATACTTACTCTCTTATACAATCACTGATACAAGCACACACTCATCCATACAGCCACTCTCACAATCACTCACTCTCACATATAGTGATTTATATACCCCAACACTCACATATACTGCCTTTCACATATATAGTTACTCACACATGTACCACTGAGACAACCATTCACTCACCAACACACCCATACACACACTCACCCACCCCTACAGCCCTTCACAGATACACTCTTGAACCCATACACCCAGTGAATTACCCACTCACACATCTATGCACAGAGTCACACACACCCCCACCCACCCACACAGACACTCAGGCACCCATACAGACACTCAGACAACCAATCAATAACCCTTAGAGACACTCATGTAGCTACTCACCAACCCATGCAGCCGCTTACACACCAACTAACAGACTGATACAGACATTCACACAGTTTAGTAACTAACCCATGCATTCAGTAAGACACGTTTAATCACTCACTTATACAGTCAGTCACACACCTAATAAATCATCCATTCAGACAGTCATACACCCACTCAGTCTTCAATACACCTTGGCCTATATATATATAAAACATATTTAAACTTTACAGAAACACAGTCACAGGATGATGTCATCAGTGATGTCATCAGTGATGTCATTTGAGATGTCATCAGTGATGTCATCATTGATGTCACTGACCATGTCATGAATGATGTAATATGTGACGTCATCAGCAGTGCTTTGCGGGGGCGCGAGTTATAGTTAGCTCAACTAACTATAACGGCCGAATTTCTCAGGTTTTGTACGAGTAAAATGTACAACTAACTATAACGTCCCGGAAACCTATGGTTTTTTCAGTGAATTTCTATGATTTTTTAAATGCTAATTTCTAACTATAACGTCCCTGAAACCTATGGTTTTTTCAGTGAATTTCAAAGGTTTTTTAAAGGCTAATTTCTAACTATGCCTACAGTGGTAGGACTTGTGCAGAAAGAGGAAGAAAGGCGCAGAAAGAAGCAAGAAAAATGCAGAAAGAGGCAACAGAAGTCCAGTAAGACGAAGAAAGGTGCAGAAAGAAGCAAGAGCTATGCAGAAAGAACCAACAGAGGTGCAGAAAGAGGCCTTGTTGCAAAGTCCTCCTGTGCCCCCAACTTTTTACTGACTGGTACTGGTGGTAACTGACTCTGCCTAACCAGGCCCAGAGCCAGTGCTATGCTAAAAGACACTTAGAATACAGTGAAAACACCTACATACACTAGGGTACACGATGGGTTGGGGTACCCCTGTGATTGGCATGACCTCCTCTGTAAGGCCCTAGTATATAATAGGGCAGGGGGATTAAAACTACCTCTAAGTCAGAGGTGCAGAAAGATGCTTCTTTAAATAGTAGTCGCGTTTGCAGAGTGGTGGAGAAAGGGTGCTGGGCCTCCGACCAGCGCTCAGGAATTCTGCTGCGTAGGACTTACAGGAGGTACCAGGAGGGTTTATTGGCCCCCAAAGTCCCTCAGGAGTAAATTGGACTTCATCCCCCATCCCGTAGACTGCCAGGAGGCACGTTTGCAGAGTGGTGGAGAAAGGAGGCATGGCCTCCGAAGACGTCTTAGCAATCCCACTGTGTGGGACTTACTGGAGGTAACAAGAGGGGTACTTGGCCCCCAAGGACATTCTTGGGGGCCAACTACCCCTCCTATTACCTCCAGTAAGTCCCACACAGCAGCATTGGTAAGTACTCGTAGCAGGCCACACCCCCTTTTCCCACCACTCTACAAACGCGCTCCCTGGCTAGCTCTTGGATGGGGATTGAAGTCCCCTTCGCTGCTGGGGGTCCGTTAGGGGCCAACTAGCCTACCTCTTACCTCCAGTAAGCCCCACACAGTGGGATTGCTGACAGGTGGACAAAGGCCACGCCCCCTTTCTCCACCACTGTGCAAACGCGCCCCCTGGCACGTTCTAAGTTGGGGGATTAAGTCCCCTTGAATACTGAGGGTCCCTGGGGGCCAACTAGCCCACCAGGTACCTCCAGTAAGCGCCACACAGCTGGATTGCAGAGAGGTGGGCTGAGGCCACGCCCCCTTTTTACACCACTCTGCAAACGCGCCTCTTGGTGCACTGCTGCTCGGGGGAGAAGGTCCACTTGTGTCCTGAGGTCCTCAGGACACAAGAGGACCTCATCGCCCCACCAGCAGTGTGCCAAGAGGCGCATTTGCAGAGTGGTGTAAAGAGGGTCATGGCCTTGGACCACCTCTCTGCAACGCAGCTCTGTGGTGCAGATTGGGACCCCCCATGCATTTTTTTTTAAAGCCCCAGGGAGGTGGCGCTCCCCGGGGCTGTGGGGGGCTGCAGTGCCACCCGCATACAATTAAATAAGCCCCGGGGAGGTGGCGGTCCCCGGGGCTGCGGGGGCCCCTGCGGGCCCCCGCAAATTAATTGGTGAGTGCCCCCGGGACCTGGCCCACGCTTTGTTTTTTTTTCTTCGCCAGATTCGCAACCCCAGCGCGAATTCGGGCGATTTATTTTTAAAAAAAAATGCTTTTTTGGGCCCTGGGGGTCCTTGTGGGACCCCCTGAGCAGGCTTAGAGGGTCAGGGTGTTTGTACCCTGCCCTCTTTTCTTGTTTTTCACCTTTTTATTTACTCTTTTCTTGTGACTCGGTTACCGAGTCACAAGATGGCTGCCAACACATTATGGTTTGGAGTGTTGGCAGCCAATCAGAATTGAGCTCGTGCTCGGGAGGCTTCGCGAACCCTCCTCGGTGCTCAGATATCGAAACTTTTATTTTTTTACATTTCTCAGCAACTACTTGACGGATTTACACCATTTAAAAAAAAGGTCGCTTTCTGAACCAAGAGCTACCTTTTTTCCGAATTTGGTGTAATTCCGTTCAGCAGTTCGGGCTGTAGTCTGTAATAAAATTTCCTATGGAAATTAACATGGGGAAAACGCGTTTTGGGACCCTCCTTTTTTCTCAGCCCCCGCTTGACGAATCACCCCGAAACTTTCAAGACAGGAGCTGACCTCAATGAACCTTTTTTTGGGAAAATTTCGCAAGGATTCGTCAAACGGCGCCAAAGATATTGGCAAAAGAAAAAACGCTTTTGAATAGAAATGAGATCCTAACTATAACAACCTACTGGCGACCGCCAGTAGGTAATATATAAATTTATTTATATATATATATATATATATATATATATATATATATATATATATATATATATATATATATATATATATGTCCAACAAAACGCCCAAAGCTTCAAGGACGCACTCACACCAAATGTTAACCAGCCGGTTTATTAACAAAAGGAAAACAGCACTGCAATCCAGTAATTTTTCGCCCAACGCGTTTCGAGGCTCCAGCCTCTTAGTCATGGGCAGCTTTCCATATGAATGTTCGACGGAGAGCTCTTAATTAATTAACTGCATGCAGTCCCTCCGTGGGTCACGTTCAGTGCGTGATTTACCTTTTCTGCATGCTGGGAATTGTGGTCCATAGAGCAAATCATACCCTCCAGTGGGTTCCGTTTACTTTTTCAAATTATTTCAATCACTTTCAGCAAATTATTTTACCTTAGTAGGTCCCGGAAAACAGCGCTGTTTTATAGTTTCCACATTTGATGTGCTGCACATTCGGTATGGCTCAGTTCCAACCAGCAGCCTCTTCAAGTTTTTAGATGGTGCAGCCCTTCACGGCAGGACAGCCGTGTAATTTTATGTCCAACAAAACGCCCAAAGCTTCAAGGACGCACTCACACCAAATGTTAACCAGCCGGTTTATTAACAAAAGGAAAACAGCACTGCAATCCAGTAATTTTTCGCCCAACGCGTTTCGAGGCTCCAGCCTCTTAGTCATGGGCAGCTTTCCATATGAATGTTCGACGGAGAGCTCTTAATTAATTAACTGCATGCAGTCCCTCCGTGGGTCACGTTCAGTGCGTGATTTACCTTTTCTGCATGCCCACTGAGGGTTTTACAATGCTTTTAAATATATGGATTGCAACGCAGGACCTACTAAAGGAAGTGAGTTTTGTGGGACAAAAACTACAGATCCCAGGAGTCATTACCAGCACTAAGCTCAGCCCACAAAGGGCGGTATATAAAGCGTGATTCAAACTCCCTGCGCCAAATACATATTTGCTGATGACCTTTGAAAAAGAGAACACTCGAAACGCGTCAGGTCGAAGTCAATTTCACCAAGGAATGCTGATGCGAGTTTCCTGCAATTTCAATAAACCTCTGGGTTTCATCTGCTGTCGTGTGCGCTTCTAAAAGCTTTCGGGCATTTGTTGGTTCTATTAATTACACGGCAGCCCTGTCGTGGGAGGCTGCACCATCCACAAGATGAAAGGAGGCTGCGAGGTGAGAACTGTGTCTTCACTCGTCATGCAGCACAGCAGATGGCAACACTTAGAACTCGCTAAATGCATTCAGGGGCCCACTGAGGGTTTTACAATGCTTTTAAATATATGGATTGCAACGCAGGACCTACTAAAGGAAGTGAGTTTTGTGGGACAAAAACTACAGATCCCAGGAGTCATTACCAGCACTAAGCTCAGCCCACAAAGGGCGGTATATAAAGCGTGATTCAAACTCCCTGCGCCAAATACATATTTGCTGATGACCTTTGAAAAAGAGAACACTCGAAACGCGTCAGGTCGAAGTCAATTTCACCAAGGAATGCTGATGCGAGTTTCCTGCAATTCCAATAAACCTCTGGGTTTCATCTGCTGTCGTGTGCGCTTCTAAAAGCTTTCGGGCATTTGTTGGTTCTATTAATTACACGGCAGCCCTGTCGTGGGAGGCTGCACCATCCACAAGATGAAAGGAGGCTGCGAGGTGAGAACTGTGTCTTCACTCGTCATGCAGCACAGCAGATGGCAACACTTAGAACTCGCTAAATGCATTCAGGGGCCCACTGAGGGTTTTACAATGCTTTTAAATATATGGATTGCAACGCAAGACCTACTAAAGGAAGTGAGTTTTGTGGGACAAAAACTACAGATCCCAGGAGTCATTACCAGCACTAAGCTCAGCCCACAAAGGGCGGTATATAAAGCGTGATTCAAACTCCTGCGCCAAATACATATTTGCTGATGACCTTTGAAAAAGAGAACACTCGAAACGCGTCAGGTCGAAGTCAATTTCACCAAGGAATGCTGATGCGAGTTTCCTGCAATTTCAATAAACCTCTGGGTTTCATCTGCTGTCGTGTGCGCTTCTAAAAGCTTTCGGGCATTTGTTGGTTCTATTAATTACACGGCAGCCCTGTCGTGGGAGGCTGCACCATCCACAAGATGAAAGGAGGCTGCGAGGTGAGAACTGTGTCTTCACTCGTCATGCAGCACAGCAGATGGCAACACTTAGAACTCGCTAAATGCATTCAGGGGCCCACTGAGGGTTTTACAATGCTTTTAAATATATGGATTGCAACGCAGGACCTACTAAAGGAAGTGAGTTTTGTGGGACAAAAACTACAGATCCCAGGAGTCATTACCAGCACTAAGCTCAGCCCACAAAGGGCGGTATATAAAGCGTGATTCAAACTCCCTGCGCCAAATACATATTTGCTGATGACCTTTGAAAAAGAGAACACTCGAAACGCGTCAGGTCGAAGTCAATTTCACCAAGGAATGCTGATGCGAGTTTCCTGCAATTTCAATAAACCTCTGGGTTTCATCTGCTGTCGTGTGCGCTTCTAAAAGCTTTCGGGCATTTGTTGGTTCTATATATATATATATATATATATATATATATATATTTATATATATATATATATCTCAAGACAATACCCTTTCAGGCATAGAGTGACGCATAAATGATGCAAAAAAGAAGCAGAGAACTCTGGGTAGTTCTCAAGTTTAGGTGGAGAGCAGCTCCTGTATAGAGCACCCTCAACACCAGCGACACTCTATATCTGCTCATCTCAAATGTCTGCTTTTCTATCAAAGTCTTTAAGCATAGGATTAGCACGGTGCCATCCACGCCAAGATAGAAAAGGACAAAGTCTTTTCCATTTCTACAGCAAAGTCTTTAAGCATAGGACTAGCACAGTGCTGTCCATGCCGAGCTGTAAAATGACAAAAGTCATTTACTACTCCAGGCACAGTATTATGGCTTTGAATTGGTAAAATACCAACCAAGCCAACCTGAAATGAGTAAAAGCAACCCCTAACACAGTGTTTCGCTCTACTTAGAGCTCTTCAGAGAGGTGTAGCTTTGTCCAGACACAAGGGAGCACCCAGTATAAGTCAAGATAATACCCTTTCAGGCATAGAGTGATGCATAAATTATGCAAAAAAGAAGCAGAGAACTCTGGGTAGTTCCAGAAGGGATGCGGTGTTCTGGTCATTGGGGTTGTCCAGGTGATTGTTGAGGTCGCAGAGTTGGATGTAATAGGTGGATGAGAGAGCCTGGGGGGTGATAAAGTTGACGATGGCTTCAGTGAAGGGTGGGCAGGGTCCCGGTGGTCTGTAGACGAGGGTGCCATGGAGGTAGGTGTTGGGGTTGGTCTGGACCTGGATGTGGGGGTGTTCCATTGTTGTTGTTCGGTCTTCTGAGTGGGTGGTTAGGCAGAGGGTGTTTTTGTGGATGATGGCGATCCCTCCTCCTGGTCGGTTGGCGTGGTCCATGCGGGTGATCTTGTAGCCATCGGGGATGGTGGTGGTGATGTCAGGGCCAGAGCTGGGGTTTGTCCAGGTTTCCTCGAGGAAGGCGATGTTGGGAGAGATGATATATTTAACTCGATATTTCTGTATCACAATATTTAGGTTCTCGATATTTTGTCAGTGAACCATCAATTACACCACACTTGAGCAAAGAATATAAAGTTAGTCTCTTTGCTTATGAAACTATAAATAAAACATTTTGGTTTCACATAAAAGAGCTCTGGCCATGACAGTTGAGAATAGTCCATTTGAGGAGGTGAAAACACTTAGTGGCAGCTCTTCATAGTTGGGGCAATGAAGTAACCACCACTGTAAAATGCATTTGTTGCTTGAGAGCAAAAATATAGAACATGGGCAGATTATCATTAGTTGCAAAAGTTGCAAAGCAAACTTCAGTTGCAGAATACCTTCTTTTTATAAACAAATGCCTACTCATGCGATTAAAGTCTATCTGTAAGTACAGCATGTGTAGACATTCAACTCACTTAAGTAATGTAGCTTAACACAGAAAGGCTTCAACATGTATAATATGAATAGAACTTAAGGTAGCTAGAAATGTCAAACAAGTCTAAAAGTGTTTTTCTTTGTGAGTCTACCTACCTAAAAATACAACTTATGGTTTGAAGGTTCTGTCATTCAATAGCCCCATCAGACTCTACTCATGGTGACAAATTCTCTTAGCAAATACCCTTAAATACCAAGCATTGGCAAAGTCAATAGGTCAGCATTAATGGACACATGTAAAGGCAAATGGGCACAGACTATTTGTGCTGCTCTATCTCTGTGCAACTTTCCATTTTTTGTGCCTCTTTGGTCACTGACATTTTTTTTATTTTTCAAGTTTGCAGAGATTGATGCTGCTTTTACTTCCCTAAGTTTGTTGGCCTGGCCCTGTACATTTTCAAGTACAATTAAGCAATAGTATTCAAGGGGCAGGGAACTCCCAGGTAGGTTTTTAATGCGTTTAAATTAGAGGGTCTGAGGCGAACAGCCACCCCCAGTCAATAGCTACTTAAGAGTGCCCCCCTTGGAAAATACTGCTATTGTAAATCACACCCCTAACATTTTAGGAGAAATTCACAAAATTGTGAAATGGTCTGTTTTCTATGGCACTATTTAGGTGCAAGGTTACATGTAACATACATTTTGGATTTTGTTAGTGGTAATGCTCCACCATTTTATACTATTGAATTCCAATTGTAGCACATGGCTGATGTCAAGGATTACAAAATTTAGTATAGAATATCGCAAGGGTGAGAACAGATTTTTGGCATGATATAAATCATTAATTGATCGTGCCTTCCTAAATTTAGGCACTGTGAGTTCTAAGGTGATTTCACCCTGTAAAAACATGCTGGTCTTGTGTTGGGATTTTATGGTTCATCTCTGAGAAACAAAGCTTTTTCCATCATGATTCTTACATCGAAATTATGATTTGTACTCCAGGAGGTAGTCGGTGGAAAGGTTTTCTATAAATTCACAAGCATATTCCTCATCCACATGGGAAAGAAGTCTGACATGCTAAGTAAAATATATTCCCAAAAGCAGCAGTAGTTGACCTGAGTGCTCTACTGTATGTTCACCACAGAGTTCACGTTCAGTTCATCAAAGCTTTATTCAGTTTAGATCCAACCATGAAAGCACACATATAATATACAAGTGGTAAAACAGATAAAACGAAGATGAAAACAGTTACCTTTATATAAAAACATGTCAGACAAATTATGTCTACAAAAAACTCATTGTGTCTCTGTGCATTAAAACAAACAGTAGAAATCATTTCCAACCCCTTCTTAATACAGTACATGGCACATGGCAATTAGTGCTATATAGATATTATGTGAACAGAGACAAAAGTTTGCAGTTAACTGAAGCCAAGCTCGAGATGTTTGTACATATAATACATTCATTTTCCGACAATCCTCCTGTTTTTAGCTACAGAAGCAAGACATCTATAGATGGTATAACACACAATGTCGGTCTGTAGCACCTGCAAATGCTTTAATGCCTCTTAGTGTTTCCATATATTTAAACTTCGAAGTAATGGTCTCAGTATGCGGATCGCTGATCTCTATTTAGCTCGCAGAAAAAGAATAAGTCAAGTTGTGACTGCTGTGCTACTGAGTTACATGGACATGGGAACATATCTTTGCTATTGTTTACATTTGAGGAGTATGAAATCAGAAGATAGGTCATTCCCAGCCTGAAAGTAATAATGAAAAACCTTTGATAAGCAAGTATGGCTCAATAGCTGGAGTGGTACTTAGGGGAAAATATAATTAAACAGACTTCTTCTTGGTTTCAACCTCCCACCTCTTTTCTACAATCCTTTCTTGTAATTCGCCTTTTACTATGGCTTACTCTGTCTGGTTAGTTGTTAGCTGATTATCAAACAAATCCCTTCTACCAATTAGATAAATATATTTTCTAATGTGGGTAAGCCCAATAATTTTATGAACCCTGTCCAATTTAAGGCAGTCAGTAATTACGGCTTGTGTCATCGCGGGTTCTTGCCTGGACCACACTGACAGCCATAACGTGGTAAGTGCCAACCTCAATGGGCCTCCCAGATATTGGAGGCCTAGTTCTTCATGTGCTAGTATGTTAGGGGCGGAGTTAGGGAGAGACAGTTGTCTGCGGAGAAATCTATCTTCACAGATTTGCAATTGGGAGTAATCAATGTGTCCCCACACCCCCGCGCCATAGGTAACAATCGGGATGGGTCTGGCTTTATATATTGTTGTGGCGGCTTTCAGGGGCATAGACCCTAACCTAGCTGCAAGTTTAAACAGAAATGCTTTGGCATGTTTATGTCGGGTTACTCTCACACTCCTCAGATGCTTCCGGGTGATCATACTGCCAAACAGAATCCCCAGATAGGTAAAGGAGGTCACACACTTAAGTATGTTCCCATTGGCTTGAAAACAAGTAAGCCTGCTCTTGGTGCATCCACAGACCATGGCGTATGATTTAGATGAATTTGTTGTAAGACCCAGTTCAGACATAAATGTTGCAAAAGTGTCTGGGAGTTTTTGAAAACCCAAGCCTGTGCTGGCCATGAGGATGCTGTCATCTGCGTACATAAGGACAGATAACGGGCGATTCCCTGCCCTGGGGGGATCGGCTGCAGCACCCACCAGGTGGTCATCAAGATCATTGATATATATGCTGAAAAGTAATAGTGCCAACACACACCCCCGTCTAACCCCTTTTCCGATCTTTATATAGGAGATGCATTCCCCACCAGGCCCAAATCTGACACAGCCCTCTACATCAGTATGCAGCTGGGCAAGAAGATGAATAATACGTGGGTTAACGCTCTTACTTGCTAGCTTGTTCCACAGCTTTGACCTTATGACATTGTCAAATGCTGCACTCAGGTCCATGAACGCCAAGGACAGACATCCTTCCTTGGCAAGCACATATTTACACATTATTGAGTGGAGGTTTAAACATTGATCAACTGTCCCTATACCCTGTTTGATTCCATACTGTGTAGGGATTAGGAAGTTATTCTCGATTGCTCAGTTTTCAAGTTGGTACAGTGATATTCTGCCCAGGATTCAAATTAACAACTAGAATGCTAACAATCAATGTTCATGACAATTTTGAGGCACACCTAAAATTCAAGTTGTCACAATGGTGTGGTACAGGATATTGTTATGAGTCTTACCTGACTATTGTGTCCTAAATTTTATTTTCAAAACATCACCCCATTGAAGTTAATAATAGAAAAGCTACATCCAATGGGACAATATTTTTGTAACCAATATTTATGTGAGGCAATATTTCTGTAAATTATATTCTGGTTCTAAAATTGAAAGCATTTCCTATGGAGAAGACTGCAGTATTTGAGCAAAATGGGGTTTTCCTTTTTAATGGAAAAATGGTTAGCGCTCTAGAAAGCTAAAATGGGAACACATTGTATATAAATGCCTAAGTATCATCTACATCTATGTGAGGAAAAAAGTGTGACATGGATAATAAAACATGTACTTCCAACACCAGTAGTTGTAGCTGAATTTGATTCACTAGTGTTCTTCTCAAATCTAACCAACTTCAGCACAGAATTTTAATAAACAGCAAGAATTGTAACAATCTATAGTCCTGACAAAAGTGACACACTGTCAGACACCATGTTGCTGGAGCAAGATCTGTTGAATTTAAAGCATTTCCTTTGTAGCATATTGAAGTAAATGAGAACTGAGGGGTTAATGCAGATATGAAACTAGCTGTTTGGGAGGGGAAGTGTATGATTTAATCATATGTGAAATAATATATTTTAGCGGGCTAAACATATTTAATGAGAGGAATCCCTACCTAAGTTAAGGATCCCCTTTTCATGTTTGCTTCATCCCAGTATCCATCCTCTTTGTCCCTTAATACTCCCTCAAATTTTAAATAGTGACTTTTTGGATAACATAGAAGGTTTTTACTCTTCCATTTAAATGTATGGTAGTTGAATGTGTTTTTTGTCTTTACATAATGTATGTGTATATCCTAGAGACAGCTACATTAACGTGTAATTAATGTAAATTACATTTTAATATAAGTAACTTTACAATACGGATAGAACAATAAATCAACTATTTTAAAAACACAGCAGAATCTCCCATGGACTACACAATTTTCACAGACTGGTAACATTTTACATAATCAATGCAAACTCATGGACTGGAATGTTTTCCATTTATTTCAGGAATTTGTAGCAGCAGACATGAGGACCATATTCATGCACAGGATTATGAATGATTCTACAGCTGTTTTTTACCAGCACTTCCAGTTCAAGCACATTGTATGTGCTAGTTAACCACTGGAGCTCTTTGCTAGATTTCAGTGATCTTCATAGACATCTGTTAGGGAAAGAAGGCATACTGATATGTTGGCTGATAGTGTAATAAGTCTTTTCTCAGGAACTTGTTATGAATCTCCAAGACAGATTTCAACTGATGAGGGCTGTCAAAAAGCAGTATATTATGGGAGTGTACTGCTGCCTTATTTACAACGCTTAACACTGCCCATTCAACATCTGGCACCTTTATGGCAAAATCATGCCGAAATATGGATTTTGCATCTGAATGGTGATTTGTGGTGTCAGTGATTATCATTCAGATGAGCTATCTTTTATTTGGTCTCTAGCAACCTAGTATGGAATGTAGGGCACACCACCTCCATTACATCTGACTGCGTGTTGTGAAGGAGATGCACCTCAAGAGATGAATGCTGGGCCACTGCTTACAGGCAACATTCTTAGTTGTTCCAAAATCTGATATTACAATTATCCCAGGAATGTATTCTATTGTAAGTTTTGAAGTCATTCATTCCTAGCCTGGTACTCTCCACTCCTATCACAACTAAGTGAGATCAATGTGGGACAAATACACAGGAAATGAGTTAACCATTCAGGTCCTTGCCCCCAGAGATGGCAAGTATCATTAGATGAGACCAGGCTTCGAGAATCCATGAAACAGGTTTTGGCGTAGTGAAAACAGTATTGAAGATGCTGATGGTGGATTCTCGAGCCATCCATACTGGAAGACATCTCTGAGGAGTAAGGCTCACATATGTAGGAAGTGTCCCATTTGGATTTTAAGAGAGGAATTCAGGTCTATATTGAAAGAACTGGCTATGATGTCCTGTTTCGTCTTTATTTTGAAATCCCTTAGGGAGAAGCCTTTATTTTCCCATGTATGATCTAGTTCATATCTGTGAATTAGATTGTTTAGGTATAATGAGCAGTTATATTTCTGGTTTCATAGAAGTTCCTCCCAAAGCGGAAACAGAAACGGAGAAATTGAGGCCTGATCTTCTTAAGTTAAACAATATTATATGCCTGTCAAGACAATTTATCTATGAAAATGAGGCCAAACCTGGGACAGATAATTTCATGTACAATACGCTTCCTTATCTTAAAAATGATCCAGACGTAATTACGTCAAGAAACTCTAATTCTGAATTGATTTTACCTTAATAAACAACCAAGCAATAATGTGGTGAGATCTTAGCCAGAATTGTATTTTGCATAGAACTGTTTAGCTCCAACAAGTGCTTTTTGAATGTTCTTGCTTAGCAAGTTCAATGGAGATGACCAGGAAAAGGGTGATAGCAAAACAATACCCAAGTAATCGTAAGTGAATGCATGTTCTAAACATTATTAGCAATAGTCTAGGAGAATCTGCAACTCTGTCTACCAAACATCTTGATTTTAGTTTTAGTTACATTCATTCTGGGACAGTTTTCTCTATAGTAATACAAGATGAAGTCCAAGGACCTTTGTAACCCAAAAGAGGTCTCGCCCGAAACGATGAGGTTGTCTGCAAAAGCAAGGACTGGAATTCTTTTGCTACTGAGCTTTGACGGAAAACAATTAATTGCAGAAATTGAAAGAGATAAATTAGCAAAGCAGATATTAAAAAGTGCAGGGGCCTAAATCCAAACTTGATTTTCCTCAGAGTTGGTAGGCAACAATTTTCAATATTCAAAGAGGTTACCAATTTGAATTTGAACCCAGGTTAAATCATGAAGCTTTTGTATATAATACAGAAGCAAAGGATCAATGATCCTCGCCGCCATCGTAGACCATAATGAAAAATGTCCTAGCTATCATAAAGGAAAGTTTCAATTCTATTAAGGACGCGAAGGCGAGGATTAGGCTTTTACTTTCTACACTTTATTCTCCAGCAGCCATCAGTAGTTATAAAACACCACATAAATCACATTTCCCATCATGCTATGGGAAATGAAAAGAAAAACTTTAACAACAATGTCCAATCACAAAGCAGGGACATCCAACGACTTCCCCCGAGGACGCTCTACCCTTGATTGTACTCTGCTTTCATCTCTAAAAGAAAATCACTTGCCCTTGTCCAGTGACATCCTAACTCATCGTTTTGTCTTTAGAAGAAGAATTATGTATTGCCGTACAACCATTAGAAGGAAGGTTTGATTTAACCTCCTCTAGTGAATCCCCATCTTGGTCCTGGGCAACATCAATCCAATTATCACACTACCTCTTCTTTCTAAAATGCTTGTGAAAACGTGTCCAGTTGCAAGACTCCCTTGAATTACTGCACAGTCTTTCTCCTATCTGAATGCAGAACTAATTTATGATCAAATTACACTAGTAGGAGTCCATAATTATGCTTCATAGTTTGTTGATGCATGACAGGAGGTTATCCTAATTATGTTGGACCCCTCATTATCATTAGGTACTGTGAATCACAACACATTTCAGACATGTATGTTCCTTGCCTGAGCTTCAAGGGCACCAAAGATTTCTTTCAAACTTGATTGGCCAAACTCATCACTCCATGCCTACATGCATTGAAAACATCATGCAATGGTAGAGATTTTGGACTGCCCCATTCTGAGACCAAGTGTCTAGAAGCTACTATGAAGAAGATCATGGTATCAGAAAGACACAGCCATCACTGAACCAAAGAGTTGAAAGCTCTTTTAGGAAGACCAGCAGAAGTTCTCTCTGGGACCAGGAGCAGTTATCTTACTGTGTTATTTCCAAAAAGCAGAATGAGCAGGCTTTTTGCACTATGGATGTTGGTGTTATGGCTCTGTAACTTGATGGTATGATCTGTGAAAACTTTAAGTGCCAATAACCTTGATGGTAGGATCATAAATTGAGGGGGAAAGGCATTCGAGCAATTTATAGAATGAGGTCATATCTACAAACACTGCAATAAAGTGGCAGCATTGTTGATACAGAGATCTTGTTCCCTCATCTGCCTCAAAACTCTCAATGCATTTTCATCTCCACAAAAATTATTTAACTTAAACATTTGTCAAATCAACTTGAGGTTGTGGAAGCATCTATCAAGATAGATAAAGAGCAGAGAACAAAAGTATGCAATGCAGTGGTAAGAAGAAATATGACAGACATGAATCACCCACAGCATTACGATGCATTTACAGATGGTGGCCCTATCAATATACTACCAAGGGCCTTTAGGCTGCTATGCCTAAAACAAATATTGGACATTCTTGGAATGGTAAAATAGCTGCAGTACTGAATCAAAGTGTGAAATAAAAGATGTGGTATGGAATGACAATATGCATTCTCTCCCTTGCAAAAGCCTTACCCACCATCATTAAAAAAAAACTGAGACATGCATACATCTATATTAGTTGCAATTTATGAGGGTGGCCCTGCAAAAAACATGAAGAGGGTGTGAAGCTTTATAAAATGTCACAGATTCCCATGAATACTCACACAGATCACACCATACATTGCAAGAATAAAAATCACAAATCTCAGAGACCACATACCATAGAACAAAAATGATAAACAGACAAATGGGAATGCTTGGAAGGATGAGGATTCCAAGTGAACCATGTTTGGAAAAAATATATTTTTTGGCTGAAAAGGGGACAAAAGCCATATTCTTGTGGAGCTTCATATTCTTTACTCAATTTGCTCTGCCTTGATTTGAAGTCGGGTATTACAAATGCTACCCAACAACATATGTTTACAGTAAATTAAGACATAATATGGAGAAGAAAGTAATGTAAAAATGTCATTGATAACTCAGAAATCACCAAATATGCCATGACACTAATCAACATGTAGATTTGAAAAGTGTTTATAGCCTAAAATTCCAACAAAGCATAATACCCCTGATCCTAATAGCTTTTTTGTTATTTGCCTGTCCCTTGTGCTCTGCCTGCCACATTAAGGCATTTTGTTTTATGTGCCTTGTTCTTGACCCCCTTGTTCCTTTGTCAGATTAGTTGATAATATTTTGTTCCTCTATGGTCTCCTCCATGTGTCCTGTCCGTATATGTGTTGAAGTACTCTTTTGTAAACATAGGGGGGGCATATTCATTAACTACTCACACAATTCAACACAGCAGGCCACTTTGCTGCGCTCCGTGAAAGGGAGAGGGCAGGAATGAACCGTATTTAACATTGTACAGTGTTTTACTGCTCTCTACCTGCGCTGGTGCACAAACTGCTGCCTAGCGCCAACGCAGACACCCTTGCACCACGATGCAGGGGAGCCTGCATTGTAGGCAGGATTTTGTTGTGCAGGATGGGCACCTTCCAGCACAAAAGCAATCCTCAGAGCCATTTTCCTCTTTACACATGTGCTGAAGAATGTAGCGTAGCCCTGCATGGCTTGATAAATCTAGAGTAAAGCAAGGCAGTGCAAATTGCTGCCTTGCGTTACTGTGTGTCAGAGAGCCATTCTATGGGTGGAGTGTGGGTGTTCTAACGCTTCCAGCCATGTATGCTCACATATTCCTAGATTTGCCATTTGCCATTATATCAGAATTTTACATGCACACACATATATATCTATATATCTATATATATATATATATATCTATATTACCTACTGGCGGTCGCCAGTAGGTAGTTATAGTTAGGACCTAGTTTCCATAGGAAAAGCGTTTTTTGATTTGCCAATATCTTTGGCGCCGTTTGATGAATCTTCGTGAAATTTTCCCAAAAATAGGGTTGGACCGCTCAGTGTATGTGTATAAAGTTTCGGGGTGATTCGTCAAGCGAGGGCCGAGAAAAAAGGTGCGTCCCAAAGCGCGTTTTCTCCATGTTATTTTCCATAGGAACCTTATTACAGGCTACAGCCCGAACTGCTGAACGGAATTACACCAAATTTGGCAAAAAGGTAGGTCTTGGTTTAGAGTGCGCCCTTTTTTAAAATGGTGTAAATCCGTTCAGTAGTTCCTGAGAAATTTTAAAAAGAAAAATATAAATATCTGAGCACCGAGGAGGAGTCGCGAAAACTCCAGAGCACAAGCTCAATTTTGATTGGCAATCTTGTGACTCGGTAACCGAGTCACAAGAAAAAGGGTGAAACAAAGATAAAAAACATGAAAAGGGGGCAGGGTACAAACACCCTGACCCCGTAGGGCCAAAAAAAGCATTTTTTTTTTTAAATAAATCGGCCGAATTCGCACTGGGGTCGCAAATTCGGCAGAGAAAATTAAAAAAAATGAAGCGCGGCCTCCCGTTCTTCGTTTTTGAAAGCCCCCAGGTGGGCCAGGTCCCAGGGGCACTCACCAATAAATCTGTGGGGGCCTGCGGGGGCCCCCACAGCCCCGGGGACCGTCACCTCCCCGGGGCTTATTAAATTGAATGCGGGGGCATGTGGCCCCCACGCAGCCCCGGGGTCCGCCACCTCCCCGGGTCATTCATGTATATGGGCGGGGGGGCCTCGTGGGCCCCCCCGAGCCCCGGGGACCACCACCTTCCCAGGGCTATAAATAATAATTAGTGTGGGGGGTCAAGCCCCCCCACACTGCCCCGGGGACCACCACCTCCCCGGGGCACTTAATATTCAAATTCGGGGGTCTGTTACAGATCCCCGGGCCCTGGGGACCACCACCACCCCGGGGCTTTAAATACGTTGGGAGGGGGCCGCGCGGCCCCCTCTGGAGCTTCGATGGCCCTGGGGACCGCCACTCCCCAGGGCCAGCTCCTGCAATGTCCCGGGGTGCCCACCCCCGGGACATTGCTGTTTGCTATGGCAGGGTGGGAGCACGCCTCCCCCCTGTCATAGCAAACTCTGCTTTGCTTCATTGAAGCGAGAGCAGGGAAACCTGCTCTCGCTTCAACAAAGCAAAGCAGGATTGCTTTTTAGCAAGGGGAGCTGCATGTTAGCAGCTCCCCGTGCTCAAAAGCAATGCCGGCTCCCACAGGAGGCGGGGAGCCGGCGGGACCGTGGGGGCATTGGGGCTCCCCCACGGTCCCCAATGCAAAGGGCCGGCCCCGGGGGATGGGGTCCCTGGGGCCAGAAGTTGCCCGGAAGGGGGGCCATGCGGCCCCTCTCCCTGATAAAAAAAGTTAAAAAAAAGAGGCACAGCCCCGGGGGATGGGGTCCCCGGGGCCAATAATGGCCTCAGGAGGGGGGCCACGCAACCCCCCTTCTTAAAAATAACAAAATAAATATGTGGCCGTGCCCCAGGGGATGGAGTCCCCGGGGCCAAAATTGGCCTCGGGAGGGGGCCACGCGGCCGTTTTAAAAATTTTTTTTTTATAAAATGGGGTCAGGCCCTGGGGGATGGGGTCCCCAGGGCAAGAAAAATGGTAAAAGAAGGGGGGCCACACAGCCCCCCTTCTAAAAATAAAAAAAATAAAAAAAGCCGGCATCTCGCAGGAGGCCCCGACCCCTCCCTGCAGCACTCGGCAAACGCGCCCCCTGGCGTGTTGTAAGTTGGGGAATTAATTTCCCTTGAATACTGATGGTCCCTGGGGGCCAACTAGCCCACCAGGTACCTCCAGTATGCGCCACAGAGCTGCGTTGCAGAGAGGTGGTCCGACGCCACGCCCCTTTTTACACCACTCTGCAAACGCACCTCTTGGCGCACTGCTGGGGGGGCTCAAGCCCCCCCACACTTCCCCGGGGACCACCACCTCCCCGGGGCACTTAATATTCAAATGCGGGGGTCCGTTACGGGCCCCAGGGACCACCACCTCCCCTGGGCTTTAAATACATTGGGAGGGGGCCGCGCGGCCCCCCTCCTGGAGCCCTCAATGGCCCTGGAGACCGCCACCCCCCAGGGCCGGCTCCTGCAATGTCCTGGGGTGCCCACCCCCGGGACATTGCTGTTTGCTATGGCAGGGCGGGAGCATGCCTCCCCCCCTGTCATAGCAAACTCTCCTTTGCTTCATTGAAGCGAGAGCAGAAAACCTGCTCTCGCTTCAATGAAGCTAGCTAGGATTGCTTTGAGCAAGGGGAGCTGCATGTTAGCAGCTCCCTTGCTCAAAAGCAATGCCGGCTCCCGCAGGAGGGGGGGAGCCGTCGGGACTCTGGGGGCATTGGGGCTCCCCCCACGGTCCCCAACGCAAAGGGCCGGCCCCGGGGGATGGGGTCCGGGGGCCAGAAGTGGCCCTGGGAGGGGGGCCACGTGGCCCCCTTCCCGTTTAATTTTTTTTTTTTTATACAAAGGGGTCAGGCCCTGGGGGATGGGGTCCCCAGGGCATGAAAAATGGTAAAAGAAGGGGGGCCACACAGCCCCCCTTCTAAAAAAAAAAAAAAAGCTGGCATCTCGCCGGAGGCCCTGCCCCCTCCCTGCAGCACTCGGCAAACGCGCCCCCTGGCGCGTTGTAAGTTGGGGAATTAATTCCCCTTGAATACTGAGGGTCCCTGGGGGCCAACTAGCCCACCAGGTACCTCCAGTATGCGCCACAGAGCTGCGTTGCAGAGAGGTGGTCCGAGGCCAAGCCTCTTTTTACACCACTCTGCAAACGCACCTCTTGGCGCACTGCTGGTGGGGCGATGAGGTCCTCTTGTGTACTGAGGACCTCAGGACACAAGTGGACTTCATCCCCCGAGCAGCACTGCGCCAGGAGCTGCGTTTGCAGAGTGGTATAAAAAGGGGGCATGGCCTCGGACCACCTCTCTGCAACGCAGCTCTATGGCGCATACTGGAGGTACCTGGTGGGCTAGTTGGCCCCCAGGGACCCTCGGGAATGAAGGGGACTTAATACCCCAACTTAGAACGCGCCAGGGGGCGCGTTTGCAGAGTGGTGGGGAAAGGGGGCGTGGCCTTTGTCCACCTCTCAGCAATCCCACTGTGTGGGGCTTACTGGAGGTAAGACATAGGCTATTTGGACCCTAAAGGACCCCCAGCAGCAGAGGGGACTTCAATCCCTATCCAAGAGCGTGCCAGGGAGCGCGTTTGCAGAGTGGTGGGCAAAGGGGGCGTGGCCTGCTATGAGAACTTAGCAATCCTGTTGTGTGGGACTTACTGGAGGTAATAGGAGGGGTAGTTGGCCCCCAAGGTTGTCGTTGGGGGCCAACTACCCCTCTTGTTACCTGCAGTAAGTCCCACACTGTGAGATTGCTAAGACGTCTAAGGAGGACATGCCCCCCTTTCTCCAACACTCTGCAAACACGCCTCCTGGCAGACTACGGGATGGGGGATGAAATCTAATTTACTCCGGAGGGACTTTGGGGGCCAAGTAGCCCTCTTGGTACCTCCTCTAAGTCCTATGCAGCGGAATTCATGAGCGCTGGTCGAAGGCCCAGAACCCTTTCTCCACCACTCTGCAAATGTGACTACTACTTAAAGAAGCATCTTTCTGCAACCCCGGACTTAGAGGTAGTTTTAATCCCCCTGCCCTATTATGTACTAGGGCCTTACAGAGGAGGTCATGCCAATCACAGGGGTACCCCAACACATAGTGTTCCCTAGTGTATGTAGGTGTTTTCACTGTATTCTAAGTGTCTTTTAGCATAGCACTGGCTCTAGGCCTGGTTAGTCAGAGTCAGTTACCACCAGTACCCATCAGCATAAAGTTGGGGGCACAGGATGACTTTGCAACAAGGCCTCTTTCTGCTCCTCTGTTGGTTCTTTGTGCACATCTCTTGCTTCTTTCTGCACCTTTCTTCGTCTTTCTGGACTTCTGATGCCTCTTTCTGCATTTCTCTTGCTTCTTTCTGCGCCTTTATTCCTCTTTCTGCACATGTCCTACCTCTGTAGGCATAGTTAGAAATTAGCATTTAAAAACCTTTGAAATTCACTAAAAAACACAGGTTTCAGGGACGTTATAGTTAGAAATTAGCATTTAAAAACCTTAGAAATTCACTGAAAAACCACAGGTTTCAGGCACGTTATAGTTAGTTGGACATTTCAGTCGTACAAAACCAGAGAAATTCGGCCGTTATAGTTAGTTCAGCTAACTATAACTCGCGCCCCCGCAATGCACTGCTGATAACGTCACATATTACATCACTCATGACATGGTCAGTGACATCACTGATGACATCACGGATGACATCTCAAATGACATCACTGATGATTGTGATGTCACCCACCTGAAGGATATGACAGTAGGAGGCAGCATTCAAGACTATTTGGGTCTAAAGAAATTATATTTACTGCCCATGCTGGTCAATAAGTCACACTGTTGCATCTTGGAACTCGTAGTGCCCTGGAAAGTCACATGACTGATATTGAGCACTTGCTCATGATTGTGATGTCACCATACCTGTGAACAAGGCGCAAGCCGAAATGCATAGGGTTAAGTTTGCAGCAAAATGAAATAAATACCTGTGCAACTTCAAACAGGGCTTGGCACTTCTTTGTTGTATTTGTATGACGGAGTCCTCCATCTCCGTTGACCGCCGGAACCGCCCTGCAGGGTCGGGGGCCCCCAATATGGAGACATTATTGTTACCGTGCTGCGGATCAAGGGGGCATGACCCGCTTTGCTCATTGCCAGACCAACGGAGTTCCAAGGCATTTCTGGTGTGAGTGATGAAAGGGAGATAAGAGGGGCTACACCTCTCTTGGACAGTTTGAAATGCCAGGTATTTTCGTATAACTACGCTGCAATTGGGACATTTTGCACTACAGACATCGTATTCACTTTGTTTTCCAAGAAGGATATGACATTAGGAGGCAGCATTCAAGACTATTTGGGTCTAAAGAAATTATATTTACTGCCTATGCTGGTCAAACAGTCACACTGTTGCATCTTGGAACTCGTAGTGCCCTGGAAAGTCACATGACTGATATTGCACATGACTGTGATGTCACCCACCTGTGAACAAGGCGCAAGCCGAAACGCGTAGGGTTAAGTTTGCAGCAAAATGGAATAAATACCTGTGCAACTTCAAACCGGGCTTGGCACTTCTCTGATATATATATATAGATAAATTCCTTATAATGCGTGTATAGCCGGAGAGCTCCATGCATCGTAGTCTGACACTGACACTCCGGGACCCTTTTTACACCTACCGTGTGAGATACCACACTGGATCATACGCATTTTGCGTTCTATTTTTGCACAGCACTATGCTAACCATGTCTCGCATCCAAACATACATTGTGGTGCTTTCAATAGCGTTACATGCGCCCGATTTTGACACATGATACCGACACGAGAGCACTATGCGAACAATGTCTCCTAGCACAATTACTAATGCATACACATTGCCAGTAATAGACTCTCTATACTTATGGACATGCGCACCGTATCCATGGAGCTCTCCGGCTATACACGCATTATAAGGAATTTTTTACCTTTTTCCTGGCCAAGACACTGTTCTTTTCACGGACCAGCCACATATTCTGTGTTTTATTTCCATGTGTTAGAGTTAACATTCATGTACAACCGAGCGCTTCTTTATTTATACATTTGTATTATTATTGTTTTACATCAACTTAAACATGTGAGAGTGTGGATTATCCCACGTATTCATGTATTTGTGTTATTGATGTATTAGTATTATTGTGGCTCGCATTTTACTATTTTACCACTCTAACATGGCTGCCATACGATGTCCTTTGTTTATGTTGATGATCTCACGTCTGGTGTTATAAGACATTTTTTCTTTTGTGCACGTAGTACACGTGATCAAGGCTGCGGATGCAGTTGAAACGCATTGTGGTGGAATAAACCTGGTTGTAAGCATACTTGGATGGTTATTTCTTGATCCTGAGAGCGCACGTATTTGTGACTGTCTCATATATATATATATATATATATATATATATATATATACATATAAATATAGCTGTAGATATATAGATAGATATATAGATATGCATATACATATATCTATATGTCATTTGAGATGTCATCAGTGATGTCATTGACCATGTCGTGAGTGATGTAATGTGTGAGGTCATAAGAAGTGCATTGCAGGGGCATCAGTTATAGTTAGCTCAGGTAACTATAACTGCTAAACATTCTACTTTTCCATACATGTTATTTGCTAACCATAACTTTTCTTTTATTCAGTGAATTTCTATGGTTTTTAGTGTTATTCGTAACTATAACACCCATGTAATGTTTTTTTTTTTTAGTACAGTTGCACGTTTTTTAAAATCATATTTCCTAACTCTATTATATTTTATTTTACCTTTGGTTTTTTGACCTAATTTGTATGTTTTGCTTTTAAAAAATGACATATTAATAAAACACACCAAACTATAACATTAGTTTAACCATAAATCATGTGATGGGTGGGTGTGTGAGTGGATGTATCAGTGACTATCAATGACTGTATGGGTGTGTGATTGACTATAGGTGTGTGATTGGGTGTGTGAGCGGTTGGGTGGGTATGTAAATGGGTATGCGAGTGTGTGAATTGCTGTGTGATTGGGTGTGTGAAGAGTTTTGTGGGTGTGTGAGTGGCTATTTGATTCAGTGAGTGGGTGTGTGAGTGGCTATGATGGTCGGTGAATGTGTGTGTGAGTCACTGCATGGGTTGGTTTCTGGGTGTATGAGTGGCTGTATGGGTCTGTGAGTGGGTGTATGAGTGACTGTTTAGGTCTGTGAGTGGGTGTGTGAGTGGTTATGTGGGAGTGTGAGTGGCCACATGGGTCTATGAGTGAGTGTGTGAGTGGTTATGTGGGTCTTTGAGTGGATGTGTGGGTCTGTGAGTGGATGTGTGAGTGGTTGTGTTGGTCTGTGAGTGGGTGTTAGAGAGGTTGTATGGGTGTATGAGTAGGTGTGTGAGTGATTGTGCGGGTGGGTGTGTGAGTGGCTGTGTGGGTCTGTGAGTAGGTGGGTGTGTGAGTGGCTTTGTGGGTCTATGAGTGGGTGTGTGAGTATCTGTGTGGGTCTGTGAGTGGGTGTGTGAGTGGTTATGTGGGAATCTGAGTGAGGGGCTGTACAGGTCTGTGAGTGGGTGGGTCAGTGGCTATATGGGTTAGTGAGTAGGTGTGTAAGTCACTGTATGAGTTGGGAGTGGGTATGTGAGTTTCTGAATGGGTCTATGAGTTGGTGCATAGATCACAGAGGGGGTCTGTGAGTGGGTGCATGAGTGGCTGTTTGGGTCTGTGAGTGGGTGTGTGAGTGGTTATGTGGGCATGTGAGTGGCCGCATGGGTCTGTGAGTGGGTGTGTGAGTGGTTATGTGGGTCTGTGAGTGGGTGTGTGGGTCTGTGAGTGGTTGTGTTGGTCTTTGAGTGGGTGTTAGAGAGCTTGTATGGGTGTATGAGTAAGTGTGTGAGTGATTGTGTGAGTGGGTATGTGAGTGGCTGTGTGGGTCTGTGAGTAGGTGGGTGTGTGAGTGGCTTTGTGGGTCTGTGAGTGGGTGTGTGAGTGGTTATATGGATATCTGAGTGAGGGGCTGTACAGGTCTGTGAGTGGGTGTGTGAGTGGCTGTATAGGTTGTTGAGTAGGTGTGTAAGTCACTGTATGAGTTGGGAGTGGGTATGTGAGTTTCTGAATGGGTCTGTGAGTTGGTGCATAGATCACTGAGGGGGTCTGTGAGTGGGTGCATGAGTCTGTCAGTGGGTTTGTGAGTGTCTGAGTGGGTTTGTGACTGGGTTTGTGAGTCTCTGAATGGGTCTGTGAGTAGGTGCGTGAGTGTCTGAGTGGGCCTCTGAGTGGGTGCATTAAGGTCTGTGTTGGTCTGTGAATGGGTGCATGAGTCTCTGAATGGATGTATGAGTGGGTGCATGAGTGTCTGAGTGGGCCTGTGAGTGGGTGTGAATGTATTTTTGAAAACATATTTGCAGTGATATTTGTAAATTCGTCATGACATTACGCAGGGGGCCGTGCTGAGCACCACGATGAATTTGTGAGTATCGCACGTGGGGAAAAGAAAATATTTTTCAATGTATTTTACACATAAGTGGTATTTGAAACACCCCTATATTGCAGGCATGGGGTCATGGAATGTCTACACGGACCCCTTATGCCACTTTTCATGATTAGTTTCAGCCCTGGGGACTGTGTCCCCTTACTTAAAATGGCAGCTGCAACTTTCTACAACGTTGTGGCCAGCCAATCACGGCATTCCTGTTGGCGTGCACATTAACGATGTGTCACAAAACAATCACAAAGTATTTACGACCAGAGATATACAAATTTGGATTTACTTTAATATCTCCAAATCTACTGAATGAAATTACACCAAATAACAAAAATGGACCAAGAGCTACCTTTCCGTCAAATTTGGTGTAATTCTGTCCAGCGGTTTGACCTGTAGTCATATATAAAATGTCTATGGGAATTAACATGGGAAATGCACTTTTTTGAACCCCCATTTTTCTCGACCCCATTTGAAGGATCACGCTGAAATGTTCTATACACAACTAGAATCTGTGGAAAAATTTGTGAAGATTCGTCAAACAGCGCCAAAGTTATAGGCAAGTAAAAAAAAACACTTTTCCTATGGAAACTAGGTCCTAACTATAACTACCTACTGGTAACAATAAACATCTGTTTTTCAGTGCCAAGATACCCTTCTGGGTGAATGTGTGCTTTACAAAATACACATATATATATATATATATAACATGTATATATGCAGTTGATGGATTCTTACCAGTTCTGGTATGAATAACGAGCCACTCCAGATTGGGGTGTATGAACAAGGTGTTTATTCAGCAGCAAAAAGATGCGTTTCGACCTCACACAGGATCTTGGTCGCATGACCATGTGGTGAGTTCCGGGTCTCATTTTTTTTAACATAACATCCGATATATCTGCAAGTCTGTATAACTAGCATAATAAAACTGCACAACACAGTACAGTTGCGAAATGTTACATCACAGCCATTTATGCTACTTTTCAAGTCCGGTGCGTAGTCAGCTGGCATAATGTCTTGGCAATCAGTACTTAACTATAATCAACATAACAATAACATTACATAACATATACCCCACCCCTTGGATCATCTGTATTATGTTTGTACAGCACCTCGAGTATCATGATTGATGTTGCTACATGTCTCAGAATTGTCCCAGCCGCCCAACCTTGCTCGTGTATCATTTTAAACTCATATGCCTGCCACTATCTAGGTTCCTTTGTCAGTGTGTTTTCTGGGGCCTAATTATGTGCCAGTCCTTCTGCTGCATGTTCCTCAACGCTCTCAGGCGTGCCCACTAGTATCTCCGTGTGTCTCTGCCAGGCCGTGCGGAAGTCTGATAAAATTACGTCCCACGCCAACACCAACGGCTGCTTCCGCAGCCCCATCGCGCTATGCTTTTGGCTTGTGCCCAGCATAATAGTGATTGATACCAGGCCTTTGCTGCTGGGGGGACAGGGGACTTCCAGCAGCATGTGAGTAATCGCTTAGCCACTGGTAGGCCCAGATCTATGTATCTAGACGTCACTTTATACTTCTTGGACCTCTGGTACAATCCCAGTATGCACGTTTCCCATGTCCAGTCTAAAGTAAGTTCCTTGCACTGGGATAAGCACCTAATGACCACTACCCAATATATTTGAATGGCTGTACATGACCACAACATGTGCAATAAGTCTGCCCCTGCCTCATCACACCTCGCACACTTGGCATCTGCGTGGGCAAAATATTTGTTTATTTTTTCCGGCGTCAGGTAGGCTCTGTGTATTATATAATATTGGATGAGTCGAAACCTGGCATTACGGGGGATCCGTGTGGGGCTTTCAAGTATTTCAAATATTTTTTACCATTCCCGGTCCATGGGGGGTCTCTGTAGATCTGTGTCCCAATGGGCACGCAAGGAGAGTAGCTGCGGTGTCGTGTGGGCTCTGAGGGACTCTGCAAACCATCTGGTGAGGTGGCGGCCTGTGCCCAATTCATGCAAATATTGTATGGTTAAATGAGTGGCAGGTTCCTGTATCATGTTCCCCCATGACACGCTTAGCATGCGTGTCACTGCGGCGTGGAGTAGGAACTGGCCTTGCCGCAGGCCCGAACTTGCAGCCAGATCCTCGAATGGGATGAACTGTCCATCGTTATATAAATCACCTAATGTTAATATGCCTGCTTCCTCCCAGTGGGTAAGTTCTATGCTAGATACTGCTTGATGTCTCCTGGGTGTGCCCAATATGGGGAGAGATGGTGCATATAGTGGTACCAGATGCGTGATGCGAAGGCAGCGGCGGTAACATTGGTACGCCACTCGCACCAATAGCTGTGTAGGCGTGCTACCCTTTCTACTGGGGTGAAACAGCGTCGCTATCTGGGATTGAGTGAGTCCAGGTGTCTGCGTTGCTGTGTCTTCAAGATGACGCGCACTTAAACAGCGAGCCACCCATTGAAGCTGCGCCACTAGATAATATTGTTCCATGTTAGGCAGTGAAAGGCCTCCCCCGAGCGGTCGGTGGGTACATTTTAGCCAACACTACTTCGCGACCCATGCCAAATGAACTGCCGCATGTCTGACTCCAAGTCTCTAAACAGTGGCGGCCTAAGATGGAGTGGTAAGTTCGTGAAGTGATAAAGTAAGCGTGGAAGGACCACCATGTTTAGCAACGCAATCCTGCCCATGACCGCCAGAGGCAGGGTGTTCCAGAAGGTCATTTGTGCCCGCACTGCTGTGATGGCGCGCCCCAGGTTACCCTCTGAGAGGTCCTGCGGCTCTCGATATATGTGAATCCTGAGATATCGGAACGCTGCTAACTGCCAGTGTGCCGGAATGCCGCTGATGATTAGTTGCGGGTCCGGGGTAGACTCCGCAAAGGGGTACAGACATGACTTTTCCCAATTCACTCTCAGTCCTTACACTGAGGCGAATTCAGACAGTGTAGACTCAATCGATGTACATGGCTGCCCAACGTCCCTGAGGTATATCAATAGGTCGTCTGCGTCTAGTGAGACCGCATGCGTTTCATCTCCCAAAGGAATTGCCCATTCGTCCTGAGTACAGCGCAGCGCCTCTGCCAATGGCTCCACAGCCAGCGCAAACAGCAGTGGGGAGAGTGGGCATCCCTGCCTCATACCGCGCTCAATAGGGATCTGCTCCTATAGATATGGACCCGTCTTAATCTTGGCTACTGGGGGCATGTATAAGAGCTTAACGAGGCCCAAGAACACGTCTCCCAAGTCATATTTTTGTAACACAGCGAATTGGAACGCCCATTCCAGGGTGTCGAATGCCTTCTCCAGGTCCAAAACCAGGCACCCAGCACGTGCCCAGCTGTCCCTGGAGTAATGCGCCACCCGGAAGAATTGATGCAGATTTAGTGACGTACTGCGGGCCGGCACGAAACCGTTCTGATCCGTGTGCACTAGCTGTGGTACCAATGGGGCCAATCTATTTGCCAAGATTTTAGCTAGCACTTTATAATCTGTGTTAAGTAGTGCTAATGGTCGATACGACCCGATCAGTTCTGCGTCCCTGTTAGGTTTGGGCAGGGACACCAGTAAGGATTTGCGAAGCGTTCCCGGTAGTATGCCCGTATCCCGCGCGTTCTGGTACATTGCAAGGAGTCGTGGCACCAGGGTCTGTTGGTATGCTTTGAAGTATTCAGCCGGATAACCTTCTGGTCCCGGTGCTTTGCCTGTGGCCAGCGAGCGTATGGCATCTTGTACTTCCTGCAGTGTAAGCCGTTCATTCAGCTCATCTCCTTGTGCGGCTGTGATCTGGCGTAGGGCTAAAGGAGTAAGAAAGGAGTCTATATCTGTTGATGCTGCGCAGTTTGACGATTGGTATACTTTGGTGTAATGCATGGTGAACGCACCGTGGATGTCTTGTTGCGTTGTGAGTACCTGCCCAGCCGCAGACCGCAGTCACAGCACCGGCTTCTGTGTATGCTCTTGCCGGATCATGCGTGCCAACAATCTGCCTGCCCTGTCCGCCGCCGCATGAGTGCGCGCAGCATGTGACGCGTAGTTCAAACAGCGCAGTCGCTCTATTACTTCAGCATGTTGCTGAAGCCGCGCATCTATATCTGGCTGCACAAGATTGCCCTGCACCAATTCTGCCTCAAGCCGGGTCAGATCATCTTCAATACATTTCACTTCGCCATCTAGCTGTTTCCTGATACACCAAGTCAACCTCATGCACTGCCCCCTGACTACTGCCTTGCCTGCATCCCATAGAATGCCCGTGTCTGAAACCAACCCCTCATTACTTTCAAAATACGTTTCTATCGCTGCGTCTACTGCTGCTCTCAATAGGGGATCCTCCAGCGCCAGAGGTTGAAGCCTCCATAAATGGCTGATGGGACCTCCATCTTCTCCCTGCAGTGTCATAATGTGTGGGTTATGGTCTGAATGTGTTTTGCCAAGATGGTCCGCGCTGAGGCACTTCGCTAATAGCGGCATGCTTGCAACAAAACAGTCGATACGGACATGTAGCCCATGCGGGTGTGAGTAATATGAGTACAGGCATGGCTGCGGATTGAGGGCCCTCCACACATCTGCCAAATTTCAGCGGTGCAGCCACTCACCCAGGTGCCTAGCATTGGATGTTGCTGCTGTTTGCGGTAATGGTGGGAACGATCTATCTATTGTTGTGTCTAAGACCGAGTTAAAGTCACCCCCCAGCAACCAGGGGACTTCACTCCAGCGTGAAAGGAGGTCTGTCAGTGTGAGCCAGAATGTGCCCTGCTCCGTGTTTGGGGCGTATATGGAGCCTAACACTATGTGGTGTCCATTGAGGCGGCCTTTTCTGAGTACGTATCTGCCGTGTGCATTTATTTCGACCTCTTCCGGCTCAAACTGGGTACCCGGTCGAACCCATATTAGTGCCCCCCTAGCGTAGGCCGAATAGCCCGTGGCCAGTATTCGGCCTTTCCATCTCTGTTGCAATCTGTGGATTTCTGGTTGCGAGATGTGCGTTTCTTGTAGGAACACCACATGAGCTGCATGACGCTTAAGATATAGATATACTTCATACCTGCGGGCTGGTGTGTGGATCCCCATGACATTCCAGGTAACTACATTTGTGGGCGGCATGTAACATGGTTAGAAGGCAGTGTGCCGCATGGTCGGCTTGTTACACAAATAGGGAGGTGACAACATGTTGAATACCGTGAGTTTGCGGAATGCAACTGTAAGATCCGTAGGCATGTGAGTGTACTAATACTAACTAGGGGTGTGGTTAAGAACTTTATGTGGCACAACTGGGAAAGAGCAGAGAGACAACGTGTGTCTGCCCAAACAGGTAACAGTGCCATATGGCAACTCACGGCTATGGTCGCTGCTTAAAACCTACTAGGGGGGGTGAAAAGTGTGCGGTGCACGGGTGATATGAGCTGGAGCCCCTCTTGCACGTTTGCGTGCGTGTACTGTGTCATATCTTGTGCCATACGCTAGTGGCCTGCAGTTTAGAGTGTATGCATGTCGGTGTCAGCCCTCCTGTGCGACGCAGGCCTAGGTGTAAGTAAAAAAAATGTAAGTCCGTTTTTATATAGCGCAGCTACTCACCCTTACGGGTCTCAAGGCGCTGGGGGCCGTAGTGGAAATTAAGTGAGCTATTGCCCAGAGTCACACGGTGCTGAGCTGAGCTGCCGCCGGGGATCAAACCGTGAACCCTGTGCTCCGAAGTCAGCTGCCCTGGCCGCGGCACCACACCTCACTAGGTGTGCACTAGAAGGCTATGCGTACGTGGAACACATGCTTCTCACAAGTAAGTACTTTTACAATCTAATACTTGCGTGTCTACAGGTCACATTTGATTGCTACATTGTCATCCGCAGTCTGGGGTGTCACAACCGGGAGTGATTGCGAGTCCTCGTCTACCGGCCACACAGCCTGTGAGCTGTCATCACTCAGCGACTGTTCAGAGGACGCATCCGAGTCTCTGCTATTCTGCCAATCTCTCAAGTCTGCCACCACTTGCAATGCGTCTCTTCTTTCTTGCATTACTTGTTCCCGGTTGGGGGCAGCTGTCGATTGCTGTGGCGATTCTGTTGTTCGCATCCTGCGTCTGCTGCAGCGATTCCTTCGAGCGCCCACCTGTGACTCCGTAGTGCCATGTCTCTGGCTCGGTGAGTTGTGGTGCCCTTTGGTTTCAAGCCAGTCCCACGCATCTTCTGCTTTATTAAAGAAGTGTGTAGTCCCATCCGCGATTACCCGCAGTCTGGCCGGAAATATGAGAGAGTATTTCAAGTTCAGATCACGCATTCGCCTTTTGACTGCAAGAAATGCACTCCGCTGCCTCTGCACACCCAAGGCGTAGTCTGGGAAGAAGAGAACTTGCGTATTGCCCACCTTGATCGCTTCCATTTTCCTGGCCTCTCGAAGTATTGCGTCTCTGTCTTTGAAATTCATAAGGCGAAACAGGAAAGGTCACAGTCCCGCTCACGGTGGCGGATGTTTCGAGGGTCCCCCTTGCACTCTCTCCACAGCGAAGAACGTAGAGAGTGTGTCTGCCAGCATCAAAGACTGCAACCAGACTTTGGTGTATGCTACAGCATCTCCGCCTTCTGTGCCTTCCGGTAACCCCACCATGCGCACATTATTCCTGCAGGATCGTCCCTCTACATCGGCCATTCTGCGCTCCAGGAAATGCAGTCTGGAGGCGAGATTTCGAACTTCCGTGGACATTTCCTTAGCCACCGGGGCGATCTCCTTCACTTCTGCAGTTAGTTCGTTGACTCTCCCTGATAGTTGTCTGTGGTTAGCATGAAGGAGCGTGAAGTCCGCAGTGACCTTAAATATCCGGCCTTCAAGAGATGTATGGGTCTGTGTCAGCGCTTCGCTGATTTTCGTGACTGCTTGGAGCAAAGAGTCTAGTTTTGATTCCAGATTTGAAGTTCTGGAGGCTCCCGACATCTCAGACTCCTGATCTGACTGAGCTGGGCCCGTCGCTGTTCGCGTGGCCGCCGCACCTGTGCCTGTGCGCTATCTGTCCATCTTGTTAGAGTGGTGGTGCTGTTGTGTTTGGAGGTGGGATAGCACACCGTGCACCCCGGCATTTGGCAATGTTTCTGGATGGCCCCAAATACACAGTTTAGTAGGCTGTCGCATGCCAAATTTGTAATTGCTGCTTAAATGCTGAGTCTACTTCAGTCTGTACTCTGGGTCTGAGCGCTCGCCGTGCCCATCCTGTCTGCTGCAGCCTTCAGTGACACCTCGACTGTGCCCAAATTTTTGCTTCGACGTGCTTGTGATTCAACGCTTTCCCTTCGCATTATTGGCGGGGTCTGTATACAAGTTTTTCTATGTCTTTGTTGTGCTCCTCTGGGCGCCTACGAGTGTGCCGCAGACCGCTTCCAACCTGAGTCCGATTCCGTGACTCGCCTCTGCTGTTGCATTGCGTGCAGACCAGGCATAGGAATTACATTGTGCCAATGACTTTATGTTACATGCCAGGTCCTTTTGGGTTCATTGCGTTGTCTTGGACGTAGCGTACTCCTACCATGTTCACAACCGCGAGCCCGCTTGACGTCTCCGGGGGCTCCATGCAGCCACACGTGTGTGGTCCCCCCACCACTCCAGGCCCCAGCGCAGTGCTGGCCTGTAGTTAGGCCGCAGGTTCGCCCTCTACTCCAGCTTATGCTCACCAAGCAATTATATCAGGCAAGGGGCCCTGCATTCACTTCCATAAACAGTAGGTGAATGGCCAGCACGGAGCTGTCTCTTGCGTGCCGCCGCAGGTGCTTGTACTCCCCACCTCAGCTCACCGCAGGCATCCTCTTGTGTGGCGTGCAGTGTGGCTCGGGCTCGCATCGCTGTTCGGATCCACACCTGCCTCGTCGATGCGACTGGTCTTGAGCGGCAGCCCTCTGTGCCACAGCCCACATGGCGGCAGCTCACGGCGCGTCTCTTCAATTATGGGCCACCAGGCAGGGCGAGGCGGATTCAGCAGCGGTTTCGCAGCCCACCGTGTCACCTAAGCTCTCGGGTGACTTCAGGCGGGAGGGTCTCTCTGTGTGTCTCCTTGTCCGATACTGTGAGGGGCGAGGGGGCCCCCAACACACGTCCGGGCCCGGAGGGGGGGAGAAGAGAAAAAGAAGGAAGAGGGGGGAAGGAAACGACACCACTCCCCCCTCTACTTCAGCCCCAATCGGCTATTTGCTACGGTTACCTTCGCGATAGAGCGGTGTCACAGCCGGTCTCGCTCTCTGCTGCCCAGGGGGTGCCCCGCTCTGTCTTCGCCGCTCACTCCGATGCGCGGCTGGGCCAACGGCGCAGCACCGCTTCTGCGACCGGGAACTGGACAGGCATTTATCTGGGCACCGTCGAGTCACATCGCGCACCAGCGAGCTGTTGTGCCTCTGCTGTGGGGTACTCTGCTAAACTGCAGCATTGGCGCTCTCGGGTCTCGCAGTGTCGCTCGGCTCCCGGCCCAGCGCTATGGCGTACTCTCTGCGTAGGTCTCCGTATCTCGGCCCATACGGCTCCCAGCGCTTCCAGACTTACTGAACTTGCTCACGCCGGCACCCCAAAGCTGTCGGGCTAACCCTGGCAACTTGATGGCACTGCTGTGCAAGGAATAAATATCGGATTCTTGGGCCTTGTGACAGAACCTCACCAGAGTGCGTCCGCCATCATGGCTGGCTAGCCACACCCCGCAGTGAGTTCCGGGTCTCATATAGTCAATGCATCAGACACGATGCAACATTTGGAATAGAAATAAAGAAAAGAGTATGCATTTGTAGTTTCATCGAATACATTTTCATATTCATTCTGTTAATAGGTCACAGAATTGAAAAGCTTCATTTAAATACATACGGCCAAACAGCATATAAAAATAAATAAAGAAAAGGCAAGAATTAATAACAATCCCAATTCCATTTCAATGATGCATGTCAAGGACAATATTGCGGTGGTCACATAGTTACCGGCTGGATTATCGGTTTCACCAGCAATTTGATGCACACTATACCTTTCTTTAGGAATAACATTGCATTGTCTGCCTATAGTACCACTTATTGACTTTAGTACTCCAAGAGGCAATTGGTAACAGAATGTTTGATCACGGTGATACAGCTCATATATATATATATGTATATATATATATATATATATATATATATATATATATATATATATATATATATATATATATATATATATATATATATCACAAAAATTCCAAAGGTACAACCATCCACAGGAACGGCGCAACACCAGGAAACAGACTCCGTGGGCAAAGTATCAAGCAATAGTGTAGGTTTATTCAAACATCATATATATATATTACCTACTGGCGGTCGCCAGTAGGTAGTTATAGTTAGGATCTCGTTTCTATTCAAATAGCGTTTTTTCTTTTCCCAATATCTTTTGTGTCGTTTGACGAATCTTCGCGAAATTTTCAAAACTAATGGCCCTAAGGTCAGCTCCTGTCTTGGAAGTTTCGGGGTGATTCGTCAAGCGGAGCGAGAGAAAAAGGGGGTCCCAAAGCGCGTTTCCCCATGTTAATTTCCATTGGAAAAATTGGAACAGGTTACAGCCCGAATTGCTGAACGGAATTACACCAAATTTGGCAAAAAGGTAGCCCTTGGTTCAGAAAGAGTCCTTTTTGTTAAATGGTGTAAATCTCTTCAGTAGTTCCTTAGAAATAAGTAAAAGAAAAATATCGATATCTGAGCACCGAGGAGGGTTTACGAACCCTCCCTGACACGAGCTTCACTCTGATTGGCTGCCAACACTCCAAACCAGGAAGTGTTGGCAGCCATCTTGTGACTCAGTAGAACCGAGTCACAAGAAAACAGTAAAACATAGATAAAAAACAAGAAAAGGGGGCTGGGTAGAAACACCCTGACCCCCTAGGCCTGCTCAGGGCGTCCCACAAGGACCCCCATGGCCAAAAAAAGCATTTTTTTAAAATAATTTCGGCGGAATTCGCGTTGGGGTCGCAAATCCCGCGGAAATTAAAAAAAAAATAATGAAGCACGGGCTCCCGCGCTTCATTTAAATGAGGTCCCCGGGTGGGCCAGGTCCCGGGGGCAATGTGGATTGTATTTGCGGGGGCCCGCAGGGTAGCGGTCCCCGGGGCTATTTAAATTATATGCGGGAGGGCACGCGGCCCTCCTGCAGCCCCGGGGACCACTACCTCCCCGGGGCTTCTTTTTTAATGTGAGGGGGGCCTCCTAGGCCCCACCAAGCCCAGGGGACCGCCACCCCTGGGGCTTTTCTTAAATATGCGCGGGGGCACACGGCCCCCCGCTGCCCCGGGGACCGCCACCTCCCCGGGGCTTGTTCTTTTTATAAAATAAAATAGTGTGGGGGGGCCTCACAGACCCCCCAAGCCTTGGGGACTGCCACCTCCCTGGGGCTTTTCTGAATTATTTGCGGGGGCCCCATGGGCCCCCCCAAGCCCGGGGACCACCACCTCCCCGGGGCTGTGCATATGATGGGAGGGGGCCGCGCGGCCCCCCTCCTGGAGCCCTCGATGGCCCTGGGGACCGCCACCCCCCAGGGCCGGCTCCTGCAGTGTCCCGGGGTGCCCACCCCTGGGACACTGCCGTTTGCAATGACAGGGTGGGAGCCGTGCGGCTCCCGCCCTGTCATTGCAAACTCTGCTTCGCTTCATGGAAGCGAGAGCAGGAAACCTGCTCTCACTTCCATGAAGTGAAGCAATTGCTTTGAGCAAGGGAGCTGCATGTCAGCAGCTCCCTTGCTCAAAGCTATGCCGGCTCCCCAGGGGGCGGGAGTCGGTGGGACCGTGGGGGCATTGGGGCTCCCCACGGTCCTCAACGGAAGGGCCGGCCCGGGGATGGGGTCCCCGGGGACAGAAGTGGCCCAGGAGGGGGGCCACGCGGCCCCCCTCCCCAGTGAATAAATAAAAAAAAATAAAAAAAAAAAAGGACGGCCCCGGGGGATGGGGTCCCTGGGGCCATAGTTGCCAGAGGAGGGGGGCCACGCGGCCCCCCTCCAATGAAATATATAAAAAAATAATTTAAAAATGACTGGCCATGCCCCGGGGGATGAGCTAACTATAACTTGCATCCCCGTAATGCACTGCTTATGACCTCACATATTACATCACTCATGACATGGTCAGTGACATCAGTGATGACATCACTGATGACATCTAAAATGACATCACTGATGACATCATCCAGAAGAAACTCTGACACACCCACTTACACCCCATAAAACATGTCATACACCCAGTCCCACACAATCACTAACAAACTAATTTACAGAACTATACAAACATTCACATCTCGTCACTCATCCATACAGCCAGTAACACATTAACTCACCCATACAGCCACTAACGGAACCACTAACTCACATATACAGCTACTCATGCACCTACTCACTTACCAATACAGCCAGTCACAGAGACATAGACACACTTACACACCCACTCAGACACACATACAGCTACTGACAGAGTAATCAGTTTACCATACACCTACTCACACACCTACTTACTCACCCATACAGTCATTCATACAGCTACTAACTCACCGATTCAATTACTCACACAGTCACTCAGTTACGTATACATATACTAATACTTATACTCACTCATCTATACAGTGACTGAGAGAACCACATACTTTCCCATACAACCTCTCTCACACTCCCTTACTCACCCATGCAACCACTTAAACACCCATTTGCTCACACATACAGCCACTCATACACCCACCCACTCACTCACCCATACACCCACTTACATACCCATTGATGCACTGAGACAGACACTCATGTACCCTGTCACTTGCACAGACAGTTATGTATCTGCTCACACACCCATTCAGCCACTCATGCACCCTCTGATTTCCCATTTACAGCCACTGATGCACCAACTTAGTCAACTATACAGATACTCACACAGCCACTCACTTACTCATACATGCATTGACACACCCACTCACTTACCTATACTAAACCTCACACACCCACTATTTAATGTATACAGTCTCTTATATACCCAGTCACTCTTCTATACACCACTTACACACTCACTCACTTACCCATACCGGCACTTCCACAGCGAGTTACCTTAGTATATAAGTTTAACACTCATGAACTTTTAGAAAATACTCACAATCATTGGATGATGTATTCAGTGAAGTCATCAGTGATGTCATTTGAGATGACATCACTGATGTCACTGACCATGTCATGAGTGATGTAATATGTGAGGTCATAAACAAATCACAACCCACCTCGAACTTCACAATCTTCTAGACAACACTCAATCAGGATTCAGCTGCCACACTCCTGATTCATAGGTTTGCACATGGAAAACGGAGGACGGGGGCAAGGGGGCAGAGCAGGAGCATCAAGCTGACCATGGATGGCGGGAGGGATGGGCACTGGAAGCACAACGCACCATGGAGGGCAACAGTGAGACTATAATGGCATACACACAGACATTGGAGGGAAGGTGGGAGGGGGGTCCGGGGCAGCAAACTGACTACACAGGGCAGGTGGTAGGGGATGTGGCTGCACAGAAGAACATGCATGGCAAGCAGGAGGGTTAGTGACAGCACAACAGCCATGGTGGACAAGAGGGAGGGGACAGGGGCATGCACAAAGGACCATAGAGGACTGAAGGGAGGGGTAGGGGATGGATACAGACAAAAGAGGGCAGGGGAAGCGGCTTCACAACAGACCACACCGGGCAGGCAGGAGGAGCAGTTGGAGCAAAACAGAGCAAGGAGGGCAGAAGTGAGTGGCACAGTGCTGCCTTTGAGATGTCATCACATCTCAAAGGCAGCACGCAGCAAATGCAGCATTTGTCGGCTACCGATTCATCCCCTCAATGACCATAATCCTCAGGTAAGCGTGAGCCAGTGCCATGCATGCTGGGATTGTTAGTCCTCCTCATACCCATGTGGGTTTGTCACACTCCTGCATGCCCATAATTCTTCTATTCGTGCAGCTGCCTCCAATGATCGTCCCCAATTACAGCATCCTGTTGATTGGTATCTTGCTGCCGGTGGTCATTAATGGGGATGAATCGGTACCCGACAACTGCTGCATTTGCTGCTTGCTGCCTTTTAGAAAGGAAAGCTTTTTTCCGAAACGCGTCAGGCATAAAACTGCTTAGTTTTTAGAAAACCTACCATGAACGCCTCCAGGTAATAAATGTACTTGTTTTGATGAGTGCAAATAAAACCAATCCAGTAGAGAACGCTTAAAGGAATCAAAAGTGTCTAGGAACTATAAAAAAAACTGAGAAAAGATTTAAAAAAGAAACACTTTGGAAACCAGACAAAATGGAAATCAAAGTTACAAATATTGGTTTATTATTAAAAAAAAAGGTATATCCCAATGTACATAGGACATGTTAGTAGAGAAAACCCTACAAAGTAAAACAGAAAATCCACCCACAAAAACATTGCAATGTCTAAAGTACATATACATTACACCTAAACATCATAAATCAAGTAACATAACAAAATATGACATATCGATACATTACTACAACAGTGTAGGAAAACCCAAACCTGCACGCTAGTAAAAAAACACGACAATTAATATAACTACATTTACAAAAACACCTCAAACAGCACTATAACTACATTCTAGACCTCCCCCCTACATCCTCCCTACCTTCAAAACCCTAAAAAAAAACTTTAAAAAGGCTTACCTGTTCTGATGAAAAGCAGCATCTTACAGCGACCTGAATCCCAGAAAACAGATACAAAAATTACACTAATAGTCTACAAAATAGAAGGTAGAGGTAAAAAAATGGGTGCTAAATACAACTAATAAAAAGGTTATCTCCCCAAATAAATGAATTAGAAAATTTGTAAAAAATGTAATATAGAATAATTGTCTTAAAAAATGTAAAAAAATATTAACCATGTAAAACATGTCAAAACATGTTATAAAAATGTAAAAAAATTGTAAAGTACAAATTAAATATAACATTTTTAAATATATACTGAAAACAATTATGGTAAAATGATGCTAAAAATATGTGTATGGAACAATTTAATAAATGCTAAAAATGTTAAACAATGGGAAAACAACTGGAAAATGTACAACATAATACTATTTATATATATTTTACAGTATTTATTTATTAATAAAATGTATTAAAAGTTTTTTATCTATATATAAATGTTTATTTTTAAGTAAAATATATGTTTAAAAATGCAAAAATATACATTAAATAAACTTTGAAAAAATAAAATTTGAAAAATGGGTTACATATCTTTTTTATGTAAATATGTAATTAATCATGCTATTTATTACAAATATACAAGTAACTACTTTTCAAATTTTCTTTCTAAACACCAACAATACAAATTAAATAACATAAACTACTACAAAGAAATGCAATTAAAAAAGGTATTCCACACTAAAATTATTACAATAAATAACCTCACTCCAATATAAACCATTTTGAAGGAAGTAATGGACATTAAAAGGGGTGACATTTACTATCCCCATTCGAATCTAAAGAATTTTAGGGAAGGTGTTGAACAGTAAAGGACTGACATTTCCACTCCAATCTAAAGCAATTTGGGGAAGGTGGTGGAAATTAAAGGGGTGACAGTTACTATTCCCACTCCAATCTATGCCAATTTGGGGAAGGTGTTGGACACGAAAGGGGAGACATTTACTATTCCCACTCCAACATAAACCATTTTGAAGAAAGTGTTGGGTTCTAAAGAGGTGACATTTACTCTTCCCACTCCAAACTATACCAATTTGCGAAAGGTGTTGGACACAAAATGGGTGAAATTTACTGTTCCCACTCCAATCTAAACCAATTTGAGGAAGGTGTTGTATGAGAAAGAGGAGACATTGACTATGTCCATTACAATCTAAAACATTTTATGTGAGGTGTTGTGCACTAAAAATGCTATTTACAAAATCAATACTCCATACTCACACATAATTTTTGTTCTATAAAATAAAATACAAAATACTTTAAAAACACAATAAAACAAACTAAAACCATATATATATATTTGTAATTATACAATAATGTATAAAAGAATATGTTTAGCATGATTAATAATTAACATCTTTTAATGAATGTTTACTAATGTTACTAAATCTGGGGGAGTGGCCAGAACAGGCAAGATGGCGGGTGCGTTTTAGTAATGCTCCCGTACCCTCCCTGACTATCCTGTTCAATCCAGCACCCTGGGTTCCCTATTTAGTCACCAAATTAAATGCTGTGTACCTCCCAACAGTTATCTCCGGTGTTGCCCCCTTGGATCGGCATTTCTGGCCCCCTACGAGACACAGAGACCTTGAGGCTACACCGCCTCCCACACATCCATCATGGTTACTGCTTACAACTGCTGCTGATGGGACAGACGCTGGCAGAAAGGATAGGAGTTTCCCTGGGGCAGTTCGGATTTTGGCCTTCTCCCCCTCCTCTGCGCCAATTAAGTTTCCCACACAGGTGGAGGCCTCCACTGGTGTCAAACTACGGAGTTCTTGGGTCTGCACCATTGCGTTCCTGTCAAGCGGACCCTCTGACCCTCCTGGTCTGCAGCGTGGCTGGGTCTGCTGGCTCCTACATCCCATATCGACCTGCGGCTTGTGAGTTGGTTCTCTGTCTGCTGGGACCGGCAGGGTGCTTAGGAGTGACCCCACTGTCCTTGCCCCATGTTGGCCTCTCTTATCGTATGGTTGTGAGGTCGCCTAACCCCACGTGCAGAGAGACTCAGATCTAGCTAGCCCTGACGTGCTGGGCAGCCTGTGGTGCAGTCGTCTGGAGGCCACCTCTGTTGGGCCTGCTTGCCTGGCCCTTGGATGCATGCTCCATGTCCCACCCCTGCGCAATATGGACTCTGGAGTGGCTGGCGCCGATGGAGCTGCAGACAATTAAAGAGATGAGGAGGATTTGGGGCTGGCCCAGGGTGATTCATTACCTCATGCCTTCCTCTATTATATTGGCCTCATTGCCCTTACCTCTTTCTGAATATGGAATGCCCCTACTGCAACCAACCTGTAGTTGCCGTATGGTTGCAGCTGAGGCTGTGCGCCCCTGTGCCCCCTGCAATGCGCAGTACACATAGATGAACCTCACCAGCGGCTTGAAGGGGTGGTAGTATATATATTTGTGGCCTCCTCTTTGAACTCACTCAGGCCACCAGGTGGGCTCCTCTATCGTATCGCTCAACCTTGCCTTTCCCCTGGTGCCAATCCAGATGTCACTGAGACACCATGAGGGAGAGGCGATCCATTGGTAATACTCCTGTCAGCCCGCAATCTTCCTGCTCTTTCAGGAGCTTTTTTGGGTGCCTAACATTGCTGGGTAATGGCTACATGAGGACTGCAGATTATTCCACGTTGCTCGGCTATGGCCACTCCTTTGTTTGCCTTCCCCAACTGCTCGTGCTGCCTTACCCATGGCAATCAGGTCGTGGATGAAGTGTTAGTGCTCCCTGCAAACTAGTGCTGGGCGTACTGAGGAGGCTCCCTTAACTTTCCTGTTTTCTTCAACTGCTTCCCACCTTTATCCTTGTGGTCTTCTGTGGACTGCAGTGGATCCTATTTTGTTTCAGCTTCCTCTCCCTTCCCCATGGTGCCAACATGGGCTGCCTCCACCTCTCAACCTAAAATTGACAAATTTTCCACCAGTGCTCCTGGTGCAAACAAAAGACTGCCCGATGGAGACCCCAGCCTGGCAGCCTTCAATTTCTCAGACGTACATCATATCCTCCAAGCCATTCAAACATCCCAAGAGGCCCTAGAGTCCAAATTTGTGGAGGTCTGTGTTGAGGTCACCCTGTTACATCAAGACCTCAGAACAGTGTTGGGCCTGGTGGCAGAGGTCGAAGGTCGTGCCTCCACACTGGAGGATGACTCCTCTGACCTCAGATCCACAGTGACCTCTCGGATGACGAAGGTCCGTGCCCTAGAAGCGTGGGAAGAGGACACGAAGAACAGTTCCCAGAGAAGTAACCTCCACCTGGTGGGATTCCCAGAGGGAGTTGAATCCCCCATCTGATAACCTTTGTGCAGACATGGCTTCACTCAAGGATGCCAGGGGAATCACCGTCACCCTGCTTTGTGATCGAACGGGGTCTCCCCGTGGCCCCTTCAAGGCCACTGATTATTAAGCTCCTAAACTCCTGAGACTGCGATGCAATCCTCAGAGAAGCCAGAACTCACAATCAGGTTCTTTTCCAATCCTCCCTTATTATGATATTTCTGGAGTATACCAAAGCAACGCAAGCCCAACAAATATCCTTTGATGTCGTCAAGCAGAAACTCAGAGCGATGTCTAAATCCAGGAAAAAGAAGGGGGGATGAGAGAGGTCACCAACGGCCTCAATGACTAATCATAATGACTCCCAACCTGAATCCAAAGATGCAATCATACCTCCGCCTTTTCAGTCCTTGTCTAAGTCTGGGGTTGATGCAACTGCTGCCAATACAGATCCCACGATGGAACCATCAACTCTCTAAATACCTCCAATACTTGCTAATAGACCATGCTCATGGCCCAGGGTGCCCAATAAACATGTGTATCCTTTAAATGCAATACTTGATAATTGGGGGTTCTCAAATGCCCCAGTTTATGTTCTGTAGGGCTAAAAATGCTTCTGGTGTAGAAGTGTGGGGTGGGAGGTGGTGGGGATTGTTCTGCTGGGTATTATGTTCAGTCTTTACTTGTTTTTATTATCTGTTACTATGAAGGTATCTTCTCCTGACCATCCTGTCCACTCCTTGACCCTGCAACTATTGCTCCCACCAAAGGTTCCAACTTGCCTATTACCTGCCCTACCACAGAGTTTATCCTTCTCTCCTGGAATGCAAATGGTCTGTTGGACCGTATTAAACACACTAGTGTCCTCAAATACCTTCAGCACCACCTCCCTGCTGTAGCTCTATTGCAAGAGACCCATCTTATTGGCTCCCGCTTCCCCTTCCTATGTTGATTCGGTTACAATCAATTCTTCCATTCGGGCTTCACCAGAGGTTCCTGAGGCATGGCGATCCTTCTACCCACGTCGTTTCCATTGGTGATCACCCAAATATTACACGACCCATTGGGTAGGTATGTCGGGGTGGTGGGAACACTGGAAGGGAAATATTATACCTACTTTAGTGTCTACATTCCCCCACAATTACACAGACATTTCAGGATCTAACTCAATTGATACCAACCCTCCCCCATGGCACACTCCTCTTGGGATGAGGCTTCAACGTGGTGTCTGATCTAACTCTAGACGTCTCTGACCCGGTCACTCCGGATCGCTGTGCTCGCCTTCAATCCCTTACTTTTTGGCAATCTTCCTTCGGGCTCTGCGACACCTGAAAAGTCTGGAAACCTAGGAGTACTGCCTACACACGCCTCGCCATCTAACCATACCATGTCCGTTAGACTACACGGTTGACCTTCCTGTCACAGCAGGGGCTTCTATGCTCCCCCAAGGCATATTGGACCACTCCCCAGAACTCCTTTTGGCTTGGCTCACCAGCCCCCCACAAGCGTCCCATGCGGCACCTCAGCATGGGGTTTCTAATGGATGAATGCCTCGTCACACACTTGAATGCCAAACTCCAATTCTACTTTGATACTAATAAAGGTGCAGTTTAAAACACCAGTACTCTATGGGCAGTGAGTAAACCGGCAATCCGAGGGGTGGCAAAACAGTACCTGGGACACAGAAAGATAGAGAGAGAGAGAGAGAGAGAGAGAGAGAGAGAATGTGACATGCTTAACTTTGAGGCACGCATCCTCACCACTGAAACCACATGTGCACTAACCCTGGGCGGTGAACTACGCTACGCTCGCGGAATTTGCGAAGTTTCGGTAACTTCGCGATTCGCGTAGAACGCGAAGTTACCGTGCACTACGCAATTTGCGGCGTAGCGTAGCTGTTTTTCTTCTTCGCGTGCTCAATATACGTTCTCGCGCGCGCGGTAACGACCTACCGTGATTCTGCGTTCGCCGACGCGACTTCCTATCCGTTCGCGGGCGCCACGAGATTTGGAATCCGGCCGCACGATCCCGCGAGAGTGTGCGAACGCGAACACGTCATTCGGACGCGCGATCTGACTTCCGGCGGCAGTGTTGGTAAGATCGCGATCCCGAACACGAAGAAACTACAATCTGGCGAAGAATTTATCTCGAGCATCATAAAACCTTCTCGAAAATGATGAATTAGTTCATTTTGCACAAAAAACTCCTCAGGTTGTCATTTAGAGATGTAGTTTGGTGAGCAAGGAGTCCTTTTTCTTTTTTCCCAAGAGGAAGGAAGTGCCCCTGATTCTCAAACTTCCTGTTCCTGTCCAGCAGGCTCCTCCCAGTGTTTTGTCCATGTGCTGTTCACTTTCATTTGGATTTGGAGCTGGAAGGATCACTTTTTGTGTCTGTCTGCTGCATCATATCATTGGATTGGATTTGAGGACTCTTGGATTTGAGATTTTACAAGTAAGTTGGAGAATTGGTGTACTTGTTTGTTTGATTGGGGCTTGTTTGTACCTACATTTTTTGGGGGATTTCCATAGTTTTTAAAATGTATTGTTGTGGCCTGTAGTTTCGGCAGGGGCCTAGTTGTTTTTCTTTGATTGGAATTTCAGCCAGTAGGCCCGGACTAGAGCCAGAGGTACCCATGGGTGCATGTTTCTGTGGTGTCTGTTGAATTTAAAGTTTAAACATCATGTAGGGCATGCATGGATGGCATTGGATTGAATTGGTAAAAGTGGTTTTTGGGGTGTATTTCATTTTTTGGGTGTTTGTTAAATAAATAGGCCTTTTCAGCCAGTAGGTAACCCTGGGCGTTCAGCTCGCGGACTTTGGGCAAGTCCGCACTGCGCGACAACGCGGACTTACACTTTTTATCTTCTTCGCGCGCTCAATGTACGTTTTCGCGCGCGCGATAACGACTTTTTGTGACGATCGCGATGCCGAACACGCAGAATTTACAATCTGGCGAAGAATATCTCTCGAGCATCATAAAACCTTCTCGAAAATGTTGATTTAGTTCATTTTGCACAAAAAACTCCTCAGGTTGTCATTTAGATGTAGTTTGGTGAGCAAGGAGTCACTTTTTTTGTTTTACAATTTTTTTCAAGAGGAAGGAAGTTGCCCAGAGTCTCCAACTGCCTGGTCCTGTCCTTTGTCTTCACTTTTTTGTTATTTTGGGTGGCCTGGCCATGTGGGTGGCGGCCATTTTGTAAAGCCAGGCATTGTGCTTTTGCCATAGGCCTGCATTGTCTGTCTTGTGTTCCTTTTCTTGTTGTTCTGGGTGGCCTGGCCATGTGTTGGCGGCCATTTTGTGTGAACAGCCACTGTGCTTTTGCCATAGGCCTCCAAGCTTGCGGCCTAGTGTGCCAGTAGGCCCGGAGGTAGTCATCCTCATGGGTGCATAAAAACTGTTTCTGTGTTGTCTGTTGAATTGTAACCTAATTTAGGCCATGGATGGCATTGGATTGATTTGCAAAATGTGGGTTTTGGGGTGGTATTTTATTTTTTTGGGTGTTTGTTAAATAAATAGGCCTTTTCAGCCAGTAGGTAACCCTGGGCGTTCAGCTCGCGGACTTTGGGCAAGTCCGCACTGCGCGACAACGCGGACTTACACTTTTTATCTTCTTCGCGCGCTCAATGTACGTTTCGCGCGCGCGATAACGACTTTTTGTGACGATCGCGATGCCGAACACGCAGAATTTACAATCTGGCGAAGAATATCTCTTGAGCATCATAAAACCTTCTCGAAAATGTTGATTTAGTTCATTTTGCACAAAAAACTCCTCAGGTTGTCATTTAGATGTAGTTTGGTGAGCAAGGAGTCACTTTTTTTTGTTTTACAATTTTTTTCAAGAGGAAGGAAGTTGCCCAGAGTCTCCAACTGCCTGGTCCTGTCCTTTGTCTTCACTTTTTTGTTATTTTGGGTGGCCTGGCCATGTGGGTGGCGGCCATTTTGTAAAGCCAGCCACTGTGCTTTTGCCATAGGCCTCCAAGCTTGCGGCCCAGTATGCCAGTAGGCCCAGAGGTAGTCACCATGGGTGCATAAAACTGTTTCTGTGTAGTCTGTGGAATTTTGACATCATTTAGGCCATGGATGGCATTGAATTGATTCAATTGAATTGCGAAATGTGGTTTTTTTTGGAGGGTCTGACTATTTCACTTTTTGGGTGTGTTAAATAAATGCCTTTTTTGCGTGTGTACTGTGTAATTATAATTGTGTTGTTGTAGTGGTTGTCTAACTTTCAAAAGTGTTTTTAGCCATGTGGATTTTAGTTTTTGCATTAAAGCTGTGTGTGTTTTATAAGGCATCCTTTGTCTGCCCATATATAGGCCTGCTTGAGTTCATTGTTTGCCGTGCCTTGTGCCTGTGAGTCACCATGTTTCTGGGGGCCATTTTGTTGTGGTAGTTATTAGTGTGCTGTTTTTGCCACATAGGCCTGCGTGTCTTTCCATTGTTCCTCTTGTCTTACTGCTTCCAAATCCATCCCCATTGCCAGCTGCAGCTCCCTGATGCTGCTATATAATACATCCCACGTGATGCACAAATTTAGGCCAAACATGCTCCACTACATTTTAGTTTTTGTTCTTTACTATTCTTATTCTTCCAGAGTGTACACTAGCACTACACAGTAGCCAGGAAAGCCCTGGCCTTGTTGTCAACGTCTCATAAATGGCTAGACTGTGTGTTGTTGTTCACAGAGTTTCTGAAATTTAATAATTGAGGCCACCACACACTAAGTTCTATATTCTATTTGTTTGATTTGTGCTATGTTTGACTGATGTTCTGGCTTTTTTGCTTTTAGGTGCACAAAGACTGAGGAGGAGGTGTGTCTCTCATCATTGCCCGTTGCACTTCCAGACAGACATCCTGCTGCTGTACACACAACACAACGTGACGTGTGACCTGACCAGACATCTCTGCAACTGAGTGCTGCTGACATCTGAAGAAGATGGGCCCAAAGAAAGCAGGTACCAGGTCCTCCAGTACCAAGAAAGTTGCTATTGAGAAGAAGAAGGAACAGAAGAAGGAAGTGACACTTAAGTCTGGTGTGCCGGCCAATACCTTTTTGGGAAAAAAAAATTGCGCCTGCAGCAGCGGTGTCCGGGGGGCAAGCTGGGGGCAGCACCTCCGCATCAGTGGACCCAACCCACCAACCCAGGCCCAAGCACATGAGTGTGGAAGAGGTAGCCAGCCTAATGGTGGAAAGCAGTGATGCTGAGCCTGAGATAAACTTATCGCTATCTCAAAGTAGTACCCAATCAACGCAGGAGGAAACACAGCAGATAAGTGGTCAACAACAACAGCCGCAACCACCGCCCGCAATAGTAGTTGTTGTTCCTCCTGAAGTAGGGGCAGTTCAGGAAATTGAGCCTCATGCAGAGGTAGAAGAAGAAGCCACTCATTCAGAAGATCCATTGTCTTCCAAATCCCCAGCAAGGAAAAGGAGGGGTAGTCCATCAAGTTCTTCGCCAAGCCCCCTTCTGATGATCTAGATGCCACTTGGAAGCCACAAACTGAGTCTGAGAGGGAGCCACGTTCCAAGACCAAGCTAGGGAAAAGGAAGGTTCCGGAAAGCCTTACACTTATGGAGGTCGATGTAGAACAGCAAGATGATGATGATGACGAGCCAGTCATCACGAACATCACTCCCGGCCCCGAGGAGATGGAGACCAACATTATTACCCTATCCAAAATCGCTGCGAGGGATGTAGCACGCATACCTCCACAGGTAACACCAACACGACCTACAGCTTCCATATTTGCATTAGCAAAGGCCCGGCAGCGACCTACATCCAGCACAACCACCACCTCAGTAGGAGTAGGTAGTGGTACAGCAGCACAGAGTCAAATTCAACACACACCCTACAGATCATCCGGCATTGGAAGTGGCACCTCCAGCAGGAGGCCAAAGTTAAGCTCCCCAGTTTGGGACTTCTTTACGGTTAGCGAAAAGGAGGAGAACATTGCTATATGCTCCATTTGTAATACCTCTGTTAGTCGTGGTAAGCTTGGTACAAACTATGGTACCGGAGGCCAAATGACCCATCTGAAAAAACACCACTTGATCAGCTGGGAGGACCACCTTCGCGGCAGAAAAAAACTGCAACCATTGGTGTTGGTGGGGATAAAGGAGTAGAAGAAGAAGATCCGATCACGGTGGAAGAGGAAGGACAGGGAGACATTCTCTCTGGTAGTGGTACACAAGGTGTCCCTGACCCCAGCAGTGCAGTCTTAACGTTGCACACATCTTCAGCAACATCTCAGTGGCACAAGAGTAAGAGTCAGCCGGAGACACCAAGAAGTACCAGGTCCGCACTACCAAAAAGTGCGTTGAGCCTAAGAGAAAGGAAAACCATGCAGCCTACCATTATCAGCATGTTTGGGGGTGAGGGGCAGTACGAACGCAACCACCCAATAGCACGTTTGTACAATGCGAAGCTGGCTAAAATGTTAGCACTGGACCTTCTCCCTTTTTCTTTTGTTGAAGGGGTGGGTTTTCTGGAATTTGTGTCAACCATCTGCCCAAAATGGCATGTTCCCAGCCGCTACTATTTTGCCAGAGTTGCAGTTCCAGCACTACATCACGACGTGCTGGAATTGCTAGGAAAGGCCTTGAAGCAGAGTGCTGTTCACAGTATCCACCTGACTACAGACATGTGGACCAGTTGCCAAGCCACAGATTACATGTGCATCACTGCACACTGGATCTGTTTTGCGGGGGTTAGAGAACAGATATCTGCTGGTGTTGATACTGCAGAGATTTTTCATGCCACTCGCAAACATGCAACTGTAGCCATGTTTGCCATGGAGAAATCTCATACTGCTGCAAACATTTTGGAAGAGTTTAACACCAAGGTCTTTGAGTGGCTGCGCCCAAGAGGGCTTACGATTGGTTTTGTTGCCACGGACAACGGCAGTAATGTAGTTTTGGCCATGCGCAATGGTGGCTATTTCAGGGTCCCGTGTTTGGCACACTGCATTAACATTGTTGTTCAAGACTTTTTGAAAAATGAATCCAAAGTCAGCAACTTACTGGTCACCTGCAGAAGAATATGCACACATTTCAGCCATTCTTTTAAAGCCCGGAAGCAGCTGAGGGTCATTCAACGTGAGCATAAAATGCCAGTCAAAGCGCTCATCCAGGAGGTGCCAACACGTTGGAACTCAACTTATTACATGCTTGATCGTCTGTTTGAACTGTACATACCACTCAATGCTTATGTCATGCAAAGATTAGGGGAACCTACTGTGAGAGGCATGACCGTTGAGATGGCTCAATGGGACCTCATTAAATGCCTGACTGAGATGCTACTTCCTTTTGAGATCTTCACACGTGAAGTCAGCAGGGAGGACTGTACTATGGGCCAAGCTATCCCATTGTTGCACATGCTAGAGCAACAGCTGAAGGATGTGTCTGAAACGTACGCAGGTGTGGATGACAAACAAGACGCATATCATTTGGCGGAGACCGTAGCCGCTCGCTTATCGGAAAATACAAGGATTAAAAATAAAATTTTGTCACAACCACATTACATTAGTGCCACAATTTTGGATCCACGGTACAAAGTATTTCTGAACAGCAAGGCAGTAATTCCTTTTCGGAAGTGGATGTTGCCAACTACAAAACTTTGATAGCTAAGGAAGCCACTATTTTCGAAAGCGAACGGCTGTTAATTACAGGCCCCCACCCCAGGCCATAACCAGTACTACAGGGCATCCAGAGTCAAGTTCTACTTCGGAGCCTGAGGGCAGTGCATTTGCCTCCCAGCAGTCACCTACACCAACAATAACATCAAGAACAGGATCATCCACAGCACAATGTGCAACTGATTGGTTTCTACAGCAGGGGTATGGTAAGTCCAGTGCTGATGCAAAGGCAAAACAGGCCGAGCACATCGGAGCACCCCTGAACATTGAGCGGATGGTCCAGGCCTATCTGGATGACCCAACAGAGGTCTTCATGGATCGAAACCCATTGGTGTATTGGTATGGGAAAAGAAGCCAATGGACAGTGCTCAGCAGGCTGGCGATAAAGTATCTGGCTTCCCCTGTCGCAAGTGTCTCTTCTGAGCGTGTTTTCAGTGCTGCTGGTGCCATTGTAACTTCGAAAAGGACCAGTCTCTCGGCCCAAAGCGTGGAGAGGTTAACCATGATCAAAATGAATCAGCACTTTATACCACCGGATTACAAAATACGTGAATCACAGCAGGAAGAGGAGAGCGACTTGGATGACGTAAATAGTGCGTTACAGGACCTACTTCTGTCCGAACCACCAGAGTTTGAGGACGAGCTCCTCTTCCCTGACAACTAGGCTTTCAAATTGTTACTTTCTTCCTTCCTTTATGTGTCTGTGTATCTGTCTTTCTGGTTCAAATCACAACAAATCCATCACCACCGTCTTCTCTTTTTATTTCCCTATTGGAGTTGGATGTCTGTGCATTTAACTGTCCACTCTTCAGAGTCCTGCTTCATCTTCCTGTCTCGCACAAGTACATTTCCATCAAGCCAGACATTAGTACAAGAAATGTTGCCTTTACCAGTCCCGCCTCCATAAGAAGTGAAACGTGACTATAGCTATCCTCCGTTTTGTTTTCGAGCCGAAACTCATCAGTGTCCGAAGGCTACAGCCTCAGCAGGCATCCAAAGGTCCTCACTGTCAGGACAGAAGGTACTTGGCAGAGAAAGACAAGAGACTCTTCGAAGAAACTTGCTGACATTTGTGCAAACTCAAATGACCATCAATGAGCGCTACCCAGGCCGCGGCCCATCATCACAGTGCTGACCATGGGAAGCAACTTAAACTGTGACAAAGTGCCACAGAAGAATAAGACGAAAACCGAAACAGCGACTAACACTCAAAATGAATGTGGACTGGAGTAATGATGAGGCCACTGCCCCGTAAAAAAAAAATAACAACTGTCAGAACTAGGCATCTGATGATCTGACAGCCAAAGAGAAGAGCAAGACAGGTAATGATAGAATGCATTGGATGCTTGCAGACTCTGAGCGATTGCTGTTGTTTGTTGTTGATGTTGTGCATGAAGTCGAACTCTACTCTACTAGTTAATCTACAAAGTGACTCAAGTCAGTGACAGTCAATGTTTCCCTTCTTGTTGTTTAATAACCAAATTGTACTCCTACTACTGCAGGTGCAGGCCAATATCTGTTGCAATTTTTTAATATGGAATATGGACTTAATCGGAGTCACTACAGACTGAGTTGTAGTTGGACAACACGTACCACACCATGATGATGATGACCATACTATCTTTGCACGCGGTCATTCAGTTGGATTGGAGATGATTCAAGGAATAACTGCATTTCATGAAGTGGCATAAGGTAAACATAAACACAACAATTCAACAAGAAAGTAAACACAGCAGACCTACATGTCCATGTAGTGGTGTGTAGTCGAGTGTAGTGATGACTGACAGCGGCGCATTGATTTTGTCACTTAATTAGGAAAATGCTAAGTTGCTGTGTATGCCTTTTGTCTGGCTATGTCAAAAATTAAGGTAAATGGAGGTTGGGTCACGGGCTGGTGCTGTGGTGGGCCTGTTCTGTCCTGTTGTTGTTGTAGCTTAATGCTGTAAACAGAATCTACACGATATATCCAAGCCGCCTCACTCTGAAAGTGTTCTCTCTTCTCTTCTTGGACTCCACCGTAATTGATGTTTTTTTATTCATTGATTTTTCAATACCCCTTTTGTTTTTCCATCTAGACGTTACAGGCCGGCCTTTACCCTGTGCTTGCTATACTGGGAGACACAACTCACATTTACCTTACCAATCGGCATCAGGAAGGCCACCAAGATTGATGTGCGGAGCGTCCATGGAAGATAGGACCAAGAGGAAGGACGAGATTCAACTCCACAATTTGAGCATGATAATACAGTAACTTTAGTATCATTCATCTTTTAATTAATTTGAATCCTTTTTTCTCTTCAATCATTAGGACTGTGTGTTGTGTGTTGTTTGTTTGCTAATTGATCCCTACAACTGTGTTTTAATTGTCTTTGCTATCTTTACAAGTAAGCCCAGTACAACATGGAATTTGGGTCTCTGAGGGCATATTACAGGCAAGGCAAATTGCATAGAATATACTGCTGCCCTGTACTGTCTAATTGTCTAGTAGGAGTTATTAAGTACTACTCATTAACCATCAAGTTATCTTCATCATCATGCATGCATTTCCCTTTTCTCCCTTTATAGATTTTTTGTATAAGATCATGGTCGTCTGCCAAGATTGCGCTTTGCTTTTGTTGTCCATGCGTACTGTTTTTCATTCTCAAACCTTTCCCCAAACCCCCTTCCCATCCATTCATCAAACCCTAACCCTCTTCCCCCGGGCTGTGATTTATATTGAGGTGTGATGTGACTACATAAAATGTACACCAATTGATCACACGCTTGCTGGGGCAGATGTGGTGAAAGCAACACTAATTCAATTGCAAGGCAGGGCGAGGAGCTTCTTCTGCTTGCCCACCCATGCTCAGTCTATGTGCAAGCCGACACCGGCTAATAGTAGTACATCATAATTAATTGCCGTCATTGATTGGATTAATCATCAAACTCCTACCCCACATCAGTAAAGGTTACGAATTACGATTGTGTTAAGTTAAGTGACTCACTCGACACAACTACAGTTTGTAACTTCTTGTACTAGGCTGTCCCCGCCACCATTATGTTTAATTTGACTTTAGCAGTTGCAACTGCAATATTGTTTGTTTGGCAGTCTTCTTCTGTACTGTATTTTACTTCGTTCTACTACTCCTCCCACAGTCGCTCTCAGGAAAGTGACTGTCTCTTTTTTAATTTTTTAGCAAATGCTACTGCCAGTGTCTACTCTACTACTACCACCACAACCATGGCATCTTCTACATTCTCTCTGGAAACCATGCAGCCATCGCTGTGCCGAACGTAATCATCATCAATCACAGGTAAGATAAGTTTGGTGGGAGGTATAAATGGACTAGGAGGAGAGACTGACAGTACTAGTAGGACAAATAACTCAGTGAGGGGTACCGCATCTATCTGTTTGTGTTACATCATCGTCGGCAGATTATTTAAATCAAACACTGGCTGCGGCCCTGCAGCAGCAAGGAAACCAATGTGACGTTAATTCGTAAAACAGTAACCCCCCACAAAACATTAACATTGTATGTTTAAGTATAAATATAATTTATTACCCTAACAAAAATAAACTATCCCACACCTGACCCACCCTTCTCCCTAACCCCAACCAATGTCCAAAACGAAAAAAGTCCGAAGAATGTCCCGAAACCCCAACGCCCAATTCCCACCCACCAAAACAAGGAATAAAAAGGGGCAAAGCAACAGGGTCCTCGATGTTAAATTCGGCGGGCTTTGAGGTGTTTGTCCACCATGATTTTGACCCGCTCCTCCATTTGCTCCTCTAGCCGTGCCATCCGGAGGAGAATCTTCCTGCGAAATGCCCTGCAGTGGCATCCAGGATGGGGGACAGCAGTGCTGGCTGCTAGCGAATTGCGGCGGCGGCGGGCGGCGGGCGGCTACCAGACCGCGGCGCCGTACCGCTGGAGTTGTGGCCTGGCTGGGGCCCGGGGCATCGGACGAGGCTGCAGCTGCTGCTGCCGCCTCCTCCTCCTCCGCCTGAGCCACCAGCCGCCGGTACTCCTGGCATATGGCCTCCAGTTTCTGGCGCCGGGCCCTGGCTGCCAACTCCTTCCGCGATGGTTTGTCTTGGGAAGGAGTACTATCTATATCAAGAAAGAAAAAAAATATTGTTGTAACCAGTACTCTTAGCTAAACAGTAACACAAAATTAATTCAACACATAATGGCACAGTAGCACTAGCAAGAAGCACAGTACATAACATTTGTGGTAATAATCTATCTATCCTCCCACTTCCTCGGCCTCTAACATTTGTGGGAGTTTCAGGCATTATACTAGCACTATGGACTCCAACCAGTACACAGTACACCAGTGTTCTTCTTATCTCTAGTTTAGCGAAATGACATAACCTGGTTGTAGCCGGCATTGCCAGCTCGGTCATCTATGCTTGCACCCAAGACAAACATACGAGTCATGACGCAGACTCACGTTAGTTGGATTTACTACTGTTTGCAGGTGGGGAAGCTCGTATTTTTCTATTACGGGTGGCACTGGCCATACTCTCTCTGTTACATGGAGGGCAATTGCTCAATTTCACAGTGCCTTGGCTACTACAAAAGGCAGATTATATATCTGATCCAATGATCGTTGCTTTTATATGGGACAACGACATAAGGTCAGTAGCGGTCGGTGGTGGGACTCGGGGAGTTCGGCCGGGCGGTGACGTGGGTAGGGGCAGGATGGGGGTAGTAAACTATGGATTACGGCCAATTACAGGTAAGTAAACATATAAATAAATGAAACTAATTTTGTTGCGCACACTGCATCGCATTTGGCGGTGCAGTGCGCACAATGAAATTCGCTTTATTTATTTGTATGTTTACAGTAAAGTTACCTGTATTTGCCCGCGTAATACATTGTTTACTACTACCCCCACCCTGCCCCTCCCCACATCGGCTTTGCTACTCTGGCGCGGTTTCTTTTACATTCCCTAAAACTGTGCATCCCGTGACAGTCTCCACCTATGCTGTCTATGATGAATACATACAGGCATCCATCCATTCTAAGTAAATGTCAATCATTCTTCTTAATCTCTCCACAAACCTTACTTTGTTTCACCAACAACAACGCATGCGTCCACTCACTCCGTTGCTTGCCTTGGCTTTGAGTTTCACCCAAACACCGCTGATGATTCTTGCTATCCACAGTATCCACCCATACTGTGTCGCCCACCCAGGCAGGCATCCATTCTTCTTTCACCTTCCACCCATCCTTCAACAACACATGCATCTGATTCCTATCAGCCACCTATCCATGCTTCCAACGTATCCTTCTCTGCCAGTCATCATATTAAATCTCGCCCGCTCTTCCTCCTTCAACCCTTCTTTCCCTTTTTGTTCAACACATCCATCAAAGTCATCTGATCTGACTTTTAGTCTCCTCCATAAAACTTTCACAGCTGAGTTGGAGTCAGATATAAGAGGCCATTGGTTAATCAAGTCACGCTGGTAATACTATTGCTACTGCATTGCTCATGCTAAGTAAAGGGTGTCTTCTTTAACCGTTGTATAATGTTCACTACAACTTCATACCTAATAAGTCTCAACAACAGTACAGTGAGTGAAGTCCACACACCCTTCCAGCTAGTGCAATGTCAATAAGTCATGAATATAACTTACCACCGCCCGCCACCGCTGCTGGCTCCCCCCCTGTAGCTCCTGCAGGTGCCGCATCTTCTCCTGCCCCCTCCGGAAGGCTAGAATCGCCGGTGGCCGCGCCGCCACTGGTGGTTGCTAGTCCGCCTAGATAAAAACATGACACATTTTTAGATGCCTGTACACCTCCCCCTATTTATTCTTTTTCATTAGCAAGATTGAAAAAAAAGTTAATACATACATATTATTATAAATCACATTCAATAGTCCAAATCGGGTACTAGAGTACAGTCAGTAGACACTAGTAGTGTTATGGTCCCTAGGGTCATTATTAAACTATACTCTACTCTTTGCAAAGTTAGCCTGAGCCATGCAACCATTTTCCGCTTCATGTCTTTTGCGCATGTTACCTCGCAGCTTGTTGCGCAGTAACAGTAAGACGCCTTTTGAGCCCACATGAGCACATACAGCTACTGTCTGAGCGTTGCGTACAAGAGGTCGAAAAACAAGCCACTTTGTTATGGAGTTCGGTTAGTCCGTATTGCTTAGCCATAGGTAACATGTTACACTTTTTGGGCAGGACTGAGAAATGCTTGCATTATACTATATAACACGCACCATTTTTCTCAGGCAGAGGATTCCCTTCTACGAACCAGAGATTTGCAGAGCTTATGAATGATGCATGTAACCAGTAATTCTACGTTCTACGGTGAGGAGTCGCCCAGAATTCGCACAGATCTTTTGTCTTATATATCATCAATGATCATGCACTTGTTGCAACACTGTTTATTGTTTTAATCTTATGCATTTTGCTGTTGGAGCTGGCTGGAGTACACTGAATTTTATAGAACAACATACATACAGAGCTTGTTAGCTGAAAATAAACCTTTTGAACTTACACATAGACTCTGTGGTATTTGGTGTGGTGGTGGTGGTGGACTTACATGAGTGAGTGAGCGAAAGGGTGTTATGTTCTGGGTTGTGTAATCATAATCATTGGGTATCTTCGGGTGGGGGTTCGGGGACCTAATGAGACACTATAGCTAGTCGTTCAGGGGATTGTGGGTTCACTTCTGACTGAGGTGTGAGGAACGTCCAAGTTCCAAACTCGCATCACCAACATCCTATTTCATTGTGCATAGTTCTGCATGGGGCTGTGCAGAATCCAAGTAGTATGTACTATATCCTATCAAAAATAGTCAAATATCTGGTTGGGCATTTTGTTTGTGGTAATTGTCAAAGCCTCAAGATTAAGAAGTCTAGAAGAGGACAACCGAAAGGACTGGACTCAGTGGCTAGAGCTATTAGTATTGGTCAATCTGAGTTTTATTCAAAACCGTACAATAAAGAGTGGCAATGCAAACTGGGCAAGCTTAGCGACAGACTAATATTAGTAGTACAGAGTACAGACATTCATAGCAGAGGCAGTTAGAACTTAGAGGCAGGGATAACCAGAATTTAGAAACAGATAGTCAAGTCAAGATCAAAGAATCTTTTGTAAAAAATAGAATTAGGGAGTGGAGCCAGAATTAATAGTTCAGAAAAAATAAGGTGCAGTAAAAGTTAGGGCAATATAATTGTTAATATTAACCACTGGAGGACTTACTGGGACCAGCAGCAGGGCCCTCGGTAGAGGAGCGGTCCTCTGGTGGTTGTCCCGCCGAATCGGACCCCGTCTTCTTGCCCCTGGGTGCTGCACATCAGTGATCATGTAAGATATAATAAAGAAAAAGAAAGACACAAACATTAATGATTGCTGTGAAACAAATAAATTATCTAAAAAAACGCTCAAAAAACGTTTTAGGAAACAAAAATTGCAATAAAATTGACCTATCTAATCCGATCGACTACTGGATTGCGGGATTCACGGACAGTCTACTTATTTGGGAACACTAATTCAGTGTTCCATTCTGATTGATTCAAATAAAATCCAGAACACTAACTAAGCCAAAGTACCACCTGACCTAGCCCACCTATTCCAGGCGGGCCAATTGTTCATTAAGCCTGCATTTCCATTTTTTTTGCCATCAAAAATGCATAGATGAGAAGGAGGACACATGCATAAAGTGCATAATGCATACACCAAATTGTTGGTTGGTTGCGTCTGATGTTCTGCAGCTGACTGACACTGCTAAGCTAAGCTTACCAGTACCACTCACTAAACAAACTACAAAAGGTTCTAAGGACTGGGGTAAGCAGCACTCAGTGACAGAGGATGCGTCACGCAGACCGCTCAAAAATTATCAACTAATAGTAACTAAACCTAGTATCAAATGCATCCACCACTATTTGACAGGAGGACAAAGGAAGGACTACAGTCTCTCTAGCAATAGCATTACCTAACTGAAGTTCTCTAAAGTAAACTCTTACATAATAATGACAAGCGAGCGCAAAGTTGCAAAAAAGTAAGAGTACCGCCCAGCACCTGTGTCCTACAATCACAGAAGATTTTGAAACGTAATTTACCTGCAATGTAAGCAGCAGTATTCTTGTTATTTGTAAAAAATGTATACACAAATCACAATACTTATACTACTATATATATATTGGCTACTCACCAAGCCCCACGACCTCGACACCTAGCAGGTCCAACAGGTCCTGCTCCCGGTCAAGGATGTCTGACCACCGGTGGGCCAGCTGGTTATGGGTGCGCCGGACCTCGGAGCAGCGATACACTGCCCGACGCACCTTCGCCCACCGGCGGTGACGCTCATGGGTCGGGTACCCGGAGCCTGGCCTGCCGCCTGCTGCCAAGGTCAAAGGGAGGTGGCGCTGAATAAAAAAAACAAGGGCGGCCACCTCCGCCTCAGTAAACAGCTGGCGGGCTTGCACCCCTGCAGGGCGCAGTCTGCTGCAAGGCAGGCGGCGATTGGGCGCACGCGCCTTGCCCTTTGAGCCGCTGCTGCTACCCTTCGCCATGGTTCTGGGGTGGGAGGAGGTGAAAAAGAAAAGTTAGAAGGGAAAAATAAAGTTAGGGAAGAAGTAGGAGCTTAAAGAAGAAAGTTATATAAAACAGTCGAAAAGTAAAAAAACACAGTAAAAAGTAGAAAAAAATGCAAAATATAGACTTAAGCAGAGAGTGAGATAGATAAGAAATAAAGAAAAATTGAAAAACAGTGTAAAAAACTAAGGATTGCAAAGATTGAGGGAGGATAGAAAAGCAGGCCCAGAACCATAGAGTGGTAAAACAAGATGGCCGCGCCCATCGCGACCGCGTGGGTAAGTTCGCGCGATATTTGTCCCCGAGCACGCAAAAAACGTCGCGAACACGTACAACGCGTTCCCGAACAAGGAATGTGCATCGCGAGCACGCTATACGCGACCCGGAACAGGAAATAAGGGATCGCGAACGGGCGGGACAAGTGAAAAACAAAATGGCCGCGCCCATAGGCGACCGCATGGGTAAGTTCGCGCCCCGAGCACGCAAACAGCGTCCCGCACAACCACAACGCGTTCCCGAGCAAGAAAAACACATCGCGAACGGGCGCGACAAGCAGCTACGCACGCTCGCGAAGCTACGTGTAGCTCGCATAGCGCCCCGACGTCTTCGCGTAGCTGCGCGTAGCGCGACTACGCGAACTACGCCCAGGCTTAATGTGCACCTCATGCGACCGAAACCCTGGCTCGACAACTCAAGTTAGATAAAATGGCACTCCAACATCTGGCCTCCCATGAGGCTCACCAGTGCTGGTGCGTGACTACCCAATGAGTGTACAAACATGGCTATAGAAGCAGCATTCTTCTTTATCGACTAGCAACCAGATGCCTTGAATCATACATGGTCGGGCCGCCTGCCAGATTAGGAGTTTCCTTCTGTCTGGCGGGCTGGTGTTCCCACGGCAGTGCCTCTAAAAATGGGCACAGCAATCGGAACGCCAAAAACAGTTCCTGCTCAGCATGGACTGTAAAGTTCATGCTGTGCTGGAATCTGGGTGCATGCACTTGCATGCTTCCCCATTCACTTGGGGGATAGGAGGCCCTGGAAGGGCCCCCTTTGTTTCAGGCCCGCCAGCCTTTTCATGGAGGAAAGACCTCCATGACACCGCTGGTGGTCCTAAAACTAGTAACATGCATGGCGGTGCCACAGCAGCACTACCTGCATATTCCGCCACTACAAGGGAATGGCAGTTCCCTGGCGGCGATGCAATGGTGGTCTGACCTCCAAAGTCGTAATTGGGTGGTCCATCCGCCAGTGCGGCGGTGACTGGACTGCCACCACAAGCCTGGCAGTCCTCGACCTGCCAGACTTGTAATCAGGCCCTAAGTCGGGAGCCCTGGTTATCACGGCTGAAGATATATCTGCCGCTTTTGTTACATACTACAAAGGCCTCTATATCCATCGCCTGCGTCCCCCGTTGGAGCGGGCCTAACCATTGCTGGCGGATACACCCCTCCCAGCTCTCACTAGGGCCCAATGAGTGTCCTTGGATGAACCTCTAACGGTCGAGGAAATTCGGGGGGCCATCAGGTATATAAGACCCAGGAAGACTCTGGGCCCGGATGGCCTTCCCCTTGTATACTACTCAACCATTTGCGATATAGTATCCCCTCACCTGCTTCAACTCTATACAGAAGCACTACAGATGGGGTCTTTCCCATGAGAGCTCGACCTGGCGACTATCGTCGTCATTCCCAAGACTGACCAACCGCCCACTGACTGCAGGGCATATTGCATTTCCTTAATTAACACTGACATTAGACTCTTTGCAAAAACTTTAGCGGCACGACTCCAGACAGTCATCGGATCTCAAATCTACCCAGTCCAATGCAGCTTTATGCCCAGTCATAGTACGCAACACTGTATACGGTGCCTACTGGTCACCCTTGCCCTCGTGGGTGAACCCCATGCAGACGTTGCCCTCCTACTAGTTAATTTTGAAAAAGCTTTCAACACAGTCGACTGGGAATATCTGCAGATGGTGCTTGACCGAAAGGGGGTCTGTAGCTTGCTTCCAAGCCATAATCTCTCTCCTATCCCATCCAATGGCTCAGGTCATGATCTACAGGGTGTTGCCGGAACATTTTCAATTGAACATAGCACCCGTCAGGGCTGCCCCCTCTCCCCCTCCTCTTTGCTCTCACTATTGAGTTCCTAGCCTGACTGATTAGATGCTATGCACAGATGAGAGGCTGGAGGTGGGAGGAGGCTGGAGGTGGGAGAGAGCCCCTGAGGACAAGATTGCGTTGTATGCAGACGATGTTCTCCTGTATCTTCTGGACCCCGGTGCTTCTGGCCCATGTGCCCTTGAGCTTCTTTGTCTATTTGAGGAGGCTTCTGGTCTCCGCTTGGAAAAGAAGAGGTCCTTGCTGGTTCCATTGTGGGTAGACAGTGCATCGAGTGCTTGGTGGGAGTGTATCCCCATTCACCGTCTTAGCTTCAAATACCTAGGAATCCACATTGCCACACTATCTTAATATGCTCACACACTTAACCTGATACCCCTAACTAATGGAGATCACTAAGAACAACCTAATGACTTGGCAAAACCTCCCCCTCGATCTCCTGGTAATGGTCACCCTGATCAAAATGATGGTATTATCCCGCTTCCTATACACTTTACAGAACTTCCATGATCACATCGCTGATGCCTGACTTCATGAGGTAGCGATGCTATTGCGCTCCTTCCTCGGGCATGGCCACCCTCCCCGAATTACACACGCTAAATGTCACTGGACGGTTTATGATGGCAACATTGCCGCAGTGGACATCCACCTCTACTGTTAGACATCTCATCTTCTGATTATAAATGACTAGCTGACGGGTGGCTGGGATGACCCAGGGTATCGATTGGATCTTAGGGAACTGGGTCTTGATGGAGTGATGCATTAGCTCTATGGTCGGCCAATTAGCCTCACAATCCTGGAGGTTTCCAGGGTGGTATTCTTGATCTTGCGGGGGCCCTCCGATTTATGGGTTAGGGTGGCTGCCTAATGGGCCAGACCCCATTATGGAGAGGTCATATGCTGGAGCACTTGTCACTATTGGAGGACTTCCACAAGTTGAACCTACTGGGGATCACTGAACTGGCTGATGTGTGGCGAGGGTCTGTCATGTATCTGTTCACTGACCTTCAAACCCAGTTCTCACTTTCTCGTAATCAATTCCACAAATATCTCCAAGTACAACATGCCCTTAGTTGTTACACTACACATCTTCAAGATCTCCCATAATTTAACCTTCTCAAAGGTATTGATGGGTAGGATGGTACGAGGTGGTATCTCCCAGTTTTACTGCACCCTGGTAAACAATGCCCCGGAGACACTGGTGCGACTCCGCTGGACATGGAAGGAGTGGGCCGGGGAGATGGAGGAGGTTGAATGGCTTGAGGCATGCATGGCCCCTTGGGAGCTGGCGATATCAGCTCGTTGACGTCAGATACAACTGCATTACCTACACCAGACCTACATGTCCCCCAGGCGCCTATATGTGGCAAGCATCCCTCCTGATTCCACTTGCACGTGCTGTCACATTCCCACTGCCGATTTTTTTTACATGGTGTGGTAATGTCCGAAAATTGCCTGATCCTGGTATAGCATTGGGAACACACTCTCAGCCATCCTCGACACTTAAATCCAGCTGATTCCCAAATTGGAGCTGCTGAATGTGACGGAAGACCTGGGAGGCCCTCGGGGAGATATCACTTTTTGTGTGCTTGGTGACCTTGGTGGCTAACAGGGATATAGTGCAATCTTGGAAACACTCCGATGCCACAAAATGGAACCAGTGGCATGTTGGCTTGGATTGGTGTGCCAAGCAGGAGGAACCGATCTATAAGGCCAGTGGTTGCCCTAAAAAATTCTCAAAAATCTGGGGTAAATGGTGGAAGTACTATGGTTTATCTGTTATATTAGATGATGTATCCTGTTGATGACCGTACTAGGGGAACTGGGGGAGAGGAGTAGTGGGCCAGGGACTGGGATTGTACTTCAATACTGGGGACTTATACTCCCCATGTGTTCTATTTAATGGTATCATGCCTTCTTTGTACTTTTCATGCGATATTCAATAAAGCTTGTTTTTCAAAAAAAATTACTAAACTTTGAAACAAAACATAAAAATCCTACTAAAAAAATAAAAATTATAAAATGAAAATGTAGATAAAACAAATTTTCAGGTTAAATATTCATTTTTTGATTTTTTTTTAAAATTCATAAATGTATAACATTTGAATATAAAACAAAATATAAATGTATACATCATAAATAATACTTATTCGATCTTCATAATTTAACTAGACCACATTTTCAAAAACTTTCAAAATAAATGTGAACATAAAAATATTTTTTTTCAAATAATCTATTTACAATGACAGCAAATAAAAGCCTTAAAAATATTTTACATTTTAAAAAACAATTGATTTAAAAATTATTAAATAAAAAAAGAATTACTAAAATTACAAATATCTTACATTATTATATTTATTTTTGATACATATTTAAATTGTTACCAAATGTTTATAATTTTAATAATTATTTAATATGTATAATAAAATAATGTTTATTACACTAAATATCATTAATTAATACATTCAAATATTTATACACTATTTATACATTTTAAAAATATAACAAAATAAATGTATACATTTTGCAATATTAATTTCATACCATTAAAATAATTTAAAATATTCTCATTTTACAAATCTCCCCACCCTTACCCCCTAAAGACCCAACATCTGCTACTAAAAATATATATTTATATATATATATATATATATATATATATATATATATATATATATATATATATATATATATATATATATATATATATATATATGTATATATATATACATATATAATGGCGACTAAGGAATAAAATCTACCTTTGCACTTACCTTGGGTCCGTGTCCGTATTTGGAGGAATCCTTCGGAGCACGGAAGAAAGGAATATATACATACATATATATATATTTTTTAGTTTTATATAGCACAAACTACACCCGAAGGTATCAGAGCGCTTTACATGAGCACCAATTGCATTACAGACAGACACATTCATTTTTGTTAGGCACGGGAAGATTAAGTGATTTGCCCAGAATCACAGGATGTTGAGCGTCCCTGTCAAGACTCGAACCCAGTTTCCTAGCCCCGAGTTCGACTGCTCTAGCCCTTAGGCCACATCCTCTCCCCAATATATATATATATAACTGCCCTTTACTCCAGTATATCTCACACCGATGGATTAAAGGCTGTTAAGTACTTTTTAGATAAAAAATCTATTGAAATGTATGAACATAATTGGATGATTTTAGATATAATATACTGGTGTCTACATAACAAAGTATTTTTATTTGACAAAACAGTGTTTCAACAATTAAAGGGCGTCGCCATGGGGGCATGTTTCTCCCCCAGCTATGCATGCTTGCATGTTGGTTGGTGGGAGGAACATGTCCTCATGGAAACCCACAAAGAGGAATGGTCTAAGCATGTTATTAAGTGGTGGAGATACATTGACGATGTGTTTGTCATCTGGAGGGGTAGTATCGCACAGGCTAAACAATTTGTTGACAATATCAATAATAATAATCTTAACCTTCATTTTACAGCCAACATTAATGCTGCTACTACCAACTTTCTTGATGTCACGATATATGCGGAACAAGGGAAGGTAGAGACATGCCTCTTTAGAAAACCCACTGCCGGCAATTCTGTGCTGCATGCCTCTAGCTTTCATCCTCAGCACACGATCACCAGTATCCCGTATGGGGAATTTTTACGGATACGTAGAGCCTGCAGCACAGAAAAAGACCTCAGGCTTCATCAAGCTGAAGCAAAACAAAGATTCATTGAAAGAGGTTACAAAAGCAAACAACTCGAGATTGCCCTTAAAAAGCTAACAGCAAGGATAGAGTTAAGTTGCTCAACCCCAACATAGAAGGTGATATCATACAAACTGTTTCTAATGCTCTTACAATATTGACCACTGAAAAGAGTTGTATTAGACTAGTTACTACGGACAGCAGACAGGCCACCAAGATAAGGGCCATCATTAAACAACGTTGGCCCATTATCCTCACCGATGGTACTCTTAAATATGTACTTCCTGCTAAACCTACGTTTGCGTTCCGCAAGGCTTTCTCTATGAGAAATGATTTGGTAAGAACTAGCCCGGAAACTCACAAAACTAGCAGTTGGCTTACTCCTAGGAAAGGCTTTTTTAAGTGCAAAACATGCAGGGCATGTAAGTTTGGGGTTAACACCACCACATACACCACTGCTTTTTCTCAGGACAAATTCGATCTATCAGATCATTACACTTGCAGATCAGATCACGCTGTGTATGTGCTTAAGTGCAAGTGTGAGTTGCTCTATGTAGGGAGCACTAAGCTGCAGGTATATGTCCGCATCCTGCAGCATTTACGTGCTATTGTCAACTCGGACCCTACATATCCAGTAGCCCGACATTCCAAAGCTGTCCATAATAATGACCTGAATTGCATAGAATATTTTGTTATCGATGCAGTCCCGATACCCAGTAGAGGAGGTAATCGTGAAAAAGCCTAGAGGCAGTTAGAATCAAAATACATCATGTTACTTGATACTAAGGCCCCGATGGGGCTTAACACAGGTGAGGATTTATACAATTTTTTATAATCCCCAGTGTTTGAGTTTTTCAGTCTACCCGCAGTATAAAAATACTTAATTGACCCCTGAACATTAATACAGCTATAGTTCAGAATACAGCAAGCAGATTACAGGCTCGTTTTTAATATGGAAATTTTACACCTTTTTACACATTTTTATATCTTCTTTTGTGCACTAAGTTCTAGTTTTATGGCGTATTTATACATTAATTTTTGTATCTCCCATTAGTCGACCTGGTATTAGCAGACTACTGTAGTCAGGCTTCATGTACTGTATATTTGCGTATTTGGACATTATTATAGCCATTGCACTTTAGATAGTTAGAGTTGTACTGTATTGTGTTATTTTGCACACAATATTAGCATTGTTTGCACAATATTGTTGACTACATCATTTAGAGAAATGCATATTTAAGACATTATATATATTCGCACCCAGCAATTAATATTGGATTAATAATTCCGAAATTTGCGAACTTTGCACAGTACATTTGCGTATTTGCACGTTGGTATTGTATTAGAAAAATACTTTCTCTGTAAGAGGAAAGTATTACATTCTACATTTCAGTATGTATACTTGTAATAATGCTTTCTTACGTAGTTTGCACAAAATATCTGGGTATTTGAGTCCATATATTGTATAAAGTAAAGTATTGCATTTCAAAGTAAAGTATTGCATTTTAGCACCTTTACATATATATTCAAAACATCGAACGCTGACAAGTGTGCAAAATACTCATGTATTGGTACGTTGAAATTATTAATGCATATTAGGTATTTCAGTACAAATGTTATCAAATTGATTTGATTTATATTATGCTTCAAAATATGCTTGGGAGAAGCTATTGTATGATATCGCCATTTGTCTATAAAAAAGTATGTTTTTTATGTTTATCATAGTCACATGGTGGTTAGGTTTCCTTTAAATACTTTAATTTATTGCAGCATGATCATGTGATCAAGGCCATAGTTCACGGCCGAAACGCGTCATGGGTACCACAAGCATACAATAAACACTTGGATTAATCAGCATCAGCTATATTGAGTCCGTTTAATCTGTTCGTGCTTTATCTGCACTGGGATTATCTTTTTGAGATATATATATATAGAAGCAGAAACTATATGATGAAATGACTGGCAGATTGAATAAGGAGAAGGACAAAATCAAACTAAGAAAAACATACAAATTAAGGAGAGATAAAGAAGATTATGCCAATGGGCAAATTTTCACATTTGCACGCAAGTTTGACACGTTTAGAAAGGCAACAGAGGACAGAAGGACACAAGGAACAAATCAAGGAGCAAATCCTGAGAACACGAGTCAGTTCCTGGCTGGAGCAACCTCAATTTCGGATTTAAGTTCAGCGCAGGAAAGCGAATCTGATACTGAGGGTCAAAGAGAAAGAAACCGTGCTACTCAAAATTCCATTAAGCCAACATTGGGAGAGGAATTGGAATATGTCAGACGCAGTCGCAGGGAAACACTGCGCCCTAGGAATGTATCGACAAAAAACGAAGGACCAAAAGTAGGAGGGAGAGGAGAAAAGCAGCAAGAAGGCACGAGTTCCAAACGTCCAACAAAGGGACGGGGAATTTGGAAGCGCAATTGAATATGACAAAAAAACCTGAGCAAACATCTATAAATGCCAATACTATCATTAATTTATCAAACATCGATTTAAGTGCTGCTGAACGACAATTGCTTTCCCTGGGCCTTTCATGCTGTCCTGAGACGAATTTCAATTATACGCAGACAAGAGCTGATATCTATCGGTTTATTAGAAAATTAAAATTGAAGAAGTATCATCAGTTACAACAGGCAAACAAAGGAAAGATGGCCAGTTCAACAGCATCAAATACTGCTAGCATGCCCAATCTTACAGCTGCGGATTTTAATGTGCTGAAAGTTTTACAAAACCTAGAGAAGGAAAGCACTGCCACAATGGAATACGAAACGCATTATGACTATCTCAATGATTCACAGGGCAGTGGGATCCTTGATATGGAAATGAGCAGTAAACAAACTACAAAGTTTAAAGAAAAATCGAAATTTACCCCTGTAATGCCGAGAGACTCCATAGACATTTTTCATGACCAAATTGTGGCTCAAATTAAAAAACTTAATATAAATATCAATAAAAATAAAAGGAAAATTACAGACCACGAAAGAAAATATGGGCAATTGATGGATAAACTCAAAAAGGAAAAAGATGTGGTCATAAGAAACTCGGACAAGGGAGGAAATAGTGTCCTTTTGCCTCTAAAGGAATACATGATTGAGGCAATGGGACAATTGAACAACACAGAGTGCTATAGGAAAAGCTCCTTCCAAAAATTCAAAAGCACACAGGATTGTTATATGACAAAGTTATTGGCATGGAAAAATTTGGGAATGTTAAGTTCTGATGAATACAAATATCTTAGAAAAGAGCATCCTACCATCCCGAAGATCTATTTCATCCCTAAGGTACACAAGGACAGACACAAGCCAACAGGAAGACCAATAATTTCGGCCTGTGATGGACCATTTGAAAATATGTCATGTTACATCGACTATTTTCTGCAGGAACATGTCCGTGGCTTAGACTCTTATGTACAGGACACAAGTGACTTTTTGCGAAAGATTAATAACATACAATGGCAAAAAGGATATCGCATGATAGCACTTGATGTGTCGTCCTTGTATACTTGTATACGAAATGGAGATGGAATAAGGGCTACTGAACATTTTTTATCTTGTAGACCTATACAATATGTTCAACATAATAGAATGATTATTGACTTACTGACCTTCTGTCTGAATAACAATTTGTTCCTTTTCAAGAATCAAGTATATCAGCGGGTACAGGGAGTGGCGATGGGGGCCAGCTTCTCCCCCAGTTATGCATGCCTGTTCATGGGATGGTGGGAGGAGCTGGTCCTCAAGAAGCAATATGGTCACATTTGTCAGAAAAATATAATTTGTTGGCTAAGATATATAGATGACTTATTCATCATATGGCACGGAACAGAAAGGAGTGCGAATGAATTTATAGCGCAACTAAACATTAATGATATCAACTTAAGATTTACATCATGTATAAGCGAGGAGAGTGTAACCTTTCTTGATGTACAAATCACCATTAACAATAATGCCATATCCACCACCCTATACCGGACAGAGACGGCGGGTAATGCGCTATTACATGCATCAAGCGCTCACCCCCGTCATCTGATAGAGAGCATCCCCTACGGGGAAATGCTTCGAATAAAAAGAATTTGTAGCAATGAGAGCGAATGTGAAAATAAACAAAATGAAAGTAAGGCCAGATTTTTGGAAAGAGGATATAGAGAAAAAATAGTGGATAGAGCCATTGCAAAATCTAAACAAAAACCCAGAGAAGAGTTATTAACACACAGAAGTAAGCTGGAGGCAGCATCTAGTAATTCTTTGGGAATACAGAATGAACCTACACGTCTCATTATGTCATTTTCAAGGCAGGAAAGGCAGATCAGGGGGATAGTGAGAAGGAGTTGGCCCATTATACTAGATGACCCCATTATTGGACAATCTCTATCGAAAAAACCAACTATCACACATAGAAAAACTGCATCTATGAGTAGTGTCCTGGTACGTAACAATCCTGAGGACCAGGAGGTGGGTTCATGGCTCACAGCAAGAAAAGGGTTTTTTAAATGTACCACTTGTAAGGCCTGCAAATTTGGAATAAATAAATTGGAGTATTACACAGCTTTTAATAACATTCCCCGTGCTATTACTCGACATTTGACATGCAAAACTGAATATGCGGTCTATGTTCTAGAGTGTAGCTGCAATCTAAAATATATTGGAAGTACTGAGGGGCCGATTCCGATCTGGGACGGAAATCTCACCGACCGAGCCGGACCCGGAGAGATTTCCGACCGAGCCGGACTCCTGCAGTCCGACTGGGGCAGTACGATGCGTCCATGTGCTGCCGGACTCGATTCGGTCGGATTCCCATAGAAGTCAATGGGAGCCGGTCGTACGACGCGTACATGGGCTCCCATTGACTGAATGGGTACGTCTTGGACAAGGGCACCCCCTACAGTGGGTACGCGTCGGTGCAACCCGCACTGTACATGCATGTGTAGGGGGGACCCTTGGGTCCCCCCTGTGTGCGACTCGTAAGGCTACGGGTGAAGGGGGGTCCGACACGGACCCCCGAAGTCCGGCTCTGACAGCTCTTTGGAGCCGGACGGTACGAGTCGGTTGGGCTGTTCGAAGCGCGCATCGTACTGGCTCGGTCGGGTAACGTCTCCATTGCGTGGTGCGATTCGTTTCCGTACGAGTCGGTCGGAGCGGTTCAGACCCGGAAACGAGTTGGTCAGAAACAACGCGTACAATCGCATCGTACTAGCTCGTTCGGACAGCTGTACGGGTCGGTCGGAAAAAACACGCTGGCTCGTATTTTCTCCGGGCGAATCCCATTCGGTGAGCATCCGAAAGAGATCGGAATCGGCCCCTGAGTTGGCAGTACACAAAAGAGTCTTACAACATACAAGAGCTATCACCAACAATGACCCAAGCTACCCTGTGGCCAGACACTTTAAGGATTGTCATGAAAGCAATCTTAGTCATTTACAATATTATGTGTTGGATGGCATCCCTTTAGATAAAAGAGGGGGGAACAGGGAAGCGAAACTAAGACGACTGGAAACGCAATTTATATTAGCGTTAGATACTAAATATCCGGGGGGGTCTAAATACGAGTGAGGACCTCTATACATTTTTATGAAACCCGAACATCCAAGTGTATACTACTGCAAATATTCTGGCGAGATGTGACCTCTGTAATTTACGATCCTTATTTTGTATGTATTTCTGATGAATGATTATTTATGCATATATTTATATATTTTTATTGGTCTTTTGACAATATTGATATAATGATTTTGTCTGTTCGGATGTTCAATCTGCTAAGCATAGACTAATAATCAAGTAATTTTAGAGGGTTTTATTAGAAGTTGATGATTTTAGCAATTGAGTTGTATATTTATGGATATTTATATGTACTTATTTATTTATTTATTTATCTACATATATTTAGGTCTATGTTTACAATCATGGGAATCAGTTGCATTAATAGTTGACTATTCTCTCCATACTTACTTGCTTGTTTGCACATGCTGTGATTTGCACTTAATGTCCCTCTCAGCCATGGGTCGCTTAAATAGTATAGTTAATGACATTATGTCAATACAAGCTGCCCTGGCTGGGAGAGGACATGTTAGTTTTAAAAGTATTTTAACACTAGCACTTTTTTACATCTTTTCAATTTAGCACTTAGTTAGGGTATTAATTTACACATAGGGGTAAATTCACATATTAGGTGGATCAGTTATTAAATGAAAATGTGGAATGGATTTAATATGGTACTGGTTTTGAAACAGCATTTATGTAAGAAATTTATGGATATGAGATTTGACAGTGGTAATTCTTTTCACAATATGTACTCTTGAGAGAAGCTAAAAGTACTAAAACTATGAAATTTTGAAAAAGCATTTAAGCAAATAATCACATTACCAGTCAAGTTTAAAATACTGTGAAAGAAGTATTTTTTCCATTTTCATTAACTTTTCTTATGCACTGTCACTTTAAAAATGGCGAGTTGAATTCCTTACGTTGTCATGTGATCAAGGCAGGCGACAGCCGAAACGCGTAATGGCGAGGCTGTTGGAGCGGTAAAATAAAACAAAATTGCACATATTTGGGTCCACTCTCGTTTGTTGGTGGAAAGAAACAACGGAACAAAAGCGAGCAACTGCTATATATATATATATATATATATATATATATATATATATATATATGAAGCAACCACACTCCTGGTTTACCTTGTGTACCGCAGGACAAACAGGTACGGACCACAGCGTGTTCTTAAATCAATTGCAGTGTTTTATTGCGTGATAAAATCAAATCGGCATCACCAAAATTCAAAGACTAGTGTCCAGCCTGACGCGTTTCGACCGCGTTTCCGCGGTCTTGATCACATGATGCGCTGGACCAATAACAACATACTGATAGTGTGCACATCATAAAATCACCTCCCCTTGAGCTATCGCAATGGTAAACAGACTTGGTGGTACATGAAAATGCCTGCATTGAATAAGCATGTATCACAATATTTATCCACTCAATGCCTGCAGACATGAAATAATGGATAAACATGGATAAACATGAATAAATACAAGACTGATAAAAGATGGTATATATATATTATTTGTGCACATTAATACAACTAAAAATGCAACTTTCGAACATTTCATAATTAATAAATTATCTTACTAAGTACACAAATAAAATGAATTATTAAACATAAAATCAAACACACTATAATAAAATACATACTAAATAACACTCACAAATGATACCATATGCATATGATATTCTTGTTGACGATATTTTTGACTAATCCTGATTGTTTTGTATCAAGATATTTTGTATTCAATATTTTGTCCAAACACCAATACTCTGTTAAAAAGACGGCATCTAAGTTACTGTCAAGAAAAAGATTGAATACCTTCAGGTTGTGCTTAACCAAGGACGTAAAGTTGAGACTCATAAAGCGAACACATCCAAATTAGAAAGTGTGGCTAGGACAACAAAAATATCGCCAACCTCCCCGCAAACCGAAGTGCAAGTAATACTGCAATGTAAACATTGTTCCTCCAACTTGCTCCAACTTGAGCGGGCACATGTTATGGTGGCACTCTCTAGCAGTAGGTTGCATGCATCTGCGCAGCTTAGCCACAGAGTAGATGCTTTCTTTGGCTTTCAGAAATTGGAGATAAAGGGCCATAATCCCTGTTCCCATGGCCCTTTCAGGTGTGGATGGGCACACACAGGCTTACCTTTGGCACACCCATTGCACTCGCCCACTGCATGCCTGCGCCTTAATGCGTTTTATAGTGGATTGGCCCTTCACAGGGCTGCGTGGACAGAGAGCCAGAACGTAGTTTGGAAGGTTTAGGACTTCGCCCCCAAGATGGCTGTTCGCCCTTCCTCCCAAGAAAACACTGCAGGAGCGGCGAAAAAAGAAACGCAAAACACAAAGGGGCATATTATTATCTAGAAAAGGCGATAATGATCGCCAACGAAAGTCATCAGCATTTTATTTATCGCTTCCTTTCCTGGACACATTTCGCAATTTTATCGACGTATTATCAAGACGTCGATAACATGCGATGGTGTACGGGAAAGGAAGCGAAAACTCCTGCTAACACGCGATAGACAAACATGCGATAGCATGTAGTCAGCACGTTAGCGGTGCGTTAGCAGGAATAATATTTCAGCTAACGTGCCATGCAGCCTGAAAACCCCCTGTTTGACAGGCGCCTCGCACTCTGCAGCATGAAAGTTGACAAACTATGAATTGGGTAACAGTGAATGCTAACATCAAAGGTATTAATATAGAACTAATCATTGACAATTCATAATCAATATTCTTAATGTTACGTGACAGGCCGGATGATGATGTGATGAACTGCAATGTACCCCCTTTACAAGACAACGGCACCTCTGTACATGGTACGGGCTAATAATGCAGCATGAGGTCTACCTCTTTGCTGTCTGTGGCGGAGATCAGGGCTAGTCTCCCGTGTATGACCATGTTTAGTCAGGTTTTTTTCAGGTGTTAAAAACCTGCGTACATTGGGGGTTAGCGCGAATTATTTTATCGCGGGTCATCTTTGATAATACAGCGAAGTGCTGTTAACGATTTTTACCGCGAAATTTAGGTAAGTAACGCCTACCTTGCATGTCATTAGCGATACATATCGCTGGCATGCAAGGCGATAAAAAAACCGGCAGCTAACGCCGGAAAGCTTGCGCTAACGCATGTTAGCGCAGGCTTGCTAATAGGGCGATAAAAATATCGCCGCTTTATAGGCAAAAAGTGCCGCTAAAGCGGAGATAATGCCCTTGATAATATGCCCAAAACACCACTACCCCTGATAATACCCCCCTACAACTTCAAAAACGAGCAGTAAGTGGGAAAAAAGGTGAAATAACAACATTTAAAATGACTAAAAGGATCTATAGATTCTCTCACAGGGCACCATTAATCTGTTACAATGCTTGTCTGCACCTTACGTGTATTTTTACAGTTTTATTTGGAGTCCTATATGTGATAGTATGTGGTGCGGCTAACAAAAGGTATTCTCTGCGGTTCCCATCGGACACAATGAATGCAACAATGCAATGCCTACTTATAAACACCTTGAACACATCAACACATGACGACCACAGAGAGATATGCTTGGCAACCAGCGGTGCCAGTAGGCTGCACTAGACATTTAAATAGAACCAGTTCCACTGGAGAGGCTGGTATAAAATGGATACTTAGGCTAAGGGTTGTATTGTCTTCTCAATACAGTTACGCAATTAGTGCTCTTCAGGTGGGCTCAGGGGACAGCACCTTCCAGACCAGGTAGTAAATGAGGCAAATAACATGCACTAAATGTATAAATGAAGTTTGCTGCAACATGTTTATCAACTGCTTTGTTATATTTTAAGTTGGCGAGTGTTCACATAAGTTTATATTATATTTGAAGTTCCTCCATCGTGTAAAATGTGTGGCATAAACTGTAACAATATCGTATAGTATTCAATGAAATAGCCATAAATGTAAACTACCCCCCACTTAGAGCCAAAGCACTGATGGCACCATGCAAGCAAAGCAATTGAGCTTGACTCTTCCTGTAAGAGGTCCCTTTACTGTTCTATTCGATCCAAGCATCTATTCATTCATACTTTCACTGTTTCATTGATCTGTTGATGTCCATCTTTTCACCTTTCTATTCCTTCATTCAATTCGCTCTTTCATCCATCATTGCATTGTTCACCATTCATTTTGTATATTGGGACATTCTAACCATTCATCTGTTCACACATCCATCCACTCTTTCACTTAGCTATCCATCAATAAATTCATCCATCCATCAATTGATCCTGTTGTCCTTCCATCTTTTCACACTCCCACCTATCCATTTACTCTTCTATCAATTTTTGTTTTTGACTACCCATTCACCTATCCATCCATCTTTTCACCTTTCATCCTTCCATTTATATTTACCACATATCAACATTCTTACCTTTCTTTCACACTTCCTTCTTTTGTTCACTTTTCTATCTGCCCATCATTTTTGTTCACTTCCACTTGCTCTCCTATTTTATCATCTGTCTTCTTCACCCGTTTTCTTTAATGTATGTTTCTTGTCCCTTTCACTGAAGTTGATATTGCCTTACAGTGATCATTATAAGCTTTTGTCTGCAGCGTGCAGACAAAAGAACCCAATAAACAGCCCCACCCCTGCTGTATCTGCTACAGTGGGGGTTCACAACGCCCTTGATAGCATTGAATAAACTGCTGTAGTAGGTACCATAGGGGTCTTTCTGGGTTTGCAAGTATTGCTTGTGTTGCATTCATTGAGCAGTGGTGGAGTTGTCAAATTTTAATTACTAGTCCTGGGACGTTCTTTAATGTTACACTTTTTGAAGGCCGCTCGTAAAGGGGCCTCAAGAACCACAAGACGTGCTTTTTGCAGTGAGCCAAGTATCTACCATCACTTTAAAGGTCAAGTGTCTCTGGAAAGACTGTAAAAGTCACATTTCTTTTTAGAGCAGAATTTAAAAAGGTTTATTTCTACAGGTTTACATGCGCAGGTTGTATGCTATTGCAAAAACTCTCCACCTGCAAGATTTCCTGAAATCTTGGATGAAAAACTGACTTTAAAATACCTTTTACATTTCCCCTCCCTTACATATTTTGAATGCACCCCTCTTTCCTACTACCTCATGCATTCCTCTTCTTTATATAGACTTCTCTGAATCTCATGCCTGTCTGTATTAATCTCTTTTTTTAAACCATGGCCTGGAATGGAAAACGCATTGAATGGTTTCCTTTCGCATGAACGATTAATCCCAATAACCAATGAACTTAAAGAACTTTAATGCCTCATCAGGAGTAGTAAGCTCTATATAAATGCAATTTCCATTTCAATATTAGGAGACATGCTGTCAATAATGTTGATGCATCATGTACAGTATACCAAACAGGTTTCATCTGTGTGGTTATCTAACTGCTGACCCTGAGACAGAATCCAAAACAATAATCCCTTGTATTGGTAAAAGTGTTTTCCAGAGCTTTAAAACAGTCCTGAGCAGCACACCTTGCTGAGACAGACACAGGCACCCCACCCAAACTGGGGAACCTGTCCAACATAGCACCACAATGACCTCAACATAAAGATGGGCTATGCAAACTATACAATCCCAACAATAACATATGCCTCTTCACTCAATATTAGAAGTACCCACTGCCAATTAGCATTTGAAGATGTGGTTTCCGACTATTGAGATGGAGGAGTTTAACCATAGTCTTCTCACACATCACAAAAAAATAAACATTGTTTGCACATCCTCCTACCTCTAACCACATGGTGGAATACAGTGGCTCTGGCCTTATTGGTGGCCCTCCCTTTCTGAATTTGGTGTAATATGTGGCACCATATGATATCCTACACCAATTCAGTACCTGAATCCTCCTCATCAATGGAACAGGCACTTGTATATAAGGGGCCTGTGAGATCATGGTGGCAACTGGATGGCCCACATACAGCCAAGCCCACTATAATTACTGGTTCCAAAGGCCTGACAATAGATATAGCTCATGCAGATGACTGGAGTTGAGTCAGCTTGCTGGAGCCTCTACCTCTTAAAATTCCTTTGTTGTGTACAATGACTTCTAAGTTGGAGATGAAAGATTTTTGCTGCCCATTAAAAAAAATCTAAAAATGTTCTATCAAGACCCGAAGAGTTAAATATCAATAGTGTCTTTAGATGCTGATGTAAAGTTGGCATTTAGTTACAAACGTGGTTCGACAGTTTGATCCTACTTCATACTACTCATTGTTAATATGACAACTGATAGTAAACCCAGCTTTCGCAGTATTGGGATAAAGGGTATTATACAAATTCTAAGCTCAATTTGAATATTATCTTTGTGAATTACTCTCTGGCCTTTGATAAAATAGAGTGGTTTACATTGTGGTGGAAGCCATCCACCTAAGAAACTGACAGGTCATTACTGTCAATCCTAATTCAACTCACACCTATACATGAGTCGGTCAGTGAGAAACTAGGCCGCGACTGACATCTGCCCACTAGTATTGGTACTGGAAATGGCCTACATAGATTGCGTGATGACACAAATGGGTTTTTGTTTATATATCACTAATTTAATAGACACCAGTTGGGGAGAAAGCGGTGATGTATGGAGCACCTTTGAAACTACATAGATGTGAGACTAATTTAGTGTTTCCTCTGTCTTCACCTGAAAGAAAGGTGGCTAAGAGCATTAGATTTTCAGTTTAGGCCTGCAATGGAGTTAGGGGCCCCTGAAATTGAACCTTAGAGGAAAAATATCCAGATATCTAAGTTAAGAAAAAAAGTAACATTAATGAAACAGCAACTCAGGTAGTCAGTGACATTTATCCTTGAACAGACATTAATTATATACGGGGGAGAGGTATAATTTCATGGGGGCTCAGCACAAAACTTCGAATGGTTTCTTGGTGGGGGGGTCAAGTAGGTCCCATGCACCCCATAATGTTGCCATCCGTAGAGAACCGTAAATACAGTGATATGTATAAGTGATGTAATCCTCGTTTTGAAGGCAATGAATACGTCCAAAGGGATGGTTAATTTCGGCAAGTCAGTTACATGCAATAATTTGTCAACCACATCCAATACGATGAATCTAACTCATGACAAGGCAAAATACAGATCAAACAGTATTTAAGGTATTATTTTGAGGATGTGGCTCTTATGCTGTTTTTTAATATTTTCTTCAGAAGCTTTTTAACTAATAATTACAGGGAACAGCAAGACTCATTCGGACCAGGGCCTGGTTTTCTCAAAACCAATTCAATGGTTTATTTCGTTGTCACCAAATTGATAACTAATCTCTGAAATATGTATTATTAATAATCCACATTATCTGAGTAAGAGGGTGTGATTGTGCCTCTTTTTTTCATAGTTACCCTGGAGTGACAAAGAAAACATGGGTTCAGGCTTATCTGTGTAACCAGAATACTGCAGCTTTTAAAACAAACTTCTCAATATTACTATTTTGACAATGGAAAATCTTGTGATTGTGCCTCTTTTCTTCATAGTTACCCTGGAGTGACAAAGAAAACATGGGTTCAGGCTTATCTGTGTAACCAGAATACTGCAGCTTTTAAAACAAACTTCTCAATATTACTATTTTGACAATGGAAAATCTTTCCTTTTAAATATCAGCAAGGCACACCTAAGTAGGCCTTGCTGCCCACAAGGTAAGGTGCATAGTGTTTAAATATAGAACATGTAGAAATTACATTTTTCAATGTCCCTGCAGTGACAAGCCTCCAAAAGTAATTTTCACTGTGGAAGGATCTGGCTGCCCTATGAGAAAATTAGCAGAAGACTTAAATAATTCTGTATTTCGAGTTTGGGACCAGCTAGAGACCTAATTCAACTACTCTTTAAAAAAAAGAATATTTAGGAAAAGTAACTGTTAGAAAGTTACCTTTTCCCTGCCTGAAGCTCCTAGAAGCTAATTTATATTAGCTCTCCAGACTCTAATTGACCTTAATGAGGTTTAGAAAATGCTTCCACCGTAGAAATAATGGCATGGGTTTTTTTTTCTTGTCCTGGAAGGAAGGCCAGTTGGGGTGGGTTTAGGAACTTCATTAACTTCAAAGATGCCTGCCCTGCTGCCTCGTCACAAGTAAATGTAGGGTAACACCTTGAGAGGACCATCTCTTGTCTTACAATTCAGGTTGGCACCAAACCCAGTGGTAGGAGAACTACCTCCAGAATCGGTTTTGAGTGACCAAAGAGGAGGGAACTGCTCATTACCAAGACCATATTGCTGTGTGGGGACACAGGCTCAGAACAAGGGGAGAAGGCATTACTCATATTGGAGTTTTGAAGTAAGGTGCACAGTGGGATTGTTTGCAGTAGGGCAAATAGGAATTGCTGCAAAAGTGGGTAGGGTTGTCTTTGGGAACCTTTACCCAACTGGCCAGAGAGGAACCAGGAGCCATCCCCACCCACTGGTGTATGCCGACCATAAATGTGGCACCTCAAGGCACCATCCTCAGAACACTTTCTGGATCTCTGGAGGCTCTGTTGTTATGTTGATCCATGCTTCAGCACCATCATCCTTCACCACAGCAGTGGCAGAAAACATGGCACCAGTATTGAGCAGAGTCTTGTGCAGAACCCAGATCAGAAAGATCAGACAAGTAGCATGGAAAATCAGGAACCTTGCCAAGATGTTAGAGGGCCGTAAGACATGATTGGATATTGCCTGACATTGAGTGGCAAATAGTAGATGCAGTGGAGCCTTCCAAGTCTCCAGGGTCTCATGGTCCCCTTGCTTCAAGCTGCAGTTATCGAGATAGCTACCCTGGGTTAGATCAAGACATATTTGAACTAGTTGCGGGAGAGAGCCAATAACATGCAACGACCTTCTCTCTTGGTTGAATCCAGTCTCTGAATTGTATTTAAATATTATACATTTTTCCTATAAAGTTCTAATTTGGAGTTTATCAGTTTAACTAGGCCCTTATCTATTCATGAATAATTGAAGCTACTCTCGTCAATAAACATCTTATGAGAACATTGAATAGACTTTTGTTTTTGAAGTGCATGGCGACTCTCGCTTTTTACAATTAAATGTAATTGTTTTGTGAACACTTCACCATCAACAGCAAATATAAATGTAACAATGAATTTCATATGCTCAATAGGACTAGAATCTCATTCTAGTGCCGGTTGCCATGGAATATGACCTTATACATTTTCAACCAGCTTTAGAGCTCTTGAGATTGTAAAAGAAGAATATAAGCTCAGCGCTATGTCGTTTCTTTTAGTGTTGCAAGCCACCAATAAATACAGTCCTATTGTTCTGTAATAAAAAGATGTCCTATTTTCACATTAAGCTCGTGTCATGAACATGTGCTTGTGTACTACAAATGAAGGCACAGTTTTCATTTGCCCTGGGCTAATTCGTATGGCATTATAACTCTAATTTAGTATACATGCAGTACTATGGCAGGATATAGAAAAATAAGTGGTTGAGACGGATAATAGGCAAAATGTGCAAAGCACAATAGAGAAGATTATTTTAAAAGCCAGACCAAAACATAAAGTTTCAAATAACATATGGCAGAACTCATTAAAGAAAGGAGATTTTAATGATATTGTGTTGGAGCTTTTCTACAGGGGTGTGGGAAATTTTCATAATTTCGTTTGCGTAATTGAGATAAATTTTGGAAAAAGGATGCAAAATTGCATGAAATGCAAATCTGACATGACATCTAGGGCCACATGTATGACTGTTTTTAGCAGTTGCAAACAGCGAATTGGGCCATTTGCAACTGCTAAAATGGCCTGTAGCATGTATCAACACTATTTTGCGAGTCATTAGCGTGTTACTGACTCCGCAAAATAGGGTTTGCGAGCCGCTATGAGGAAGGGGCATGCCAAGGGAGTCCTTCCTAATAGGTAGGCACACTGGCATTTAGGAATGTTTTGTGACCATGAATGCGGTCGCAAAACATTCATAGTTTACCACCAATTTCAAATTGGTGGTAAGCCATTCGCAAATGGGAACGGGGCCCCAAGGAACCTCTTCCCCTTTTTGAATGGGGGTGCCAACATTTTTTCAGAGCAGACGATGGTCCCCCGGACCACTGCCCACTCTGAAAAAATGAAGAAAAAAAATGTCCTTTTTGTTTTGAAAACCATCCTGTTTTTCTTTAAGGATAACTGGCTGCATTTCAGAAAAAAACTGCTGTATGTAAAAGGCAGATACAGACATGGCAGGCCACCTTCCCTGTGAGTGCCGGCCATTCCCAATGGTTGGCAAATTGCGACATGCCTCATGAATATTAATGAGACAGGTCCCTTGCAACCCATTTGGGAATTGCAAACAGTGTCTCAGACACTGATGTACATCAGGTTTTTTTACTCGTAAATTGCGAGTTGCTAAAAATTGCAATTAGCGAGTACTAAACCCTGATGGTCGTACAATCGGCCCCCAGTGCCATATTTTAGCATGAAATGCATCCCTGCATCTAGTTGTATGCAAGGGAAAATTCTTTGCTTAAATAAGCACAAGAAACAAAAGTGCAGTGAACAACAGATACTTATGTTTTGTACATTGGCGTTATTTCTGTGCTCCCACAATAGGTTTTTACCCAAATGGACTAGAAATTATGGGACATGGTGTAAGGTCTGGAATTTCACATAACAACTGGAACACAAAATGCTGGAAATTGCATGAGATTAAGTCATTGTAAAGAAAAATTCATCCAGGCCTACTATTTTTCAAATTTGTTAACAACCAAAACTAAGCAAAATCATAGCCGTTTGAAGAAAACTCCAATAAGTTACTCAATAATATGACATGGGAATATGACCCAGTCACTCCCCCTCCAAATAAAAAGGTATGCTTAGGACCAAGTCTGGTCATTTAAGATTCTTGGAGGCCCAGTAAAAATGAAAATGTGCCATTTGGCCACTCCTTTCCAATAGCAACAAGAGCATGTTAGAAGCCATTTGTTGCATTCTGCCTACAGTGGCCTTCATAGACCAACAGCTAGCATACTGCCACTTTTTTCCTCTTTAACTCTCTATCCAGGATCTTTCTAGGTCTGGCCTAGAGATAGTTTTACATATCTGGCTAGCTTTCACCCAGCACATCATCCAGCATGAGGCAATAGATCAGCCAACTTAAACCATCGGCTCTGTTGCACTGTGAGTGACCACATTTAACCTGAGCATCTGTGCACATCAACCTAACAAAAAGAGCAGTTCAGTACCATGTAAATATTTTACTTTGCCACTTTTTTCCAATTCTTTACCCTTTTAAATTATTTGGGCCATATCTATGAAGGGTTGTGCTGATTTTGCACCATTCAATGAGGTGCAAAAGCGATGCAACACTTGAGATGCAATTTATCAAGCCACGCAAGGCCACCTTGCGTGTCCCTGAGTGGCTTGATAAATCCCGATTAACGCAATGCAGCGTAAATTGCTGCATTGCGTTACTCTGCCCAGGGAAGCATTCCATTGGTGGTGTATGAGTGTTCCCAGGCAAAACCCATGGATTTTGACACGTTCCCAGATTTATCATAAGTGGTAGACTTTGGAATGCGCCAAAACTACTACACCTTCCCAGGTGAGGCTTAACAAGGAGAAATATGTTTATTTCTCCCCACTCTTTCCTCTTTCTATGTGTGCTGCATTCTGAAGCATAACAAGGTCAAAGTTTTTTTTAAAAGTAAGCTATTCCTCGTCTAACTTGGACGTCAGACCTGACACATTCCAACAAATGAATTTCAGCAGTGGCGCTGAGATACGATCTCTCCTGGGGCTGAGCAAGGTAGCGATGGAGGCTTGATTATCAGGCTATGTGACCTCTCTTAACTGACAGCAGGGAAACAATAAGACAGCAGTGATATCAGCTTCCTGAGAGTCCAGTTCCATTTGTCAAATGTGCGGAACGACTGTTACAAGGAATGCTAGAATCTTCTGACTGAGAAGGAACTTGTGCCCTGGGTAAAGAGATAGAGCCTGGCGCTTTTGTAAATGTCTATAGAAAAGCCTAGGAGCAAAACGCTTAGTTTGTCCTCGATATCCACAATCCGTCGATGTTGGGAAAGCAACTGCTCAGCAAAGATCAGATGACTAAAGTTTATTATAATGCAATAAACCATGAAACAACTTTGCTGTTGGCCCAATCCATTCCACTCTTCTGCCATAAGGATATTGTTGTAGTCCCAAACCTTGAAATTCGAGCGACCTATGAGCCAGTGCCAAACTTTGGGTCTCATTTATGAGGTTTTAGCACAGGGCAGTGCCGCAAGGAATCTTGCTGCACAGCCCTACGTTAAATCAAAAGTGCAGGAATGTGCTGTATCTATGTGATACTGTGCATTCCTGTCCTTTTACCCTGCGCTGGCGCACAATGGGCTACCATGTGCCAACGGAGGCACCCTTGTGCCATGGTGCAAGGGTGCCTGCATTGTGGGGCTGATTGATTTTGTGCAGAAAGGGACACCTTCGCTCACAAAATCATTAAATTCAGGCAATTTTCTCTTTCTATGTGGGCTGCAGAATGCAGCCCACATAGAAAAAGGAAAAACGAGGAGAAATTAGAACATTTCTCCTCATTACGCCTCCCTAACGCCACCCCTGGGGTGGCATTAGATTCTGACGCCTTCCCAGGTTTACGATTTCTCGTAAATCTGGGAATGCTTCAGATTCCATGGGTGTTGCGATGGAACACCTACAGCAACACCCATGGAACGCCCCTTTCACGCAGTGTTCTGTGTGAAAGGGGGACATATTTACAACGCCATGAAAAGCCACGTAATGTTGCTTTACATGGCCTTGTAAATATGCAGCAGTACTGGAGCGTCAAAAAAGTGATGTTCCGCTGGTGCAAAAGTCCCGCAAGGCCCTTTGTTTGTTAACTAAATAGTAGACTCTGATTTAAATTCCTCTAACTTTGGTATGTTGGTCATGACAACAACAAACTGACAGCCTTCAGGAAGGAGACTTATGCATGGAAGAATGTTTGAACATTAGGCCAGCAGTAGGAGGTGGGTAGTTAAAATCTGGGGACATATTACGAAAGTCCACTGGTGGGCCAAAGGTCATTTGCGGGGCACTTTGGTATTAAAGAAGGGGCTGCAGACGCTTGTGCGTCCCCTTCTGTAATACCGCTAGCACTGGCGCACGTCAAACTACAGCGCTATCATCAGAGGGCGTTCCTTCATTTGCATGGGGGCATGGTCCCATGCAAATGAGGGAATCCCTTTGCCTCTGCGCCCGTGCCATATTATAGATGTGGCAAAACCAAAGAGGATGATGGACGGAGTGTTGAACATTGCAAGCACTCACCCCCAGTCAACTGATCTGGGTTTAATCCATCATCATTCTTTAGCTCACTCCGCCACCCCAGTTCAGACATGGCTATATGCAAATCAGTCTGATCCTGTGCCTCATGGGATCAGTCCAGCCTGAACTGCCAAGCCATGTCTTCCCTGGACCGGAAACAAGCATCCTGGGACCGGTTTTGCTATGTTCGCCCTAAGTTGGCAGGGCATGCCCAGACGTGGGTCCCTTGCTCACTTTGCCACTGGATTCAAGATAGCCTGGCTGATGACGGCTGTAAGCCAGAAACCGGTCCCAGGATGCTTGTTTCCGGTCCAGGGAAGACATGGCTTGGCAGTTCGGGCTGGACTGTTCCCATGAGGCACAGGGTCAGACTGATTTGCATATGGCCATGTCTGAACTGGGGTGGCGGAGTGAGCTAAAGAATGATGATGGATTAGACCCAGATCAGTTGACTGGGGGTGAGTGCTTGCAATGTTCAACACTCCGTCCATCATCCCCTTTGGTTTTGCTATGTTCGCCCTAAGTTGGCAGGGTATGCCCAGACGTGGGTCCCTTGCTCACTTTGCCACTGGATTCAAGATAGCCTGGCTGATGACGGCTGTAAGCCAGAAACTGGTCCCAGGATGCTTGTTTCCGGTCCAGGAAAGACATGGCTTGGCAGTTCGGGCTGGACTGTTCCCATGAGGCACAGGGTCAGACTGATTTGCATATGGCCATGTCTGAACTGGGGTGGTGGAGTGAGCTAAAGAATGATGATGGATTAAACCCAGATCAGTTGACTGGGGGTGAGTTCTTGCAATGTTCAACACTCCGTCCATCATCCCCTTTGGTTTTGCTATGTTCGCCCTAAGTTGGCAGGGTATGCCCAGACGTGGGTCCCTTGCTCACTTTGCCACTGGATTCAAGATAGCCTGGCAGATGACGGCTGTAAGCCAGAAACCGGTCCCAGGATGCTTGTTTCCGGTCCAGGGAAGACATGGCTTGGCAGTTCGGGCTGAACGGGAAACATCCTTTTCCACGAAACCATTACAACGCGGTATGGTTACATCGTGGTTTTGACAACGCAAGTCGTTACATCGACTTGCACTGGAGGGCGCTCTAGACTAAGGAATAGTGTGAATTACTATTCCAACACCTTCCCTACTGTACGTAGACTGGAGTTGGAATAGTAATTCACACTATTCCTAAGTCCAGCGCCCTCCAGCGCAAGTCGATGTAACGACTTGCGTTGTCAAGACCGCGATGTAACATACCGCGTTGTGATGGTACGCGTTGTATCATCATACATTCGGGCTGGACTGTTCCCATGAGGCACAGGGTCAGACTGATTTGCATATGGCCATGTCTGAACTGGGGTGGCGGAGTGAGCTAAAGAATGATGATGGATTAAACCCAGATCAGTTGACTGGGGGTGAGTGCTTGCAATGTTCAACACTCCGTCCATCATCCCGTTTGGTTTTGCTATATTATAGATGTGGGCGCAGAGGTAGAGCAGCTGTTAGGGGGAGCAGCCCTCTGGAGGGGTTAAAGGTGGTCCTATGGACCCCCAGACATTCCCTTGCACTCACTTCACCTGCCTGCAAGGGCATCACCAGACATTCCCTTGCACTCACTACACCTGCCTGCAAGTGGATCTCTAATCTCCTTTAAAAGTGCAGGCGGGTTGCCGCATGCACAGTGAAACTCAGAGCAGCTGCTTTAAAGCAGCTCCGTTTTTCACCAGAATGTGCAGCCCCAAGAGCAGCACGAGTTCGTGGCCACCCTTGGGGAAGCACATTTCAATGTAAGAGAGTGCACTTTTTAAGGAGCGCTGGGCGCAAACAGGGATAGTGCACCCTATACATAAAAGGGTCCCTGGTACATTAGCCACTCAGATGGGGTAACAAGGGGGCCTACAGTAAGATGTTTCAGTGATAATCTTAACTGAAGAAGGTATACCCCCGGATATATTGGCTTGGACTCATACTTCAGCACTACAGCTGGGGTAACAGAGGAAGATGTCTCGGCGGAGAAGGGCATAATATGGCGCTGACAAATTCTAGTAATTTTGGCAATTTCAGCATCACGTTTAAGAGGTTTTTCCATTAGGAACGCAAGGCAATCATTAAGAACAGCTACACATTTGGGGAAGAAAGGAGCCCTTACAGAGTCATCATAGCTCCAGCAATATCCATGTTATCAAAGTATAATGCACCAAAATGGAAAAATCGTAGTTCAAAAAATACCTAAAAATAAGAAATGAATAAGTCAAGGGTAAATCCATCAAAGCAAACAAAAATCACAAGAAACCATTAAAAACCTAAAAAAACAACAACAAAAAAGAAAGACTCTAGGAAACGAAATTAAAAATGAAAATATTGGTTTATTAGAAACCAATTTAATTTCCTTTAAAAAAACAAAACCACAGGTCATTGGGATTACTTCCAATCTGTAAACCCATGAAAAAACATGTAATACCCATCCACACAGACTTCTATTTTCAAATACAACATAAACATTACATAACAAATGCAAGAAACACAACACTACTAGCAAACTCTAAGTAGGCCTAACGCCCAACACAACTAAATAACAGAACACAAACTATGACAAACGTAACACTATAACTCATTTTAACCAATTCTACCTAATCCCCCCACCCCCAAAATCATACCCAAAAACTTTTTTAAAAGTTATTATCTTATCCAACAATCAGCAGCAGGTAACCATGACTCCCTCCCATAAAATTGAATGAAAAATGACAGCTCCCATAGGGCGGTGCAGAGAATTTCACCTCCGTCCGTATTGTGAGCTGGCTTTCCAAAGAGCCGACAGCGGCGGTGGGACCGCCATCTTCAAGTCAGCAGAATCAAAGGATTTGGAGTGCATACTCACCGCTTTCCTGTTCTTCCCATCAGGGTTAGACGTGGATCCCTTTCTCCAGGTCCCCCCTTCACAGCAGCATCTTCACTCCGAAGAATATGACCCCATCTGCAGCGATATACAGGTAAGTCAGTTTTGTACAATATACCCATTGACTGGCCAGCCCATACATAGGCCAGAACTCCGGCAATTGGTAGGCGGTATTTTTCCAAATATATCATGCATAAGTGTGCATTCGACACATGTGCAGTCGAAATGTACACACAGGCATCAATAAATATGGCAAACCATTGACTGCCACCAGGAAGACCGCCGCTGGCCCCGCGGTCAACTTGTAATGCGGCGTTCGGGCGGGTGGACCGCCAAAATCGTAATCAGGCCCTAAAGTTGTCATACTTACTATTTCCACTACAATCCAACCAATTTAAGGGAAGCTTTTGGACACTAAAGGGGTGACATTTACTATTCCTACTCCAATCTAAGCCATTTAGGGAAAGATGTTGGACACTAAAGGGGTTGTATTTACTATTCCTACTCCAATCTAAGGGCCTAATTTTAAGTTTGGCAGTCCAATGGACCACCAAATCCATGCTGGCAGGGCGGCAACTGCCACATTGGCGGTCTGACTGCCTTATTATGACTTTGGTTGTTGGACCGCTATGGGACCGCTGCTACCGCCATGGATTCACGATCCCTGGAGGTCTTGCAGTGGTATTAGGCCACAATATGCTGGCAGTGCAGCTGCTGCACCTCCAAGCATATTATGAGTTTCCTCACTGCCCTCCTTTTCATGGTGGTGAGCCCCCCATGAAAAGGGTGGCGGTGAGGAAACTAAAGGGGTCCTACAAGTGCCTCAGTGCATGGAGGTGCAAGCAGGGGGCACATGGTGTGCTCCCTGTCTTTCTGCACCCCCAGTTTCTGCACGGCATGGACTTTACTGTTCATGCCGTGCTGAAAGGCGCTGTGGCAGTCCCACAGCACCGCCTTTCTAATGCTCGCCTATGAGCCTTCGAAAGGCAGCACCATGGGCCAGATGCCACTGGACCACCCGCCCGGATTACAACTTGTAGTCTGGTGAGCAGGCGGCGGTGGATTTTGGCGGTGTGGGAGTGGGCTGGGGCATTCCGCCTCACTCCCACAGTCATAATAAGGCTCTAAGTATAACACATAAAATATTTAACACCCCAAAAATGTTTTAAGTGATATTGACTAAATAATATTAATAACAAATATCTATTAAATATCATACATATTTTATATAAACAAAATTGGAATATTAAAACATACAATAATAACAAATTATATAATAAAAATATATTAATAAATATAATTAATATATAGCCATTTTGCATAACACTTATTAAAAAAAGTACAATAAAAGATGCCAAAAATAACAAAAGACAACCAACTTAAAGAAAAAAGGAAATATTCAAAAGTATTTTTATGTGCTACTTAAAAAAAACATATTACTACATAAAACCCATACATTACACAAAAAAATCTCAAATTATTTTACTTTTTTCTACACACATGTAGAAACAATATTCCTCAAAGAAAGTTAAAATGTATATTTTTTATTAAATATGAAAAAATTACATTTAGAACAAATCATATTTAATTATAAATTATTAATTTGTTTACTATTTTAAAATTGTGCAAAATGTAAACATTTAAAATAATATAAGTTGTTACATATTAAAATACATAAATACAATTTAACATTAAACTATAAATTAAATAATCTACCAATATATAATATACATTTCATAATTAAAAACAATTGTTTGTTAAAATAAATTTAAAATTAAAAATAGTATATTTTGTATACATATATTTTCTTTCAAATTTATTTTTAGAATTTTCTATTAAATTATTTTTTTAATGTAAAAATATCAATATAACAAAATATAAAAAAAGAAAAATCTAAATATTTTAAAATTATGTTCTCATACAATAACAAAATATTGGATTTATCATTATTTATTTTATTAGAAAAATTTCAGTATCTAACTGATACACCATTATTTACATAAGAAGCATTTAAAAATACAAAACTCCTCAAATTAATAATTTAAAAATCTATATTCTTAAAACATTATTAAAAAAACAGTTCATGATGGCCATCTCATAGGGACCAAATTTCAACAAAGGGCTAATGTTCCTATGAAGAATAGAAAGAGAGGCACTGTATCTCCAGGGTGGAGAATGCCTTGGGTGAGAGTACTGGATAGAGACAATCAGCTGGACTGTTCATAGTGCCCTTACACATCCCCTAGAGGATGTCATGCTCCATCATAGGGCGGTGCTCCTCGTTGGGCCGGCGCTGCAATGCCCTACGGGTCCCCCGAAGGGTCACTTTAGCAGAGATATTTTAAGAAGATGCCGTATGATGAGTGTGGGTGAGGTGATTTGTGAAGTGGTGGGGTGTGAACTAAAGGATTAAAACTGGTAAGGGAGATCCTACACTATACTTTATTGGGGGGTCGCCCTTCCAGGATAAAAACCTGTTGGCAGGCGAGTGCTACCTTAAGGGTTTCCAAGGAACCCTGGTAGCCTGGGTGCTGAGACTGTGGGGCCGATTCCGATTCGGGCCGGAAATCTCTCCGACCGAGCCGGACCCGGAGAGATTTCCGACCGAATCGGACTCTAGCAGCCCGACCGAACGAGTACGATGCGTACGTATGCTATCGGACTCGATTCGGTCGGACTCCCATTGAAGTCAATGGGAGCCGGTCGTACAACGCGTACACGGGCTCCCATTGACTCAATGGGCACGACGCGAACAAGGGTGCCCCCTACAGCGGGTTCGCTTCGATGCGGGTCGCGCCGTACATGCACGTGTAGGGGGGACCCATGGGTCCCCCCTGTGTGCGACTCGGGCGCATATGCGTGCAGGGGGGTCCGACACGGACCCCCCAAGTCCGGCTCCGACAGCTCTTCTGAGCCAGACGCTGCGAGTCGGTCGGGCTGTTCGAGGCGCGCATCGTACTGGCTCGGTCGGGTAACGTCTCCATTGCGTAGTGCGAGCCGTGTCCGTACGAGTCGGTCGGAGCGGTTCAGACCCAGGAACGAGTCGGTCGGCGATTTCGCGTGCGCTCGCATCGTACTTGCTCGCGCGGACGCCCGTACGAATCCGTCGGGAACTAGGCCTCCGAATCGGATCCGGTTACCCCGAATCCGATTCGGTGCCCTACCGGCCGATATCGGAATCGGCCCCTGTGTAGGAGGAGTCTTCTTATTGTCTCAGGGGAGGGACATAACTCAGGTCACTCCTTCACATGAAAAAGGTTGACTTGTTTCACACCTAAAATGGTCATAGGGATCCACGGTGCTTCTTCATGACGAAAAAAGAGAGTGTAGTGGACAAACTACCCCACACTAGAATTGCTGCCCATAGGTGCTGCCTACTGTGTGTATATGTTGTTCTGTATCCAACCTAAATAAAGCAAAATTGTAGTAACATCAGGTGGTGCGGAGAAGCCGCATTGAAGCGTGCTGTGGTTTTGACGTGCAGGCCGTGTGTCTGCACCTACCCATCACCGCGTCCCCGGGATAGAGGACGACTGGGCCATTCAATTGTTATGATACATGCACTAATCTTCATACAATTAAAAAGCCTCAGCATACACATATTTCTGAAACAGCAAGCCTCTCATGAGGACATTTGGGACGCGTTAAACTTATGCCTAAGCCTCCAGGCTTTATACAGGTATTTGGCTACTGAGAACACTTATATATCAGTGCAGTCTGTAGCTAAGATCCTGAGGGGCGTTGAAAAGTTCCTCACACCCAATATTCTACAGGCTGGGGCCAACCAAAATCTCCTAATACCTGCGTATGCTTTATAGAAGAACATAAAATGTGCTACTGTTTCAGAGGGAGATGTGCAGCAAGGGCATTTTTAGATATTCTCGGCTGCTCACTTCAAATACTTCTGTGTTTTTTCACAGGTAAAATTCCATATTGAAATTTCAGATATAGGGATTTCGCCTGAGTGGGCTCAATTTTGTCAAGAAATTCCTTAGAATCAATATCAGAACCAAAACATTTTTGTTAAGATTCAACAGTTTTTGAAGCCACCTATTTATTTATTGGGAGCAGGGCCGGCGCTAGGCATGGGCAATGTGGGCAGCTGCCCAGGGCCCCGCAGTCAGCCCTTTAACTTTGGGCACCGCACCAATGCGACATAGCCAGTCCACGGCATGAAAGGTCCCACTTTAGGGGGCCCCCTCCCCAGGCCTCACTGCTATGGTGTAGTAAAGCGAACCCAATGGGAGGGGGGACCCCAGTCCCAGTTGCAAGAAGACACATTCTTCAGGTTTGTCCTACAATTAGGCCCCCACCCACGCAGAAGCCCAGCGGGATGACTATTGCCCTGCTGTTTAGCTCCCTGGCCATATTAACCCTCTCTGGAGATAAGCAGTACTCACATCTTCAGCCTTTTATGAGCTGTTAAAAGGTGGTTGTAGGTGGCTGAGATGAAAGGGCTACAGCTCAGGAGCTGGGGCATCTATTGCAATGCAAACAGTCCTGAATGTGTCACGTCTATCCAATTAGAGGAGCCTCGCACATTCCCTTTTTGCCTAGGGCCCCAAAAATTCTAGAACTGGCTCTTATTGGGAGCGCTAGATAATTCAATGCCAGAAGATAGTGGAAAATACTGGCTGCCAATTTACTCTAACCACAACAACTAACATTGATTGTGGAAATCTCAGTGTGAGAAAAACAATAGGTCACAAGCAGGCCTGTGTGATCTGGTGCAACCCTAGATGTCTCTGAAGAATGGCAAGCTGGGATCTGATCCAAATTCAAAAGGTGCTGATACCTAATTTATATACATTCCTCCTTGCGTTGTGTGATTGATGGGAAGGTAGTTCAAATCTAGAATAAATCCCTTTTTTAACTTGCACGTTAGGAGCGTCATGAAATTGAACAATTACAACTGAATTACAGCTTCCATGTGGTGTGGAGAAAATGATGGGCTAGAATTATCAAAAGTTACAAATTTCTTTTCCAAGGACTGCACCATATTTCTGATACATTGTCATGTGAGTGCAATGTTTGTAGTAACACACAAATCATCATTGGATGAGGCAAAGCGTCATTGCATCGGGCTACACTTTAAAAAGTGATGCAAATAGTGGCACAACGTTTCTTGATTGTTCGAAGAAAGTGGCAAGCAAGGACTAGGGGAGAAGCCAGGAGGTCACACTTCAGCAAGAATGGGGGAGGCAGGGTACTCAGGATAGTACTAGAAAGTGGGATCTTAAGTTTACCCAGGAGGAGCTTAAGAATTTGATTAGCAGGGTGTCAGGTCACCTGCTTGTCATCTCAAGGCTTTCACTAGCTAAAAGGCTTCTTTAAGGAGAGGAATCCTTGGCAACGTCAATGCTGTAGCACCACCACACAGAACAGTGGAGGGGTGTAAAAAAAGTCTGTATGACTACAAGCATAGGACTAAAAAGAAGCTGATATAGAACCTAGGGGCTGCAATCACAACAGGTAGAGTTCAACACATCCAGCAGGAGTTGAGGCCCATGGAGAAGCAGGTGGTTGCAGTCATTGGCCCTGAATCAATAGAAGGGATTGAGGGTACTGACATTGGTGACCTTGATGAGACAACCCCATCTCAAGATAAGCTTATATACTCAAATCTTTAACTCATATTTTCGTGGATGAAAGATGGATGAAGTAACCAATTATTTGACGGGTTTTGTTATTTTTCCTTGATAAATAATGAATTTCTCAAAATAAATTTTCTATATTTAGCTTTTTTAGACTTAGACATGTATAAATATTGATAAATATAGATTTTTTCGATTCGTCCCTGGACACAATTAAGTAAATAATTATTTGTAAAACTTTGCCAGACTCCATGAAATGGGGGCAATCGGGAGATACTGGATCTGTACCCTAGATGTCAGGCGCTTTGTCTCTAAAGTCCCAGGATCAGTCCTACAATAGGTCTGCAAAGTTGTCTAAGTGAAACCCGCTCAGACCTTCACTCTCAGTAGTAGTGATTGAGAGTAGGCACAAGCTGCTCAAGGAGGTAGTGTGAAAGTGCTCAAGTTAATCTGTAATCCAACTTTAAGGGAATATTCTTTCTTCTCTCCACCACATCAGACACAATCCAGAATTGATCATATTTTTGTTACACTTAATGTTTCCCAATCCTTGCTTTCAGCTGATATTGGGCCCATTCTAATTTCTGATCATGCTCCCGTTTCAATTCAACTAGGCATTCTCCAACAATCTACATCACTGAAAAGATGGCGTTTCAATAACTCCCTACTTTTGGATCCCAACTTTAATACATCTTTTACTACCTTTGCTCATGAATTCTTTCAAAATAATCAAACTGGGGAGCTTCCTTTCTGTACAATCTGGGATGCCTTTAAAGCTACTGCCCGAGATTTCATCATGAGGTACTCATCCAACAAACGTAAATCTTTCAAAGTAATTCATAATACCCTTCTCACTAAAATCAAAACACTAGAGCTGAATTAAACTTTAACACACTGGAAAGGCATCTTTAGAAAAGCAAACACAACTTTCAAATTGATATAATGCTCAAGTGGGCTATGTATTGACCCTATGTACATTTGGTCACATAAGTGGAAATACTTCCAGTTACTCATGTTCTATACACAATCCTCACGTCTCAATAAATGGCAACATACTGCAAAACTTCACGTGCACAGGGCCGGACTGGCCATAGTGGGCACCGGGCATTTCCCCGGTGGGCCGCCAGGGTGGGCGCCAGTTTGGACCCCTGGGGGCCGTTTTTGTTACCGGGCTGATTTTGCAGCATGCTGCAATATCGGCTGCCTGTAACAAAAGTGGCAGCGGTGAGACAGGAGTGGTGCTTCCAACTAGCAAACCCCTCCCCCCCCCGTGGGGGCCGGCCGAGCTGTTTGCCAGGGCCAGTTTCATTTCCCAGTCCGGCCGTGCACGTGCATAGTACATTAATAGAGAACATAAGCCAAAACATACAGATATTCTAGAAGAAAGTCCCATTTGGTCACACATATGTCAATCATTGCCCTTATATCAGCCGTGTAATTTAGCAAAACCAGATTTTTGCCTTTAATAGATATGGCTCTTTAGCTAGTCTTTAGGAAATCTGTGCGGAAAACACGATTTTGCCACAATTTGTTCACAGCTATCTGGGAAGGATAAGCTCCCAATGCATCTAATGAGGGTAAGGCTTGCCTGGCACACCACAAAGTATTTGACAGTGTATTCTGAACCACTAGATTTTTAGCCAATGTGCATGAGCATTGTTCAGTAAAATGTAATATTTGTCCCTCTTTTTTCTAAAGTTTCTCTGTGGGGAGAACCATTCCGTGAGAGGGACTTAGGCTCTCAATCCTATTCAAGGTAGATGTTTACACCTCACCGCTTTCAAAGTTCACCAGCCGCCACTGATCACAGAGAACGCTTTTGTTATTTCTGCTATCCGTCCTGTGTGCCATTCTCAGAACTACACCTTTGCTCCCTTGATTTCCAAAACCTGAACTTTAACAGGTACAGATAAAGCAGGGACTCTACCAGTTAGCACAATTTCCTAATGTTCTTGGTTCAATGGACTATACATATGTTCATTTAGTTCCAACAGCAGCCACTGTTCATTTCTTACCAATATCCAAAGCACACTTACTCTATCAATGTGCAGGCCATATATGATTCCAGCTACTGTTTTACTAAAAATATTGCTATGTTTCCTAGGATTTCAGATTACGCATACATTTTCCAATACACCATTATCAATTAAAAGTTTAAGAGTGGGCTTTTTGGAGTCGGTTTACCACTTGGGAAGATATATTTAGATACTTGTTCATATATGTTTCAATAGTAGACTCTTAATTAAAAATTAGCACAATAAAAAAAATTCCTTGCATGTCTGTTGGAACAAAATGCGTTTAAAATCTAAGGGCCTCATTCAGATATTGGTGGGCCCGCCAACGACAGGCCATCGGTGGCGGGCCCTTCGTCATCCATAGAAGGAGTCCCGCTGCTTTTTCGATGGGCTCAAGGAGACCATCAGGGCAGGGGTGGTGATTGTAATCCCTATAATAGGGGTGGTGCCTAAGCAGGCACCGCCATAGGGATTATGATGTCCATTTCCCTCGGCCGGACCGCCATGTACAGGCAGATGGAAAGGGACTTTGGGGGCCCCTAGCAGGCCCATCTCTCCCGTTGGCCTCCGCTATGGGGCTTGGGGGTCATATGAGTTCTCCCCCAATTATCCATGGACCATGTGCTAGGCACCTCATGGTGCCTGGCCCATAGTGCATGGATGTTTCAAACATGCCTATTTCTATTGTGGCTAGTGCTGCGGTCCTTTTCCAGGCCACTGCACGAGCCACAATAGAGAACGACATGTTTCTGACCGCCTGCACGGCAGTCGGATTGTAATTTGGTAGGTGGAACCGCTGACTACATGTCGGTTATATTGTAAGCATTTATTATTAACTCAATGAGTGAAGTATGTAAAATATATTTTCAGCATTTTTAGGTCTTTTGACTAATTTTGTCTTCACCTAATTAGAGTCAATTCCCTAAAATGTACTGTAAATAATAAAAATTGATCCTGTACGTTGCTGAACCAAAAAATAATTTTAAATTATTTCCAGATTTTGGTTGGTAAAAAATCTATAATTGGATATGTGTTGTATTTATGTTGAAAGTGTGAGACATCTTTCATTATTACCCTCCAAAAATAAATGTCATCCTTTTGTCTGGAGTTGAAAATTGATAATTTTCAGAATAATTATTTGAAAACAAAAATCGATCGCTAAATGATTTAGATTTTTATAATGATCTTTCCTGTTTATGTTTTTAAATATCTTCCTTTCTTATAAAAATACATTTGACATATTGTAATATTTAAAAATTACATTTTTCATTTTAAATTATTACATTATTCTAGTAACTTAGAAACATGCAATGTTGTTTTACTATTTTTGAACCATAGGTTAGGGTACTGGAGCTATATACTGTGGTCATGGCTAATGACTACAATTGGAAAACTAAATAGTTTTGCACAACTCAAAACACACTTCTTCACATAAAAAAACAATTCTATCACAGAAAGGAGGTTTAGTATGTTGAAGTCTAGATTTAGATGCCTGGATCGGTCTGTTGGAAGACAATTGTATAGTAGTCTTCAAGATGATTGTTATTTGTGCTGTGCTCAGTGCTTAATTTGTAAAATATTAAGTGCCAGGGCTCTGACCAGGAGGCCACTGCAGCTTGCACCACCCATCGCCCTTGTCATCGCTGCCAAAACAACTACTAACCATCTCCCTTGCATGGGAATGCAACAGTTCAGATTATTCCAGGTACACAAAGCTAAAGGAATGGCTGGGGAGGCAGGTATGAGCAATTTTAATGTATATTGTATTTCTAAACAACCGTTGTTCTGCTCATCTCTAAATTAGATGAGCAGCGCCACCATGTGGTAGACTGTTCTAAGTATGGGGTTGACAATTAGGTGCCGGTGCCGAGCACCGGAAACCAATTAAGTGCCGGTGCTAAGCACCGGAAAGCACCGGCTCAAATTAAGCAATGGCTGTGCTTCATAAAATTGCTTTGAGAGGATCACCACAGCTTGATGAGGAAAATATAGTAATCAATTAAGATGAATATTTACAAAAGTGATTACATTTAGACTCAGACACACAGCAGTGGTAATGGAGAGTATCAGAAAGAGTTTATAATATTTTCTCCTAATTGTAAGTTTTAATTTTAATTTTTTTTAAATATCATGTAAAACATTAATGTAAAAAGGTATTTCATACTAAATGAAACCCATATATTTGGCCTGGGACGTGCCTGCATTGAGCCAGGGAGTACACCTGAGTGGTCTTCCCCTGTTTACAACAAGATAAAGCATTCACCTGGGAACGTCACTCACATTTGCTCGACTGCCACAAGTGCACCGGAGACAATTCCAAATCCAGTCCATCAAACCTCACCTGCCAAGCGACTGTTACAACAGCCAATTCAGAGAGCTCAAGAAAAGTTATGTATTAGTGCACCACCTCTCAGACGAGAAAAGGGGTTCAAGTCCACTGAGAAAGATAAACACTGGGTTGTATATTCACTTTATTCAATTGTTGAATGATTGTTAAGTCTTCAGCTAGTTAATGTAGATTACAAGATCTTCTCGAAAGCATTAGCAATACGATTAGAACCGATTCTTCCTTCACTGCTTGGTAAAGAGCAATCCGGCTTTGTTAAAGATCGTAGCATCACGGATAATACAAGACTATTCTTCAGTATTTTGTCCAAGATGTCCCATCATTCAGATTCATTAGCTGCAATTGCCCTGGATGCGGAGAAAGCCTTCGACAGAGTCTCATGGCCATTTATTTTCCATGCTCTTAAATGGTTCGGCTTTGGCCCAAAAATCATATCCCTGATTGCTTTATTATATTCAGAACCCAAGGCAGCCATTTCCGCCAATGGTCTAGTTTCTCCTTACTTCACTCTTCACAGGGGTGTACGTCAAGGCTGCCCTTTATCTCCTTTCCTTTTTAATTTAGCCTTCGAACCTTTTCTCTCTCGCTTGCGACAGAATCAACTCATTACAGGTTTTCCGTCCGAACCCCAACATATAAAATTAGCAGCCTATGCTGACGATATCTTACTATTCCTCTCTAATCCACAGACCTCGCTCCCTGCTTTTCTAAAAGAGGTTGAAGTCTATGGATTAGTATCAGGGTATAAATTAAATACTGACAAGTGTGAGATCATGCCCTTAACTAAATATACTTTCAAGGAAGACTTTCAGATCTCCAACTTTACATGGAACTCCAAATATATAAAATATCTTGGCCTTTGGTTTTCTCCTTCCATAGCCACATCTATTTCTCTCAACTTAGAAAAATGTATAGAAAAATTAAAAACGCTCACTGAAAGATGGCATCCACTTCATCTCTCTTGGTGGGGACGTTTGGACACCATCAAAATGATGCTCACCCCTATAGTTCTATATATCATTTCTAATATACCATTACCTATTCCAACCAAACATTTCCACAAGATCAATTCTTTACTGACAACATTTTTATGGAACAACAAGAAACCAAGGATGGCACTACAAAAACTAACAAGACCAAAATCGGAAGGAGGAGTTAATTTTCCCCACTTTTCCAATTATCATAAAGCATTTCAACTGAAACAGCTATCACATTGGTTATCTCACCACGCATCTAACAGACCACTATGGGCCGACCTTGACGCTTCATTTATAGCACCCTTCTCATTTAAAGAATATCTCTCTTTTGCTCGTAAGCCTCAAAATGGTATCACACCAGTAATTAAATATTCATGTAAATTATTGCAAAACACCCTCCCTCAAATCCCACATGATGTCAATACTTTTCTCACCTCTACAATTTGGCACAACAATCGGATACTAATGAAAAACAAACCGATATATTGGAAAACTTGGAGAAACAAAGGCCTAATTTTGGGTGCACCAGTTGTATGACAAAGACATACCCCTCCATTTTTCGCAAGCACAGGAACTGTACCATCTACCGACTTCCTTCAAACACAAATTTTTAACCTTGCAAACTGTGATTTCCGATGTATTAGCCCAACTCTCACATACACCCTCTTTGTCTTCCACTTCTCACAATACTTGGGATGGCTTTCTTCAACTTCGTCCGAAGGCCTCTAGCATCTATTCTCGCTTATCACAACTACCTGCTAACAGAGATAAGTCTAAAATAGAACTTTCTTGGGAGACTGATCTGGGAACTGTTTGGCCCGTCTCTTTCTGGAACAAAATATGGCTAAAAATAAGGAAATCATCTAGAGCAGCAAGCACCACTCAAACAATTTTTTTCATCTATAACAGATTACTTTTTACTCCAGTGCATCTACATAGGATACATCCCAGTACCCCCAGTTCCTGTTGGTCATGTTCTTACGACTCTGCTGACCTGAATCACATGTTATTTACATGCCCGAATGTTTTTAAGTTTTGGGAACAAGTCTGGTCTCAAATTACTAATATTTTTAAAACCAAAATTCCCCTATCCTATATCAATATTTTCTTAGGTAGCCTATCCCCTGACTGGCAGTGTTGCCACTCACGTCTCCAGGTCATTGATCTGCTGATAGCTGTTGCTTTTCAGCAGATAACAAAGAATTGGAAAGACACCTCAAAAATATCGTATCTCGCCTGGTGGTATGCTATATGCCATAATCATAGATTAGACCCGACTTTTGTTCACCCAATTTCACTTGCCACAAAACGATTGCATCTATGGACTCCTGTTACACACTTCCTAGATGATAGTGCGAAGAGATCGTTTTCTCCCCAGCCTTTACACCAAGAAGTTGCTAAGCCTCCGTGACTTCCTTTATTTTAGGATATAATTGTTTAATATTCCACCTTAACATTATGTAGATACTATTATATTGTGATAACAGTGCATATTCCTTTTGTTCTTCATTATTGTTTAATATGAACCAGACTTTTTTCATCTTTTGTTTTATTTGCCTTCCAATACATTTTTCATCTTCATTCCAATGTAACTATATGTTATTATTATCCTTCATTTATGAATTCATTTATTTCTCTTTCCTTTATATGATTATATGTACGAAGTAATGTTGATTAATTGATTTTCTTCAATAAACCTACTTTTTGGAACTTAAAAAGTTTAATTCAGCTTGCAAGCAGAAGTTAATATGTATTAACGACATGTGAATAGTTTGAAAATATTGTTATGGTCTTATTATTGCACAACAGATTGTGTTCAGTAGACTGCCAGAACCAATAGGAACCATAGGGGACAAGCGGAGGGTCTGGAATTCGTAGACATAACTAAGTGCCCAGCTGTCAGCATGATTTGACTAAAAACATGAAGGATTCGTCAAGTTTCAGTTTTACCAATGAGAGGATGACAACCGCAAAATACTTCACATGAGCTTTGATTCGATGATGGCATCCTAACAAATTGAAACACATTACAAGTAGTATTCAAAGTGCCAGGGTCTTGACTGTGAAAGTCTTCCAACCTTAAAAAGAAGTCCACAGCATAATTCCCATGTGCTCCACTCGCGCACTGAGTACCCCATCTTTCCCTACATTCACAATTATCGCCTGTGTGCAGAATTCACTCCCTGCATGTAGCTCTCTCCACATGTGCACACTTCTCCTAATATGTGCACCATGCCCCATATAAGCATCAGAGCCCCATCATCTGAACTATTACTCCTGTACACAACTTCCCTGTATGCTCCACTCACCCTTGGGGTGCGCACCTCTCCCTGTGCCCATCATTCTCACCCAGTAAAGGATCGCAGTGGACTTTTGTGCACATTGCTATAAGAGTTGGAATGAAAGGGTGTGTTTCCGACCCCTGACTCAAGTTTCTCTTGGTCTGCCTGGAAGGAGTGTCTAGTTTGAAACCTTGAAATGAGTATCACCAGTTTGTGAATTTCATATCTGTACTGAAAGCCTGCAATTTCTGAAATCTACCAGTTACTCTGATTCATTAAATAAAGATATAAGTAGGTACCTTGTTGCAGAGGAGGTTTGGGTATCTGGATGCATTATTTCGTCTGTGATTATTATTAGTATATATACTGTTATAACACTCTATATATCTGCTTGTGTGTGCCTCCATTTTGCACAAATCTGCACTCGTGAGAACTCAGCACATGAACATTCTCCAGTCTGTAATTTTCTGCTGTGTGCACCATTTTCCCCTATAGTCTCTTGAGTGTGACACTCTCCCTGTATGCACATCATTCATCCCTACAATGCACCACTCTTCCATGTACATGCGTAGCCTAATTCTTCTGTGTGCACCATTTTAACCAATGTGGAGCAATGTTCCCCTGTAATCCCTGCTCTTCTTTGTGCACCCTCCTTGTCTCTGAAATCTGCATTCGGGCCTGCATGCTCTCTTTTCCCGTACTGCAATCTGCAATCTTTCCTGTGTGAAATATTCTCCTCTTTGCATCATTCTCCAACAGTCATTATTGCTCACCTGTGTGCATCATTCTCCCCTCTAAACACCTCTCCTCTGTGCACAGATGTAGCAGTAGGGCAGTGGGTGGAGAAAAATGAGCTGCATATCTAAAGTGAAGTATTTGAAATTGGGTGGTAGCTCAGTGCATTGTATGCACATAATTAATGAGGATTCCTTTGTTGGGGGGTGAATAATTTTTTTCATGATCCCATGGTTGTGCCATACATAAGATAATTAGACTAACCTAGAAATTTATTTCAACTATTGACTCGGCAAGTTCCCAGTAGTTTCCTCTAAACAATGTTCTAGAGCCTAAAATAGTCTGATATGTGCATAAGATTGGTTCAAGGGTGATTTTGAGTATTGCCAATGATCACTGAATTTGTTGGATAGCTCTGTAGGCCTACGCACCTGTATATCAAATATCCAGTGGAGGTAGTCAGAATAGAATGTTTGGCAGCTTTTACAATTCATCACATTTTTTAACCAATGTTGTGATGACTAATAATACGATTTATGCAATTATAAATAAGAAATAAACATAATATTTTTATCCAAAGCAAACTTTGGTTATTTGGAGAAGGTGGTTCTGCCAAGGAGGGGATGCAGAGGAAAAATATTATGGTCTACCTGGAACTGAGGTAAGGTTTTCATGCACAACAGAATCTCAAGTACATAGTGTGTTCATGGGGAAGCTAATTAATTAGTTCACTTATTCAGCCTAGCCCACTTATAGGACATACCATAGGATTGTTTTGATATTAGATCTTCAGCATCCCTAATATATGTTGCATAGCTTTAAGACTGGCCTGGGATAAGATATTATAAATATATACAAAAACCCTTACCTCTGATACAATATAACCTAATCTGATCACATATGTCTCATAAAACAGGCACTTAATTGCACCTACATTTTGGCCAAACCAATTGAAAGGGATTTTAAATGTAAGGAGATGACGTTTTCATCTTCAACCCCACCTCCAGTAAGAACATCCTCAATTGGACCTTTATTAAGAGCACACAGAGCCTGGTGGACTGGTGAGTAATTCCAATATTAGCTTATTTTCACAGTTCTGGTATGTTGGTGCTTGGTCATTCCCAAGGAAAGCTGTGCCACGCAACACAGCTTCCAGATATTTTAGGACAGAAAATAAATAGTTTAGTCCTGCATAGCCCAGTGTTGTTAGCAAAGCAAAACACTATTGACCTGGTAGAACAATGATCTAAGGGTGAGAGGATCAACTATAGGATGACAACTTATTTCCCAAAGCAAAGTTTCTGGTTGTAAAAGAACATCTGGCTCTTGAAGAAAAGGGCATGGGTTAGCATTACACACGTTTAGTCATATCTGTTTTTTGAATAGCTTTCCTCCTTTCTGCAGCATTCTATCAGAGATCTGTCTGATAAACCGTTTGCCTCCCATACCAGTACTTAATCTTTCATGCAAAGCTACAATCTTACAAACAAACCTTCACATAGCTAACCCATTGCCTTCTCATATGTCGAAACTTTATATAGAAAGGGAGACAGCGAGAAAATAGAGAAGAAAACACTAATTTATGCTAATAGGTAGTCACAAATAAAATATTTGCATGATGGAGCAATCATTATTGTGACAAGTACTCTAAAAGTGGAACTCTGCTACTCAGAAGAAGAGATGCAATTCCAACCAGAGCAGCTGCGGATCGTAATCTGAACAAAATATCCTTACAGGAGCCCAGGCACAGGTATGCATCTTCTGACCCCTTAATCCGAGATTTCTCACAACAGTGACACTGCATCTGATAACTGATATTGAAGTTATGAACCTTACCTATGTTTGTTGATATTAATGTATCTCAAAGTGGCCTAATGGGGGCAAGGTCCTGTTGCATAACACACATGAATAAATTACCACATGGATACAGAGTAGTGTCAGAGAAGAGTACCGACTATTAAAAATTGAAGGTATTTTATACAGGTGAGTAATGCAAGACGCACTTGATGATATGCAATTTAGGATGTATGTAGGTATCTGTAGTAATGGTATGTCTACAGCACTAACACATTTGACGAAGACCAATGCACCCGAAAGAGAAACTTCAAATAAGACCTTCTGTTTTACACACCAAACTGACCTTTGCTTGGATAGTCTTCATAAATTCCTAAATATCACTTCTATCTATAACATTTCTCATGGGAGATAGCTTAAAGCATATGGGTTTCAGAGTCAATACATTATTTCCATCTTTAAGAATGGCAAGATTACAAATTAAGCAAAGGATGATAATCTGGCTGTAATTTATTGTCTCTTTCTTTTAGCCCTTCCAAAGCGCTCTGTTAAATACTATGACTGGCCTATTTCCTTCCACTACTAAAATTGACTCAACAGATTGCTTTTCCCCCTCTGTTGTCTCTCTTCAGCTTTCCCCCTTCCCTTTATCCCCCTCATCTCTGCTATCCTCCCGTATCCATGTTGTTCTGAGTACTTCTCAGATGGCTGACAATGCTGGCTTTATCTACTTTCATACCTACTCCAACCCCCTGGAGACACAGATTTGTTTCATGCTGACTACACTTCACCACCTTCACCTTGTGTGATCTATCTTCCCAGTACTACTATTTCTTACTGACAACTCCTCAGTTTAACACCTTAGATTCACCTCCATCCCTTGCCTTCTTTACTCTGATACGTCCCATCCCCCAAATGTTCTCTCTATAACTTCACTCTAAATTATCCTTCACTCATTCTTCACTCTAAATCCTTCCCTGTCACCTCTTTTGCCAAGTCTCAACCACTCCTCCACCAATCTCTTACTCCCCTTCTCCAACCCCAGCTTTCCTGCAGCCTTCAACTGACTTGATCCGCATTCCTCCTCAATAATTGTGTTCACTTCAGAATAGATATCTCTTGAATTCCACTGAAAGCATGATTTCTGAGGCTGTTATTTTCTCCATGGAAGCCACATCCTCCATCCTAGCTATCTATGACCATCTCAGCTTTGTCACAGTGCCAAACCCTTGGGAGCAGTACCCTCCAGAAGCACAACTTCCTGCAGTCTTGAATCTGGGTTTATCTTTCATAGATTATCTGTATGGGTGGGTGAGGCGACAGGTTTGAGACACGGTACAGCTGGCCAGTATAACTGGAACAAAGAAATGTCACTATTTACTACAGAACAAAATAGATATTAAAGTTTTACATCAATCTCTGTTTTTTGCATTAATATGAATTGCCTGTTGACAGGGAAATAAATAGTGAGTTGTTCCTCCCCACAGGCATCAAAAATGTATGTCTATGGTTATTATGTTAAGTCTTGATACATGAAGATGATATACTTTCACTCTCTCAGTAGGTCTTTTGGTGTTAGTCTTGCTCATTGTAGTTGTTAACGATTCCGACTCTTTACTGAACAGCCATTCATTCTCCAAATATCTTCATTGGATTAGTCTTGCTCACCAGAGTTGTAAAACTCCACACTCTTCACAAATCAATAAGGTTTCTAGTCAATAAATATACTGGCACACTGACCTGAGTTTCAATGCAGTACTTATCACAGTTTTGCAGACAACAATGTAGATTTCATAGATTAATTTCTAGAACTGGTTTCAGGCATCAAATGTGGATCTTTTGAATCACAAATATCAGGATAAAATCTCTGTCAATCAAAAAACGCAGGAAGAAGGGGTGGAGCTGGGAGTTCCTTGTCAGAGAAACCTAAAACAAAGGCCCAAAAGAGGGATCACACTCAGACTCCACACACTACTGTCTACAACAACACCTTTTGAGAATAGTGAACCAGACACTAAGAGGCTTCTGTCACTTTCCTTCCTTTCAAAGTACCTTGGTCCATTTCTAAGGGCCTCAGAAAGGTTCACTCTACATCCCTATCTGGCAGGCTCTCTATCCTCCATCATGTGAACCACTCATACACAGAAGATTCAAAATGAAGTCATGTCCTGTCCCCATATATTTAAGCTCTTCAGATATGTACACTGCAAATCCACTTTCTATATCTGTCCCATTAAACCAACCCAGAGCCCTGACTTTAGCTGTCCATAGGCAGCAGGCCTTATATTAAAAGGTGAGCACTACAGGCTGCAGCTCATAATCCATTGTAACAGAGCTCACTTTGTGAAACAATTCTAAAGGTTCACCATGCCAAGTAGATATTCGGGACTGTCAGAAACTAGAAAAACTTGTAGTTTTTTACAGGTTATAACCTATTTCCCTACCACTGGATTTAGCCCGTCACTTCACTGAGAAGGTAAACTAAATTCACAGAGAAAAAAAAAAAAATGCACAAAGGGATGGAGGTGAACCATATCCCATCAGGCAAGAGCACATCAGCACAAAAGTAAGAATTCAAGGTTGGCAGACTCAGAGTGAACATCGCAAAATTCTTCCTATGTAAGCTTATACTAGTACATTTTGCCTGCAAATGAAACATTCAGATTTGCTGTGAGCCCCTAGTGTTCCTAGTCCTTCTTTTCCTTTCAGGGCCTTTAAGAGAAATATTATGTTAGAAAGTCATCCTTTGCCCTGTTCATCCCTACTTTTTTGCTGAATGATACTGGTGGTAACTGACTCTGACTGTACCCTGGGCTCTGCTAACCAGGCCCAGGGCCAGTGCTATGCTTAAAAAGGTGCATGTAATAGGGCACACTTACAATTGGCAATGACGAGCCCTATAAGTCCCTTGTAGATAATACCACCAGGGTATGCAATCTACCTATAAGTCCCTAGTATATAACAGGGCATGGAGGTTTAGAGGCCCAGCAGATTTCCTGCACTTGCATGCATGCACTGCTGTATGCCTGCTGTCCTTTTAAAGGCAGTCCTGCCTTGCAGATTGTCCTTAAAAGTAAACTATCACAATTGGTATCGACGGACCCTATAAGTCCCTAGCATTTAATAGGGCTAGGGCTTTCAAACTACCTATAAGTCCCTAGTATATATTAGGTCATGGAGGTTTAGAGGCCCAGCAGATTTCCTGAACTTGCATGTGTGCACTGCTGAGTGCCTGTTTATATTCCCTGGTGAGGAAGAAACTGCCCATTTTTCATTTTTCCCCATTATAGATACTTAGCTCCATAGGCTAACATTGCAATATTTTATTTAGGTATAACTATTGCTAGGAAAGGAGTGAAATATCATTCAAGAACTTAAAAGAATGGTATTGATAAAGTAAACTGCCACTGTTGAATTTATCATAACTAGTACGGACACACGTTATAGAACGTTCTCTTCTGTAAGCCATAATTCAGCCTTCTAGTGGTCTCTGCTGATTAGTCAGCCTTAACAGGCTTAGCCAGGCTGCCTTGATTAGGTGATAAGTGGCCTGGCCGGAGCAGAGGTTATCTGATGGAGAGAGCTCTGAAGCTGAGGAGGATAGGTCACAAAGAGGGTGCTGGGTTAATCAAACTGAGCTTAAGCAGAGAACAGATCAGTAAGGAATGCCAGGCGTACCTACTCCCACATCCTTTGCCTCAGCCAGATAACAGGCTTAGGACAGGAATTTGCAGAAGTCAGGGGAGGAAAGCTAATGGAAATGAGCCACACTGTGGGTTGGTTTAGCCAACTCTTACTCCTCTGGAGAGAAATCATTCATGTTGGATTTCGGAAGTGCAGTGTTTTGTGGGACAAGAAGATGCCACACTTTGTGGGAAGTTGTCATGCTTTTGGGTGGCACCCAGCATCTCATTTGAAGAGTTGCCCCCCTGCCTGTCGCCCCAGAACACTGCATACATATGTGAGAGCTGCATAGTCTCTCAGATCTGTTGCCTGCAGCTACAAGGAAAAGAAGGACTGCCCTACTGGAATCTGGATCTGTACCCAAAGGCCTGCACTCTGAATGACTGCACCTTATGCACAATCTGGTAAAGTAGCCCTGGGGGCTGTGCCTTGCTTCAAGAAGGATTATGAGTGGACTCCTTGCAAGTTACAGGTTAACAGAACCCACCTGCATCCTCTCCACCAAGAGTCCCTATCCTGGAGTGCATCCAGTGGACTTTTAAGGATTTGGCCAGGTGCATTGTGGGGACTGTAGTCCAGACATCCCAGGGACCCTGTAGGAGTTTCCAGACCTTTGGATTGGTGATTTGGACACTTATAAGCTACAAAGAGACCTTCAGGAAGCACCTCCTAAAGTTTGGAGAACTTTGGAAAATGTTTGTTAAAAACCTTCATGAGGTAACCGGCCAATGTCGAGAGTCAAGCCGACTACTTTCAACTACGACCCGGCCTGAATTTCAAGTTCATCCTGCTGAAAGCTTCGGTGCTCCAGACTTCCAGGATTTGACCGGGGCCTCACAGAAAGACAAGCTGGCAAACTCTCACTGAATCCAGCCTGCTGTGGAGGGTAGAGAGACATTGGATGAAAAAGCTCCCGAAAAGTTTCTAAGTGTGAAGGTAAAATTTTGACCAGGGCCTCCCGCTTAGGGGCCGATTCCGATCTCGGCCGGTAGGGCTCCGAATAGGATTCGGCTTTACCGGATCCGATTCGGAGCCCTTTTTCCCGACCGAATCGTACGCGGGTCCGGCCGAGCGAAGTACGATGCGGGTCGCCCGACCGACTCGTCCGGGCGACCCGACTGCTCCGACCGACTCGTACCCGGATCGTACCGCTCCGACCGACTCGCTCGGACCCGGTTCGCACCGCGCAATGGAGACGTTTTCCGGCCGGGTAAGTACGATGCGCACCTCGACCGCTCCGACCGACTCGCGCCGTCCGACTCGAACTCGCTGTCGGAGCCGTACTTTGGGGGTCCGTGTCGGACCCCCTGTACTGCGTACCCGCGCGAGTCGCACACAGGGGGACCCATGGGTCCCCCTACCTGTGCGTGTACGCCGCGAGGCGCTTTGCGGCGTACTCGCTGTAGGAGCGCCCTTGTCCGCCTCGCACCCATTGAGGCAATGGGAGCCCGCGTACGCGTTGTACGACCGGCTCCCATTGAGTTCAATGGGAGTCCGACCGACTCGTGTCCGGTGGCATACGAATGCATCGGACTCGTTCGGTCGGACTGCACGGGTCCGATTCGGTCGGAAATCTCTCCGGGTCCGGCTCGGTCGGAGAGATTTCCGGCCCGAATCGGAATCGACCCCTTAGTGTATCCGACCAGGGCTTTATTGCAGTCGGCCTCAAACTTTGACTTTGTCATGGTCAAGCACCACCAGATGTCTCAGAGTGGCGCTATATGTTATTAAGCACTATGCAGGAGTTAATATTTAGAAATTCATATCTCCGGTTCCCTACATTGTTTTTTTGTCATTTTGGTGTCATTTTAATGATACAATTATTTTCTGTTTTTATAAATTGGTGTGGGAATTTTATTGTGTGTTGTGTCTTACTTATTTGATGTATTGGTGTTTTTAAATGTTTTACGTTCCTGTCTCCTAAGTTAGGCCTGACTGCTCGTTCTCAGCTACCAAGGGTTGAGCAAGGGACTAATTTACTGAGACCTTCACTGGATCGTATACTGGTTTAGTGGCCTTATTGCCAGTAGTAAGTGCATACTTACCCCTACCAATAACCCACTTTCCACCATATTAATATTGATATAAAAATATTAGGTTAAACAACTAAAACAATTAAGCCTATTGGTCACTGCACAGAGCATTTAAGACGATGACCTATAGTTAAATTAAGGACCAATTAAAGGTGTTAACATAGAACAGCATGTGGGTGAAATGGTGGTTTGCAACAATTTCTCTAATCTGTAGGCAGCTAAAGAAGCTGACTCCATGTCTGCTTAGTGCTATTGCTTTACACTCACTCTGATCTTAGTACACAACCAAATGATGTTATTTCTGCAAGCATTTAAAGCTCTCTCAGTATACAGGATGCTATTATTCTATACTCTTTTTACTGTTAGCAAGCTCACAACATTCTACTATTCACGTACTTCTTACTTATAATAACTGAACAACTTTTTTTATGCATAAGTTTTATTTAATATATTGTTGGGCAAAGAGCAACCCTTTGCCTACAAAGTTGGGTGGGGTCAGAAGCTCTGCCTTAGTGAGAGTAGGCAAAGTTGTCCAACTTTATCAAAGTGAAGATCCCCCACCCTGTCTCGGATGTTTTCTAGAAGCAGGATATCTGACTATCCCATCATCTTGTCATTAGATATACCATTCTAGTTAAAGTGGGTTGCCAGGTCAGTCAATGTGTTAATTTAGGCCTGGGGGTATGAAGTCTTCCTCATCAGGGCTCTGGCACAGGGACATAGCCGGTGAGGGGGGTCATGAGTCCGGGGACATGTCAAGGCTGGGGCTCTGACGATGGTTGCTAAGTGGTACCAGTTTATAGTCGTTCAAGGTTTTACTCAGAGTAAGAATAGTATCCTCCTGCATGCTTAGCAGTTTTGGCAGGACTGTCCCCATGAGGAGCAGGGTCAAGACTGATTTGCATATGTCTGGGTCCAAATTGGGGTGGCGCGGTGAGCAAAAAAACAATGCATTAAACCCATATCTGTGACTGGGGGTGAATGTTTGCACTGTTCAGCATTCCGTCCAACATCTGTTCTTTTTGCTTTTGTTGCCCTGAGTGGGAAGGGTATGCCCAGACGTGGGTCCCGTGCTCACTGTGCCACTGGGTTCAAGCTAGCCTGGCTGATGAGGGGAGATACCCTGAAACTGGTCCCAGGATGCTTGTTTCTGGTCTAGGGAGGACCTGGCTTGGCATTTCCCAGAAGGAGCAGAGTCAAGATTTATTTGCATATGGCTGAGTCCAACTGGGGTGACGTGGTGATCAAAAAAACGATGGATTAAACCCAGATCTGTCAGTGGAGGTGACTGTTTGCATTGTTCAGCATACCATCCATCATCTGTTCTTTTTGCTTTTGTTGCCCTAAGTGGGAAGGGTATGCCCAGATGTGGGTCCACTGGATTCAAGCTAATCTGGCTGATGAGGGGTGATACCCTGAAACCGGTCCTAGGATGCATGTTTCTGGTCTAGGGAGGACCTGGCTTGCCAGTTCTGGCTAGACTGCCCACAAGGAGCAGTGTCAAGACTGATTTGCGTATGACTGGGTCCAAACTGGGGTGGCTTGGTAAGCAAAAAAACAATGGATTAAACTCAGATATCTGTGACCGGGGGTGAATGTTCGCATTGTTCAGCATTCCATCCATCATCTGTTCTTTTTGCTTTTGGGGTATTACTGAGCACACCACAAACTGCTTTAAACAGTTTGCAACTTTATAATGTACACTGCATGATTCGAATGTACATAGAATGGTATCCAAAATTTACAATGCCAGAAATAAATGTTATAATTTTTATTACGTTTACTTCAATAGTCAGACATATGTTACATTCCCTATTTGTAATATGTGATAGGTGTAGTTAGCAAGGACACAGATTGCAAATACGACTCCAATAACACAATATAATTAATCATGACGTCAGTGAATGTCGCTACATTTATCTGCTGAGTAAGTAAGAACTGCAGCTGCCCCATTCATTTGCCAGCTCTGAAAATATATTGCATGCTTCAAAGTTAACTGCAACTCAGCACAAATTACTGGAGTGTTCACCGCTACCCTAGGAGACTTCCTGGCCCACATACTGAAGTCTCATTAGTACCTCTTACTATTTTAGAATCCGCGGAAAGGCAAGGCGAGGTGCTTTGGGTTCTGAAGATAAAAGAGGTTTTTTCCTCGTTGTTTGAAATGAGCTATCTGATGAGTTACAGTAGCAATGATTTGATTCGGCACCACAATAAAAATGAAGCTTTCAAGGCTACCGAATCTTTGGTTCCCTCATTTCTCATTTTCCTCAAAACTAATTAAGGAAAAAGCAAATAATCAATGGAACAATGAAAATAAATAACAACGAAATGAAACAGACTTGGCTCAAGTCACACAAAGTTTCGCATACAATGAATCTCAGTTTTGGACCCTGTTTCATAGTTGTAAGTGTTTCCTCATTCAGACCATCGTCTTCGGGAACATAATTTCTGATTTTCTGTGAGTAGTTTTTTCCACATCTTAAAGTTTCGCTCCCTTTTGCCTCCCTGGACCTTAAGAAACGTGAATCAAACTCTCTGAGGTAATGCATTGCAGATTTAGGTTTGTTATTTCAGCTTCATTCTCATTATGAAACGAACAGTAGCAATGTTTTTTTAAAACAGTCATCCTTGTATGGCTACTTTCGTCAGCATGTCTTAGATAAACTTGTGATCAACACTTACTAAACCAATCAATGATGGAAATGTGCAAATAGGAGTGGTAAGCTGCTAAATCAATGTGGCCACTTAGAGCATAGCTTCTGGTCCAACTGACCTATGCTGCCCAAAATATCTGGAAAGGAGCCCGGTCCTACTGATAGTCAATGACTGCAGTGTAGCATTATTCCCTCGAGCAGGAGCTGTGAAAAGGCCATATCCAACTATCACAATGGCTGTGGCACCCAAAGTGCTGACACAGATGCCCCTTTCCCTCCACAAAGCTGACTGAGACCCAGAGCACTAGGTAATAAGGACAGTTGAGGCAAGATACAAAAGATACGGGGAACAGAAGAGGAACAGCCCCCTGAAGGGGGGAGAGGGAGGCAGCTCCACAGACACTACTTTTTGATAAAGAAGGCGCGGCCGGGGTGAGGTGCCCTAAATTTCCCACTAAATAAGGGTAGTGAGCATCACTTCAAAACCAGGCCACGATGAGCACAGGACCAAGGTGCTATAAGAGAATATGATGGATTGCCTGCCTCAATAGCAGCGGAATATCCTTCTTTGTCAGGGCTGCCAGGAAAACGTGGACATAATTAGAGTGCTGGGGCAAGAATCTCCCCTGCATGGTAAACTGGTGTATTCCACTACCCTGGGTGCACGACTGTGTGTATCTTGTTTCCTGACTTTTTATTCTTGGCCGGGCCATCATGCTAATCTAGCAAGTGTGCAGAGAACTAGGCCTGTTCCAGACTGTGAGAGGGTCTGGACTTGTCCTGTGGCATGGAGGGGTACACAAAGCATGCTTTCATTTGAGACAGATAACTATTGTTCCTGTCATTGGTTAAGCATGTAGAGTGGTAGTAGCAAAATGCTATGTTTTAATAATCAGTAGTGTGACTAGACATTCATTATCTGAATCAATGGAGTGAAGGCCCCACTCATATAAAGTTCCCTTTCTATGTCCATCCTGTGTGTGTGTTTGGCATGTGTCTGGCCTGTGTGGTACATGCATGCTTTGTGTGAGTGAGCCAGACAAATGGAGGTCACTGGGGTCAACCTTGGATGCCTGTGGCCTGGCCGTGCACAAGATGGAATGTGAGGACTGTATTACCAGAGAGTGGAAGTGTATTGCTCACATTCCTGTAGCTAAAGATTGGAGACCTAGACACTGATATAAGAAGAGCAGATAAGAGAGTCCTTTAGATATTCTGTGAGGCCTTTTAGTTACCAATGAGCTGCTGCTTAGTCTTTTTGAACACTGCCATTTGGTGGATAGCAGGGGTGAGGGGTGGGACAACAGTCTCTGTTGTGAAAAGTTAGGAAGCCTTTAAGTGAGGCCTGCACTTGTATCTTTCCCTGATAACTCCTTCAGAAACCTCACACCTGTTTGCGCCTCTATTGTGGGTGCTCTAGAATGAAAACAACCTAAATTCGGTGTCTGGAAAAGACACTTGAAGAAAGAACCATCTTAAACCAGCATTACAGTCTCAGGAAGAGGATCCATATTTCCTGTATGCCAGTTGTGTATAAAAGTAGGACCCCACCACCCAGCTTGATGTTCTGTGGTCTGGGAAGTGAGTTCTCTGCCGTGTACTCAAAGGGGTGCTGCGCAACCAGGGCTTGTGTCTGTCTGACAGCCAAATGTTCCTTTGGTGAGGGGACATCATATGAAGTCTGGATCACCTACTGGAAGAGCTGTGTACTTGTCCTGAAGAGCCTAGAAAGTTGCCTATCAGCGTGTTGAGACAGGTAAGGATCGAGGAACAGCACATATTTACAGGCTCTGGCATGTCCAGAGGAGCAGACACCTGGGGAGCGATCCAGGAGAACCTGGGGTTCAGAGGGCCCCTCAGACTCTCCCAACAGCTCCAGGCAGGCACTCTGACTCTGCGAAAGAGAGACAGCCCAGGCCCCTGTGAAGCTGCAACTGCTGAAAATGTGATTGGTCTGTGGGAGGCTGCAACTGCTGAAGTTGTGACTAGCTTGTGCAGGGATACAACTGCCAAAAGTGTACCTGGCCCATGTAGAGCTTCATCAGCTGAATTCAGAATTAGCCCACAAGGGGGGGTTGCCTTTGCCAAGTGTCAACAGGCCACAATGGGTCTTTGCTGTTGGCGAAGGGCACTTAATGTTAGTTCAGGCAAGAACACGCCACATCAGGACTGCCACCTCCCCTGAACCAGAAGACTCAGAATGAGGCCAAGCACTTGCAGCATAAAACACTTGAGAACTGCTTGCCAGCACCCTAACACTCATCAGTGTGCAGGGATGTGCCCTGTGATGCGGGGTAAGCGGAGGCCAACCTATGAGGACTGATTCCATTCATTAGCATCTAAGAGACTAGCAAGACTGATCACAGATTTTTTTTGAGGGGTGTTTTAAACTGAACCTGTGCCAGATTACTACCATTACACCCTAGACTTAGAAGTCAAAGCCAGAACTGGGAAGAGAGCTTGGGGTAAGTGGGTGTAATATAGTAAGTGGGGTGGGCACAGCACCTGCGAAGACAGTACCCAGAAACATTCAATTGTTTCATCTGCTATTAGTTTGTAATATTGAGTACCACTGTGAATAAAGATATTTTTTTACTAAAAAGACAATACCTGGATTGGGCATTCACTTTATTGGGTTGTTGATTGATTGTTGAGCTCTGAGCTCAAGCAGCCCCACATTACAACCTGAGAAAACTGTGACTGCTTGCTGTCACTAATCTCAGAATCAGTTTATCCCCCAACCAGCAGTGCACCAGGAGGCGTGTTTGCAGAGTGGTGGAGAAAAGGGGCGGGCCTCAGACAACCTCTTAGCAATCCCACTGTGTGGGACTTACTGGAGGTAACAGGAGGGGTTGTTCGCCACCAAGGATCCTCTGGAGGCAAGGGGACTCCGCCTAACCAGCAGTGCGCCAGGAGGCGCGTTTGCAGAATGGTGGAGAAAGGGGGCGGGCCTCAGACAACCTCTTAGCAATCCCACTGTGTGGGACTTACTGGAGGTAACAGGAGGGGTTGTTCGCCACCAAGGATCCTCTGGAGGCAAGGGGACTCCGCCTAACCAGCAGTGTGCCAGGAGGCGCGTTTGCAGAATGGTGGAGAAAGGGGGCGGGGCCTCCGGTGAGTTGCCAGTCTTTTTTTATTTATTTATTTATTATTTTTAGGGAAGGGGGACTGTGTAGCCCCCCTCCCAGGCCTATTTCAGCCCTGAGGACCCGATTCCCCAGGGCCTGCCCCTTTTTTAAATTTTTTTAAAAGGTAGGCAGGCACCCTGGGACCTGACCCACCCTGCATGGGCCATGTCCCGGCAGCATTGTATAGATAAAGGAGGGGCGGCACTCAAGCCCCCCCTCTTGGGGCATATTATGCCCTGGGGACCATCACCTCCCCTGGGCTTATTTTTAATATAAATGTGGAGGTTGCCTTTTTGGCAACCCCCATGCTCTGGAGACCGCCACCTCCCATGGGCAATATGTGAAGTTTATGCGCGTGGCCTGCATTGCCCCCCCACAGCCCCGGGGACCGCCACCTCCCCGGGGCAAAATGCAACATTAATGTGGAGGGGCTCCATGCCCCCGGCAACCCTGGGGACCGCCACCTCCCCAGGGCTAAAATAAAGTTTGTGTGGGGGCCCATGGGGCACCCCCGGGACTGCCACCTCTCCGGGGTAACTCTTTATAATTAAAGACAAGGGCCGCCACACCCTCGCAGCCCCGGGGACCACCACGTGACTGGGGCTGTGTAATCCAATGGAGATGACCCTAGGGACCGCCACTCCCCTGGGCTGGCTCTTGCTATGTCCCGGGGTGCCCACACCCGGGACATAGTTGTTTACTATGGCTTGGCAGAAGCTTTACTGCTCCCGCCAAGTCATAGCAAACTGCGCTCGCTTTTAGCAAGTGAGAGCATTGATGCCCGCACTTGCTGAAAGTGAGCACAACTGCTTTGAAGGAGAGGGAGCTGCATGTTAGCAGCTCCCTCTCTGTGAAAGCAATTCCAACTCCTGCAGAAGTTGGGGAGCCGGCAGAGACTGTGGGGGCCTTGAGGTCCCCTGTAGTCCCTAATAGTGTGTGCTCTGGGTGGGATCAGAGCACCCACAAGTGAGGCCGGGCCCCTGAGGATGGCGTCCCCAGGCCACGTGGCCCCCCTCCCTTAAAGTTAAAAAATAAATTAATTTAAAAAAGGCTGGGCCCAGGGGATGGGGTCCACGGGTCCAAATTTGCCCTGTGGAGGGGGGCTGCTGGGCCACCCTCCCTTAGAGTTAAAAATTAATTAAAAACAAAATAGACCAGCCCCGGGGAATGGGGTTCCCGGGGACCAAATTGGCCCAGGAAGGAGGGCTGCGTAGACCCCCTCCCCATACCCATCTGCAGATGCAAAAGAAGACCGAAAAGTGGTAACCACATCAGCACAACTTACCTCTACATCCACAAGGGGACAAACTGAGATCCTTGAGACTAACAGAGCCAGCACAACTACAGTCACTCTTGCAGGCGATGCACTGGAAGTGGTTGAGGCCTACACTACCTGGGCAGTTTCATAGACAAGCAGGGCAGCACAGATGCCGATGTCAAGGCAAGAATCAGAAAAGCAGGCCGCCTTCATTCGGCTAAGGAAGATCTGGAGCTCCACGGACCTAACACTGCAATCCAAGATCAGGCATTATAACACCACCATAAAATAGGTCCTTCTGTATGAAGCAGAAACTTGGAGGACAATCATGACTACCACCAACAAAGTCCAGACCTTCATCAACACTTGGCTGAGGAAGAGCCTCCAAATGTGCTGGCCAAACACCATCCACAACAACTATCTATGGCAGGAGACTTTCCAACTTCCTGCCATGAAGAAATCATGTAAAGATGCTGTGGCTGGATAGGTCATTTCCTCCACAAGCCTGCATCAAACACCACTAATCAAGCCTCACCTAGAATCCTGAAGAGAAAAGGAAAAGAGGAAGGCCAAGAAACACCTGGCGGTGAGGTCTCGAGGCTGGCTGTAAGGAGGTGGGTTACACCTGGAGTCAGATTAAAAGAAAAGGCCAGGACAGAGATGGTTGGAGAGTCCTGTTTGATGGCCCATACCCCAGGAGTGGTAGAAGTCATAAGTAAGTAAGAAGTGGATGACATTAATGGATGATTTTTAAGCTGAAGACTGTATTGTTTTAACAGATGCTTTTTAGCTGACTGATCTAAAATCTCTGTCTAACGTTTCTATATAGGCATTTTAATGAAGTATAGTGTATATATAGTATACATTTTACATACGTTTTTCATTTTGTAGTTATGCTTATTTATGATGAAAGCTATGTACTTGATTTTACTGTAAGTGTTATGGGGTTATCCCCAACTTGAACTTTATGATGTTGATGATGAGGTTTGCAAGGGCTTCTGGGTAAGAAAACATTGTGGAATCCAGGCAGGGCATGCCACCTTCGACTTCCCCGGATATCTAGTTTGCAGAAGTGTCTACGTTTGGTAGGTTTCCCTGGGTGGCCGCCAAGCCTGGGCCTAAATACCAAAGCTAGTCCTTTTGTTGATGTCACCACATTGCGTTTTGGCCCCTTTGCTGTTGTAGGTGCTTAGTTCACCTACACAGGAGAGGTTCCATTTTTATCAGGAGACATGAGGGAACACTGGGTGGTGGTAGGAATGTTCAGGATCCCTATAGATTCCGGAACTTCCCCTCAGACAAATGTGAGGAATATGCATGCTGTCAGGCAAAGTTTGAGATTTGCGAAACTTTTTTGATAAGAAACCATCATGGGATCCACATGAGACACATCATGCTGGAGTCCCCTGGAGTCTAGTTAACAAACATTTCTGGGGTTGGTAGGTTTTCCCTAGAGACAATGTACACCCTAGCAGTGAAAGTCAGAGAATACAAATATTGTTGCACACCTTTCCAATACTTAAATAAATACATACTGGTTGGATTTGGCACAAGTGAGTGAAAAGTTCAAAATGTATATGTTATTAAGAAATGATTTCACGAAAATGCAGAAATAACTGTTAATCACATAATTGAAATTTCATTATACTGAATCTATCACTCACAGCTCGTGAGCTGTAAAGCCTTGTTAAGCCACCAACCATTTTACAGGCCATTCACACACCTTACATGCGTTACACACAAAAAGCCAATTAAGCTCCCAACCCAATACATTACAATACTCAAACCAACAATGGCGCCACTCAAGGGCCCTTCACATTCACACTCCCACAGGACTCGCACACCAATCACACCACCAATCACCCAGACATCAACCAACTTACAAAAACAGCAAGTCACTACACACACTGCCAGCCAGCTGCCAATATACCAACAAACTGCCAGTCAACCGCCACTACACACACATACCCCCAGTCATCTGCTACTACACACCTACACACACACACACACACATACACACACACTATCTGTCAGCTGCCATTACACACATACCTCCAGGCAGCTACCACTACACACACATACACACCACCAGTCAACTGCCACTACACACACACCCACTACCACTCAACCATCCCTACATTCTACCGCTACTCAGACCTCACCATGAAGCTCCATTCCACTTTCATTTCTAAAACACTCCCAGGTCAGGGGCCTTTGTAAAATGTTGTCACAAACTGAGGAGTGCCGCTAGGGACTCACTAGCTTATTATGTTTGGTCCTAAATCAACCTACAAAGAGGGAAAGGTGGATTTAAAAGGTACTTGCAGGACTGCATCAAGATGCTCGGCCAAAGTGTACTTTGGCAGTTAGACACAAGTGAGCAAGTCTTTAAGAGAATGGTAAACAAAAGCGTCAGGCTAAAAAGTCAGTGGAAAGACAAAATAACATTAGCCAAGTGAACACACGGATGGCTGGTGCTAAACTCATATGAGGAGCAACAGTATCAGTCCTTCCTTGAGGCTGCCTACTCTGTGAATGTAAAGAAGAAGCTAATGCGAATGAGACTGGGAGTGATCCCACCCTAGACTTTAAGCTCAATTGGCAGGGGAAAGGGCAATGGGAAGATTCGAGGTGCCGTTTAAGCCAAGTTAAACATTACTGCACGTCCTCTGCCTCTGCTCCTGCCTAACCATGCAGCGGAGGGCCTTGCTGTGGAACAGATAAAAAGCACCTAGGAATAAGAACTTGCAGATCATCTGCTATGGAATCCCTAAATCCTTGGAACACTAAGTTGGATATTCATCTGGTGTAGTTTATTGACATTGTTAAAAAAACTGGTTGCGGACTAAGACCCTGCTAAGTAAGACCTTATGCCTTCTGCTCCAGGAAAGTGCAAATTGTGGGTTGTGGATGTGCACAGATGGCACCCTGTAGGTGGGTTGCTAGGTGTGTAGTAAGAATAACAATGCTTTTATCCCCTATTCCAGCAAGATTAGACCTTAGGGTCCACACCTATTATGTACCCTGCACTTTTTTTCCCTAATCACATTGGCCACCAGCTGATGTCAATTAGGCTGGCCTTCTTTTATCATATTTTATCATGTGTGTATGGCTGCTTTTTTTGCTTAAACTCTAACTCGGGTATGCCTTGAATTTACAGTTAAACGCTCAATGATAGAGTCCAGGTCTGAAGGGGAGGTAGCTATTTTTGGTATGGCACCCTTGTACCCACCAATCACCTTATCCTGCATTATGCACTGTGTAAAATGACAGCCGAGTGCATAACGTTTAGGAGTTGCATTGTTACAGCCTACACTGGGGGGTTTCCCAAATCTCCATTAGCACACCAAGTGGGCTATGGGGAGGCCCTCCTGGAGGACCATGTTGCTTTGCACCTTGCACTTTACAGGACCATAGCAATGCTGGGTCTTCTCCTGGCTTTTATGGGGAGGGAGGCAAGGGGAGGCCCAGACAAGGCCTCCCTAGGAATAGGCATGAGGCATCTTTGTTTTTAAAAATGTTGATGGAATTTTGATGACTTGCTATCCTTGGTTTTATGTTAATGGTTTTTATTAACTAATAAACTATATTTTTACTTACACTCACAGAATGAACATATTACACACATATAGCAGATTCAGAAAAATATAAACATTCAAATAAAAGCAGCACATTATTTACAAAAATAAATCAATAACCCTCCTATTGGTAGAATATAAAAAAGCACCAATGTTTGCATACACAACAGGTGTTACTAAGTACATCAAATAATTGGCAACCTGGTGTAAAAATAAAAAATATATCAATACAGACCATGGTGTAATTTGCATTTTACTTTTGTGGGTGCTACCAATACTTGAGTTTTATATGGTACAGCTTAAAATATGTGGGCACACACGGGTCAGGGTTAGAAGGACACTCTGAGCAGTATACTGAGTCTCCTTTCATACCCCTCTTCATACACAGACACCACATCTCTGACAAGGAAAGTCTTTTTTGGGTGTTGGAGGAATGTATTCAGGAAAGTGGTAGACTTTTAATCTAGCCACCTCCTCTACCACTCCAATTAGAGGAACATTTGCTTTCTCTACTGCAAGTAGGCTGCCCATTACAGACTGCTGAATCTGTACACAAGTCATCTTGGAGTCTGGAGAATGATCTTTGAAAACAACATAAGCATTGAAGGATGCCGAATGTAACAAATGAACACCCTTTTACTACATATGTGACTTTCAAGCAACAGTGTAAGGGTCCAACTTGTGATCTGTTTTATCTACACCTCCCATATTTTTGTTGTAGTCTAGCATGCACACTGGTCGATGCACTTCTGCTACTGAACCCCAAACAATCAAAGGTGAAGTGCTTTTATTGTGAATAGTTGTGACCATGTGGACATCTTTTCTGTCTTATAATTTCAAAGCAAGTAGTTCATTGCTACAAAAGGCACTGATCTGTCTCCTTTGATGTTTCTTACACATAAGCTCTTTAGAGTAACCTTTACAGTTAGTGTGGATTGTACCAAATGCCACAGTGCCCATGTATGATAATTCTTTAAACAATTGTACTCCAGTGTCAAACTTGTCAATGTATAAATAGTGACCTTTGTTAAAAAGTGGTCTGGCAAATACCCACACAATTTTTCACTGACTCCAAAAGTGGAAGGGCAACCGGGGGAGGGGGGCAATTTAAGAATCCCTACCGGAGTACACCCTGAAATTATATGGATAGCCAGTGGCTCTTTCACACAACATATACAGCTTAATACCATAACATGCTCTCTTGCTGGGTATGTGCTATCTGAAAACCAAATGGCCTTTGAACAAAACCAGAGACTCCCTCACAGATTTATCTGGATCTTGAATATGGATTTCTGGCAAACAATTAACTAAATGGTCAAGGCAGGTCAAAAGCCAAAGAGGCAGTCACTGTCAGGGTGAACAAGTGGCAGTGGTGTAGCATTATCCACAACATTCAGCCTCCACTGCAGAAGCAAGTACTGACCACTACTCACGGTTGCTGGAAAAATTGCAGTTGCCATCAAAGGACTAGTAGACCAATATGAATTAATAATGGCTTCCTTAGCAATCCCATCAAAAAAGTTAAACCCCAGAACTGCTTCATCTCATGAAGATTTGTGGGAGTCCACCAGGTAGCTCTAGAGTGGGTCTTAAGTGTGTGTTAGACCTGTCAGCCCTAGGGTGGTCTTACCCCGTTTTTTTCTCTTTGCGCCTCATTTTTGCCACTACCTTTTTGTTGGACCTAGGTCTCTGGGCGCCTTACCACTGCCAAACAGTGCTGAGGCGCAGGTGCTCTCTCCTAATAAGATGGCTGCCACAGGCCCCTGCTACTGCGGAGTGGCCATTGCGCACGCACATACTAGTAGTCAGGATCCGACTGGGACATAATGATACAGTATCCATGCCGTCCCCGCCTCTGGGCCTCATAGCCAGACATGAGGGAAGCTTCTAGAACCTTCCAGCTCAGGGAGGAGTTATGTTTTGCCGCCTTTCAGGAGGGTCACCTGACCTAGGGGTATAAGAGGTTTGGAGGGAAACCTAGCTAGTCAGTTGGGGCACCACTGGACCTGGGGGAACCTCTGCCGGAGTACAGGCTGTTGGGCCTAGGGGGGAGACCTACACTACTGGTACTGACTGGGCTTAGGCGCTGCTGTGCTAAGATAGCTGAGGAACACCTTCCACCTACTGACCTTGCCCAGCGTGAGGGGACCCAGGGAACCACCTCCAGTGTGCCTGCAGGGCACCCATCTGCACTTGTGCCCACCAACTCAACCCCCCTTTCCCCCGCAAGTAACTGTAACCACAATCAACTTGATGCAACAATCCAGAAACTGCTGAGAGAACCAAGGAACTGCAACTGCAACCCTGCAACCTGCACATGCGGCTGGGGGTCACCAGGTAAAGCGCTATTCCCTGTCAAGCGCTGGGTGCCAACTCTCTGTGACCGGTTATAAGCGCTGTGCTTCTAAGCGCTGAACCTTCACCCTCTGGGTCCCGCTACAAGCGCTGTACTCCTCTAAGGCTGCACCCAGAATCTGCTGCCCACGAGGCGCTGACCCAAAAAGACTAATTGTGCCACCGAGCTGTGCAGCGCGCTCCTGCCGTCTCCCGACATCACCGTCGCCACCCCTGCGCTTTGAAGTGTGCAAGCGCTGTCCCCGTAATCACCGCCGCAGCCCCGGCGCTTTGGAGTGCGAAAGCGCTGTGCCCAGAACTCGCCGCCGCGACCTCAGGGTCGTTGGAGAAGAAGAGGGGGCCAGGATCACCGCCGCAGCCCGGGCGCCGCGTGAAATTGAAGCCGCGGCTGGACCCAGGCCGCGCTAGGCCTGCCGCGTGAAGAAGGCGTTACCTGGTAACGGGGGTGCCGGCCGCGTCATCGGCCATGCCCCCCCTTGAGCCGCGCTGCGATTGGCTCCCGGCCTACGGAGGCCCGGGGCTGTCTCCGGCTGCATCTGCGGGGCTCCGAGTGAGTCCAGGAGCGTCTTGCCGCCCTCTCCCCTCGAGGAGAACCTTTCCACGTCGTCATCGCCTCCTGCGCGCCGATCCGCCTCCCCCGGCCGAAGCCCCATACGCGAAGAGAAGAGCGGGCTGACGGGGAGGATGCGTCGGGCGCCAGTGGTGTCTGCAAGTCCCGGCAAGATCGTGTGGTGAGTCAGGAAGGCCTGGGGGAACTTCTCGACATTGCGGAGACCAGCTCCCGCGGCGACTCACCTTTCCAGACTCTCGGCAATAGGCATACGCGGGAGTGGTCGATGCCCCAGTGGACTGCCTGCCATGATTGCTCCCTCTATGTTTTGGTGCAGGAGGCCGGGCCAGGGAGTAAAGCTGAATGTGGCCTGATTGCCGCCTGTCATTACCTGCCCTATGGAGCCTAGTTACACGGGTGGGTCCCAGATGCACTGTGGGAGTGTCTGGGAATGTATTTCAACACCTGCCTAGGTTAATGCCCCTGCTGTGTGTCTAAGAGAGGGGAAGTACTCGCATTAAGTGGCCTATTGAGGGGAATGTGTCCAATGTCATGTGATTAATCTACAGAAAGGCCCTTAATGAATTGAATGTACCTACATGAATTGAGCCTCTGTGTTCACCTGCCAAGAGTTAAAGTGTTCTTATGTTGTAGGCCTACCTGCTTTGCGACACCCACTGTACTGAATGTGGTTGCGCCTAGGTTGATACAGGTTCCTCCTCATCTACAGTGTTATGTGCATCTAAATTCTTGCTAATGGAATGTCGCTAAATGCATTTGAAGTCTATGTTTGGACCTGCAATCTATGACCTACAGTGTTACCTACTTTTCAATGAGGATTTCTACTGCCTTTTAATGGCGTAACGTTTTACTGTTATAATGTGCTTGAATGAATTTACGCACTGGTTTTGAGAAGCTAAATGAATTGAAATGTTGCCTAAGATTATCTGCCTCACCTACTGCTGATTCAAATTAGATAAAGGATCTTGTTTTTATACAAAAGCCTGGTGTGGTGTCTCCCTTATTGTGTGCGCATTACTGGGTCAGTGTGAGTGTGTGCTGCACAAGTGCTTAACACATTGCCTTCGGGTGCCTTCCTGCCTCGCGCCAAGCTACAGTGTCGGAATCGGTGACCCCGCTTCTAACAGTGTGGCACTGCTGTTCCTCAGAAACCCTTCTGCATCCAAATTGGTCATCTCAATTGTATCCTCAAAAAATACATCATCAATAAAGAGCTATATTAACTCTACACCCTGCAACACCACTAAAGGCAAGCAAAACAAACTGCACCATTTTGGGGGCACACCAGGCTTCAGCACTTCCAGGGGGAAGCCTTCGGGACTCTGGCTGCAATCCAGATTGCTCATGGGGCACAACAGGCAGGCATTTCAATATCCTCATCTAAGTGAGGCACTTAATCTGAGCCAATAGTGGATTCACCATCAGACAATTCCTCTAAGACAAAATATTAAATGCCAGAATCTTGCACTTAGTTCCTCTGCCTTAGATGCAGAGTCAGTCTCAGAGCCATGTTCGGAGGATGATTCAAAAATCAAATCAACCCCATCTGGGTGGTCAGCCTGCGAGCAGCCATGATGCTTACTGATAAACTATCACAAAAAAATAAGACAATAGACAAAACTGCAACAAATTAGAACTCCAAAAACTATGACAGTATCTGACAGTAGTTATGTCTACAGAAACATAAAGATCTGCAAACACACTATCAGTTCAAACCTAACAATGAACTTTATACTACAAAATGTTATTAAAATACCTATCACATTCCATAGACAACTGCACTGATGATCAACTGCTACTATTCTGCACAAAGCAAACACAAGAAGATGATGGACGGAGCGCTGAAACTTTTCAGACACTCACCCCCAGGCACAGATCTGGGTTGAATCCATCATCGTTCTTTATCTCACTTCACCACCTCAGCTCAGACCCAGCTATATGCAAATCAGTCTTGACCCTGTGCCTCATCGGAACAGTCCAGCCCGAACTGCCAAGCCAGGTCTTCCCTGAACCGGAAACAAGCATCCTGGGAGCGGTTTTGGGGTAACACCTCTCATCAGCCAGGCTAGCTTGAATCCAGTGGCAAAGTGAGCAAGGGACCCACGTCTGGGCATACCCTACCAACTTAGGGCAAACAAAGCAAACAGAAGGAGATTATGTTTTTTTTTCCCCTTTCTAGCAGGATATATTTGGTGCTTGCTGGCTCTGTGCAGAATAGAGCAAACACAAGGAGATGATGGACAGAGCGCTGAAACTTTTCAGACACTCTCCCCCAGTCACAGATTTGGGTTGAATCCATCATTGTCCTTCATGTAGCTGGGTCTGAACTGGGGTGGCGAAGTGAGCTAAATAACGATGATGGATTCAACCCAGATCTGTGACTGGGGGTGAGTGTTTGGAAAGTTTCAGCGCTCCGTCCATCATCTCCTTGTGTTTGCACTATTCTGCACAGAGCCAGCAAGCACCAAATATATCCTGATAGAAAGAGAAAAAATAAAAATAAATACAGGGTAACATATTATCTTTCTTGCACAAATCCAAACGACGTGAATGTGAAACACTGTAATACATAAGCTAAATATGCTAAAATTATTACAACAGTTAAAACAAATAATCAGGCAGGCAATGACAATCATTTGAAGAAATATTACAGAAACGTCTCCTCACTAAATACATGCAACTACACAAACTGCAGATATGCCAATGCCAATATCGCAAGCATTATTTGGCACCAAGGAAATCAAAAGCAACCCTTGCCCAAAGAGTCACTCCCCAAAGTCATAAAAACTCGCTGGTGGTCTAGTGACTGCATTCCTGCTGCATGATCACATTCCCACCTGAATCCCACAGCAGGCATGCACACAAGAGAGACACTGGGACTAAGGAAACTCTTTCCTTTCCCCTAGTGCACCTCTTGTTGCCCAATCCCACTCAAGTGAGAGGACTTACCAAAACAGAGTCCTCCTCACTCGACGTGCTGGAAGCATATGGCTTCCACCGTCCCCGGCAAGGAATTATGACGTTGGCACGCCGTGTGCATGCTGACATCATGATATCACTTAGGGAGGGGCGGGTTTGGCAGCAGAAGCGCTTCTGCTGCCATTCTCGTTAAAGTATGTGGTGGGGGGCCCATCAGTGGACCGCTAGTGCTTACCCTGTGCCTGGGTGCTAAGGACCTGTGCAATGGTGCTAAGTACGTGTCCAGCACATCCTTAGCACCCAATGAGTTAAGAGTTCATTGTAAGTAGTATGAAAATATGGGGTATGCTATTATTGATATTACCCATTAATGATGTTTATTTAAAAAATAATGTGAGGTGGGCAGGATTTAAAGGTATGATCCATGTGCATGAGAGATTGAGTTAGATTTAGTAAGTATTGTGCTGTTGCAAAAACATTTATTATTTTCTCATCATTTGTTATTAAATAAAATTATATCTTCTTTTTTATTGTCAGTGTTAGATGGTCAGGGATGTCTATTTTGGCAAAAATGTTTGTAGCAGGGTGAAACATTCTTTATGTGCTTTTTTTTCTAGAAAGTGCGTATTTTAGGTTGGGCACAGCAGAATGTAGTTCGTCTACAACATGAGTTGGAATTCTATATGCATATAGTTCAAATGTGAATCACTTGGAACTGCGAAATCTGTAGAGGCCTTCTTCAAATCTTGAATGATGTTGCAGACCTCAACTTCTGCCATATCTTTGGGTGGTTGGGCTCGGTTACATGCCCCACTTCATTATTTAGTGTTGCAGCCATTCTGTAGCAAACAATTGAGTAGTGTTTTGCACAATTTCAGTAGGTACGTTTGTTACTACTATGCTCTTTGCTCTAGGCTTAGCCATGATACACTAGATAGAGATTCCTTGTGGAAGTTTGAGGCGTACAGTCTTCTTTTTGTCCTGTTTTCACTGCATAATGTTTGCAGTTTCTGCAATTGAAAGAGAGATATGAAAAAGGCGAGAGCAAGTATATTTAGGGTACATTTATTTATGCAATATTTGTAAAAGTGCACTTTTATTGGCTTAATAATTGTAATAGCAGTATACTGGTCATACTTACTTTTTTCAAAGTTGATGTACTTTTATTGCGGGACAGCATGACAGGTTTAGGTCTTCTTTGCTCATGATGCAGGCCCAGTTATAGCTTGCTCTTTATTGCATTTTTCGTGTTTTAATAATTGGTAGTTCATTCAGATTTGGTAACTTTTTATTTTTAATGTTATTAGATTTCTGATTTGGATTCTATGCTACTTTCTTTGGACTCTCATTTAGGAGAAACAGGTAGTTTTTTGACTATTATATATTTTTTATATGTTGCTTATAATGTTTTGGTTCGGATTATTGACCACTTAAGTGTGAAGGATGGCCTATTGACATTCTCCGCATTTTCTCTTCAGAAATTAAAATTGGAACGCAAATGGAGAAGCTTCCCTCATGTTCCAAGTTGAGTTTTTAATTTGTTTTGCTGTAATGCATCGCATCAAAACAAAAGTGAGAGCAGACTCTGCCTCATGAGCACTGATCAACACAGGAGAGGAAGCATTGGAATGTCCACTTTCCAGCACTGTCTCTCCATAGCAGATTTGTGCTTGGGGATCACACTGGGCTAAACCACTCCAATCTGCCCCTGTGGGGTTGGGGGTGGTCAGAAAGCCCACTAGACACCAGGAAATTCCTAGTGTTACATTTAGCCCACTAGACACCAGGAAATTCCTAGTGTTACATTTCTTTGGGTGGAAAGCAGTCCCCTGGGCATGGGCCTGTGTTGCTCCCCTTCCCTGGGCACAACAGTCGTTCTTACCCTCCTAGGAGGCAGATAGGGAGTTTTTACCACCCATCTGCCACTTTGGGAGACAGAAAGCGCACTAGACACCAGGGAATGGTGTTTATACTGCTTTTTCTGTCAGGATGGATCCTTGTGCATGCACCTGTGCTCCCCTAGTTCCCAGGCACAACACTCTATTTGCCTCCCCTGTGGGCAAAAGGGGGTGTGTACTCACAATCTACCTCTCCGGTGAGGCAGAAAGCTCACTAGACACCAAGGATAAAATGCTGACAAAAAGTAGGAGTGGTCCGTCCTTGCATCGACCAGTAACCCAACCCAGTAACGAGCCTAGCAGTCTTTTTGCCCCCCTGGGGCAGATTGAGAAAATTGGCAAATTTACTCCCAATCTGTCACTCAGGCGCAGATCGCCCACTAGACCACGATGGAAAAAATAACAGATGGTGGCCGCCAGGCATCAGGCTGTGCGGTCTCCCTAAAACAAGCTCAACAGTCTCTCTGCCTCATAGATGTTTTACTACAATTCTACACTTAGGTGGCAAAAAGGCCAATAAACATCAGGGATCATTTTTTGTTTTAGGAAAAAATGTGGAGTGAGGGTGGACTGCCCTGAGGTTGGGTGTATCCCCCACCTCTAAGGCCCCAAGAGTCTTTCTGCCTTCTTGTCATGCACAACATCTCTATTTCCATGGCAAGCAAGAATAAATATGGATTCTTTTGGGTGTACTTTTGACATATAGACTGGTAGAGTGGGGGTAAATCCAAATTATCTCTTACTTACCATGCTGACTGGCTGCACTATTCAGACCTGTGCTTGTCTGCCACCCTGGACAATCTATTAAATCCAGACATTTCTGAAAACTAGACACCTAGGGGAGTCTACATTGGTGTGTCTTGTGTGGATCCCATGACGTTTATGTACCAACAATTTCCTGCAAACATTACCTAAAATAACAAATTTCTGTGCCCTAAACATCAGAAATCTATGTTTATCCACACCATTTCTACCAAAGAGTGTTCCTGCACTTCTCCAGATAAAAATGCTATCTCACTTGTGAGGTTTGGCTTAGTGACTGTGACACATAGGCCCCAAAACACAACATTGGAACAGAAAGACAGACTTCCCGAGCAACAGAGGGGAGCACAGTTCCTTGCCGAGGATGATCACCCCCACTCACCCACAAAGGTATGTTCCTGGTGTCTTGTGGTGTGGATCCTTTCTTAGAGAACATCACCTTGTACCCCTCAGGGTACCTAGTTTAAAAAAAATTGTCTGGGCTTGGGTTGTTTATCTGGATGGCAGCCAAACCCAGTGCCACACACTGCAGCTACTTCATCGCCAAATCAGGACATTCTTTTGGCAGGAAATGTTGATGTCTCCAAATTTCATTTTAGGATCTATTGTGTCACATGCATTAGGCCCACTCACACAAGTGGGGTAGCATTTTTATCAGGACAAGTGTGGAAATGCTGGGTGGCTGGAAATTTGTGAATCCCCACACATTCTGGAACTAACTCTCACAGAAATGTGACAAGAAAGTGTGTTTTTATTACTAAAGTATGAGGTTCAAATAGCATAGTGGGCAAGAAAAGGTAGGATGATCCCTGCAAGTAAACCACTCTGTACCCCCCAGGGTATCTTGTGTTGAGAATGGTCTGGGTTTGGTAGGTATCCACATTGCAAACATTGCAAAAAAGGGTCAGTTTTGAGTGGAAATATTTGATCTATCAATGTTGCATTTTGAGAAATTTCCTGTTATGGGCTCTGGTCTCATCCACAGTCGGGTACAGTTTCTATCGTGATAAATGTGGGAATGCTGATTGGTAGGAAATATGTGGATCCCCACAGATCCTGGAATTTATTCTCACAGAAATATGAGGAAAGTAGTTGGTTTTTATGCCAAAGTTTGAGGTTTTAAGGACATTGAGGCTAAAAAAAGATAGGGTGAACCATACACATGAGATCACCCTGGACTCCCTTGAGTGTTTAGTTTTCAGAAATGACTGGTATTTTGCTTTTGCAAGTTGGCCATTGAGACAAAAAATTACATCAATTGCTATTTGTTTTACATATTTTCACAGTTTTTTTTAATTCACTGATTGATTTCTTTAGAGATCTACACAAATTACCCCTTGCCTAATTCAGAAATTTCTCTACTTTTCATAACTATATAGCTTTCCAGGGTCGCCCCTTGGTTTCACACCCATTTCGCCCACAAACTGCAAGTAGGTTAAAATTACAAAAATTCAGAAAAACAGACTACCTCCTTGAAAAATGCAAAAACAGTGTTAAATTTATTTTGCTTTTTGATACAACTCTGCTTGCCTGAAAGCTGGGAAAATTGTGATCCTAGACCAGAAAACCTTTTGTCGATGTAATTGAAAAAGAAATAACAAACTCTTTCATGCACATCACTTTTTGCCATTTTTCACCCCAAAAATAAACATTTGCTAAATTGTGGCTATTTTCTCAGAAGCCTCAAGGGGAATCCACAAACTCTGAGGGGCATATTTACAAGGGCTTTATCTCCGCTTTTTTGGCTTAAAAAGCAAAAAAGCGGAGATAAAACTATCGCCCTATTTACAAGAGGGTGCAAACATGCATAATCGCATGTTAGCACCCTTTTCCCAACGCCTCCCTTTGCATCTCTAATGAGATGCAAAGTGGCGTCACTAGGCGTACCCGGATGGACTACCTTGCAAATATCGCTGATGTGCACATCGCGATATTTACAAGGCAGCCCACAGGATTTTAGCATAAGTTAGATTTTGGCGAAACGGACGTTTTCGCCAAAATCTAACGTCTGCTAAAATCCTGACTTACCTATGTTTGACATAGGGGGTGGATTATGCTGATATGACCACAGGGTCGTATCAGCAAGGTTATCGCCGTTTTGCAGGGAACATCGCTGGAAAACCAGCGATGTTCCCTGCAAAACGGCGATAACCTCGCTATCTCTGGAATTTTTATTGCCCTGGAGAAACACCTTGTTAATAACGCGCTACCAGGGCGATAAATTCCAGAGATAGCCTGCGATAGGAAATTCGTCGCTAAGCACGGCCGGCGATAATTATCGCTGGCCGTTGATAATATGCCCCAGAGTACCTTTAGTATCTCCAAAATGTTTGAAATAAAGGACACATATTTGGCCTGGGTACCTTTTGTGGAAAAAAGTTATGAAGGCCTAAGCACAAAATGTCTCAAACATCACAAAATAGAGCACAGTAATGGTGGGTGGTAGTTACTCAGCAGCCAAGGGAGGGAAAATAATACATGCATTTTTAAATAATTTGCTTCTAGTAAAGTGCTCAATATTTTACATTTCAATATTTTTAGATATATCCATAATTTAGATATTATCTCTATCTCCATTTTGTTCTTTAATTGTTTGCTAATATCAATATTTAAAATGTCAATATTTGTGTGTTCAATATTTTTGTAATCTACATAGTCACCATTCCAATGTTATGTTTTGGTGATCGATATTTTTGAGATGATATTTTTGTATTACAAACTTTTTGTAGTCGATGTTCAGTAGTACGGCCGAAGGAGATTTGGCATCACTTGACAGCTAACCCATATGAAAGTCCTCACCAAACCAGATCTACTTTCCCATGTCTGCCCCATGCAATTTCCCCTGCCGTGTTAGCCCACACTGACAAGTTTGTTTTAGAAACCCAGTGGTTTCTCCACCCTAGACCTAGTTACTTTCTTTGAGTTTGGAGTAATTAACTACTTTCAAAATTATTCAGGACAAAACAACTCATCCAGCAGTTTAAAAAGTACTTACTAAAATACGTTAATTATTAGAATATTTAATTAAATCATTTATTTTGTTTAATTTACATTTAGTTTTAAGTAAATGGAGGCTTGCATTAGTTTATTAGTAAAAATAAAAGGTGAATGCTAAAATAAATAATGAAGATTAAATTGTTTAATGAAGAAAGACATATGTAAACACAGTTCTATTCATTTAACTAGACTTAAAAGTTAAAATGAGGCTGCAGTGGAAATTTCAAATAAACAAAAGACATATTAATGTCAGTTATTCAGAAGGTATAAGAACAATCAGAACATGTCCTGAAAAGTTGCATGATACCAGTTGTATTACTCTGTAAGCAGTAGTCAAATGAATGCCAATGTTACAGTAATCAAAATTGGAAGACTGATCAGATTATTGAGGCATATATTATGTTGTTAAAAAACGAAAAGACGAATACTAAAGAGTCTGAACCTATATTATAAATAACCTGTTTAATGTTATTTATTTATTGTGTCTGCTTATAGACATAAGCCATACAATATATAAGTAATAATACCTTAATACAATAAGAGTTTATATAGGCAATAAATTAAATAAATTAATTTCATACACAGATGTAAAAACAAAAGACTATGATGACATAAGAAATTTGAAAGATACTTGCCCAAAGCAGCTGAAAGTCATGCTAGATATGATAGATGCAGCTCTTGCACAAAATAGTCACCAAGGGCCCTTATTTGCGTGCCTTGGTCTGCCCAACACGAAAACTATGAAATACGTAGTAGATGGACATCACGTCAGTCAGGTAGATAAGTTTAGATATCTAGGGGTGCAATTAGATTCTGGTCTAAATTGGCACTCGCTCATAACTCAGAATGTTATGTCTTTTAGTAGAGCGACATTTAGCATTGGGGATTTTACTCGCCGGCTTGGGTGCACTCACATACAATCGGTCTTGGAAATTCACAGAACCAAGTGCGTCCCACTAGTGAGCTATGGCAGTGGAATATGGGGCTATGGTCTGGTTGCCATGATTCAAGTAGCAGAAAATACATTTTTAAGGGGCCTCCTGGGAGTCCCACAAAGTGTACCCTATGAAATCGTCAATGAAGAACTGGGTTTAGGTTACATTGTTGACCAGCTCCGACTCTGTCCTTTAAAAGTTTGGCATTCAATTTGGACAAAAGAGGAACTTGGTTTTAATAGATTAATACGGCAGGATTGTTTAAAATTAGATAAGCCTTCTCTGATTCCGTGATTGGCTTATATCTCTCACAACTTGAGGTCATTAGGGAGGGCCGACTTATATGCTAAACCCAGCAGTTTGGTTCGCTTGGATGGCAAATGGGTTGAGGAGGCCTTTATGGATAAGATGGCAGCAGACCATGAAGATTCTGCAATATTAAAACACTGGGTGCGTCACGTGTTCCTAGTGATAACTGTCTGTAATCTAGAACCCTACCTGACTTGGAACATGACACTTCACCAGCGCCTCCTGTTGACTTATTTGAGGCTGAACTTATTTCCTCGACTAGTTCCTTTTAATCATGGCTGGTTTAAGGATTCGGAATTGCCCCTCTGTGATTGCGACAACATCTTGGTCAATGATACATTACATGTTGTTATGATTTGTCCAAAATACAATAACCTACGGCACAAGTTTCTGCAACCAATTTAAAAACCAATGAATTTCACTCAAGTCAGGCCTGCTTTACTGTATTTACAGTTTTTAAATTCACCTACAGTTTGCTTTTCTCTTGTACGTTATCTCTTGGGGGTTTTAAAATGAGTATGATTATGTCGATGTCAATTTTTGCTCTTTTGAACTGATTTCTCTTTTATGATTTTATTTTTAAAATCGAATAAAGATTATGAACTGAACTGCGTGCCTCCCTCATTGTGTTTTTAAATAAAGGCAGTTTATGTGACAGCAAGTTTAAAAGGTAGCTGATTTGCAACTTCATAGGCCAATTATACAACAACACTGGATTGCCTTGGACCACTGCATTGAAAAACTAATAATTAAGGCACTTCTGACTACCCACTCTGGCTCCTTTCCGAGCCTTGAAATAGCCTTTGTTTTCTTTCTGCCGATAAGCTCTCACCTTGCGGAGCTTACGATTACCATGTTGCCACATACCATGGTGCGAGTTGAAATTTACTCCCACTGGCTGCCGCCCGGTGCTTTAATCCTTGTAGCACCCTGGGTTGCAGTTCCCGATTGGTGGTAACCTTCCCCCTTATTCCCTTGTCAACAGGCCTGGATCTCGCCACCTTGCGAGTGCACCCATTGTCACTGTTGGGGCCTTTGCCCCCTCCTTCTAGGTAAGATACCTCCTGGCCACCCCTGAATGGGTTTTAGAGATACTGCAGCTCTGGGATAAGAGCGTGGGGGACTGTCCCCACCGCACCCCACGGATGCACCTCCCCCATCCCCTTCCCGTACTTTCTTTCCCTCCCCTCCCTCTGTTCGACAATCATATACTCACAAAGATTTTGTGACACATAATCGATTCCATTCATGAGATTTATTATATTGAAATGAGGTTGATTCCATGCATGAGGTTTATTATAATGACAATGTTGCTCCTTGTATGTACTATTTGGTTGCCACACCATTATCACCACCAAGATTGGGTACCTGGCACCACCATCACATACTCTCCCTTCTATTTCAATTTGGATGTCCTGCATCATCCTCTACACAAATGCGGGTATCTGCTCTGTTTTCCGTGTTTGTTTAACCATGTTTTACAATTTTTCCTTCCAGGTTTTCCAGAAGGTATATATACACTTTTAATCACTTTCACCACGCAGAACCACTTCTTAAATCCATGCTGACAGGTACGGCACTTGACAGAGACTTTTCCATACCGTCCCTATTAGAGTAGAAGAGGATTTCATGGTCCTGATGAAATGCGGAGATCCTATGGACATTACATGGCATGAAACATGTTGACCCCTTGCACCTGACACACACATTTAAGAGCTAAAGAGGGTGTAATCCCCCCTCTATAGCCATGACTTTTCAGTCCTTTTAGATATAGCGATGGAACTCAGCTAATAAAACTATTGTGAGGGATTCCAGCAGCTATTTTTATTTACACTCACTCCCTCCCATTTCTACTCTTGACACTCTAGCCCCACCACTGCTTCACTTCGGCAAAAAAAGAGAAGACCTCCGGCCTCCGAATTTTGCCAAGGTGAAGCAATGGTGGGGCTAGAGTGTCAAGAGTAGAAATGGCAGGGAGTGAGTGTAAATAAAAATAAAAATAGCTGCTGGAATCCCTCACAATAGTTTTATTAGCTGGGTTCCATCGCTATATCTAAAAGGACAAAAAAGTCATGGCTATAGAGGGGGATTACAACCTCTTTAGCTCTTAAATGCAGGGCCCGTTGGGCATTGCAGCGCCGGCCCAACGAGAAGCTGCCCTATGATGAAGCATGACACCCCTCGGGGTGTTTGAGGGCCCTTGCTCCTTATAGGAGGCACTCCACTTCTGGACACATGGCTATTGTTCCCCTTATCCGCCCCTCCCCCTCCCCTTCAGGAACTGCAAACTCTTGTTTTCGCTACTGTCATTAGGGAACTGTACGCAGGACCTATCAAGCCCCTGTCCCTCGATCTCTTCTTTTCACTTCTAAGACTCAGATATTTTACTGTCTAGATCAAATGTAGGAGGCTATTTGGTTGAAAATGAAGTTGATGTTTATGGTGGTGTTACGGTGTCTGATGTCAAAACTTTTAAAGAGCGGGGCGAAGAAATCTCCTCCTTGCTGACAAAGAAAAGGAGGAGAGTAACATAAGTGCATAAGGGTCTTGTCGCTGCCTTGCAAGCAGGGGCAGGAGGAATCACCACTAGACTTTGACCAGTTCTGTGTGAAAGTCTTTATGAAGAGACATCCTAGCCTAAATTTTATAAACAGTGGTCTCTTTATCAGTGGGAATAATTGGTCCATATAGTCCTCAAAACCAGATGAGCGTTTAATTTCTAGCAATGTGAGTAGCAATTTGCCATGGAGCTTTTCTGAAAACCACAACCAATATTTTCCTTTAATTATATCTAGGGTTGAAAGTCCCATGGCCTCTGGATTGATACAATATTCATGGCAACTAATGCGGGTAAGAGTGCTTGCAATATGTTTAAACCATGGTAGCTTATGAGAATTGCCACTTTCCCAAAGTTCATGTACTGCCTTGAGGTAGGTTAATAAATTTGGTATGGACCACATTCAATGCCAAATCAAGAGTAGTGTTAGTGCTACAACAGCTTTGATATTATTCATGCCCAGCTCATGTCTAAGTGCCGCCATTGGGGGCGCCAAGTTGAAACAAATGCAGCAGAATAAGATTTTCGATCATCGGGAAGACTGGTGACTTGCTGCTCACCCAAATCTTGGCCCCATGCAAGCCTGCAGCATGTGCTTTGGCCTGGTAGGCCCGCAGCGCTGGCTTAATGATCTTCTGCCGACACTGCTACTGAAGCGACAGACAGCTTTTGATTGGTGGAGCATGCTCATTTCATGCTTCTTCATCTGTTTGCCCCAGGTGAAATTGGCGTTGAACCTTATCTCTAGGTAATATTAGAGGTCAACCCAGTCTAAAAGTTTGTTATGAACTCTGAATTAATTTTTCAAGCTGCACCATGAGTTGGCCTGCAAATATTTCTTCGTAGAACAGGAAGTTTCAAAACTCTTAAGAAGTTTCTGCATGGAGAATTCTGTGCAGGCCAATAGGACCGCATTGTCGGCAAACAGCAAGATGAGTGTTTCCTTCCCCCGATCATGGGGACATCCATATTTAGTGCTAGCAATTGTTAATTAATTAATAGATTGAATAAAAATGGTGCGAGCATGCACCCTTGCCTCATGTCCAGTTCGGTGCCAAAGCTTGGAGTGCACTCTCCCTTGGGGCCAAGTATCACCACAGCTGTATTATGCTGAAGAAACAGCCTTATGGTGTGCAGGAGCTTGTTATTGATGTCCTGCTGCTCCAGGGCCTGCCAAAGGGCCTGTATGTCCCAAGGGTCAAAGGCTGTTCTAAGATTGATAAGTATTAAGGAAAGCGCTGATTGTTTTACGAAAGTGTACTTCAGGCAGGCAGTGTACAGTCTGGCCACTTGATCGATCATGCCTTGCGACTTACGGAATCCAAGTTGAAATGGAAACAAAATCTTTGGTCCTTGGCCCAAGCTAAGCCTGGGTGTAAAACTACGCTCCGCTCATGGAGTTTGGGGAATTCGGCAACTCCGCGACCCACAGAGAATGCAGTTACCGATAAACTCTGCATTCCGCAATGGAGCAAAGTTTGTTTTGGTTAGCGCTCTCAAAATGTTCTTTGGTGTGCACAGGAGTGACTTGCTGGGTGCTCGGGATGGCCCATGAGACTTTCAGAGCCATTCGCGGGCGCCACAAGATTTGTCAGCCGGCTGCATGCTCCTGTGAGATTTTGTAGTCGCCAACACATCATTCGGGCGTGTCAGAGACTTCCAGCAGATGTTTTCTGCCGTACACAATCCCGAACACGCAGGATCTACCGCGGCTGCAATCTGGGGAAGATTCTCTTCTCGAGAAACATCAAAATCTTCCCCAAATGTCGATTTCGAGTTAAAAACCTCCTCGAATGGACATTTGGCGCTGTTTTTTTTGTGCGAGAAGTCCTGTTTTTTAAAAACTTTTTTTTCAACAGGAAGGAAGTGCCCCAGAGTCTCCAACGTCCTGCTCCTGTCCAGCAGGCTCCTCCCAGTGCTTTGTCCATCTCCTGGTTACTTTTCATTTGGATTTGGAGCTGGAAGGATCACTCTTTGTGTCTGCTGCATATCCCATTGAATTTAAGGACTTTGTAATTGAGATTTCACAAGTAACCTGAAAAACTGGTGTTTGTTTAATTGGGGCCATGCACCTGGGTTTATTTGTATTTTTAATCAATTTTTACAATTTATTGTGGTGGGTGGCCTGTTGTTTCAATAGGGACCTAGGTATTTCTTTGTAAGTAATTTTCTTCTTCTATAAAGGAAAAATGTTGCACAGTTCACAACATTTTCTCCATGTTTTTTTAATACATTTTAATATTGATTCAATTCACTATGTGGCCTAGTCTGCCAATGGGCCTTCCAGCGAGTAGGCCCAATGATAGTCATGGGTGCATGAAACAACTGTTTCTGTGGTGTCTGTTGAATTTGAAAAATCATTTAGGCCATGGATGGATTTGGATTGAAATACAAACTGTGGTTTTGTGATATTTCACGTTTTATTTCCTGCAAACAATGTATAGGTGGAGTAATGCCTGTGGATGATCTGTGTTGTTGATAACAGTTTTAGCCCTGTTAATTTTCATTTTTGGCATTGCTGAATTAATGCTGTGTTTTCTGTTGTACTATGCCTCCTTTGTCTGGCTAGTGTGTGTGAGTGTTTGCCATAGGCCATCATTTGCCTTTGTTCCACATGCCATGTGACCAGGGGCCTTTTTGTAGAGTCAGTGTCCATAGGCCTGCATGTGTTCTTTGTTTTCCAGGCCTCCTGCCTCTTGTTGTGACCATGTGGCTGGCGGCCATTTTGTATATCCAGCCAGTGTGCTTTTGCCATAGGCCTGCAAGTCTTCTTTGTTGCGGCCAAGCCTTCTTACTGGTTGTTTTTGTTGTGACCATGTGGCTGGCGGCCATTTTATGTAGCCAGCCAGTGTGCTGCTTTCCCCTTTGGCCTGCACGTGTTCTTCTTAGTTTGTTCCCCATGCCTTCTTGCTTGTTGTTGTGACCATGTGGCTGGCGGCCATTTTGTGTAGCCAGCCAGTGTGCTTTTGCCATAGGCCTGCGTGCGTTCTTTGTTTTCTAGGCCTCCTGCTTCTTGTTGTGACCATGTGGCCGGCGGCTATTTTGGATAGGCAGTCAGTGTACGTTTGTGTACCACAATGAAGCCGCTCCCAGTAGGGTGTCACAAGTACTAGTGCAGTTTTAGTCTGTGAGTGAAGACATCTCACATAAAATGAAGGACTGGTCTCACACACCACCTGGTGTCATGCTTCATCATTGACCAGTCCTCGCCCTCTAAAACCTTGGTTTGATAGAGGGCGGGCATACACCTGACGACAGGGATGCACTTCTAAACTAAGTGGGGGCCCAAAGAAAATAGTGAGTTAAAAAGCCATTAAGGATGTCAGCTTAAATTTAATGGTGCTGGCATCTATATGGTAGTTAAAAACAAAGTGATCGGTGTAATGGGGATATTATTGTCGCCCCACCGCTGTCAATGGGGTCGACATGTTTCTGCCTAAGGCCCAGTTGGGTCCGCGGCATTCATCAGGACCATATTACAAAAGTTCTATATAACGGGCTCCACTCTTACCACACTATGGTGAAAGGATTTCCACTCAGTGGGGTGATGAAGATCACGCTACCACTGTGATATGGCTAAATTCTTAAGCCCTAAAATGAGGACACTTGTGCCCCATAGGAGGGTGAGGGCAGGAGACCCCTTAGGTCAGAACGTGTGACTGGACGTGATCTCCGCCTCTGTGCCTAGATCTGTGCACCTCCAGCCCATGTAAATTGCACTACATTGGTATGACCAGCAGGAAAGTAAAAGTGAGAATTTGGGAACACCAAAGCAATTTAAGATGCAAGCGCGCCACCACAAAAATGTCATCTCACTACATAGAACAGAAACACACCACAAGTGATTTTTTCTGTGTCATCCTTGAAAGAGTGAACCTAGAATCACAACTTTTTGAGAGGGAACAACAGTGGGTGTTCCGTCTGAAAACTCATATCAATGGTCTGAATGAAAATATCTCCTGGGGCCACTTTATCAAGTACATAGTGACTCTTTTCCTTTTTACTGCTTTTTCCTCATTTTTCCTTTTCCATTTTTGCATAGTGTATCACGAGAAAAGGAGATGTGACAAACATTTTGTTCTCTTTACTTTCATCGGGAGGTAATAATTTCTTTCCATAATTAATTTTTTCCATATAAAATAATTGTTATCCATATAAAATAATTTTGGCCATATAAATAAATAATTTTCAATATCCCTTTTTAAATATATGTTTGCACTACATTATGTAAATAAATAAATAATTGTCATTATCCCTTTTTAAGATACCTTTCTCTAAACCATGACCACAGGTTTAGCTTTGGTTAATAGCCCCTAGTGTGAACTCTGTTTCCCCGCTGGGAAACCAGGAAGTAGTTCCAGTAGCAGCGGCCATCTTGGAAAGTCAGCGCCCCAGCCTTCTCAGACACGATGACGCTGACAGCTCACCACCGCGATCCTGGGTAAATAGTCTGCCATAGCAACTGACAACCACCTACAGAGCCACGGGTGGGCACAAACCCTTAAGCAAGGGAGTATCCTTGATGCAGTAAGTACGGCATAGCCACTTTGGATACAGATGGTCTAATTAACAACGGTCCTACCAATATCGCTAACCTCTTTTACAGTTTCCTCTCCTACAAAATACTCATATCTGGGGGCATTTCTCTTTTTTCATGCAGAGTGTGACTACTGGTGTCCCTTACCCCGTACTGTCTCATGTTGCAAATCAGAGGCAACTAATATGTATGTGTTTCCTTTCATCACAATCACTTTTATGTTAATTGTATGTTTGTCCTGTCAGTGCCTCATATGTCATTTTAAAAGCGAAGAACCGCTTATGGTAGCACTAGAAGTGGTCACCATTACTGCAAGAAATATATCACGTTTTTCCAGGCAGGTGATATTTTACTATAATTTGGGCATGACAATGTATATTTAGGCTTAATATCATGACAAGCTAACCTCTTTTTTTTTGCGATACAGTTTTTTACAGATTTTTCCTGACACAAACACCATTTGGTTCTGAATGTATTTATCTTACTTATCTTTTTTCACAAATTTGTTCTTCTGACTAAGAGAAAATATCAGACTGATACCAGTGAGCATTCAATCTTAGTCCTGAAGAATAGCCTTGGGGTAGGGCTAGAAACATGTCGACCAGCGGAACTGAGGCACATTGTCCCCTCTAAGTTCCCGCATTCCCCAATTTTTTCCTACTAGCCAGGTATTTTTAATTCTCTCTTCCTCCCACTCCCATCTTTAAAATTCATCCAAATATATTTTACCAACAATAAGTGCTCCCACGTAACACATAGGTCACAGCACGCCCCGTTCCGCAGTGGAACAGGAAGAACCCAATGATGAAGAATGCCACCAAGGGGTAACCCTGGTGGGTGAGGGTTATCTAAGGAAAACCCACATTTTTCTTACAAACATCAGAGTGGAAAGAAAAACGCTTCTTTCAACAGAAGGGCCCTCTGTGACTATAACGTAAATCTTTTCCCCATAGGCCTGCATGTCTTCCCTTTGTTCCCAATGCCTTCCTGCTCAGTATTGTTGTTGCTGTTGTTGCTGATGACAATGTGGCCCTGGCTGGCAGCCATTTTGTGCGTCCTGCCAGTGTGGCCCTTTGCCATAAGCTTGGATGGATGGTTGAGCAATAAATGAGATAGCTGTTTAATAACTTATTATTATATGTTTGAGGATAACTTCACTCATTGTAAAAAAATTGTTTTAATTTTTTTAATTAATTAGTAAATTATATATATTTTTCCTCAAATTTTAAAAAAAGAAAAATTCATTTTATTTACATTTTTTTTTTGTTCATACCATTTTCACTACATCTGCATCAATCAACCCCATGCTATAGGTGCACAACAGCATTCATTGTCTAAGGATTATGCCTTCCATTGTCATTTGTCAGCTGCACCTCCCTGAGTGCCACATCACATCACACGTGAGTGACATCACGTGGCGCACATAGAGCAAACAGTTACATCTGTTTGTTGTGGATGTTTTTGCACTCTCTTATCCTTCCTGAGTGTACAGTCAGTTACCATGAAGTTTATGTGGGTGTGGTTTTCCATTTTATGAATAGATACATTATATTGTAATTATTTATAATAATAGTAACCAGTGACCACACTAAATGATATTGTGTTTATTTGTACTACTAATTGAACTGCAACAATGCCACGTTTCACTGATGTTCTTCTTGCTTCTTTTCTCTTAGGTGCACAAGAGACAACATCACCCACAGTACTGCCAGAAAGAAGGCCTGTGCACGACGTTACACGCGACCTAAACATCACAGACATCTCTTCAATTTGTGAAGCTAAGTACCACAGCTCACTGACAGCTTCAAGATGGCCCCAAAGAAAGGTCCTACCAAGAAAGTGGCCAGTGAGAAGAAGGAGCCTACCAACACCACTGGTATGTCGACCCAGTTCTTTTTTGGAAAAAAAAACCTGTGCCTGACACACCGGCCTCTGGGGAGCAAGCTGGGAGCAGCTAGGCCTGGGCAGAAAACTACGCTACGCTCGCGTAGTTTGCGCAACTACGCGCTACGCGAATTGCACGTAGCACAGTGCAAAAACGCATAACGGGCATTTTTTGCTTGCTCGCAGTCCTCAACGTCAAGTTGGCGACCGTGAGCGAGCAAAATGACATCCCGGCGAGACTTTTTCCTCGTTCGCGATCAGCAACATCAAGTTGCCCATCGCGAGCGTGGAAAATAAACCTCCCGGCGAGATTCTCAACGCGGGGAGGTCAGGTTTCTCATTGCGAGTGGTCGCGTATGCTCGCGACCGCTCGCGATGAGAAACTACCAGTCCGCGTTGACAAAACTGCAGCTCGAGTACAAATCTACTCGAGCGGCAGAAAACAACTGCTTGCACTGTGCAAGATGCCGTTTGCAATGATTGCACAGTGCGGACAAGCATCTGGCACTGTGCAATCATTGCGAACATCATTTCCTACCGCACTACGCAGTTCGTGTAGTGCTCGCGTAGTGCGAAGTGCACTTCGAGTAGCTACGCGTAGCGCTACTACGCGAACTACGCCCAGGGTTAGGAGCAGCACCCCCACATCAGTGGACCCACCCCAATCTATGCCCAAGCCCATATCTGTCACAGAGGCAGCCAGTCGAATCAAGGCAATGCCGACGAGCAGTGATGTTGACATTTCCTCATCTCTATCGCAGAGTAGTACCCAATCGTTGCAGAAAACTCTGAGAAGTGGACAACAACAACAGCTGCAACCCCCAATAGTAGTTCCTCCCAAAGTAGGAGCAGTTCAAGAGATTGAGCTTCAGGCTGAGGAAGTAGAGGAAGCTGCTCTTTCAGCAGATCCATTGTCTTCCAGATCTCCAGCTAGAAAAAGGAGAGTTAGTTGTGCATCATCTTCTTCTTCAAGCCCCCCTTCTGATGATCTAGACACCATTTGGATCCCACCTCAGTCTGAGGGTGAGACATGTCATGAGATGAGGCTAGGGAAAAGGAAGGTTCCAGAAAGTCTTAGAGTTATGGAGGCAGATGTAGAAGAGGAGGATGACAACGAGCCTCTCATCATGGATGTTAGCCTAGCCCCAGTAGAGACCAACGTTACCCCATCCCAACTTGCTGGGAGAGATGTGGCATCAAAGATACCACCACCGCTGCCAGCTGCCATATTTGCAAAGTCCCGGCAGCGATCTACATCCACAACCACCTCAGTGGAAGTAGGTACCGCAGAGAGTCAAACGTCAAAACGACCACCTACCAGCAGTTCATCCTACATTGGCAGTGGCTCCAGCATCAGAAAGTTGAGCTCCCCAGTTTGGGAATTCTTTTCGGTTAGCCAAAAGGAGGTGAACATTGCCATATGCTCCCTTTGCTGAGCAAGTGTTAGTCGGGTAAGCTTGGTACAAACTATGGTACCGGGGGCCAAACAACCCATTTGAGAAAGTACCATACGATCTGTTGCACTTTAGCGGCCAAAAAACTGCAAGTGTTGTTGGTAAAAGGGGTGAAAGCCGGCTGAGCAGGGAATCCTAATCCGATCCCATCATGGCAGTGCAGTAGTATTGCCCACATCAGCAACATCACAATGGCACAAGACTCAGGTCAAGACACCAAGGCAACAGAGGACAGTGACTGTCCCACTGAAAAGCACATTGAGCCTACCACCGCCTGCTCTCAAGAATTCACCTGCATCAGTGGCATCAGAAAAGAAAAATATCCAGGCTACTATTTCTGCCATGTTTAGGCCGGAGGGGCAGTATGAACGCAACCACCCAACAGCACGTTTGTTCTATGCAAAGCTGGCTAAATTGTTAGCACTGGATATCCTCCCGTTTTCTTTTGTGGGAAAGTTGTGGGATCACCAGGCTGACACAAATTTCCTACCACCTAGCATTTCCCCAGGTCACTCGATGAAAATAGTACCTCACTTGTGTGGGTAGGAGTAGTGACTGCAACAGGAAATGGCCCAAATCGTACTGTGGTGACTTCAAAATTACCTATCCTAACACTACCTGGTTTTGCAGGGGGGCACCTGGTTTTTTGGCCCTGGGCTCGCGGCCATTAAGGGAAACCTACCAAACCCACACATTTCAGAAAAATAGACACCCTGGGAAGTCCAGTGAGGTATGACTTGCATGGATCCCCCAAAGTTTTCCTACCCAGAATCCTCTGCAAACCTCAAATTTAGCTGGAAAAAATCACTTTTTCCACACATTTTTGTGTGGGATCACCATGTCAGCACAAATGTCCTACCACTCAGCATTCCCCTTGTCCTCCCAAGTAAAATGACACCTCAGTTGTGTGGGTGGGCCAAAGGCCTGTGACTGGGAAGGGCCAAAAACATAGGGATTAACGGTATAGCACCGCAAATTCTGAGCGCTACATTTAAAAAATATATGTTTTTAGCTGATTTTGCTTTGGACAGCCACACAAGTTACTCGGGAGACCAAGGGGAACATTGGGTGGTAGGACTTTTGTTCCAGCACAGTGATCCCTCACAAAAATGTGTGGGAAAAGTGAGTTTTTCAGCTAAATTTGAGGTTTTCAGGGGTTTCTGGGTAGGAAAACATTGGGAGATCCACGCACGCCATACCTCACTGGACTTCCCAGGGTGTCTAGCTTTCAGAAATGTGTGGGTTTGGTAGGTGTACCTAGATGGCCGCGAGCCCGGGGCCAAAAAACCAGGTGCCCCCCCTCCAAAACCAGATAGTTTTATGATAGGTAATTTTGAAGTCACCACAGTACGAATTGGGCCATTTCCTGTTGCAGCCACTATGCCTACCCACACAAGTGAGGTACCATTTTTATCAGGAGACCTGGGGTACGCTAGGTGGTAGGAAATTTGTGTCAGCCCGGTGATCCCACAGCTTTCCCACACAGAAAAGTGAGGAAATGGTGATTTTTTTCAGCTAAATTTGAGGTTTGCTGGGTAGGGAAACGTTGGGGGATCCACGCAAGCCATACCTCACTGGACTCGCCAGGGGGTCTAGTTTTCAGAAATGTATGGGTTTGGTACGTTTCCCTAGATGGCCGTGGAGCCCGGGGCCAAAAACCCAGGTGCCCCCCTCTTGCAAAACGAGGTCGTTTTGTGATAGGTAATTTTGATGTCTCCACAATATGTTTTGAGCCCTTGCCTGTCACGGGTACTTGACCCACCCACACGAGTGAGGTACCATTTTTATCGGGAGACTTTGGAGAATGCAGGGTGGGTGAAAGTTTGCGGACCAATGCAGATTCCTGAACTTTCCATCCCAGAAATGTGGGGAAAATGTGTTTTTTTTACAAAGTTTGAGGTTTGCAAGGGATTCTGGGTAACAGAACCTGGAGAGAGCCACACAAGTCACCCCATCCTGTATTCCCCTGGGTGTCTAGTTTTCAGAAATGTATAGGTTTGCTAGGTTTCCCTGGGTGCCGGCAGAGATAGGGTTCAAAATCTACAGCTAGGCACTTTGCAAAAAGGAGTCAGTTTTCACTGTAAAAATGTGGTGTGTCCACGTTGCGTTTTGGGCCGTTTCCTGTCGCGGACACTAGGCCTACCCACTCAAGTCAGGTACCATTTTTATTGGAATACTTTGGGGACTGTGGGGTGTGGAATTTTGTGGATCTACACAGATTCCAGAACTTTCCATCACAGAAATATGAGGAAAATGTGCTTTTATTTTTACAAAGTTTGAGGTTTGCAAGGGATTCTGGGTAACAGAACCTGGTGAGAGCCACACAAGTCACCCCATCCTGGATTTCCCTAGGTGTCTAGTTTACAAAAATATACAGGTTTGCTATGTTTCCCTAGGTGCCAGCTGCACTAGGACCCTAAATCCACAGGTAGCCACATTCCAAAACAAATGTGCCTAGTGGGCTTTCTGGCCTCCTGAGGGGGCAATAAGGGACTATTGCCCTCATCTGCCTCCTGGGGGGCAGAAATACTGTGGCATTTTTTTTGGGGTGGGGGCATTAGCATGCCCATTCTGGGCACCCCAATGTATAAAAAAAAATAAAATCCGAGGTGCCTAGTGGGCTTTCTGCCCCCTGGGGGGCAGATCAGGGGTTACTGCCCCATATGCCTCCTGGGGGGGCAGAAGGACTGTGGCATTTTTGGCAGGGTGTGGGCATTGGCATTCCCATTCTGGGCAGCCCCCACCCCAAACTTTGGAGAAACAAAATTCCTGGTGCCTAGTGGGCTTTCTGCCCTCCCAGGGGGGCAGATAAGGGGCTATTGCCCCATCTGCCTCCCAGGGGGGTCAGAAAGACTTTCACATTTTTTGGGGGGGTGGGGGCATTGACATGCCCATTCTGGGCAGCCCCCACCCCTACGTATATATAAAAAAATCCCTGGTGCTTAGTGGGCTTTCTGCCCCCCCGAGGGGGCAGATCAGAGGCTATTGCCCCCATCTGCCTCCTGGGGGGGACATAAAGTCTTTTGTTCTCTTTTGGGTGTAGGGCATTCTGGGCAGCCCCCACCCCTGGTCTATAAAAAAATCCCTTGTGTCTAGGGTGCTTTCTGCCCCTCGGAGGGCATGTTGGGGGATACTGCCCCCATCTGCCCCCCAGGGGGGGGGCAGAAAGACTGTCTGTACCCAAATTATATGGGGGAAGCAAAGGCCCTTGCCCAAGGGGCCGCTCCCTCCTCCCCGGTGGCTAGTGGGTAGATCTCTGGTTGGGGATCACCCTCCTGGGGCGATCCCCAAGCAGGTATCCACTAGGGAAGGGCACCATTAGAAAGGGAAGATTCTCCCCTTTCCAATGATACCTCTCCTAAGTGTTTCGATGCTCGGGGTGCTAAGATAGCCCCACGAGCACCGAAAAAATGAAACTGAAAATAAGTTTCAGTTTCATTTTCAATGCAATGACGTCAGCGTGCCATGCATGCGATCGTCATTGCAATGAAAATGCGAAACGGCCTCGGGAGGTTGGGGAAGCTCTTCCCCAAACTCCCGAGGCCAATAAAAAAAAAGGAAATCCCTCTGCAGTCTGCAGCAGAGGGATTTAGTGCCCCTGTTCTCATTACGGAATGGTTCCGTCATGAGCACTGGTGCTCATAACGGAACCATTCCGTCATGAGCACCGAAAGGGTTAAGCATGTACGGTGATCCATGGACGATCCATGTGACTAGGTTATACCTTCTTGTGTTGTAAGATCTCAAGTCACAGTTTGGTGGTGAAAAAGAAAAATCCCTGATGGAAATTAGAGTCAGTATTAGTACAAATATTGGTTTACTTCCCTTTTAGAAAACACCCTTATGTCATCCGCAACACAGTCATGTACCTCTTGTCGGATTCAATCAGTTTGGAGGGCAGCATGCAGCAGTATTCAAGGACGGGACTGCCTGCAGCTTCAGACATGGTTGCCAGTGTGCCACGACTCCGTCTTTTACCTTTTGTGGGATTCGATCCATTCCAATGATAGCGCTCTGAGTTCATTGGTGTGGAAGACTGGTGGGTGCTTCTTGCACTTTGAAACGTGGTTTACATTGTGGACTTGTTTCACTAGGAGTTCCCATAAAGGGGTCTTTCATTTGTATCTAGACTATTGACCTGGTGGGAATTTTTGAAGACAAATGTCTGAGAAGATAAACTTCAGTGGGAAAGGCAGTTGTCGGTTGTCCGAGGAGGAGGCATTGTTGTCATAGAGCTGCTGGACAACTTTGCAGTGAAGATTTCTATGTTCGGACTAAGTCTCTTTTTTGTAAGTTGAAAATCTCTAGCGGGACGGAGCTGCAGGATGTATCCGATGGCTCTAGGAGGCCAGGAAGCGTTCTAGAGAGGAGCCGCTGAGCAGGATTTCCTGCTCTAGAGAAGAACGTAGCGGGAGCTACCATGAACTCAGGCCGACCGGCGATGTACCTTGGGCAGAACGATGAGCAGGTAGGTCCCAATCTCATCTCAGTTCTCAGGGCACTTTTTGGCAGAAATGTGTCTAAGTCCCAGGTTTTGGACTTGGGCTATCTAGGCACCTTTAGCACCACTTCCAAAAGGTCCAGACTGGATGGACAACACTTGGAGGGTCAAGGCTCACTCAGGCTGGGTCCAGATGCAGGTTTAAGATAGTTGGAACCTTTTCAGCCCCTGAGGCTCTGATCAGGAGGCCAGCCAACCAGCCCTTGGAGTCACTCTGGTAGTCCTGGGTTCAAGTAAAAAAGCAAGTCTCAAGCAGAGAGCAGTCCTCTGAGGGCCCAGGGCAGGCGTCAGACAGCAGGGTGGTCCTCCAAGAGCTCTCCACAGGTCCAGAAGTGAACCAAAGAGTGGATCTGAGTGTCCTATTTTAATACCCGGTGCCAGCTTTGAAGTGGAAGAAACGTCTAGGGTTTTCCTCCCCTCAGAAGTGTCCAGAATTTCCTGACTCCCTGCACTGGTCCCAGGATGTCTGAAGTCACAAAAGGCTAGCGTGAAGTTTTTTGTGTGTGAGCTGAGGCAGTGTATTTGAAGTGCAAGTGGGGCTGTGCACAGCTCCACCACACCCCCTCTCCTGTCAGGAAGGCCCATCCAGCCAACACCCAGTCCTTCTATTGTGTTGCTGTCTGGGAGAAATACACAAAGGTCAACTGCCAACAACACCTGGTAATGTAACCCAGGACACAGGCACCAAATGGTTAGGACAAGAAAATGACAACTTTGTAAAAGTGGTATTTTCAGAATTTTAAATTACAATTCTGGACACCAGACCTGATATTTCTACCCGTTCCCAAACAAAAGCTATCATTTATTATCTGTAATAATGTAGCCCAATGTTATCCTATGTGAGAGGTAGGCCTCATAGCAGTGAAAAACAAATTTAGGAGTTTTTCACTACCGGAAGATGTAAAACTTGAAGTGCATGTCCAACTTTTTAAATATACTAATATGCTACACCCTGCCCTATGGGCTGTTTAGGGCGTGCCATAGGGGTGACATATGTATTAAAAAAGGTTGCTTTAGGCTTGGCAAAGGGGTTATTTTGGCATGTCGAATTTGCCGTTTAAAACTGCCCACAGGCTGCTGTGGCAGGCCTCAGACATGTTTGGATGGGCTACTTAAATGGGTGGCACAAAAAGTGCTGCAAGCCCAATAGTAGCATTTAATTTACCAGCCCAGAATGTATGGCAAGGTTTCCAGTTCTAGACTATCGATTAAAAACAAGCGGTTGCGATTGTCCCGGCAGCTTCGGAAGTGAAAGCGCGCACAGCGCGCTGAATGTAAACAAAGCACGTCGTTGTGCCTCAAGTAGGACAAACTTAATAAAGAATATAGTGCTTACTGTGTAAGAACTGAAGTAAAGGGGCCAGTAGCCATGGGAGGATACGAATGACGACATGGCAGTACTAAGGAGGGACTAACAAGCCTATTAAGGAATCAGAGGCCAGCATTTACGAAGGACAAAGACACAAGCCAATGAAAAATATAGGTGGGGCTTCTCCTCCGTACTCTACGTACAACAGAACGCCAGAGCAGCGCTAGCGCGCTGGCTCCGGCTCGACCTAAAAGGGGGATATATGATATCTCCATTTGGTTCTTTTCTGTATGTATAGCATTTAGAAGGCGGGTATCTTGTGGGTGCAGTGTTAAGTGATGGTACATGATCTCAGGCAATGGTATGGTACTAAGACAGGAAACATAAGGACTATGGATTACAATAGGGGATTGCTTAGAATAGGTTTTCAGGTATTTTGTTGAATCCGGCTGAGGCAGTGACACATTTGAATTTAGCAATAGCCTCCTGTTTGAGCAGTGAGCGTTCTACGTCACCTCCACAACGACCAACTGTAACCACACCAGTGACAGTCCATTTCAGGTCAGTCTCTTCATACGAGTACTCAAGGAAGTGTTTCACCAGTGGTGCCTGCTGAAGTACATTGCATAAAATTCTTGATTTGTGCTCGTCGATACGTTTTTGTACTTTTATACTTCCTGACTGGTCTTGACAAAATAGAGTTTTTGCCAGGTACAAATTATGCTATATATTACATGCTTGGTCTTAGAGTTTGAGAAAGTTTTCAGTTTAACGTTTTTGTCTTTAAAAATGAACACTGATCCTTCGATGGTCTCTGAGCATGTGGAACACTCACTGCATCTGTGGTATCCTGCTATTGGTTCATAGTTCCATATTTCAGGTAGTGTGGTTTTAGTCCTCTGATTGGGTACTGTGTAATCTCGGACTACGTGGTCCGTGACGTTTTTTCATTTCTTTGAAGTGCTTAGTTTGAGCCGGTGGTTTCTGGTGAGGGCCACTGACTCATTTTTGTCACCAACACTTATCTTTAGGCATCACCCATTTACAAGAGCAGGAGAGGGAAAAAGAGGCAAAACGGAAAGACAGAGGAAGAGAAGGACTGAAAAACCTCACTAAGACAGAGAGAAGGCAGAGACCGGCAAAAGTTAGATAAAAGGACAGGGGGTGTCTGGCTGGGAGTATATTAAAGAGGCATGAGGTGGATTTAGGACTATGCAATCCTGGTATTTGATGCACCGACATTCATTTGCACCGGCCCCCGGCTTCTGAGCAGAGACCTGGGCACCAGCACTCATTCATTTACAAGTTAAGCACTGCTTTGGGGCAAATATTAGTAACTTTAAGTTGAGCGATTGGGTATTTTAAAACTGAGAAAAAGTGTCAAATTTGTTTGATTAGTCTTTTGAATTGGTGAGTTGAAGGACAGTGTGTAGTTACACAAATCATTTATTCGTGCTTTTTTTCGTAGTCTTCCCCAGTGGAACTTCCCATGGTTTATACCTGGCTTATTTACAGCCATGATTTACACATTTCTTTATTTATCCATTTACCTGTTTATCTTTCTTTTCTATAAATATGTAATTCACTACAGCTGTATAACCTGGCCCTGTGCCTGGACCTTTATGCACCAATAAATATCATATTTCCCTCTCAAAATGCGAACCCATCTGTTAGAGGCCACACTGCAATGGAGAGGAACAAATAACGCTGCATCCACGTGTAAAGCAGTTTTGATGTGCCATTTGTATTTGAGATTTAACAATTGCAATGTCTGTAGTTGTGGGTGCCTGGTTGACCTGGCAACATAGAAAGCCTGCAACCGCATTTATGTTTGAAAACAGAGACATAGGAGAATTGAACCTAGTGCGCCTTACATCCACTGCACGTGGTTGCCACACCCATACTGCCATTCTAGCTTCAAATGTGTATGAAACGCCCTATTTCCTCCCGTATATGAAGTGTTTAACACAAAAACTAACTGCCAGTGGTATTGTGGGTAAGGAAGATTCAGGGGCATATTCTCAAGGACTTATCGCCGAGTTAGCTGCACTTTATCGCAGCCAAAGTGGCGATAGATTTATCGCCCTATTCACAAGCTGGTGCTAACAGCCGATATCGCCAGTTTTCCTGCGATAGCAGCCGCAAAAAACATCGCCACGGATGACACCGGCAACTAATGCTAATGACATGCAGAGTAGGCGTTCCCGTGCAAAAACCCGCGACAACACCACTTCGCAACATTCTCAACGACCAGCCAGATCGGCGATAAGATCACAAAACATGTGATAAGGTGCGTTAGCAGCAGGGAATTAACACCTGCTCTTTCCTGGTATTAAGTCGGACGATAACCTGCACCAGAAATGGGAGCCCAGCCCACAGCCACACCAGAAGAACAACAGATGCCATGGAGCTACTGATCATGCAGCCGGACACCCAAGAGGGCCACAACATCCACCGCCACCCCCCCCAGGCACCCGCCCCCCCGGGGCCCTACCCCGGACAAAGATATTTTACATCAACTTTACAAAATCATGAACAAAACAATTCGCCTGATGTCGCACAAGTACAACAATTAACATTCATGTGTGGCAGAAGAAGGAGAATCATTCATTCATCTTTGAATTTCCAAACAAGTTATTTTATTCAAATTTAACTCAAAACAACTATTCGGAAGAGTCATGGCGGGTCTTCTTTGGACAATCTGTAAGACACAGCCTGCAAGACAAAATTCAAGATAAGAAGGTGTGTCATGCGCTCATCGAAGGACAGAGAGAGAGAGAAAGAGAGAGAGAAAGAAAGGGAGAGAGAGAGAGAGAGAGAGAGTGAAAGAGAGGGAGAGAGAGAAAGAGAGAGAAAGGGGAGAGAGGGAGAAGGAGAGAGAGAGAGAAACAGAGGAGAGAGAGAGAGACAGTGAAAGGAAGAGAGGGAGAGGAGAGAGAGTGCCGACACTGCGCACCCAGGCCTCACTGCTCACCTGCTGCCACCGGTGTGTCTCCGACCACGTGCCGGTATACACTGCAGTCCACCCGGTCCCTTATCTGAAACAGAGTCCAGATTTATGAATGGCAGAGTTCATATCATTGCACACGCCATCATCGCTTGGCCGCCCCTGCGCACACAGGCTGCTGCACCCCAGCCCCTCCCGCCGCCCAGCGGTGTTTGCCCGCCACTGCGCACCCAGGCCTCACTGCTCACCTTCTGCCACCAGCGTGTCTCCAAGAGGGCCCACCACGTGCCGGTGCAAGCTCCAAGCCCGGGGCCCGCGACCTTGGCAGCCTCCACATCATGCAGCCCCGCCCCGCGGGCCACCAGGTCACACACGTGATTCCGGGTCTTGATTTCGCAATGGCAGAGATCATATCAGTGCACACGGCATCATCGCAGGCTGCACACCCGCTCAGCTCTATAGGTGCCACTAACTCTGTGAACTGCGAGGCAACGCCACCTGGCGGTAGGCCCGCGCTGCCCGCTGGCTCAGGCCTACCCTGCGGTCCAGCAGGGCTCACACAAATCCTTACCAGTCCGGACCGCCAGGATGGCGCATCATCGCAGGCTGCACACCCGCTCAGCACTTAAGGTGCCCCTACCTCAGTGCACCGAAAGTCACCGTCCCGTGTCGGTAGGCCCGTGCTGGCCGCAGTGTATCCGGTGCCACCAGCTCTGCAAGGCAAGTCATGGACCCTTTATGATTGAGTCTCGTGATATGCCAGGCGGACGCAGCCATGTCACCTCCGGCAGTGGGGAAGAACTGGGACATGTAGCGTCGTCGACCCCCCCCCTTTATACGTAATCCGAGTGGGCTGGGTCGGCGTACGCCAGGCCAGCGTAGGGGTGTGAATAATTATCCCTGGGCTCTGGGCGTGGTTCATTTCTGGGCTGGACAGGAAACCAACTGATGCGTGTGTCTCGTTTGCAGTGTCTGCGCCACACAGCCTGCAATCGACAATGTTGCAATGTTGCATGCACCCGGAGGGCGGCCGCGCACAAAGGGATTGTACAAGGAGCACAAGGCTGCTCAGGCTCTTGGCTCATGCATGCCAACTGTTGTGTGTGTATCGCTATTGGTGCACCATAAGCCTAAGGCCTAGCCTCAATTGCAGCGCGAAAGCCACATCACATATCTAGAATGCAGGCAGTAGTCAGACTAACATTAGGGATGAAAGCTCCTTTGTCTCAATACATAAGGCGGAAGGACATCTGCACCTCCGACCTTGGTCTTGCATGCAGCAGGCACCCCCTGAGAGAGATACCATAGAAGATGATGACGACTCCCACACTATGCACAGCACTAATGAAAGACCAACGTATCCACACCCCACACACAGAAGTTCTTGCTCGAGGTACTCTTGCGTGGAATGCCCTTGACACTTACGTACACAACAACCCATACGTCCAAACGTTGCACACACATACGACTCATTGCTCCGAGCTGTGGCATATCATCCACATAACTGTCGCAGGTCAGAAGAGTGCTGGTTCTATGAGAGCCACCAACGCAATGGCAGAACATCCCGGGCGCATGCACAACGCCTGCCACGTGGAACTGTACCGTGACCGAATGCTGCCTGTTAGTGTCTGATGCATTGGTCTGCATGTTGTGGCCCTTGTCTTGCCCGTATTGACACGCACATGGCAATAAAGTCTACGCAACTTCACTAGTGTTCAACTGTGATGAGTGTTGATTAGAATGACAAATCGTGTGCCTCAATGAGCATTGTCCGTACACAGGGAGGGACTGACTGACGACTTTCACTTAGGGGTGAGTCCCTATTGCCAGCTCCACCTCTGTGAGCCAGACATAGTGGTTGGGATAGTTGCTGATAGACCTGTGCTCTTACGTGTCTTCAGCAATGTGAGTATGGTGTCCATGTTCTTGCCATGTGGATCAATGTGATCCATCACTACAGGCTGTGTCCACCCAGTTGAGTGTGAGTAGGTATGCGAAGAGATGTTCTGTTGTCAAATGTGATGAGGGACACTACTCTAGGCCTGCCAACGACTTTGACATTTCATACCCAGCCCTATTTCTAACATTACGTGGGGCAAAGTTGAGGACTTGCGCGATTGTTGTTTCAGAGCAATGAGGCCACAGCTAGTGCACACATTCCCAGTCATCTCACTTCCTATGTGTGTCACGGTCAAACATGCGCATTGCTTTCATTTCCCAGGGTGTACCTTTTTGGGCAATCAATGTCCTTACATTCATCCATACTTTCATACTTGATCGATTATGGACATGACACATCTGTGTGATTTTGAATGATTTATTCACATTCGGTGGAGTGTCGGAGCTGGAGCAGTACATGGCCACGCAAACCCCACATTACATTGTAGCCCAGTGGAGGGCCAGCCAGAGTCATTTAGGGATTGACAAGTACATCGGAAGAGGAAGAGTACAGTCCGCAGTCTGATTGCTGTGTCATTGGTAAGCAAACATAATATGGCAGTCCATGTCGAGGTCCAAGGTGAGTGTCGCAGAGTGTTTCGGGGGGACAGTGGGAGGTGTTGTTACAGGGCATGATGCAGAGGGCAGAACCAAGCTGAAACAGGGCATATGGCGGAGAAGAATGCTACTGGCTCCTTCTTACTACAAAGGTGGAATCACCCGCATCTTCGTCCTCTATGTCATCTGTCTGACATGTGGCTGCTGATGTTTGGTCTGCAGCACTGTGTGCCACTGACACATCAGGGGCCGGAGATGTGTGTGTAGAAGTACCAGCAGCATTCATCAGCGACTGCCTAAGTGGCAGCAATGCGATGATGAGGATCTGCAGGGCATGGAAGATCCCAACAACTTTACGCTGGTGTGCATCCGTGGCAGCCATTATTTCCGCCTGCATCCGCTCCATGTTCTCCATTATCCTCAGCATCTGTGCCAACTCTTGGCTGACATCGCTGAGGCCACTCTGACTAGACAGTTGTTCTCCTCTCAGAGTCATGACTCCAGCGATGTCGGGCATGGATTGTTGGACATTATGGAGCGAATTGTGGGTGTCCGTTAGGGAGTGTAAGTGGTCCCTGATGGGACTTAGACACCCACGTATGTCATCTAGTTTGGCTGCCATGAGGTCGAACCCCACCCACACCTGTTCAGCCACCTCCTTCTGGCAGTCTAACACATGGCCTTGGAATGCCATGTGTTCTTCGGTGAGGTGCTGGGAGCCAGCCGTGGTGGTGGGTGCTTCCTGCTGTGTGGTCTGTGCAGGGGGTGGGGTCTCCTCGATGCAGCTGGGCTTCCCTGCTCCTGGAGGTGGGTTGCCGTAGCTGTCCATGAGCTGTTGTAGGGCGTCGGTGTCGAAGGTGTGGAGGTCCTCTTCATCATCACTGATGAGTTGTCTGGTCTGCTCTGCAGAAGGTGTTGATTGTCCCTCTGCAATGTGAAGGGGAGATGCATTTTAACATTGTGTTGACATGTATGTTGACGCATTGTTCAAGTTTACATACAGACTGCATGACAATGTACATTGTGACTGTTTGGGAGGAGCTGACTATTTGATGCGGGACAGTGGACATTTGAACTTCATCACGGATGTGAGGTTGTACACGTACATTATCATCTCACAGTTTCCTGCTATGCCAGATGTGATTGGCCAGTTTCTACGCACAAGCGGAACCAGTTGTGTCCTCTGTTCTGTTGTGAGAGTGTTGCACTTTGTACCACATTGTCGTCAATGATGATGTGCTGTTATTGCTATGTGTGTGTGCTGCATTGTTGGAGAGTCGCCCTGCAGCTGTGATTTTGCTACCCCATATCCCTTTGAGGCGGAGTGCCTTTGACTTCTGTGCTTCTACAGTGCTGAGATGTTGCAGACTTGGCTACTTTTGGCTCTAGTTCAGATTTTGGACTCTTGGGCATGGTTTATTCGCAGATGTGTTGTTGACGTCAGGGGTTGTTTGTGCACGTGGATGTGTCAGAGTGTGACCTGCTCCTTTACGGATTTGTTCCACACTCAGCCACCCCAGTGTCGTGGCGTGCACCATGTCATGATAATTGGACTGCAGCCATGCTGTTCGTCATGCAGTGTCACTTGCATTGTCAGTGTGGCTCACAGACACGCAGCTTTGCTGGTTTTGACACGTGTGCATGGGTTGGTTGTGAGATTGGTGCTGTGTGGGGAGGGACCCCTTTGTGCCCATAGTGGACGGGGGCCTACTTGCTGTTTGTATGTGTGCTGCAGTGTGCCAAGGGGATCAGGGACATGATCCAGAGTCATTGTGGGAGTGCAGTGTGCTCTACTTAATTGTGCATGTGTGCCATTGTGCCCATCTCCCCCCATCCCCCAGTCCCTGTTCGGTACTCACCCTGGTGCTGTTGTGTCAGGTCATGTCGAGCAGTGTCCGGACCCCCAACTCTTGCCACCGTCTCCCCACTGATGACTGTGGCCAGCATTTCCTCCATCTCATCCAGCTCCTGGTGTTCCTCTGGACTGCCACCTCCAGTCTGCATTGCTGCCTGATGTTGTCAGCGAGTTTCTTCTTGGTTTTGCGCTTCCCATCATTCCAGCGCCTCTCGACCTCTCCAATTGTCCTCCTCCTCACTCCGACTGCATTCACCTTGTCCAGGATGGACTGCCATATTGTATTTTTATTTGCCAATGACACGTTGGAGGTGAGAAACAGTTGTTGGTGGTGTTCTATCACCTCCGTGATGATGATCCTGTTTTCCTGCGGACTGAACCTCGTCTTCCTCGTCTTCTTCTCCTTGCCCTTCCGTGACCCCGAGGTCCCAGGCTGGTCCTCCTGGGGGCTTGTGGGGTTCTGGTCGTCCTCTGTACTTGCTCCGGCTTCCTCCATGGTGCTACGCAGTTTTAATTATTTTGTTTGTGTTTTTCGATGCTATTATAGTGCATTTTCCCGCATGACGCGTGGGAATTGCAGGCCTGTCACTGGTTATCGCTGATTTTTTTATCGCGGTTGGCCACATCGCAACTTTTTTCGCGTTCGTGTTTCACGTTTTTTTGCCGTCACAGTAATTTTATTGCAGTCATTTGACCCGTTAGCGTGAGACTATCGCATGGTACCGCCGTGTTGAGAATACAACGTTAACACGGCGTTCTTTTCCCGCGATAGACTGCGATGTGCAAAGTTGCGTTAAGCTAATTTTGCGATAATTATCACACGTTCTTGAGAATATCCCCCATAGTGTGCTAGTGAGTGTGGAAAACCTTGTCAGAGCACATATCACATTAAGGTGTAATACCACATTTATGACAAAATCACATTGGGTCAAATGAAGCAGCACTGTGGTAGCACATGTATTTTCGAAACCAGAGGTGCAAAATCATCGCCTTGGTGCAACAGTATCAGGAGAGTGGGGATAGTTTTTGAAGTGTAGATCAAATGTACGAGAAAGTAAAAATTTAGGTACAAAATCACGCTTAGGTACACAAACATAATTGATGCAGCATCAACAGGGTTGCAAGATCAGCTTTAGGAGCACCGGTGCACCTCCATTGCAGTGCACAGAGGCACTCACAGCTACCACTCTGCTTCTCTAATAATTCTGCTCCAGCAACTGAAAATGTACAACTTTTCTAATCATCCCGACATTCTCTGTTTTCTGTAGCGTTTATTATATTTTGTTAAAGATTGTCTGTATCTTTTAAACTCTGTGGCCTTGTTTGTCCTTTATAATGTGCTTTTAATGTTTTATTCTTGCTGATGTTTTTATGGATGTGTTTAATCCGAAATAAACATCATTTGAGTAAAGACTGCCCGTATCTTTTAATGTAACAGTGTTATGTTTGTACATTTGTTACACGCAAAGTTCAATGAACATCTTTCCTGTCTGCATGTGTTGTTAATTGTGTTAATGCTGCATTTGCCTGACTATTTCTATCAACAAAATATTGGGTAAGTAGATCTGTCTTGGTTGATGTCTGGCCATTTAATTTATGTACTGTTAAGCACTTTCTTCTCAATAAGGCGTCATATGCATCTGTATTCGTGTGTATGATCATACCAAATGTACTGCATTGATTTAATGAGCTGGCTGGTTGTTAGCTTGCTTGAAAAACGTGTGTGTGTTTGTGTGTGTACATTCCTTGAAATAGCATCTGATGTGCAAAGGTCCTTACATTTAATTGCGAGTGTTCCTTCTAATTAGAATCAATTTTTTATTTACTTTTAGGTGTATTTAGATTCCCAACTTATAATTGTAAATTAGGGTAATGGCACAGACTAATTGGGCACTTTGTCTGTGTTGAGAATCGTTCCACTTATTTTAGGAATTAATTCGATTGTGCTAATCAGGGTTTCATTTTTGTTTATGAAAACTCTTTGTATTCAAGGGTAAAATAGTTCTGAAAACACAGCCTAATTCTGGATCTATCTGTTGGAAATTGCATGAAAAAATAGCTTCCAGTAAATGAAACTTAACCTCAAATAAAATGAATCTTTTATAATAGGTGATTCACGCTCCACCAGGAATCAGCAGGGCATTAGTATATTTCATAAGTGCACCACATTCCCATTAATGGGGTTCATAAGGGCACTCACAGTACCTGAGACAGTACTCAAATTAGCAATGGGCATTTTTCAAGCATCCCTAATGAACTTGGGGATGGTTGACAAACATCATACTCGGTTATGATTGTAATGTTACCAACCTCTACAAATCATCGTATTTCATGTTTTCTCCACCTTGCCTTTTTCAACCTTGTAAACTTTGTATAGTTCAAACAAATTGCAAAGCTACATCAAGTTGCTCAGGAACAAGACCACAACTTTGCTCATCCTTAATTTTTAAAGGTGATGTCATACAAATAAATATACATCCAAATATTCAAACATTTCGAAAGATGCCTGCCGTGTGACAATGTAGTGAGATTTTGTGCTTTAATGTGCCTTTTGAAATACCCCTAATAAAGACCTCAAGTGGATCTCACATTTAGGTAGGGACGATATTGTATTATGCGATTCTCCAGGTGGAAGTCTGTCCCGTGAGGAATTGCAACCACAACAATTGTGATGTAATTCTGTCTGTGTGTGAAAATTATTAACCGGAAACATAAACACTGATAAGGATCAAACCTCTGTGATCCTTAGTCAAATGAGCGGGTTAGTTCATTTAAAGTGTCCTCAAGAATCTGACAAAAATATGGTTGGACAATTAAATTATCTCCCATACCACATTCTTTTAGTTGTTATTAAAGTTCACAATTGAACTGTGTAGAACAAAAAATGGAAATACCAAGAGGACCTAAAAATTATCACTTTTCTCTTTCTCATAAAGACCTACTTTTTGACCTTCGAACAATTAAAAAAATAATGTTGTTCAAAAAATAAGCTAGACTGCAGACATCTTAGACAGGTAATAAATACAGTGCTTGTTAAAATTGAGGTTATAGTCCAATGGTAAGGTGGTCTAAAAAAAGCCATGCGGTTTTGTAATGGTTCTAAACAATCAGGTCAGGCACCCAAAAGTTGAGGAAAATGCAAGAGTATAAATTCAACTCCCTCATTAAATGGGAAGAGACGCAAGGAAGCAATATTAGTAATTTGATTTACTGAACTGATTATACTCAAGAAGGTGTGTAACTCTTTGGTCAAAAATACTCCATTGCACGTCTCAGAAGCCGAGACCTGACCTCAAGAGTTCAATAATAAAAAAAAAAAAACTTAAGATGTACCTGTCTGAATTTGATGATTTCCAATTTTAACAAATCAAGGATGGGTCTCCGCAATACCCGTATCTTGTGAAATCAAACACAAGCTTATCAGTACATATCTGATAGAGACATCCAGCTGCAGATTCCTTATCTTTGAATTTCCCAGGTGCCAGGCTGGATCCGGAAGATTTTTCTTTGAGCTATACGCCTGCATGCCTGACACATCGACATCGTCCTCCCCAAAGTGACGTCTGCGTCACCTATATAAGCACAACCTAGGCGCGCTGACGTCAGTTCTTTCCTTTCTCAGCCAGTCAAGCGCTGATCCGCTGAAGAGAGCTACCCTCTGTCACTTTTGACAGGATGTTTTGATATTTTGATTACCCCCTTTTTTGGTGTGTAGTTTATGATGTCTAGAAAGACATCAGGGTTCAAGCCGTGCGGCGACTGTCACCATGCCGTGTTGGTGACAGACCCAGATTTGGTTTGTCTCTGGCGTCTGGAGTGCAACCACAACTTGAAGTCATGCTCTGACTGCAGAGCCATGTCTCGGAAGGCTTTGAGGAAGCCGTCCCTAGAGTTGCTTGGAGCCCGGCAGGCAACACTGCGTCGCTCGACTCCTTGGAGGTCACAGTCCCAGTCAAGAGGAAGGTCCCGGCACTGCTCCAGGAGTCCCAAGTCCTCTTCACCCCACTCAAATTCATCAGAACATTGAGGTTGAAGGCACAGAAGCACAAGAAGACGAAGCGGGCTTTGACTTCTCCCCGTCAATCGTCTGACGCGACTGAGGAGCCTCCACTTTTAAGGCCTCGTTCTACAGAACCTGCACCTGGGTTGGCTCCATGTCTCCCCGAATTTCCGCGAGCCAGAGCGACACCCGCCCAACTAACAGAATTTTATGAAGCCATGCGCCTGATCTTTGGGTGGCCTCACCCCTCCAGAGCTCCTTCTGGCCCCACGGGTCAGATGGGGCTCTATCGGGTTCCATGGCGGCAGCTGCGGCTCTGATGTCCTCCCATGGATCTGTACTGGTTGTGCCACTGCGACGTTCTCCAATGCCAATGCTCCTGATGCTGCTGGCACCCATCAGTGGCGTCAGCCCAATTCTGATCCCCGATGACCCAGAGTCGGTATTGCATCGCCAGATGCTGTTTCTGGCGCTGACAGGAACTACAAGTCCTAAGTCATTTCCTGAACCTTATTCTGAAGGGCTAGGAGTGGGAGAAGATTAGGAGGGGTCACTGGACCCTTTAAAAGACCAGCCTGATGAGGAAGTGGACTGGTATGAGGAATTGGGTGAGGCCAGGGACAGGATACTTCTCCAGATACTGGCATGCTTTCTCCCCCTACTGTGGCTACAGAGGAGGGAGCATCTTATTCTACGGTGGTGCGAAGGGTGGCTGAGGTCATTGGCCTTTAGCTGCCTTCAGCGGCTGTTAAAACTAACATCTTGACGGAGGTGCCACACCTGGGAGTTTCCTCCTTGGAACCCTTACTCCCATTTAATGAAGCCTTAACAGATGACCTACTGGGAACCTGGTCCAAGCGCAGCACACGGGCTCCTGTGAATAGGACGATTGCCCACCGCCACCATCCTGCTCTGGGTGATCCAAATATCCTCACCATCCACCCTACCCCAGAGAGCTTGGTAGTCCTGGCATCTACGTCTCAGGGCACTTTTCCTTCCACTCCCCAGGATAGAAAATCCAAGAGGCTGTATGGTTGGGGCAAGAAAAAAATGTCTTCCATCAGCCTTGCAGTACAGTCGGTGAACACTGCATGCTTATTGGGCTGTTATTCTCACACTCTGTGGGAAACGGTTGCCGAAGTGCTGCCACACGTCCCGGAGGAGGCCCAGGCTGTCCTTTCTCAAGCAGCGCTAGATGGGAGAGATGCAGCAAAGTTCACCATTCGATGTGGTCTAGACACGACTGGCTTGCTGGGCAGAGTGATTTCATCGACGGTGGCTGTCAGATGCCACGTCTGGCTGAAAACATCTGACTTGTTCGGGGCTATCCAGGCCTTGCTCATGGACATGCCCTTTGATGGCACCCATCTTTTCAGAGACAAAGCAGACATGGCGCTGGAGTGCTTTAAGGACTCACTGGCTGTGGCCAAGACCTTGGGCCTCTCAGTGGCTGCAAATCCACAGTCTGCCTTTTGCCCCTTTTGTAGCTTCGGCAGGGCTTTCAGCCATGCCAGTCATACCCCAACCACCAAGACGTGCAAGTTCAGCAACCCCTATGCGGGCGGTGTTCATTCCGACCACGTGGGTTGAGGGGCCAGAGGTCGGGTCAGATCACCCTGCCCTGGCAGCTTCAACCTCCAAACACTCCTAGTCTCGCCCTTCCAGACCATGGGCATCCAGTTGGTGGCAGGATCTGCCATCACCCCCACCACTGCCAGACCATCACATCGGACAGTTGGGTCCTCCAGATAGTCCGAAGGGGGTACTCCCTCCCTTTCAGACCACCCCTCCCTCCATGCCTCCATCCTACGACTGGTGGATGGAGGATCATTTAATATGACTCCGGGAGGAAGTCATGACTCTCTTGGCCAAGGGAGCCATATAGAGGGTTCAGAAGTCAGAAGTAGGCTGTGGTTGCTATTCCCGCTACTTTCTGGTCCAGAAAAAGGACAAAGGCAATCATCCTATTCTAGACCTACAACGACCCAATTACTTCCTCAAAAGGGAAAAATTCCAGATGTTCACACTAGCTCAGGTCCTGTCTGCCCTGGACCCAGGAGACTGGATGGTAGTGTTGGACTTGCAAGACTCCGAATTCCACATTCCTGTCCTGCCTGCACGTTGGCGCTACATGTGGTTTACGGTAGGCCACGAACATTTTCAGTTCACCGTGCTCCCTTTTGGCCTTACCAGTGCCCCTCTGGTATTCACCAAGGTGATGGCAGTGGTCACAGATCATCTGTGTAGATCAGGGGTGCCAGTCTTCCCCTATCTCGACAACTGGCTGCTGAAGGCAGGCTCGCCCCATTCGGTCGTCTCTCACCTCCAGACTGCCGCAAACCTCCTGCATTCGCTGGGGTGCACTATCAGTATGTTGAAATCACACCTGACTCCCTCTTAGATGCTCCCTTTCATTAGAGCCGTTCTGGTTACAGTAGAGTTTTCAGCTTATCCTCCCAAACAGTGAGTCCAGGCTACAATACAGATGTTTCAGCCTCTATCCTGTATTTCGGTGACAATGACTCTGATGTTTCTGGGCCTCATAGCCTCCTGCATCCTGCTGGTGACACATGCCAGGTGGCAAATGCAGGCTCTGCAGTGGGACCTGAAGTTCCAGTGGGTGCAGCATTCTCTCTGACATGGTCCAGCTCTTGGAGGGAACTTCAAGAGATCTGCAGTGGTGGCTGACGAACCCCGATAGGTCAGTGGCAGACCCCTCTCCCTTCTCCAGCCAGATCTCACAGTAGTGACAGATGTGTCACTTCTGGGAAGGAGTGGCCATCTGGGAGAAGTGGAGATCAGAGGACTCTGGTCTCTGGTGGAATACGGATTCCTCATCAACATGTTGCATCTCCAAGTGATCCGATTGGCATTGAAAGCCTTTACGCCCTCCATCAAAGGAAGGCTAGTTCAAGTGTTCACAGACAACACCACCTTTATGTGGTACTGCAACAAGCAGGTTGGAGTGGGGTCGCAGACTCTTTGCCAAGAGGCACCGTGTCTCTGGATATGGCTGGAACAGCAGGGAATTACCTTGGTAGTTCCACACCTGGCAGGTACCCTAGATGCCAGGGTGGGCAAACTCCGCCATTGATGCCTAGCAGATCACGAGTGGTGTCTCCATCAGGAGGCGGCGCTAGGTCTCTTTCAACAGTAGGGAAAGTCTTGGTTAGATCTGTCCACCTCTGCAGAGAACACACACTGTCAGCAGTTTTGCACGCTGGAGTTTCCAAGGCCGCTCTCGGAGTGGAGCTCAGGCCTCCTGTATACCTTTTCACCCATACCACTCCTGCCCAGAGTTCTCAAGAAGATCAGGAATGACCAGGCACAAGTCATCCTTATGGCTCCGGACTCGGCATGGAAAGCCTGGTATCCCGAGCTTCTGAAAATTAGCCTAGGTCCTCCGATTAGGCTGCTCCTTCGGAAGGATCTTCTGTTGAAGCAGCAGGGGAGGGTCCTCCACCCACACCTGTCAACTCTGCACCTTCTTGCGTGGAGATTGAGCAGCAGCTGTAGATAGCTTTCGACCTTCCTCCTATAGTCTGAAATGGTATTCTGGCAGGCAGGCGTAAGACGGTATATCAATATACAGAAACCTTGACTCACCTCACTTTTTAGATGTGTAGTTTTGTGGGTTACCGGCCTGTTTTGTTGGTTTTTATATAAAAGACACATATGGGGGTACATGATATAATTAGATATCAAACCCTGTCTCACCCAGAAAGAGATGGTGAGACTCCCTTATAACTTTGATTTATATGTGAAATATATAACCAGGTTTCTGTATATTGATAATATTGAGTGGAGGGCATCCAGGTTTATCTTCCCTCTCGAGCTTCCCTTTTTGAAGTGAAACGGTATATGCCTGTAGGTGGAACAAATTTGTAATATATTGTAAATAAAATTCTATTGACCCCCTTTCTGCTTCCCTTTCTGATATTTTGCTTTTTATTTTGTCCCTTGCCCAGCAGGGCTCTGCTTCTTGGCACCTTGAGAGGGTATCTTTCAGCTTTGTCTGCCTTCCTGAGGCTGCCAGGCCAATCCTCCATATTTAAATCACCCATTGTACATACATTTTTGAAAGGCCTTGTACATATGTTCACACCGGCCCCTTTCATTACGACTCAGTGAGACCATAATTTGGTTCTCACTTACCTAATATGCGCTCCTTTTGTGCCCCTGTATAATTGCCCCCTCCGGCTGCTCACCATAAAACAGGCTTCTTAGTGGCAATTACATCTGCCATGAGGGTGAGTGAGCTGCAGGGTTTATTGTCCAAGCCCCACTTTCTGACAATATTTCCTGACAGGTTGTAGCTTTGCACTAGGGCCTCTTTCCTTCCAAAAGTGGTAACTCCATTTCATGTAGGGGAATCTGTCACCTTGCCCACTTTCTACGCTCCTCCTCACCCCTCTAAAGAAGAGGAGTGACTTCACCGCCTGGATCCAAAAAGAGCGTTGTTGTTCTACCCTAACCACACAAAAGAGTTCTGGATTGACGACCAACTCTTCGTGGAGTACATTGGAGCGAAAAAAGGTCATGCGGTGCAGAAGAGGACCATCTCCCGGTGGGTCGTCCTCTGCATCAACATTTGCTATGCTCTGGCCAAGTAGCAGCCTCCTAAAGGCTTATGGGCTCATTCTACCAGAGCAAAGGCTGCTACCACTGCTTTGCAATGTGGAGTTCCTGTCCTGGACATCTGTCAGGCAGCAACATGGACAACCCTGCACATGTTCACCAAACATTACTGTCTGAATAGGCAAGTCCGCAGGGTTGGCCATTTTGGCCTCTCAGACCCACAGGATTTTCTAGTGTAAAATTGTCCGCAGTCCCTCTTCCAGGCATGACATTTCTTGGGTGTCTATTCAAAGGTAAGGAATCTGCAGCTAGATGTCTCTATCAGATGGACAAGTTACTTACCTTCAATAAAGCCTTATCTGGTAGAGACATGATATAGTTGAACATTCTTTATCAACCCACCAACCCTCCCCAAGCTTTGGACAGGTTTCTAGGGTCAGGGCTGTTCCCTTTCAGGGCCCTAGTTTCTTAAAGACACACCAATGTCAGTATTCTTCATGGCGCCACGTTTTTGGGGTGGAAAGTCATGAAAAGTAACTTACGTCAGTGCACCGAGGTGGCGCCTATATAGGTGACGCAGATGTCAGTTCCAGTGCGGACAACGCCGATTACGTCAGGTGGAGCTGATCGATGCCACCCACTGGCGGCCAGGGTTTTGCTCAAAGAAAAATCTTCTGGATAAAGTCTGATGCCTGGGAAATTCAAAGATAAGGTATCTGTGGCTAGATCCTGTCTCTACCAGATAAGGTGTTACTGAAGATAAGCAACTTATCCTTTAAGGCAAAAGCCACATGTGGTCCCTGAAGCCAAAATAATGGCTATACCGAACAAGCCAGACATTCAATTAATTCAGAACTCACAGAATGAGCCATTCTAGTCTTGGTGCCTATGAAGAATTTAATGATTTTGCATAAACTTCAGGAAACATTTTAATTTGGTGCTGACCCTGTTCCCTAAGCGATTGAGATCTTGGAAAAACTCCAACGAGGAATTTTCTTTTCCACCTTTATCTGAAGAAGGGGATATTAGCAGTTCATTCTCACTGAATCAAAATGGTAAATAATGACTTTTCCATAGCTTAACATCTTTATTGGTTTATGGTACTTCAATATAGCCTTTATGGAGATAATCTCCTAACATTTTCCATTAGTCAAGGGATTCCATGTTATGAGAACAGAAAAAATGATGAAAGCTCATTTTTGGCCAATATTAGTCAGCTCATCTGCAGCATCTTTGACTCATCTATGAGTCACTGATAAACAGTGTAGACGATAAAGAAGACTGACCAGCTAGTCCACTTCTCCATCACATCCACCCTCGACACCCCTTCCAACCAGACCAGCACCTCCCACAGGAGCTGGAACAAGGTAACGAAAATCTTTGAACCAACAACCTCACTGCCTCTGCCCCTGATGCCTCCTTCACCTTCAAGTAAGCCGTCAAAAACTTCAACCCATGGATCACTAAATGCACCAACATAGTCGCCCCTCAAACCCGCCAGACCAGGCAGACCCACCAAACACACCAGCTGGTTCACCCCGGAACTTAAATCCACTGAACGCACGGGCAAATGACTGGAAAGGTTCTAGTGCACCAGCTAGGAGCCTAACGACTGAGCCTACTTTAAACTGGCTCTCAACAAATACCACGAACTCCTGGAGAAAGCAAAAAAGGACTCCCTGACCAACCACCTTGAAGCCAGCTCAACCACAGAAAGGAACTCTGCAGCATCATAAAAGAGTTCTCCCACCCCCTAGCATCTGAGAACACCATCATCCCCTCTCAGGAGCTCTGCGACACCCTTGCTGACTTCTTTTACAGCAAAATCTCCACCATCTGCTAACACTTCGACCCCAACCACCTAATACCAGTATCCACAGCGTCCTCAACCTAACCGACTCCAACTCAAACCCAAGGATCACAACGTAGAACCATCTCACCATGCAGATCACCTCCACTATCATAAGCTCCATCCTCTCAGGAGCTCCCAGCGACCCCTGCCCCACCACATGTTCAACCTAAGAACAGTACCACCAGCAAAGAACTCACCTCAATCCTAAATGCATCCATCACCTCTGCTTCCTTCTCAGCGGAATGGAAATACGTGGAAGTCAAGCCTTCTGTAGACACAGAAGAGCTCAAGAACTACCAGCCCATCTCTCTGCTCCCTTTCCTTGCAAAAGTTCTGGAAAAAGCAATCATCCTGCATCTCACAAACTACCTTGGGAACAACAACCTCCTGGACCGATCCTAATCAGGGTTCCGCTCATATCACAGCAGAGAAACTGCGCTACTCGCAGCCATCGACGACATCAGGTCTCTCCTAGACCATGGAGAAACCACAGCCCTAATCCTCCTCAACCTCTCAGCAGCCTTCAACACTGTGTCACCCTATATCCTCTTAAAAAATACTCCACTAGATGGGGATCCGAAGGGATACCCTCATATGGACTGCATCTTTCTTCACTGGAAGAACCCAGAGCATCTGCCTCCCATCCTACACCTTGGGCCCAAAGAACATCATCTGCAGCATTCCCCAAGAGTCCAACTCTGTTCAACACATACATGGCTCGTCTGGCCATCCGGTCAGATCTTATGGCATGAACATCACATCATATGCTGATGACACTCAGCTCATCCTCTCCCTATCCAGAGACCCCACAAACACCAAAGCCAACTTCCACAGGTGAATGACCAGCGTTGCCAGCTGGATGCACAACAACTGCCTCAAACTCGAAACCGACAAAACAGAGGTACTCATCTTCAGAAGCAGTGCATCCCCGTTGGACAACTCTTGGTGGCTAGTAGAAGCGTGCCCCCCTCCCACACTCTCAGAACATGCTAGGAACCTTGGCATTATACTCAATAGCAAACTCACCATGAAAAAACAGATAAACACAGTGTCCTCAGACTGCTTCCTCACTCTCCGCATGCTCCTGAAAATCTTCAAGTGGCTACTCATCAGCACCAGATGCACCATCACTCAGGCCCTCGTACCCATCCCCCTGGACTACGGCAACACCCTATACATTGGGTTCACCACCCAGCTGCTATACAGACTTCAGACTATCCAGAACGCAGCAGCCAGGCTTGTCCTCCTGAGGTGAACCCACATTACCCCTCACCTCAGAACACTCCACTGTCTCCCCGTCCACAAGAAGTACCAGTTCAAACTGCTGACCCCTGCCTACAAGGCCCTGCACAACGAAGGACCAACCTACTTTAACCACAGGCGGAACTTCCACCAACCCATCAGACATCTGCGCTCCGCATCCCTCTCCCACGCCCACACTTCCAGCTTCCACCGAAGCAGGAGCGGCGGCCGCTCCTTCTACCACCTGCCTGCCAAGACCTAGAACGGCCTCCCCCTCCTCCTCTGGACCTCCCTACCCCTACAGAAGTGGGCTAAAAACCTGGCTGTTTGACTGGCCAGGCTCAGCAGCAGCTACCCCCAGCACCTGGATACCCTTATTGGTGATAAGCAACGCTTTACAAATCTGAATTGATTAACTGATTCAAATTAGTTAATCAGATAAATCCATTTACAGAAATATCAAGAAAATCATGGTTAGAGTCAATCAAGTAAATAACAGCATGTTTCATAAAGGAAATTAAGTCCCTATTTTAGTCTAGCAGATCCTAACCTACCAGAACCCATAAAGAGCCTTTTTTTTTTTTAAAGAACAGGCTTCAACGGAACATTGCAATAGAATCAAATTTTAGTTGAAATCCTCATGAAGAGTAGTTCTAGTAACTCATCTGAGTCTCTTCTAATAGCATCAGCAAACAGTCACAGTAACAACTGTTCAAATTAAGCAAAGAAAATAGTCACAGCAGTAGCCATAACCAATGAAGAAAAATAGACACCTACAAAATAGTAGGCAACAGAAATCACCGACAGCAGTAGCTCACAGCGAATAGGGCACAAAATGCTAAGGAAAAATAAACATGGTCACAGAAGAAGAGCCTGGACAAGTCGGGGTAGAAGTCTCCTACATCTAACTAGGAAAACATATTATAAACACAAAAATACATGTAGCAATGCATGCTGGTGTTAGGTCATCTTAAGCAATGAGGAATGATCATCTGATGGTCTGCTGCTTCTATTTTCATTCCACAGTAAACATATGAAGACGGCAAGGTGCTATCTACAAGTGTCAAGTTAGTTGCTAAACATTCATGTGTGTTAAATTCACTCTGAGTTCCCACAAGAACCCTGCAGTCTAAACTATTAGCTATTTAGTATTCCACTGCATAACAATGAATTATTCTAAAGCAGAAACATTCTAGTTGCAACTTACAGAATTGAGTCATAAGATTCACATTTTGATGTAAGCAATATTGTTTAATACATTTTTTTACAAACGAAGGTGCACCAGAATAGAAGTCCACAGGAATCCAAAAAAGTCCAAAAAATAATCTTCTTTATTGAATATCAAAAGTAATTTTAAAAAGGGCAATCAGCCAACACGTTTCGTTCCAAGTTGGAACTTCATCAGGGCTGAAACATTAACAAATAACATAATGTAAGTACATACATACACCCCTACAAAGACAAACAAATACATATTAATAACAATACTACACGCCACAATTAAAAAACACATAACAAAAAATATATTTACACCCAAAAACTGGACGTAATATATTACACAACAGTCAAAAAAACAATTTTCATAACAATCAAACGACCCACCATAAAAATGATATACATACATATAAAACATTTAGATGCACCTAAACATTATCTAGACAGAATTTGATTATAAGAATACACATATAAACACATAAATTGAAACATCCATCTTTAAAAACAATCCATCAAAGAGAAACGAATAAGAGTGGGTTAAAAGAATAGAGTATAGGTCTCTCTCACCTTATATTCCAAATACCAAATCATAATATTTTAAAAGAAAAAGAGACGAACAAAAAAAGGGGATAAAGAATAAACCATCAAGGTTGCTCAGTGCGGACCAGCACCATCACCATCTAATCAATAGAGAGGAAAAACCACCATGATATAAACAGTTAACCAAGTGACTGTGACCGGCAACCAAAGAGTACCGTATCACAATCTGACATATAAAACTGAGTAGTTGGCAGGCTCACCGTTAAATAACAAAACGTCTCCGTTATTGTATTTGTAAAACCATCATCAGGATTTCACATCGGCTGCCTAATAGAGCATATAGCAAGCCTGTCAAAAACAGAAATATTACATTAGGCCACATTATATTAGGCCACAGCAAATACATTAAAGGAACCAATGCAATACATGCTGCAGCCAAGGCATAATGAGCACCATAATACAACATAATAATTAAATATGAAGAGGTGCTCAATAACAAACGGCTCACAGTGATCAATGATAAGATCTATCTATCCACCTAATAACCAACAAAAACAATAACAAAACAAATCGTTACTATGTTAATATCTATTTTACGGCAACTCTAATATGTATAAAGGTCCCGTCTCACCTCTCGAGAAATGACCGAAGTATAATCCTTAAAAGGTTTAGAGGCAAGTTTCCGGACCCCAGAGTCAGGATGGGTCCCCTAAGAATACAGTGTCCTAGTGGCAAAAAAGATGGAAAATGACAGTCTCATAATTATGGGAGTTTGCCTCTAAAAGAGCCACCATCTTGGAACTGTTAAGAGTTGCACCGTGCGTGTATGATATGTAACCTCATACTATCATACCAAAAAGAAATTACAAAGTTCTACAAATACCAACGATAATATAAATATGTGGCCCACCGTAATCGATCCAAATATAATTAAAATAAAGCTTACCAAAAACGAATAAAACAATACATTTAAATGTCATAAAGTGATTAACTAAACATGACTCGAGATAATATCCGAGTCAGTAACACATGCCATGATAAATTAACAGGATCACAAAATACTACGAGAACAGCCATAATGACAAATTCAACAACCAATATATGCATGAGATAACATTAAACAATAATGGAAATTAACAATAGAAGAGAGGAAGATTGCGATTGATGTAGTGTCTAAGTTATCATAACAACATTAGAAAAGGATACAAGACCCATGCCTATATCTTATTTCAGGTTCAAAGCATTCAAGGGTCACCCAGGTATCCCCATTCCTTTGTAGGAAACACATCATGGATACACTTAGTTCTCCATATCACACCCCACAATCATTATTACTTATTGATACTTGATCACATCTCAATATTCACAGAAAATAATGTAGTTCGCTGTCAGTATTATGTCCTAAGGAGGTAGCCCTGAGGCGACATATCCATTTTGCCTCAGTGCGCCTAAGTAATAGCTCCCTATTACCTCCCCGTTTGGACATAGGGATGTGATCAATCCCATGGAACCAAAGTGTTGCATCATCGGGATGTACCCTTAGATAGTGTTCTGTCATGGGATATCTCTCATCCCTATTTTTTACAGCCCTGTAGTGCTCCTGTATACGTTGTTTAAGGCACTGAATGGTGCTCCCCACATATATCATTCCACACTTGCAACCCAGCACGTACACCACATATGTGGTGTTGCAATTCAAAAAGTGCTCAATGGTGTATTGCTTCGGAGAGTTATATGAAAAACTCCTAATCTTATTCCTACCCCAAGGGCATACAGTACACATGCCACAAGTAAAGAAGCCCTTTGGTTTAGGAGGTAGCCACGATACCCCCCCCCCACCGGTGTGGTGACATAACTCGGGCACAATGAATTGCGGAGTGAGATACCCCTCCTGTATGTTATAGCTGGTCTGTTGTTAATATGACTTTTAAGACCCGGGATTTAAGTAAGGAGGTGCCAATGTTTTCTGAAGATGTTAAACATTTTACTGCTATGCATAGTATATTGTGTGGCAAATCTAACTTGTATATTGCCTATGGGTTTCCTTCCTACTCTTGGTTTTTCCCTCAGTGTATCCTCTCGCTGTACACCATGTATTCTAGATTCTGCCTTGTCCAGAGTCCTACAATCATAGCCTCTCTTAAGGAATCTTAATTTAGATTCATTGAGCTTAGACCGAAAGGTGGCCTCTTCACTACAATTACGTCTGACGCGTATCATTTCTCCAAAAGGGATGTTAGTGATTACAGCTCTAGAATGCGCACTAGACGCATGCAGAACCCCATTACAGGCAGTTTCCTTTCTGTACAACTCACTCTGTATGGTTCCATGTTCAATATAAAATTGGACATCCAAGAAATTGATCCTCTCTTTATGCCAAGACATAGTAAGTTTCACATTCAAGCTGTTATCGTTAAGAAAAGAGAAGTACTGTTCCAACTGGTCCACAGAGCCTGACCAAAGACAAATAACATCGTCTATGTACCTCCCCCAGAACACAATATGCTCCATCCAGGGGGAGGCACATTTGCTCCAGGCATGCTCCCTCTCATACCACCCCATAAAGAGGCAGGCATAAGAGGGAGCAAACCTGGAACCCATCGCAGTCCCATGTATTTGCTGGAACCAGCGATTATCGTGAAGGAAAAAATTATAGGTTAGGATAATATCCATCATCTCCATCACCATCTCATTGTATTCAAACAACTTAGCATCCTCTTTATCAAGAAAAGTTTGAACTGCCATCAGTCCAAATTTCTTGTTGATACAAGTATACAAGTTCTCTACGTCCAGAGTAACAAAAATAAGCTCCTCTGACCATTGAAAGTCCCTGAACTTGAACAAAATGTCTTTTGTGTCCCTTATATAAGAAGGTAAGTTCCAAACATGCTTTTGTAGTCTCATATCAACAAATTTGATAATTTTTCGGTGGGCGAGCCCACCCCTGCAATGATGGGCCTGCCAGGGGGGAACTGCCCACCTTTGTGAATTTTTGGAAGTAAGTATATGCAAGGGAAAGTGGGACAATCCACCCGCAAATATTTATATTCATCCTCAGTCAGTAAGCATGTGTCCCTCCACTCGCTCAATCTTTCATTAATCATGTTGGTAAGATAAAGGATGGGGTTAGTCGCAATTTTCCTGTAATAAAGGACATTGCTAAGTTGCCGATCTATTTCTTGCATGTAATCCTGGCGATTCATGATTACGACGTTTCCGCCTTTATCGGCTTCCCTAATAACAATATCTGGGTCATTTCTGAGTCTCTCAAGAGCCTGTCTTTCAAGATATGTAATATTTTGACAGGCCTGTGATGTATAGGCATTGGGGGTCTCAAGATTGTAAAACTCCTTTGTCACCCGATTGTAAAACTGATCAATATTTTGATGGTAGGCAGTGGTAGGTACAAATTTGGACTTCGGCCGAAGCCCACTGTCTATGTTAGGATGTTGAGAGATATTAAACTCTTCTAACAATGAGGGGACGTCATACACCCCATCCTCACTTATTGACAGCAAGCAGTGTATGTTCCTAACGTCAGCAATGGTATGTGTGCTTATGGCCTCAGAGGTAGTAATATCTCCTTTGGTGTCCAACCTATTGGAAAAATAATCCTTAAGTTTTAATGTTCTAATAAATTTATATAGGTCCACATGTATGTTTGAAAAATCGCCACCCTGTGTGGGGCAGAAATTAAGGCCCTTGCTCAACAGTTTAGTTTCATTGTCATCCAGAACTTTATTATAAAGATTAACAATCTTCAAATCTTGGTCATCATTAGGAACATCATTTGACTCAATACCATCATGCAATACAGTGTTTAACCTTGTTTCCCCTTTGTGCCCACTGATGCCTTGTCCGTAACTTTTCCCTTGGTACCTCCCCTTGGCCCTCCTCCCACCTCTCCTGGTCTTGCCTGATCTTATTTCTGCTGTAATCTGCTGCTTATACGCACTTTGGCAAGTTCCTTTTGAAAGGAGGAGGCACCCTCCCCTAATGGGATCTCTTGAACAGTTATGTTGGATGCCGTACTGCTTTGGGAAGAAATGGAAGCATTACTGACCGAGCGAACATCATCGCTTTCATCCCTTTCCTCCCTCACTCTCTTCCTCTCTTCTCCACTTTGCATATTGTCAAACTTTTTCGCAAAAGTGTATATTCTCCCCTCACGGTAATCTTTATCATCTCTCTTGATCTTCCTCAACTTCTTTTCTTTGAGGTAGATCTGATGGTTATCCATCACCTGTTTCAAGATTTCAATTTTTTTTACAATTAGATCCTTAGGTTCCATCTCATTTATTTCTTTCTCTATTCCTTCAATCTCATCCTGTAACTTTGCACCCTTCTCATGTGCATGTCTCACTAAAATGCGCATCATGATTTGGGACGCGCCCTCTAAATTATTTTCCCACTCCTTTAGGAGCTCACCACTAAGGTCCTCAAAGGTGGGGAAGATAAGGATCCTTAGCCCTCTTGGTACTTTGCAGTTATCAATGTACTGTTGGAGGGTTACTCCATCGCACCATCTGCTTAATTCCTGGTTTCTGAATCGTTCTAGCCTGAGAAATAACGTTTTAAGGCCCTGGAATGGACCACCTCCTTCCTCGACGGCAGAACCCAGAGAGTCCGCCTCCCACCCTTCCGATCCGAAGCCTCCGAGATCATCTGCGGCGTACCCCAGGGATCGTCCCTCAGCCCAACACTGTTCAACATCTACATGGCCCCGCTCGCACGCATCGCCAGACAACACGACCTCAACATTATCTCCTACGCCGACGACACTCAACTGATCCTCTCCCTCACCAAGGACCCCCTCGCCCCCAAAGCCAAACTCCATGAAGGAATGAAGGCTGTCGCCGATTGGATGAAGATCAGCCGACTAAAGCTGAACACGGACAAAACGGAGGTCCTCATCCTCGGCTCCAACACCTCAGCCTGGGACGACTCCTGGTGGCCAACGATGCTGGGAGCAGCCCCGACACCCACCGACCACACACGCAACCTGGGAGTCATCCTCGACTCAACGCTCTCCATGACCAAGCAAGTCAACGCAGTCTCCTCCTCCTGCTTCAACACCCTCCGCATGCTTCGCAAGATCTACAGGTGGATCCCGACAGACACAAGAAGAACAGTCACCCAGTCCCTCGTCAGTAGCAGACTGGACTATGGGAACGCCCTCTATGCGGGAGCCCCGGCCAAGCTCATCAAGCGACTGCAACGCATACAAAACGCCTCCGCACGACTGATCCTCGACGTACCACGCCACAGCCACATCACCCCCACTTGAGGAACCTGCACTGGCTCCCCGTCGACAGGAGGATCACCTTCAAACTCCTCACCCACGCACACAAGGCACTCCACAAAACTGGCCCAGCCTACCTCAACAGACGGCTCTTCTTCTACGTCCCCAACCGCCAGCTCCGCTCCGCCGACCTCTCCCTCGCCACCGTCCCCCGCATTCGAAGAACAAACACCGGCGGCAGATCCTTCTCACACCTCGCCGCCAAGACCTGGAACTCCCTTCCACTAAGCCTACGAAAGACCCAAGACCTGCTGACCTTCAGGAGGCTACTCAAGACCTGGCTGTTCGACCAGTAGCAGCATCCCCCCCCCTCCTTCCCTCTCCCCAGCGCCTTGAGACCCTCGCGGGTAAGTAGTGCGCTCTACAAATTCTGTGATTGATTGATTGATTGTCTTTGTACTAACATCCTGTGAACTAGTAGGTTTAACAGAATTAATCCCAAACAGGTTTTGCGCCATTTCTTCGGGTCCATCAGTAAATCTAGGCATAGTTCAATAACAATAACTACGGAATGAGTGCAACACAGTCCACAGAGTTTAGAATAGCATAAAATGGAACAGCGGCTGACCAAGGTGCAGCACTTCAAACCCAATTTAAGAAACAATAAAAGTTCTGTGCAATCACTTCTGGGGCCCACCGCAGTTGGGCTCCCCTGAGTTCCAGAGATACCAGATTTTTTTTACAAACGAAGGTGCACCAGAATAGAAGTCCACAGAAATCCAAAAAATTCCCCAAAATAATCTTCTTTATTGAATATCAAAAGTCATTTTAAAAAGGGCAATCAGCCAACGCGTTTCGTTCCAAGTTGGAACTTCATCAGGGCTGAAACATTAACAAATAACATAATGTAAGTACATACATACACCCCTACAAAGACAAACAAATACATATTAATAACAATACTACACGCCACAATTAAAAAACACATGATAACAAAAAATATATTTACACCCAAAACTGGACGTAATATATTACACAACAGTCAAAAAACACTTTTCATAACAATCAAACGACCCACCATAAAAATTATACACATACATATAAAACATTTAGATGCACCTAAACATTATCTAGACAGAATTTGATTATAAGAATACACATATAAGCACATAAATTGAAACATCCATCTTTAAAAACAATCCATCAAAGAGAAACGAATAAGAGTGGGTTAAAAGAATAGAGTATAGGCATAGGTCTCTCTCACCTTATATTCCAAATACCAAATCATAATATTTTAAAAGAAAAAGAGACGAACAAAAAAAGGGGATAAAGAATAAACCATCAAGGTTGCTCAGTGCGGACCAGCACCATCACCATCTAATCAATAGAGAGGAAAAACCACCATGATATAAACAGTTAACCAAGTGACTGTGACCGGCAACCAAAGAGTACCGTATCACAATCTGACATATAAAACTGAGCAGTTGGCAGGCTCACCGTTAAATAACAAAACGTCTCCGTTATTGTATTTGTAAAACCATCATCAGGATTTCACATCGGCTGCCTAATAGAGCATATAGCAAGCCTGTCTAAAAACGGAAACATTACATTAGGCCACATTATAATAGGCCACAGCAAATACATTAAAAGAACCAATGCAATACATGCTGCAGCCAAGGCATAATGAGCACCATAATACAACATAATAATTAAATATGAAGAGGTGCTCAATAACAAACGGCTCACAGTGATCAATGATAAGATCTATCTATCCACCTAATAACCAACAAAAACAATAACAAAACAAATCTTTACTACGTTAATATCTATTTTACGGCAACTCTAATATGTATAAAGGTCACGTCTCACCTCTCGAGAAATGACCGAAGTATAATCCTTAAAAGTTTTAGAGGCAAGTTTCCGGACCCCAGAGTCAGAATGGGTCCCCTAAGAATACAGTGTCCTAGTGGCAAAAAAGATGGATATCCATGTCAAGACAAACAAAAATTAGACTAAAAACTCGCCGCGCTATGAATAAACGCGAAGACACGTAACATAAGCCACCCTCTTTATAAAAAGCCCCGCATTAAGTCTGCACATAATGGCGAATCTTCAACGCAGATCGCAAGGGACAGGAACTGACCGCTCTTACCGTGATAAGACGAGCCGTGTGACCGAAAATAAACAGGATTCAAATGCGGCGCCATCTTGCTTCCTCGTTAAGAAGCAAGTGCGTGATGACGTATAATCACGTGATAGCGTCAAAAAAATGACAGTCTCATAATTATGGGAGTTTGCCTCTAAAAGAGCCACCATCTTGGAACTGTTAAGAGTTGCACCGTGCGTGTATGATATGTAACCTCATACTATCATACCAAAAAGAAATTACAAAGTTCTACAAATACCAACGATAATATAAATATGTGGCCCACCGTAATCGATCCAAATATAATTAAAATAAAGCTTACCAAAAACGAATAAAACAATACGTTTAAATGTCATAAAGTGATTAACTAAACATGACTCGAGATAATATCCGAGTCAGTAACACATGCCATGATAAATTAACAGGATCACAAAATACTACTAGAACAGCCATAATGACAAATTCAACAACCAATATATGCATGAGCTAACATTAAACAATAATGGAAATTAACAATAGAAGAGAGGAAGATTGCGATTGATGTAGTGTCTAAGTTATCATAACAACATTAGAAAATGATACAAGACCCATGCCTATATCTTATTTCAGGTCCAAAGCATTCAAGGGTCACCCAGGTATCCCCATTCCTTTGTAGGAAACAAATCATGGATACACTTAGTTCTCCATATCACACCCCACAATCATTATTACTTATTGATACTTGATCACATCTCAATATTCACAGAAAATAATGTAGTTAGCTGTCAGTATTATGTCCTAAGGAGGTAGCCCTGAGGCGACACATCCATTTTGCCTCATTGCGCCTAAGTAATAGCTCCCTATTACCTCCCCATTTGGACCTAGGGATGTGATCAATCCCATGGAACCAAAGTGTTGCATCATCGGGATGTACCCTTAGATAGTGTTCTGTCATGGGATATCTCTCATCCCTATTTTTACAGCCCTGTAGTGCTCCTGTATACGTTGTTTAAGGCACCGAATGGTGCCCCCCACATATATCATTCCACACTTGCAACCCAGCACGTACACCACATATGTGGTGTTGCAATTCAAAAAGTGCTCAATGGTGTATTGCTTCGGAGAGTTATATGAAAAACTCCTAATCTTATTCCTACCCCAAGGGCATACAGTACACATGCCACAAGTAAAGAAGCCCTTTGGTTTAGGAGGTAGCCACGATACCCCCCCCCCACCGGTGTGGTGACATAACTCGGGCACAATGAATTGCGGAGTGAGATACCCCTCCTGTATGTTATAGCTGGTCTGTTGTTAATATGACTTTTAAGACCCGGGATTTCAGTAAGGAGGTGCCAATGTTTTCTGAAGATGTTAAAAATTTTACTGCTATGCATAGTATATTCTGTGGCAAATCTAACTTGTGTATTGCCTATGGGTTTCCTTCCTACTCTTGGTTTTTCCCTCAGTGTATCCTCTCGCTGTACACCATGTATTCTAGATTCTGCCTTATCCAGAGTCCTACAATCATAGCCTCTCTTAAGGAATCTTAATTTAGATTCATTGAGCTTAGACCGAAAGGTGGCCTCTTCACTACAATTACGTCTGACGCGTATCATTTCTCCAAAAGGGATGTTAGTGATTACAGCTCTAGAATGCGCACTAGACGCATGCAGAACCCCATTCCAGGCAGTTTCCTTTCTGTACAACTCACTCTGTATGGTTCCATGTTCAATATAAAATTGGACATCCAAGAAATTGATCCTCTCTTTATGCCAAGACATAGTAAGTTTCACATTCAAGCTGTTATCGTTAAGAAAAGAGAAGTACTGTTCCAACTGGTCCACAGAGCCTGACCAAAGACAAATAACATCGTCTATGTACCTCCCCCAGAACACAATATGCTCCATCCAGGGGGAGGCACATTTGCTCCAGGCATGCTCCCTCTCATACCACCCCATAAAGAGGCAGGCATAAGAGGGAGCAAACCTGGAACCCTTCGCAGTCCCATGTATTTGCTGGAACCAGCGATTATCGTGAAGGAAAAAATTATAGGTTAGGATAATATCCATCATCTCCATCACCATCTCATTGTATTCAAACAACTTAGCATCCTCTTTATCAAGAAAAGTTTGAACTGCCATCAGTCCAAATTTCTTGTTGATACTAGTATACAAGTTCTCTACGTCCAGAGTAACAAAAATAAGCTCCTCTGACCATTGAAAGTCCCTGAACTTGAACAAAATGTCTTTTGTGTCCCTTATATAAGACGGTAAGTTCCAAACATGCTTTTGTAGTCTCATATCAACAAATTCTGATAATTTTTCGGTGGGCGAGCCCACCCCTGCAATGATGGGCCTGCCAGGGGGGAACTGCCCACCTTTGTGAATTTTTGGAAGTAAGTATATGCAAGGGAAAGTGGGACAATCCACCCGCAAATATTTATATTCATCCTCAGTCAGTAAGCATGTGTCCCTCCACTCGCTCAATCTTTCATTAATCATGTTGGTAAGATAAAGGATGGGGTTAGTCGCAATTTTCCTGTAATAAAGGACATTGCTAAGTTGCCGATCTATTTCTTGCATGTAATCCTGGCGATTCATGACGACGACGTTTCCGCCTTTATCGGCTTCCCTAATAACAATATCTGGGTCACGTCTGAGTCTCTCAAGAGCCTGTCTTTCAAGATATGTAATATTTTGACAGGCCTGTGATGTATAGGCATTGGGGGTCTCAAGATTGTAAAACTCCTTTGTCACCCGATTGTAAAACTGATCAATATTTTGATGGTAGGCAGTGGTAGGTACAAATGTGGACTTCGGCCGAAGCCCACTGTCTATGTTAGGATGTTGAGAGATATTAAACTCTTCTAACAATGAGGGGACGTCATACACCCCATCCTCACTTATTGACAGCAAGCAGTGATTGTTCCTAACGTCAGCAATGGTATGTGTGCTTATGGCCTCAGAGGTAGTAATATCTCCTTTGGTGTCCAACCTATTGGAAAAATAATCCTTAAGTTTTAATGTTCTAATAAATTTATATAGGTCCACATGTATGTTTGAAAAGTCGCCACCCTGTGTGGGGCAGAAATTAAGGCCCTTGCTCAACAGTTTAGTTTCATTGTCATCCAGAACTTTATTAGAAAGATTAACAATCTTCAAATCTTGGTCATCATTAGGAACATCATTTGACTCAATACCATCATGCAATACAGTGTTTAACCTTGTTTCCCCTTTGTGCCCACTGATGCCTTGTCCGTAACTTTTCCCTTGGTACCTCCCCTTGGCCCTCCTCCCACCTCTCCTGGTCTTGCCTGATCTTTTTTCTGCTGTAATCTGCTGCTTATACGCACTTTGGCAAGTTCCTTTTGTTTAATACATTAGTCAGTATTCAGCATAGTGAATATGTGGCCGCTAGAATTTTAACAAACTACGAGGAGAACATGTATCTTAGGAAAAGAGGAAATACATTTTAAAGCCAGCACATTCTACAGAGATGACATGTTTAAGCAAGTCAATCAATCAATCAATCAATCAATCAATCAAGGTTTGCAGAGCACACTACTCACCCATGAGGGTCTCAAAGCGCTGGGGTAGGGGGTGTGAGCAGCTCTGTTGGGGTCATTCGAAGAGCCAGGTCAAGTGTGAATCATTTATCAATATAATATTGCACAGTTCAGCATTTCCTAAAAGCATTTATTTATTAAAGAAGAAATTTAACTAAAAGATAGAAAGATGAAAGGTAAATGAGGCCTAGTTTGACCTGATTTAACTACGATAGAAATGAGTGCTTACTACAAAAAAATATCACGCTACACATTCATTTGCACATTTAAGAAAAAGCACATTATCTTACATTTCATTCTTTTAAGCATTTTCGTGTTAATATCTAGTGTTAATTGTGATACTTATTTTAAGCTGCATTTTCCTGCTCCATCAATGCCCCCGACTGAGCACAAATTCAGTTTACATGTGAGTTTATTTGAGAGTGCACTTTCATTATCAGTTGAGTCTTGTCTCTTTCTTTTCAGACCACTAAATTTCAGTGATTTCATGTAATTATCATTCATTATCCCCCTCAAACCTAAATTATTTTCATATAACTTTCTTTGCATCATTCCATGTCTTTTGTGTAAAATACATCTATTGTTCATAAATAAAGCATAAAGAAATATTTGACTAAGCCCAATAATTAATATTGGCATTAGAATAGCTCTCAAAAGACCCTTTACCACTCCTTTCCAAAACTTTTCAAAAACACTTGGGGGCATATTCACAAGGCAATATCACCGCGTTAGCAGCACTTTTCTGCCGATAAAGCGGCGATATTTTTATCGCACTATTCTCAAGCTGTCGCTAATAGCCGTTAGCGACAGCTTTTAGGCGAAAACTGCCATTTTAAAGATCGCGATTTCTGTTAGCGACAATTATCGCTAATTACATGCAATGGAGGCGTTCCGAAGCAAATTCTGCCATTAACCCAACATCTCCATATTCACAAGGGGATTCCTTAAGTCCGAAGGACCAAAAAAAGTGGCTCTAACTGCAACTAGAGGCAGCTTTTTAAGACCAGAAAATATCTGGTCTTAAAATGGAGATAACCATTGGGTCCTTATTTCCGCATGTTTTGTTGCTGGACCGCGCTGCAAGCAATGTTGCTGTGCTGCCCTGCTACAAAATTACAGGGCAGGAATGCGCACCATCAATAAGATAGTGCGCATTCCTGGGCCTCACTCATGAAAATTGTTGCAGCGCTGCAACAAGACAGCGTTGCAACACTTTTCACTATCCCCTTCTTCCAACACCATGGATTTGCTGTATTCACTGGACAGCGCTCCATGATGCAAGTAATGACAGATACATCTGGAATCCTGACGTATCTGTCTGCGCTAAAGTCACGCATTGCTGCAGTTGTGTCACAACCATGACGCAACTCCAACAATGCATGGGGCCAGCCTATCCCTGTGGCACTGCGTCACCCTCACGCCTGCCATTAAGCAGGCGGAAGGTACTGATGCAGTGCCGTTCATGAGGGGTGCCCGAATGTCGGCGCTGTTGGAGAACCATCGGTGGCGGTGGCACGCAGCGGTGTCATCGGTTGGAAGCAGTGGCGGAGTGTTGGTGCAGAGAGGGTTGACGAGACGTCCTTCGGTGACCTTGATCTAGCTGCGAGGGGTTGCGATGATGGCGGTGGCGTCCGGTGGGCAAGGTGAAGACGTGATGTATCCAATGATGGTCGGTCCAGGAGAGTCCAGTGTTGTGGCTGAAGTCGAAGCTCCCGCTGGCGGAGGTGACATGCTTGATCGCGTGTCCTGCTATGTGGCCTGTTGAGGTGAATTGCTGCTTGCGTCTGATGTTGGGGACCTTCCCCAGAAGGCGTGGTGTTCTGCTCACTGGGGTTGTCCAGGTGGAACTTGAGATAACCGAGTAGGATGTCGTCGGTGGATGGGAGACCCTGGGGTGCAATGAGGTCAACAATGTTTTTTTTCAATGGGGGCCGGGGGGCCTGCACATGAGGGTGCCGCAGTGGATAAAGACGCCATCCGTAACCACCACCACCTCATCAGGTCCGCCAAGAGAATCTCCTTCAAAGACCGCCTCGACAACAACGCACACAACAGCAAGGAGCTCTTCAACATCGTGAAGGAACTCTCCAACCCCAGCTCCAACACCAACGGCATCCCGCCGTCGCAAGCCCTGTGCGATTCCCTCGCCACCTTCTTCCACCGCAAGATCGCCGACATCCACGACAGCTTCAACACCCAGACAGCCCCCACTAAGATAGATACACCAGACCCGCCGCACACCATCGACCATGACCCCTTGCCAGCCTGGGCCAGCGTGAACATCGATGACACCATCAAGACCATGGGCACAATACACTCCGGCTCCCCGTCAGACCCTTTCCCACACCACATCTTCAACAAAGCCAGCAGCTCCATCGCACCCCACCTGTGCAACGTTATCAATCTCTCCTTCGAGACCGCGACCTTCCCAGAGAGCTGGAAACACGCAGAGATCAACGCCCTACTCAAAAACCCAAGGCGGACCCGAGAGACCTCAAGAACTTCCGGCCCATCTCCCTGCTTCCGTTCCCAGCCAAGGTCATCGAGAAGATCGTCAACAAACAGCTAACCCGATACCTCAAAGAAAACAGCTTCCTGGACCCATCCCAATCGGGGTTCCGCAGCAACCACAGCACTGAGACTGCCCTCATCGCCGCCACCGACGACATCAGGACCCTGCTGGACAACGGTGAGACCGCAGCCCTCATCCTGCTGGACCTCTCCGCCGCCTTCGACACTGTCTGCCACCGCACTCTACGCACACGCCTCCACGACGCAGGGATCCGAGACAAGGCCCTGGAATGGACCACCTCCTTCCTCGACGGCAGAACCCAGAGAGTCCGCCTCCCACCTTTCCGATCCAAAGCCTCCGAGATCATCTGCGGCGTACCCCAGGGATCTTCCCTCAGCCCAACACTGTTCAACATCTACATGGCCCCGCTCGCACGCATCGCCAGACAGCACGACCTCAACATTATCTCCTACGCCGACGACACTCAACTGATCCTCTCCCTCACCAAGGACCCCCTTGCCGCCAAATCCAATCTCCATGAAGGAATGAAGGCCGTCGCCGATTGGATGAAGATCAGCCGACTAAATCTGAACACGGACAAGACAGAGGTCCTCATCCTCGGCTCCAACCCCTCAGCCTGGGACGACTCCTGGTGGCCAACAACGCTGGGAGCAGCCCCGACACCCACCGACCACGCACGCAACCTGGGAGTCATCCTCGACTCAACGCTCTCCATGGCCAAGCAAGTCAACGCAGTCTCCTCCTCCTGCTTCAACACCCTCTGCATGCTTCGCAAGATCTACGGGTGGATCCCGACAGACACAAGAAGAACAGTCACCCAGGCCCTCGTCAGTAGCAGACTTGACTATGGGGACGCCCTCTATGCGGGAGCCCCGGCCAAGCTCATCAAGTGACTGCAACGCATACAAAACGCCTCCGCACGCCTGATCCTCGACGTACCACGCCACAGCCACATCACCCCCCACCTGAGGAACCTGCACTGGCTCCCCGTCGACAGGAGGATCTCCTTCAAACTCCTCATCCACGCACACAAGGCACTCCACAAGACTGGCCCAGCCTACCTCAACAGACGACTCTTCTTCTACGTCCCCAACCGCCAGCTCCGCTCCGCCGACCTCTCCCTCGCCACCTTCCCTCGCATTCGAAGAACAACCACCGGCAGCAGATCCTTCTCACACCTCGCCGCCAAGACCTGGAACACCCTTCCACTAAGCCTACGACAGACCCAAGACCTGCTGACCTTCAGGAGGCTACTCAAGACCTGGCTGTTCGACCAGTAGCAGCACCCCCCCCCCCTTTTCTCTCACCAGCGCCTTGAGACCCTCGCGGGTAAGTAGTGCGCTCTACAAATTCTGTGATTGATTGATTGAGTGGATGTGCATGGGCTTGGTCCGGATCTGGGAGTTGAGGTGGTCCATGTTCACCCTTGGGTCATTAGAGTGCATGGTCAATCGGAGTGTGCCTCTGTAGGTGATGGCAATGCCTTGTCCTTGAAGGTCGGGCTGCTCCTTGCGGGTGATATTTCAGCCGTCAGTGATGGCGATGGCGATGTCCGGTCCGGAGCAGAGGTTGTTCCTGGCAGGCGAGGTGGCGTCCAGGGTTGATGGCGAGGAGGGTGCTGGCGTCGTAGCATTGTAGTGTCCAAGAGGAAGGCTCCTTGGTGCTGAGCGTGGTCCAGGGGCAGACGGACGCACACGGGCTAGCCTATGGTTTGCCTTTGGCATGGGAGACGTCCAGTACAACGCAGGCACTACATCATTAACTATGCAACTCCGACAACGCAGGTGCCTTTACATCGCATTTGAGTACAACACATTGTGAGGTCAGTAATGTGTTAATTTTAAGTATTTTGTGTGGGTATGTGTTTTGGATGTCGGATCTGAAATTTGGGCTGTGCATTTGGGGTAAAATATGAAATTTGGGGTGTGCATGGGCGGCAAAATATGACATTTGGGGAGTGCATTTGGGTCAATTTTGATTTTTGTGTGTGTATTGTGGCCTCAAAAAGGAATTCCCGGTTTCACGTTTGGGATTGGGGTGCAAAGGTTAGTTTAGGGTTGCACTCACTGGATTGGGAATAGTGATGTTCATGTCTCTGCAATGCAACGCCTAACCTACTGTTGCAATGTGCCTAGTATTAGTATGCATTGGAATGGAATGCAATGTCATGTAATGCGTTGTAACTACGTATGTGCCTTTGGCACACAAGTGTTAGTCCCGCTGTGCATGTGCGCACAGTGGCCACCATTGAGAAGTGCTGGGGGGGGCTGGACAGCTGTGAGGTGGTAAACGCCGGAAAGAACACTGGATGGGGCGTGTACGCGGGGATGTGTGTGTCAGCGGGTGTTGCAAAAATTTTAATGAGGGAAGTCTTACCTCGAAGCTGGGTCCCGTGTCTTCGTAGCTCCTGCTCTCCTGCGTCTGCTTCTAGGAAAAGGAAGTTGGCAGCCAGGCTCCCTCCCCTGTGTCAATCACAACGCTGCGATTCAGTGGTGGTATTGGTTTTTGGCAACGGGACAAGTCATGCAGCCAAGGGCCGAAGGGGTTGGCATGTTCTCCATGCAGGCTGCAATGCAGCCTGCATTGCGAACAGGGAAGTGCGCATGACTGCTTTGGGTGGGCTGAGTGGCCCGACCAAACAGTCATAGCGCACTTGAGTGGGCATGCCAATCCGCCCATGCCCTGCTCCGTGTTTGGAGTAGTCCTACCCACCCTCCCACCCCCTGAGGATACATGGCATGATTACATCAGTTAGTCATCATCATGTGATGGTTGTTCCTCTTATGCACTGCTTGAGTCAGTGGGGCAATGCTCTTCCGCCCTAGCGTAAGAGCCAACACTGGGGGTGCGTCATCTACGTGTGTTAGGCCTGAGCGACTCGCCCCCCGGCCCTCCTGCGCTACGCGTCTCACATTTTCCTTACCTGTACATTGACACCGTGGCGCAATCCCCTGCACTCTCTCCAAATCTGTGACTCAGCCAGCAGGAGCATCAGGCAGGCGTGATTTCACTAGGCTGGGTACAGCAGTCTCCGCCTAGTCCGCTGGTGGACCTTCAGATGCAGTTGAAGCAGCAGGGCACCCATTAGGCATGACGTTGCAGCACTCACGCCACACATGTTTGGCGTAGCACAGGGGCCTCACCCTCCACATCCCACTCCAGGCTCCAGACGCAGGTCCAGCAAGGCATCCATGCTCCAGACACAGGTCCAGCGAGGCATCATGGCTCCAGACGCAGGTCCAGCGAGGCATCATGGCTCTCATCCTGGTCATCCTGGATGTTGGCTGGCTTGCAGGGGTTGTTGATGTGTGCTGCACTTGGACCTGGCTGCTCCATTCTGCATGTCATTGTATTTTATGCCTATTTACTATTGGAGCTTGACTGATAGGCAATTTTTTGCATTAGAGGCAAGAAAAATAAAGTTGGGCTGACTAACGTGAGTTTGCTTGCTGCTAATGGGCCTTTTGCTGGTTATCGCACACTGACGCAGGAATTTCAATCGCCATCGCACTGATGTTAGCGTGAGTTTTCACCCCCATTCCCTGTTACTATTGGCATGTAGCGACTATTGGCTTGTTAATATGCCGCTAACATGGCGATAGTCTTCAGGGGTAGTCGGCGATAACAAAACTGCCGATAACTTGCGTTGGCGATAGGTATTGCCAGTCCTTGAGAATATCCCACAAAATTTGAGATTACACTTGTAGACGTGCAATTTGTTGATTGTAATATGGAATATCGAGTAGGGAATGCCTTAATATCGCAGCCAAAATACTGAGGACTGAAATGTCAAGAGATAAGTGCATATAAACAGGGAAGTTATGAAATTACTATTCTTTACACCACATCTACATTCCTTGTAGACAGATATATATATATATATATATATATATATATATTTACATATATATATAGATATCGTCAAGGTACATTTATGTGGAGTACAGTATAAAAAATATCTATACATATTTACCTGTCAATATTTTTGGACTTGATATGTTGACTACGATATTGAGATGTAACACCATTCCCTACTCCACATTCTGGACCCGCACAAGATTTGTGCACGTTAGTACGCAAATGGTTCTTGGAATTAGGTGCTTTATGTATTTGTTATCAGTCTCTGGAACATGGAGCCTCACAGCCTATTTGCCACTGCACCCGTGTCTGTACTATAATGTAGGTGCAAAAGCTGTTCATTATTTATGTGCATCTGATGGAAAGCTACCTTATGATTTCCCCCTCTGAGGTGGCCATTGGGGTAACAGAGACCCCTCCTACATATCCTCGAACCGACAAATAGGCATACACTACACCCCACTGAGGGTGAATGCATGCTCACCCTCTGAAAGCAGACTAGCCCTTGACTTGAAAGGCGCACCAGCATTTTGAAACTACTGTTTTGCCTTTCATTGCTGCGCTGTCCTATGCTGCCACCAGTTCGGGCCTACACCGGAGACAGCACGTTTTTTGTGACATGACGTATAGTTCCAGTTTGCCCCTTAATGTAATATCGACCCAGTACTTAAACACTGCTTTGCAAAGAGCATGGAATATGTGCGTGGTTTGGTGCACTACATTTACTTTTGAAAAGAGGACATTTGTACATATGCACCGTGGGAACATTTTGAGAGGACGTAAACTTCAGAATTGCAGTTAATAAAAAACAAACATTGACAGACAGAAGATGAAAGGGCATTAGTAGAGTAGGTACGTAAGCTTGGTATTTTCAGTTGAGTGTGTGAGTATGTTTGATCCCTTGCGTTTTGATTTTGAAGTTGTAAAATAACCATTGGTATATGAGCCAATATTCCTACTGATTTATGAATTTTGGAAAACGGACCTGTAATTTATAATTTCTTGTTCAAGCATTTGGATGTGGCCGGGTGTTTTTGTTTTAGTTATGATATGACCCTGTATGCAGATTCCATATCATTTATATCCAATATTCAAGAGTAATATTTCACTAATACCTTTCTCCTTATGCACTACTAGATTTTTTTACATGTGATTTGTCTTCAAACTCTAGATACATTTCCAGTACACAAGACTGCAATCTTTGTTGAATGTTTGCATTTGTCTTTAAAATGTTAAGCTCTATTTACTGAGGGGCATGTTCTCATGGACTTATCGCCGGGAGTGAAGACGGGACCTTTCTGACGAAAATGGGCCGATCGCCAGGTATCGCCGGCTAACGCCGGCTTCCCTATCGCCATCGCGATGATATTATCGTGAATTTTCACCGCCGTTCCCTGTTACTATCGCCATGTAGCGACGGCTTGTTAATACGCCGCTAACATGGCGATAGTTTTCAGGGTTAGGCGGCGATAACTAAACTGACGATAACTGGTGTTGGCGATAGTTATCGGCCGTCCTTGAGAATATCCCCCTTGGTGTACCCAATTCATGTTCTAAACCTGAAATGTTCTTTACATAAACTTCTATTTCCTTACTTCCATCAGGAATGAATGTGCAGCAGTAAGTTAATTTAAGCATTTTGCAGACTCCGCCTTTCTCTGCGAGTAGAATGTCTAGTGCAAGTCGGTCTTGGGGTACCATAGACCATATAGCAAATAACTCAGTGTTAATTATAAGCAAAGCTCCAGATGTGCTCATTGCCATCTTGTCATCAATGGTAGCCAACTTTCTAATCTTTTTACCATTTAGAATGACGCCCACAGGTGGAATGATTGCTCCAAATTTATCCCCTACTAACCTGTTCCAGTTTCTGCATTTTGTTTTTGTCTATGTGATGGTGTCATTGGTAATGCTTCTACACTTTGCACATGATATATCTTTGGAATTAGTATGTCTAAATAGCAAATACCCTCCCAGTATGCTGGTAACAGTATTTCATCCGCAGATATAGTAAACCCCATAGGATCACACTCTCTTCTCCTTGAAAAATGTGCCAAGTTCCTCCTGTCAGCTCAAATGTGTTCACACCTACTAATTCCTACATGTCTGTTTCGTTTGGGTGTTCTTCTTCTGTAAATGCAAAATTTCCCTTTGTTTTGGCTCTCTAATCTTAATTTAGGATAAACTATTTACTTATTATATCTTATTAGTGTACCTTTCCTTTAAAGCCCTTATGTATATTTTCTCCATTGGTCCCATTAAGTATGTTAGATTATTTTTGTAAGCTTGAACACTATCTATAGATCTGTGTGGAAACAAATAATACCAGGCTGTATCCATTTTGTTTGCTTGCAGGTGTAAATTCATGCTTTCCACCAAAGGAACTCTAGAAAGTATTAGATCTTAGTTACAATAGACATCTTCAAAATGTCCTTTTCTATAAACTAATGAAAGTAGGGTGCTGCATGAAACTGCATAGACAAAGGCATGTGGTAGCATGTTATTTTTTCTGAAAGAGATGTTGGTAAGTGTGCACAGACATAACAGTGTTCGGCATCCATGGAATTTGTGCATTCTTGTACTAACCTATAATAAACATTAGTGGAAAAATCTTCTTTCTTGTAACTTACAAAAGAATATTTAAATTGATGTTCTACACTAAGGTAGATATGTGTTTTAGTAGAATTACATGCTTTGTTTTCTGTCTCTGGTGTTAAGCAAATCATATTAGTACTATAGAAATCATTATTACCGTTATTATGAAAATTGAACACATGATATATTTAAACTTATTTTTAATGCAACACATTTGTCTTTGAGTCAGTTTCATGCTTCTTGAGTTCAGCAGTTCTTTTCCTTCTTTTGCTTACTTAGACAATATTAGTGTTTTAGAAGTTCAGTTACTAATTAGACAATCCTTAACCTTACACTGTGTTCTTATAAAATGTTATCTCTACTCTTTTACTGTTCACTTAGGCCTAGGTTGATCTTCTGTAAAATAAAAGACTAAAATAAAAAGGCCTAACAGTACAATTTGTTTTTATCAATGAGTTCTTTAGCATTTCTTTTTTTAGTTCTTTCAAATCTTTTCCTGTCAAAGGTTCAGATTGCTCTCAAGGGGGCTCTAGCAGTTCAGGGTTCACTCTGCACAAATCTTCTAAAGTAATATTCACTGCTGTGTTTACGTAGTATGACCACTCAGGTGCTGAGTATTTATGACAAGGCACCCTCTCTCTTTTGGATCTTCACAGAGTTTGTTAATTTGGTTTTATACCACTTTCATCACTAGACTCTTCAGGCACAGTCTCTGGTATTCATGCTATTAACAAGCATCTTCTCAGATTTTTATGTACATAGTTTTGTGGCCATTCAGCTTGTCGATTTACTCTCCTTGATCCAGTACTCGTTACTTCACCTGGATCGTCAATTTGTACAGTCACAATTTCAGTAGCACTTCCATTCTGAGGATTAGACTCTTCTTCTTTTTCATAAGAGACTTCAATTCCACTCTGTTCATGTACTTGAATTTCTCATTCAGCTTGTTGATCTTCACCCCTCTCTTCCTCTTGTTGTTGTACAGGCAATGGTGCTGTTGGTCTGGGTGGTCTCTCGAGTGTTGGTGCAGTCACCAATGCTCTTTATTCAGGATCATAGACCATGATTGCTTCCTCTGGATTTCTGACCTTCTTGGTGTGTGAGGAATGAATCTAGTTTGGAATTCTAGCATACTTAGCAGCAGTGTTTGTCATCAAAATGACCTGGAAGGGGCCTTTCCAACTGGGCTCTAGACAAGTCTTCTGAACATGCTTTTTGATCATGACCCAATCACCAGGACTGAGTCCATGGCACTGTTCTTGATGTGGATCTTGTGTTGTTGCTGAAAAGTGATGTGAAATAGAAAGGACCACATCAGCAAATCCTTTGCAGTAAACCAAAATAATATCATCAGTGATATTCAAAAGAGCATTTGTGGGGACAGCTGGTAATCTCATGGACCTGCCCATGATAATCTCATGTGGCACAACCCCATCTTCCTGTATGGAATACTTCAAATGCTTATTAGCACCAAGGGTAGTGCATCCTGCCAAGTCAGTGAAGTTGGAGCACAGACTTTAGCCAATCAAGACTTAATAGTTCCATGCACCTGTTTAATTATTTCAGAAGTTTTAGGTCTGTAACTGCAGTGTAATCTTTGCTCATTTTTTAAGGTTGTGCAGATAATTTTCAGAAGTTCATTATTAAAATGAGTTCCTCTATCTGACTTAAGAGAAATCGGCATTCGGTACCTGGGTATCAACTCACGTAATAACAGTTTTGCTACAGTGAGGCTATCATATCTCCCTGTTGGGTAGGCTTCCACCCATCTTGAGAGAATGCACACAAAGACTAGGATGTATTTCAGCCCGTGGCAAACCAGCATTTTGATAAAGTCCATCTGTATCCGGTTGAGGGAACCACCTGATCTCCCTATGTGTGTCAGTGAAAAGTGTGTTCTTTTTCCTGCATTCATTTGTTGACATATGACACATTGGTGGCATATTTCTTCAGCCAACATCTGAAATCTGGGATTGTGCCAACTTTTCCTAAAGATTCTCACTATGGAATCCCTTCCTAAATGTGTGTATCCATGATAATACCGTGTCATTGGAAACAACAAGCTATCAGGCAGCACTGATCTTCCATCAGCAGACATCCAAATGTCATTTGCATTTTTCTCACAGGCTGCTTTTATCCAACTGCTCACTTATGCTTCCAAAACATTTTTCTGCACTCATTTTAACTTGTCCCATGTGTCAATGACTTTCATCAACATTGTGAATGAACCCTGTTCTTCGGACTCACATGTGGAATTTCCATTAAACAAAGCACAATACCGTGCCACTGACTTCACATGTCTGTTGCCCATGGCAACATAACCGTTGTCACTTTGATGAGTGGCAAATTTAACCAGTGCAAATTCCCTGGGTAATTACAAAGTGTCCAACAGATTCTTGACGTGGATCCCATTCCAGACTGGGGTACCTGAATAAGTTAAGAAACATTTCTGTGACCACAATTTCCCAAAGTCGTGGACGACACCAAACCCATACTGGCTATGTGTAAAAATGGTGACTCTCATTTGTTCAGTTAAACTGCATGCTCTTGTAAGGGCAATCAATTCGGCAACTTGTGCTGAGGTAACTCTTTGAAGCCAGGAAGCTTCGATAACATCATTATTGTGCACACTGCATATGCTGCTCTTCGTGTAGCATTGTTACCTCTTAAACAAGAGCCGTCTACAAAGATCACATGATCCTGCTCAATAAGGGGTACATCCTTAATATCAGGTCTTGGTTTGGTGCATAAATCCATGACATCTAGGCAATTGTGTTCAATTTCATCACAATCAACATCATTTACATGCAAAAAAGTTGAAGGATTGAGCACATGGCACCTATTAAGAACTACGTTATCACAGGACAAAATGGTTTGCTCACATCTTGTCAAATGATTATGGGTTAGGTAATGTGTTTTCGTTCTTGTCAACAAAAGCTCCACAGAGTGTGGGACCATAACAGTTAAGGGGTAACCCATCGCTATATTCTCACTCCTTTCCAGTCTAGTGCTAACTGCGGCTACTGCTTTTAGGCAACTGGGAAGACCAGCAGCTAAGAGATCAAGTGTAGTAGAAAAGTATGCCACTGGTTTTCGGGCATCTCTGTGCATCTGCGTCAACCCTGAGAGAGCACACCCATGTCTTTCAACTCGAGATACACTTTTGAACAGTCGTTGTCCCATGGAATCAGATCTGACATGTCCCTGCAAGTCAACCTTAGTAAAGGTTTTGCCATTAAGGAAAAGTTTGGTATCCACTGTCTACAGTAGCCAACCATTCCCCAAAACCTTGTGACTTCCTTTACAGTTCTTGGTGGATTCATCTGTAAGATTGCATCTACTCTTTCTGGTGACACCTTTCTAGATCCTTTCACAATGATGTGTCCCAGATATTCAACTTCTCTCTGACAGTACTATAGTTTTCCTGGAGACACTTTGGGGCCGATTCCGATCTCGGCCGGTAGGGCTCTGAATCGGTTCGGCTTAACCGGATCCGATTCGGAGCCGTATTGCCCGACCGATTCGTACGCGCGTCCGGGCGAGCGAGTACGATGCGAAATCGCCGACCGACTCGTCCGGGCGTCCCGACCGCTCCGACCGACTCGTTCCCGGGTCTAACCGCACCGACCGACTCGCTCGGACTCGACTCGCACCGCGCAATGGAGACGTTCCCCGGCCGGGTAAGTACGATGCGCGCCGCGAGCAGTCCGACCGAGCCGCGCACTCCGGCTCGAAAGAGCAGTCGGAGCCGTACTTTGGGGGTCCGTGTCGGACCACCCTGTACGCGTAGCCGCGCGAGTCGTACACAGGGGGGACCCATGGGTCCCCCCTACCTGTGCGTGTACGGCGCGAGTCGCTTTGCCGCGTACCCGCTGTAGGGGGCGCCCTTGTTCGCCTCGCATCCATTGAGTCAATGGGAGCCCGCGTACGCGTTGTACGACAGGCTCCCATTGACTTCAATGGGAGTCCGACCGACTCGAGGCCGATGGCATACGTGCACATCGTACTCGTTCGGTCGGGCTGCACGGGTCCGATTCGGTCGGCAATCTCTCCGGGTCCGGCTCGGTTGGAGAGATTTCCGGCCCGAATCGGAATCGGCCCCTTTGTGTCCATTCTCATCCAGGTGATTCAATAAGGCAATGGTGTCTTGTGTACAAGCTTCTTGTGTTTCTGATGCCACAAGCAAGTCAACAATATATTGCACAAGGGTCCATTTCAGTCGCGGCTCCTGGAGGGAGTGCTGCGGGGTGGTGGGGTGGGGCGGGGCGGGGGAGGGGCAGGGTGGGGGTAGTAAACTCCGGTATACAGCCGAAGGGAGTGAAGTACATAAATAAATAAAGAAAACAAATTACATTGCGCGCGCTACAACGCCAAATGGCGATGCGGCGCGCACAATGTAATTCGTTTTATTTATTTATTTATGTACTTCACTCCCTTTGGCCATATGCCGGAGTTTATTACCCCCCACCCTGCCCCTCCCCCGCCCCACCCCACCTCCCCGCAGCACTCCCTCCAGGAGCCGCGACTGGTCCATTTGCTTGTTATTTGTAAGTCTCCAGATTTCTTTTCAGAATCTGGTTACAAACTGATGGCCTTTGTACAGCCTTGTGGGACACAACACCATGCTAATACTTTCTGTCGGAACACGAAGGAAAAAATATATTGTCTTTCTTCGTGCAGTGGCACTGAGAAGAAAGCTTGGCACAAGTCAATGACAGTAAACCACTCTGCAGTACACAGGATCTGAAAAAAATATTGTGGCTGGATTTGGTACCACGAGACAACAGGGAACAATGATCTCATTGATTCTCCTCAGGTCCTGCACTATTCTGTATTTTCCATTGGGCTTATACAAACCCATAATAGGAGAGTTACATGGACGTCCAATTAATTCCCTCAAAATACCTTTCTGCAACATGTCTTCTATGACTGGCATTATTCCTGCAATAGCTTAAGGTGTCAAATGGTATGGGGGAGTTATTGGAAACACTGCTCTTAACTTTACAGTAATTCAGACTGGTTCTATACCTTTTGTAAGTTTGATATCAGTCCCTGTGAGATCTTAAACGTCAGTATGCAGTGTCTCTTTGAAATAATTCTTCAATTTTAAGCAAAGGGAACACTCCTGACTTGCTTTGCTGTCTAACCCTCTTAAAATCTACATCCTCATCATGAGTCTGGAAAGCAACACCATCCAGAGTGCAGTGTATAGTGCAATTTAACTTGCACAGCAAATCTCTCCTTAGTAGATTTACAGGGCTAGAATCACAAACAATGAACTGGTGCTTTTCTTCAAATGAACCAATCTCTACTGGGACCTTTTCTGAAACGGGATTTCTGAACTGTTTATTTGTAACTCATACAAGTTGGATAGTTTTCTCTGAGAGAGGTAGATATGGAACTTCCACTGTTCTAACTGTGGATCTGGTAGCGCCTGTATTTATAAAAAATGATACGGGTGGCCATATACTTAAGCATCTACATATGAACCACTATGGTCTACCTCTAAGACTGCACCAAGTATGCAATCTTCTTCTTCTCTCAGGCACCTTCATTGGGAATTATCAGAACCTGAATCATCAAATTCAAAAAAGGGATGTTGCTGTAAAACATTCGGGTTCGTATTTTGAAATTGTGGCATGGAATTTTGAAAACAGTCTACTGTGTAGGCACATTTTACATTTGCATTACTTTTGGCATTACTTTTGGCACCAACATTATTAGGATTATATCTACATTCTTTCTTCCAATGTTCAAATTTATGACAGATATGACAGTGGGTAATCTTTTTCATCACAGCAACATCTGTTCCGGAACCTGTACCCACAGGAACACCTGTACCTCTTTCTTGAGACATGTTAAATCCTCCTCGATTTCCCTGAAAACCAACCTGTGGAACTACTACTCCTTGCATATTCCCTTGATGTCCTGCAAAAGAAGGACTATGAAAACCTTTCCGAGCCAAATTTATTTGTGCCAAAGTAAACCTCTCTTTAATCTTCTTCAACTTAATGTCTAACTTGTTGCTACAGTACTTGGCATATTTCAAAATTTCATTGAGTGACTTGTGTTGCCAACAGATCATGCTTTGGGTTATGTGCGTACAGAGCTCTGGCTTTAGTCCTAAAACAATTGTGACATAAAAATCCCCATATCCTGTTCCTCGGGATACTCTCATCCACTGTGCTGCTGAAACACCTGCAACAACCATTCATAGTATTCATGCACTGTTTCTTTTGGCTTTTGAGTCGTCATTTTAATTTAAAGCCAATCCAAATCTCTCAGTGGCACTCTGCCTTTCAAGAAAGGAATCACTGCCTCATATTTCTCCATCACTACAGGAGATGGTGTATTTATTCTAGTCTCCCTTACAGGTTCATCTTTCAGCCATTGTACTGCAGTCTTACATTCAACACATAAATTCAGCAGATACTACTCTGTCAAAAAATGTATTCAAATCTGTCCACAACACCTTTGAAATCTTTATAAATCGTTCAAGTTGTGCATACCATTGCACCGGTTTGTTCATAAATACAGCCAAATCACCTCTACTCCAAGGAATATTTACATACATTTCCTCTGCTATTTCTCTGAGTGGGTATGCTGTCATTTCTCCCTCGCTTCCTTCATCTTGACTCCTTGCTATAGCTGCTTTTCTCTTTTTCTTTTGATGCAACTTCGCCCATTTAATTAATAGTTTCTCAGTCTCACTCTATTTGCGAATGCATTTGACTAGTTCCATAATTTGTAAACACATTCCTGAAATTATCATGTTTTCTAATGCTGGATCATCTAATTGAACCCTACAGCTTCTCTGCAAGCAAAGATTTTTGGCAAGATCAATCTCGTATTTCTGAGTCAATTCTGTCAATTTGTCATGCTCTAAAGCTGCTCTTCTTGTAATCTCCTTACACAAATAAATTAATTATTTTCTTTGATATTGCTCAATATGTTCAAATTCTAAACATCCTCTTATAATTTCTTTTAATTCCACTTTCAACTGAGCAGCATTTAAAGGCTTTTCCCTCTCGTTGTCTTACCCTTCTTGCACTTCTGCGCTGTCTTTGCAATTCCTGCTGCTTCTTCTAACCAAGCTGGCATATACCCCTCTGCAGTTGCATTTATATCACTAGGGGTAATAGGGGCTGTGAAGACTAATGTCCCTCCATCTACTAATGCTTGTATGGTCTGTGGGGGTCTCCACACAACAATCTGAGAATTTTGTGAGGTTGGAACAAACCCTATGATAGGTACACCTCCACCCGCTTGATGAACTTCTGGCCTTAACTCCACATTTGGAGGAGCATTTGCAATTGGTTCTGGGCATTATTGGGGCATTTACAGGTGGTATTTGGGCTGTGGTACTCACTCCAGTCGCATTAGTCACAGTCTGAACTGCAACCTGTGCTTGAGCCACAACTGGTGGGATAACATGAAGTATCGGTATCGGTCTTTCAATCTGTGCTGAATTCAGATCTACAGGAGCAGTTGCCACTGTGGCACTCACATTAGCACTAGATTCTCTGTGATCACTAGAGGTTGTATATGGCAAAGGTCTTGAAACTAAAATCTGCTCTAAAATCTTATCCCCTGAATCTATATTCGTCTCATCCCCTTCTTTCTTTTGGTGATCTTTTTCACTTCTCTTCGTAGCTGCTTCCATAGTAATAGCTTGATAAAATCTTGCTGCATCTATAAGAAACTTTCTCCACCTAGCTTGTTCTTCATCCCATCGAGTATCCGCATAATTCTGGTGCACTCGTTTTGTACTTCTCTGGTATCTTTTCCTCTCCTCGTCTCTTGCAACCTTTCCTCATGCATTCAGAGCTTCATGTTGAGTGGGTCTAGGTGGTGACTTCATCTCATGCAATTTTCCTCTCAAATTATCAAGAAGACTGGAATGTAGTGTCCCATGTCTAAGAAAGCTTCATGTACCTTCTTTCTCAGTAATTCTGCTCCATTGGCAAAGTCAAGAACACATGTGTAACCCATACTCAGTTGTCATAAAATGTGCAGGCGTTGCTTCTGGAGGTGCCTCTTCACCTTTCCGTACCGAAATAGTAACATCCCCTCTTACTACACTCTTAAATTCTTTAAAAAATGTCACTTTTGCAATACAATGAGGGGCAAAGCAAATTTCAATTTAACGTTTTTGCTTTGTTCTGTATTTGTCAAACTTCAATAAACCAATCCAATTAAGGCTACTTGTTTCCCAATCTTCATTGTTAAATCCAAATACGTTATTCAATTTTTGTAATCCAATTCCAGCACGACACCCTGATGTCACCAACCAGTCCGAGTGCAAAAACACACCAACTGACCAATCTCAGCGCGAAACAATATGATGTATGATCTCACTCTTTGCAGCAGTTCACCCTCCTTTACAATTTCTCTCACATTCACACAATTTTGACAATAAACTTAAAACTCCTTCTTGTTTGCTTCTACTAAGGATATAACAGTATTACAATCACTCAAGAGTATTTTCCACAATGGTAAGTGAAATCTCGACCAGCGTGAAATCACCCATATCAATGCAGCTTCACCTGTTTGCGTAATTAGGTTCCACTAACACGATCAATGCTAATCAATCACAACAACGCTTAATTTCTTAATGTCAATGGTATAGGTGATGGTAGCTCACACACTACACCTTGTCCTGCAAGCAAGTCTGCTATTCAATTTATGTATGTACCTAAGTATGTCTGTATATGTATATCCCAGGATCTTTCGACTACAGCAAGCCTAAATTCTTCAATCTGTTTTCTTTCAACAGCTTCTTAATACTTATTTTCACACACTCATTTGTACTCACAACACCACTGTTCAAACCAAAACACAATTACCATAAACAACACATTGCCCTATTAATACTCACACCTTCAAACTGCAACTGCCTTCTGGTACCACCTTTTCAGATCTTCAAGTTCTTGACACTGGATTCAGGAACTGAGAATTTTATTCTGACTTGGGAAATTATTTTAGAGCTCCATTCAGGATGTGAACCATATCTCTAGTACCAGAAACTGCTGGCGTGGAAATGTTTTAATTTAATTAGTTTAACCCGTAACTTACAAGATTGAATTCCAAATCCACGCCGTGTTCTTCTCCAGACAAATGGACAAATGGTTTTAGAATGGAGCATTAATTGTAAACATCTCAATAAACATTATCCATTTAGTTCAGTCAGTGGTGAGAGTTTTGGATCAGTTTGAAAACCTTTATTTATCAATAAGAGTTTAGTATATTGTTCTTTGTCTCTTTATTCAAATTAGTAAATCAGATAAATCTATTTACAGAAATATCAAGAAAATCATGGTTACAGTCAATGAAGAAAATAACAGCGTGTTTCATAAAGGAAACTAAGTCCCTATTCTACTCTAGCGGATCCTAACCTACCAGATCCCATGTTCTTATGGAAAAGAGCAAGATTTAAACGAGCATTGAAAACCAAATCAGATTGTAGTCAAACTTCTTATGAATAATAGTTCTAGAAACTCGACCGAGTCTCTTCTTTTCTAACAGCATCAGCAAACAGTTGCAGTAACAACTGTTCAAATTAAGCCAAGAAAATAGTCACAGCAACAGCCATAACCGTTGAAGAAACATAGACACCTACGAAATAGTAGGCAACAGAAATCACCATCAGCAGTAGCTCACAGCAAATAGGGCAAAAGGTGTGTTAGATTCACTCTGAGTTGCCATGAGAACCCTGCTGTCTAAACTATTAGCTATTCAGAATTCCACTGCGTAACTATTCTAAAGCAGAAACGTTCTAGTTGCAACCTACGGAATTTAGTCATAAGATTCACATTTTCATGTAAGCATTTTTGTTTAATACATTAGTTAGTCTTCAGCATTGGGTATATGTGGCAGCTCGAATCTTAACTAAATATGATGAGAACATGTTGCTTAGGAAAAGAAGAAATATATTTTAAAGTCAGCACATTCTACAGAGATGACATGTTTAAGCAAGTCACGTGGGAATCATTTATCAATATAATATTGCACAGGTCAGCATTTCCTAAAAGCATTTATTTATTGAATAAGAAATGTAACTGAAAGATAGAAAGAGGAAAGCTAAAGGAGGCCTAGTCTGACCTAATGTAAGTGCGATAGAAATGAGTGCATGCTACACGTTAATTTGCATGTTTAAGAAAAGGCACATTTTCCTACATTTCATTTTGGAAGCATTTTTGTGTTCATGTCTAGTTTAAATTATGACACTTATTTTAGGCTAAATATTCCTGCTCTATCAACAGGAAAATACAGTTTTACAAAGCTCAGAAATGTTTGTATTGAGGAGTGAACATTTTTAATAAATCAAAATCAGCTTCATCAGTTGCGACCCACTCTGAATGGTGATTTTATGAACCATCCTAACACTACATATGGTTAAAAATCAGGGAGGACACACGGATTAGGACCCTTTGGACATATATGATAGACAGTGTTTGATCTTCTGAGAGTTGATACGGAGACACAACATACCAGCAGTACAGTTCCTTTTTAGGCAATATTCATTTATTGGTAATTACCCTTCTTAAGCACCAGTGTGAAAATAAAGATGCAGAGTGGAAGTCATACAATGCCATGCCAATGCCTAATATAGAGGGGGCATTAAATGGTCTGTCACAAAATAATCTAACACCCAGGTCCTCAAAAGGAAGAAAACAGCGAAGCCAAAGCAATTGTGATGAACCATAGCTTCTCTAAAGATGCACAAGTACGGTATTTGCTGAGATCTCAATGAGAACAAGAAATGAGTGAGGCACTGAGGTATGGGGCTAACGAGGAGAGGGGTGGGAAGGAGTGAAAGGGACAGGAGTAGGGACAGAAACAGCGTCAGATCCTTATGAGTGAGCCCTTTAGTGTCTTCCGATGAGGAGAGAGGAGGAAAGGCGCAATGAGAAAAAGGAGGGGGGAGGCAACATGACAGTTCCTGACACAAGGAAATACCATCACTATGGAGGAGCTGTGACTCACAACCACTCACAAACATGGTATTACAGACTTTACTTTCCTTGGAGCCTTATGGAAGGGCAGTGAGCGTATACATTGGCCATTCGTTAATAAAATTCTGGGCTCTCAATACTTGGGGGCCGATTCCGATTCAGGCCAGAAATCACTCCGACCGAGCCGGACCCGGAGAGATTTCCGACCGAATCGGACTCTGGCAGTCCGACCGAACGAGTACGATGCGCACGCATGCAATCGGACTCGAGTCGGTCGGACTCCCATTGAAGTCAATGGGAGCCGGACGTACAACGCGTACGAGGGCTCCCATTGACTCAATGGGTGCGAGGCGAACAAGGGCGCCCCCTACAGCGGGTATGCCTCGATGTGACTCACGGCATACATGCACAGGTAGGGGGGACCCATGGGTCCCCCCTGTGTGCGACTCGCGTGGCTACGCGTACAGGGGGTCCGACATGGACCCCCAAAGTCTGGCTCCGACTGCTCTTTTGAGCCGGACGGCGCGAGTCGGTCGGACTGCTTGAGGCACGCTTCGTACTTGCCCGGCCGGGGAACGTCTCCATTGCGCGGTGCGAGTCGTGTCCGTGCGAGTCGGTCGGAGCGGTTCGGACCCGGGAACGAGTCGGTCGGCGATTTCGCCTGCGCTCGCATCGTACTCGCTCGGCCCGACACACGTACGAATCGGTCGGGAAAGAGGGCTCCGAATCGGATCCGGTTAAGCCGAATCCGGTTCGGTGACCTACCGGCCGAGATCGGAATCGGCCCCAAAGTGTAGTGGGAACATAAGTGAAGATGAGTGAAAATTGATCCAGTGCTACACTTCCAAAATCCCAAAGAAAACTAGTTCTAATACTTTCAATTTAACATCCTACAGTGAATGTACATTACCCCTAAAAGATTAAGCTGTATATACCCGACTTCTTATGCGACATGCCCACAATGTGGGGGTATGCATGCGAGATTGTAATACTTGGTGGGGGGGGGTTGAAGAAAATCCAGAAAGAAGTAATAGGAAGAACAGGTCTGGGCCCAGAAAGATGACTCATAGGCCTACTGCCCAGGCCTACCAAATGAAAAAAAGCACTCACTTTATAGTCCTTGCCCTGGTGCTTACCAAAAGAAGTTTGTCAATAACCTGGAAATCGACGAGAAGAACGAAGCTGAAGAGAGTTCCTCCAAACACTTCCTAATTTAATGACATCTGTGATATAACCCTTCAACACATGGTGGAATCTCTCAACCTGACCATTTGCATGTGGTTCATACAATGCGGTCATAATATTTATATCACAGTGCCTAAGAAATTCCTCCTTCTCAGTCGACGTAAGTTGCACCCCGTTGTCAGTAATTAACATAGAAGGACACCACTCTTTTGGGAACACCTCCTTAAAAAACTCTATTACTACATTAGTGGTGGTTTGGGAAACAAATTTTACCTCAGACCACTTGGAATGATAATCCACTAATACCAAAGCATATTGTGAATCATTGGGTAAACACATGAAAGGCCCTGATATATCAAAAGCCAACTTCTTCTATGGTTCCTCAGGCCACTCCACACACTTCAATGGTGGGGTGTTGACTCTTCACATCTTCTCACTGGAAGCACAAACATCACATTCCCAAACAGAAACAATTCCTCACAAGGTGTTTCATGGCAGATATACCTGGATGACTCTTATGTGTTAGTTTGAGAATCAACTCTTGTACTCCCTTAGGAGGAACCCATTTCCCTCCTTTGTACATTAAATCACCTTCCATCTCCAGCTTGTCTGCAACATTGAACATGGGTATAATTTCAGAAATGTTATCTCTTTTCCTTGGCCACCCATTCAAAATGTATTGTTTAGTGGTTTGCCAAATATCATCCTCCTCTTCACACACTCTCCACCTTTCTTCAGAAATATCCTCAAATTCTCCTGAAACAATGTCTTTAATACTTGTCACCACATCACTTTCATTCAAAACCTCCAACTCATCCTGTTGACACGGGTGACGTGACAGAAAATCGGCCATCGCATTTTTTTTCCCCGGCACAAATTCGATTTCAAAACTATACTCTTGCAGTTTAGATGTTAGTCTCGCAATACGTACCGTGGAATTCCAACCTCCACCTGGAGATAATATGTTCACTAGTGGCATATGATGCATTCTTAATATGAATCTGCTGCCTCACACATAATTCCGGTAATGTTCAATTGCCCACACGCAAGCAAGTGATTCTTTTTCAATCACTGCATACTTGCGCTCTGTCTCATTTAAAGTAGGAGAGGAAAATGCCACATTTCATTCCTCCTTACCACTCCTCTGTGATAACACTCCTCCAATCCCATACAAACTTGTGTCCACAGTGATTATGCATTCCTTCTTCATACAAAATGGTTTTAACATGAGAGTGTTAACAATTTCACTTTTGATAGTCTCAAATGTGATGTGCCGTAATTGGCGTTTGTGACACTTGAAGAGCTTCCGGAATCTACCTAAATATTTCCAGGAGCAACTGTGTTTCACCTGTTAGTCAGTGGAGTCCACGGACCTAATGTCAAGAGCGGTTGCATTCCGATTGTTGGGTCCGTGGCAAACTGCTACTAGCTTAAACCCAGGTGTTCACTTTAAAAAATATGCGATTGCTGTTGCCGTTGACCTCCGCTTAGCTTTATGAAGTACACTCCAGTATCAATAGCATTCACCTCCAGACTTGACATCATGCTTTAAATCCATTGTGCTGACCGGTTCCATACATGCCAATAAGAAAGTGCTCAGCCAATAAAATCCACAAATTCCTTGTATTTCTTCTATTCTTTTCCTTTTTGCTGGGTACAGGAAACACTCCTCTCCTGTGCTGCTTTTAGTTGACAGGAATGTTTCCTCTCTCATCGCCAATATTACCTATCAGATACTTCACAAAGGTATTCTTTTAAGTAGTTTCATTCCGGCAGCACAACAACACATCTGAACCGAAGGTGAGTCCAGTGCAACGGAACTTCCTAGGTTCACAACGTAATGATGGTTCCATGTGGAACTAGATCCTCCACTGAAAGCATACATGGCTCATGGACAGTGTGGGTAAACGCTAAGGGAGTGGCGCATGCCACGCTGTGTGCAAGGATATTACAAAACATTTTGGCCTGGCAAATTTGATTAGAGACATTTGTTTTCCGGGTAACTTTTATGTTGTCGAGATAGTGCATTAAGGCTGCTCTAAACGTCTCCCTTTCACATGCATTGTTAGTTCACAGCCACTATTTTACATGGTGCTTTCTCTATCCTAAGAGTTGGCGTATACCAGGGTGCATGAGATCCGTGTGTGTTATTAGAACACAGCTTAAGAGGGGTAATCTTATCAAGAGCCGTGCTTATGGCACTATGATATTCTGAGAGCCCTTGCTCAACATCTGAATCAGCTACTGTGCCAGTATACTCAAAATCCTTGGCAAAAAAGTCAGGAGTGATTTTACGCCAATGACTAACTCAGTCTTTAGCCACTTTTGGTGTTTTATCAGTCTCTATTATTGTACGAATCCTTAAAACTGATCAATGAGTGGTCTGTTCAAAGTAAAGGTTGTGGTTGTTCACATGTTAGAGAAGTAGTATTCGTAAAGATTAAATCAAGTGTATGCCCTGCGGAATGTGTTGGGCCAGTGAAACTATGATGCAGTCAGAGATTCTTCTGCATGATAATTAAAGTCTCCCAGCAGAAGAAAGTGCTTTGCTGCTAGGACATGGAGGCGATGTATTCAATCAAGTACTGTCTGAAATCTTTTTTCGACCCCGGTGGCCGATAGACTAAGGCACCCTTCCAACAATCTCTTGAACAAAGTGTCAGTTTAAATATGCATATCTCTGCCCAATCGACTGGAGAAGAGTCAATTATAGAAGGTTTAATGGTGTTTTTAAATATGATAGGAATTCCACCACCTATCTTGCCTTCCCTATCCATTCTAAGCATGGAATTAATGTCCAAGAGAGCTAGTGTGATGGCTGATGAAGAGGTGGGGCTCAAACAGGTTTTGTTGGGGAAACCAACCTCAGGCACTCTCAAGGAAAGCAAGTCCCAAAGTTCGACATTAACAAGGAGGCCCTTTAAGCCCTGGGGAGTTACGGAGTTAGCCGGAAGAGTGGAGGTGCAATGGTAAGTAAAGGGGGTGTAGCAATCCCAGTTGACTTACTCGTATCTTCTAAAAAGTCATAACAACACTGGAATCTACAATGTAGGCAGGCTACTGGGCCTTCTAAAAGAATTGGGAAAAGTCTGTTGCAGGAAGTGACTAGCGAATCATAAGCTCTATGCAAGCTATTAATATTATGTAAGGCTGCTGGAGAGTAAGTGATTCTATTAGAATATCGTAGTTCTGATGTAGGGGAAGCAGGGGCCCTGCAGTGTGCAATGTGGCAGGGTGGCCAGATTATTGAAGCTTCCTTCCCTCAATTACCTCATCTGCATCCCAACCACATCTGTGGAGGGATGTTCCCCCACTTCCATTTAATTCTCCCTTGCTGCAAGCTTCTGACCAACAGCAACAGCTGCTGGCAACATTCTGTGAACTGCCTCATGCTGGACCCTATTCTTTGCCATCCCTCTCAACACACTATGAAGGTGAAGATTGCCCTCTTAACCCCCCATAACGTGCCAGCCTCAAGACAGTGATACTAGCCAACCTGGGGTATCGTCATATTACATACCTTCACATAGTATGCTAGCTTCAGGCTGGGACTTTGAAGTGACCACCCACTGACTTTCACTGCACTTGTAGCTTATAATAAATGCAATGTACCTATCTGAGAAAGTGAGAGACAGCACAATCACCTTTATCTTGGGGAGTGTGAAGAGTGTGTAGATTCCAGATTGGGTTCAGACTTTCCATATACACTATTTTTAACAAACCTCACCCACAGAATCCCAATTTAACTCTAGAGGAAGTGTAGTAAACCTGGGATTTTATATGTCATTTAGCTATATCAAAACAGATATAACTCAAGATCAGACCAGGCCAAGGGTACTTTTAGCTGTCATTATTTTGTTCCTCACATAAATAAAGGAACCCTTTCAATAACATGAAATTTAGAGTTACCCCTCCAAACCAAGGCACAGAGCGCAAAGGGCCAAAATGGCAATTCAATTTTCTCCTTTCCTTGATGGTTTCAGATGCCATTTAATTGAAAATCTACCAGATGTCTTCTGGAACAAAGCAAGTATTAGTATGATTGTTGCTGTTGATATAAAGGTAAAACCTGGAGCCATATCCCATTTTGACTGATCATTTTATAATCCTATATACCTTATTACATTCAATTTTTTTTACCAGAATAAATGTCTTATAGTGCTTCATTTGAAATCCTCATCAAAGCAAAATACCTAATCTCAAATTATTCCATGAATGCCTTGCACCTTCTATAAAAATGACTACCACTGTTTTTCTTATCTTCTTATCCCTCTCTATTTCTCTACCCTAAATTCCTGCTGCCATGTTTGTTCTCTTGCAATTTAAACTATACTTTTTCCCTTTAGTGATATAATTTGTACTCTTGCATCACAGTTTCCTCTGTGAATATTTAATTACTGTCTAAAATATGGCATTCCTGCTGTTGAGTACCGGTCATATCTACATCTTGATCGGTTACAATCTGCAACAAATACTATGCCTTCTATGACCATTTAATTTGTGTTCTACTGTTCAACTTTTTAAAGGAATACCTGTTCATTAATTGTTAACTTTTCACATTTATTTAGTGTTTAACATCTGAGTGATGTACGACACCATATTCTAGCCACACCTTTTGGGATTCTGTCTGATTTGGAATGCTTCCTCTGTGTTTTACCTTCTCCTTGTCCTATCTATTTTTAAATGTGACTATGGACATCCAGCTTGTCTCTATTCTGCACTTGACCCCTCTTGTTAAACCCATTTTCTATATTATTTACTTTATTTCTCTCATGCCTTCTGCTTTAGATGATTTCGCTTATATACATCATTTTTTGTATTACAATGCTTAGTTATTGATTGAATTAAATGCTAGTAACACTGCCATACCATAGGAGAATTCAGAATCCTGGCCATTGAATTGGCGCACCTTCCAAGTTGAGTGATGTCTGCTCAAATCAAAAAAGATATTTAGAGGGATTAGCAAGACAGTTTTCCTCTGCATGCCATTGTGGTACCAACATTTATTTATGTGTTAATATTTGTTGCATTAGCAGACTTTTCTGTGAGATGATTGCCCACTTACGGAAGTTGTAGATCTTGCGCCAAAGCTGGCATCCTTTAAGGAAGTTTAGTTCAATTCTGTCATGTGGAGCCAAGGTGGAACAAGGTAATGAGCATAAATATGCACCAAAGAGCTGTCATGTGCTCTCACTATATCCATGTTGTCTCACACTAATGGGTATATATTACAAACTGGTGTGTGATCCTGGTTTGCGCTGCGGTGAGAATTCATTGGTTGCACCTGGTGAAAACTGCCACTGTGAGTCTGATTCCCCAAAACAAATGTCATCTCTGTCTGACAACAGTGAAAGAGAAGTAGCTTCAGACCATCACTCCATCTTTCTCTGCTGGTGGACAGAGTTACTTTTGGAGATAGAACAAGGACTAGCTGGGCATCTCTGCAATCCCTGAAATATCTTTGCCCCTTCCCAAATACCACCCGGGAGGGGGAGCAGAAACTTGGAAGACAACCGTGACCACCACCAACAAAGTCCAGACCTTCATCAACACCTGTCTGACGAAAATCCTTCGAATTTGCTGGCCAAACACCATCAGCAACTATGAGCCATGGCAGCAGGCTTCCCAACTCCCTGCTCATGAAAAACTAATGAAAAGACGCTGGAGCTGCTTAAGTCACACATTCCGCAAGCCCACATCAAACCCCACCAGGCAAGCCCTTACCTGGAAGCCTCAAGGGAAAAGTGAATGAGGAAGACCAGAGGTGCTGAGGCCTCGAGACTGACGGCAAGGAGATGGGTTACACCTGGAATCAGATTGAAAGAAAAGCCCAGGACAGAGATGAATGGAGAGTCCTGGTTGATGGCCTATACCCCTGGAGTGAATACATGTCATGAAGGGATTTCCCCAGGATCCCATTACAATTTGGAAGTCAATTACCTGCTGCAGGTGTGATGTCAGTGAGACTGGCTTGATCATATGAAACATAATCCAATCACACACACTTTTGTGTTCTGCTTCATTTGAGCCTTTAAACCCCCCCCCCCCCCCAATATGTGCCACTTGTCAAACTCTGACTGTTAGGGTAGGGCTGTACATTTTGTAAAATTTGTGAATAAGAACTTTTTATCTTAGAAAATCAGGTTTCTTATTTACTTTCCTATTGCCTTGTGAAGACCATCAGATACTAGCTGAAATGCAGGCTCGGGCAGGTAGCTGAGTCATCAGACATTGAACACATACCGAATCTGTCAAAACTGCCCTCTCTAAGACACACACATGGGGGCCGATTCCGATTCGGGTCGGAAATCTCTCCGACCGAGCCGGACCCGGAGAGATTTCCGACCGAATCGGACCCTAGCAACCCGACCGAACGAGTACGATGCGCACGTATGCCATCGGACTCGAGTCGGTCGGACTCCCATTGAAGTCAATGGGAGCCGGTCGTACAACGCGTATGCGGGCTCCCATTGACTCAATGGGTGCGAGGCGAACAAGGGCGCCCCCTACAGTGTGTACGCGGCAAAGCGACTCACGGCGTACACACACAGGTAGGGGGGACCCATGGGTCCCCCCTGTGTGCGACTCGCGTGGCTACCCGTACAGGGGGGTCCGACACGGACCCCCAAAGTACGGCTCCGACTGCTTCTTCGAGCCGGACGGCGCGAGTCGGTCGGACTGCTCGCGGCGCGCATCGTACTTGCCCGGCCAGGGAATGTCTCCATTGCGAGGTGCGCAGCGCATCCGTGCGAGTCGGTCGGTGCGGTTGGGACGGGCGTACGAGTCGGTCGGCGAATTTGCACGCGCTCGCATCGTACTCGTTCGCCCGGACGCACGTACGAATCGGTCGGGAATAAGGGCTCCGAATCGGATCCGGTTCAGCCGAATCCGATTCGGTGCCCTACCGGCCGAGATCGGAATCGGCCCCATGGTGTCTGTGTCTTGCCAGATCCCACTTCCCACACTCATTTGTCACTGCAATCGAGGAAAGCAAGCATAGACACACCATCCAAGGCATACCTGTGCATATCTTTTTTTTTCTTCATACCACTACACATACACTCACACTAGTGTCATCTTAAAGATTTTTGGGACCCCGGCAAGATTTTAGGGCCCCTGTTTGTAGCAACTTTGAATGTTATCACACATTTTATGCCAATCCGAGCCCTATGTTACCAAACAGTATGTAACAATATTAAATTATACATAAAGGTTGATATAAAGAAATACAGATAAGTGAGCTTGAGAGAATGTTCACTTTCACAGGGGGCCCCATCAAGGTTGGGGCCCTGGGCAATTGCCCATTTTGCCTATGCCTTAAAACATCTCTGACTCAAACACTATTTTACCCAACAAGTTTTTCATACTTCTAAGTTGATAACATGTTAGTGTGATGCGTAACTGTCACATTGCCTGTTTACGATGTTATGAACCAAAAAACAGACAAGAGCTTATGAATGTTATATTATTATTAATATTATGTTGGTATAGGAAAATGACCGAAACATTTCAACAGTTTTATAAAACAATCATCCTCAAAACAAAAAAAACATTCATTTGGTCGTGATTCAGTTCTTAACCATGAATATTTGATCATCATTGGCTTTAACAGGGAAATGTGTAATGCATTTTATAATTAGAACACATCTATTAAATTGATTACTTATATTGAATCAGTGAGCGAGAAATCACGTGGTCCGGTATGTCTCTGTAGTAGGTGTTGGGCACCAAAATACAGTACTGTGAATATATATTGATACGAAAATAGAGCCGCCTAAGGTAAGTAAGTGTTTTGTAAGCACTTTGTAGGAAACATGATAACGTTATTATCAATTAGTGGTATTTTTCTGTCTTTAACCTTCAAATTTGATTTTCTAAATGGGGATTTGATTCTTCTACTATAACTACGTGAGATGCAGCAATGAGCGAATTAATACATTCTTACACAGGTCTCCTCGATCGGTCACATAAGAATTTACTGATTTAGCAAAAGGGATAAATGACTGTCAACTTTTCCTTAAATGCTGACTAATAGTACTTCTACATGATTGGAAACAATATTAGTGCCCAAATTTACAAAGATTTTGTTTCTGGTTTGCGTTTATTTTTTAATGCAGATCCAATTCAAAATCCAGATTGCAATTTAGAAGCCAATGCAAATGGCAATTTTCGTTGGTTGGTAACCAAAAGTAATGCGAAGCAGTGCAATGCACTGCCTTGCATTACTTTGTGTCAAGGACGCGTTTGATGCAGCATACAAGCTGATCATCCCTTACACGACATACAACATGGACTTGATAACAAAATCTCCAATGTGCACCTTGCACACGTTTAGAAAAACAACACTTAAACTGAGAAATATTGAAGTACCAGCACCTTAAAAGTGTGCCTGGATAGGTAGCAATAACAAGATCAAATAATGAATTTAATATGTTTATTAAAAAAATCGTTATGAAAATTAAGGATGAAATTTAGCATTTGTATCGATATTATTGTAGTGCGCAATAGACAGAAAATGGTGCAAAAGGGTCATGAAAGGTGTTATATGACTGAAATTTTCAGTATAAGTGCCTAACATTAATAGGATCTTATAATATTTGAAACTATTTAATTTTAATAATTTTTAGAAATAATTTACATGTAGGTACTCTTTAAAATTGTGGTAGTAGGCCATAATTGAAGCTGAACATTTTTATGTAATAATCACTGACAACTTTATTCTCATATATATGTTTGACTTTTTTCGTTATGCTTTAATTTAATCAGGAGTTTATTTTACTGGGTAAGAAATGCTAACTTTAAAATCCATTGAATTGCCTTTTTCCCTTTTAGGCTGCATTATTTCATAGCCTAGTATAATGGACTTTTGTTGTATTTTCCCAAATGCTGCTTTATCTGTTCCGTTCATGCAACATTCTTTAATCGACAAAAGACTTTCTTAGTACTTCTTTGTGTGAATTAGTGGGAACTCAACCTTTGGACTAAATCCGTAAAAAGCAACAAAGTAAATAAGTTCTTTGTCAACTAACCTGTGTGGACTGAATGGGCCTCATGGGAAAGTTTGTTTGAGTGTCAATTTGTACCTGGTGAACGGAAGAATGATCAAATGATAATCAGACCATTGTATGGTTACAACTGATATCACAAACGAGCGATTTTGAGTATAAAAATTGACTTTCTTAGGAGGAGGGAAATTCAGCCCCACTTCACTTCCTTGCCTCCAGCCTACCTGCTGGACTATCTTTACATGCCCCTTGCCTTTGCTAATTAACTTGCCTGCTGGATGATGTGGAGACCAGACTTGAATTTTCCTGATTATTGCTCCTTTCCCCTTGCCCAAGGACTTTTCCTTAGTGGACTTTAACTTGGTCCCTTTGCCGATTCTAAGAGAGCTTTTGCGAACCATCCTCCTGCCTTTGTAGGTGGTAGTAGTCTCTACTATAAACCATCCGCTTCTGGATTCCTCTATTTAGCAATCAATTAACTTTGACTAAATGTGCGGTTTTATACTACCAGCTGCTAGACTCATGACTGAGCTTCTAAAAATGTTACTCATATGCATTGATTTGGGATTTTTATTACAATAACCAAATTATCTAAATGTGTCTGAGTCTTTTATTGTGTCCTAATGTTCTTTCTACAGAAACTGTGCTTTTAAGTGTATGATTTCTAAATACTTGATAGAGAAAGTCATAAATTATTTTCAGAACATCAGGTTCTTTTGCTCTTATTTTGTGTAGCGACAGCAGAGCTATTGGTTTGTATGATTCTTGTCAGACTGATCTTCTTTAGGAGTTTGGGTCTTCCAGTTGCAATCCTCTATTTTTATAGCATGGTTCTGAGAGTAATATATTAGAACCTGATCTCCAATTTATGAGTTGGCTGCAATTATTGGTGCTCATTAGTTGGCCCACAGTGGGACACCCTGATTTCTCACCCTTCACTATGATGAAGAAAGGTTCATCATAGGACCAATGCCTCTGAGGGTGAATTATAGAATCTGAGTAAAAGCAGGCAATCGTATGGGCTCAGTGCAAGAAACCAATCTATTGCTTCCGCTGCTACAAAACATGGTAGCAGAGACATGGTTTTGTCTGTTGATGTGAAGAATTTACGGTGCCCAAAATAGATTTCTCTTGTCCAGTCAAAAAGCCCAAAATCCCAAGGTTCGGCAGAAGAATTGATGGAATGCTGACAGATTTAGATGGCTTGTAGCAGCAAAGGAGTGTAACTTTTAATAGGGATGGGCGTTGCGATTGCTTTGGCTTAGATTGTGGTGTTTCAAACTGACTGTGTGATGTCATGCGAAGTTGAAAGAGAATTGTGTGTGCTTTATTGCTTAATGAAATGAAGTTAAAGTTGTTATTGAGTCCGTTTGTGACCTAAGCTCTCAAGATTTATAAGTACATGGTGGCCTTAGTGTAGAAGACACTAAGTAAATTGCCTACTGTGTTGTGGTGTTTGTTGTGAGACGTTGTTCACAACATCTTATGGATAGGGACTTTCATTTGTGTGTTAGTGGTAAGTTGTTGGTATGGTTACTCTCAGGTGCACAGGGAATGACTGTAACAGTTAGGGTGAAATCCAGCTGGTAGAGATTTCATTTGAAGTGAATTATAAAGATAGGTATAGAAATAATATTATTTCGTATTACCTTTTGAATGAGAGACATCTTTTTCCTTTAGTGAAGCAGACAGTTTGATGTTGAATTCGCTTGCATTGTCTTGTGCATTTGCTCAGAAAGCGCGTTGAAGAAAATTGGAAAGGAGGGTGAGCTGCTGCAAGGAGCGTGACTGATGTCACTGTGTGTCGCACTGTGATTGGTTGGTTGGTTTAAAGCCACGCTGAAGGTGGTTGACTACGTCATAGAAAGCCACTCTGTTATTGGTTGTGATAGCCAAACTAGGAGAATTGTGGGCGAATTTCATTTCCTGAAATACGGAAAACATTTGTGAAATACAAAATTGAATGAAATTACGTTTTTCAAAGCTTTACAAAAAATAATACAAGGAGATGTGACCATTCCTGTCAGAGTAGAAGAAGATGTACTGCCTGTGGGTATGCCAGGATACACTATATTGATGGATAAAGGATTGCATCCATGTATTTGGCTTGAAAAATGGCACAAAATTACAGAGAAAGACGAGGCTCTACAGTTTCCTCCTAATGCGACATTTATTTTGAGAATCATTGAGAGTTTGAGGAGGAAATTATATGAAATTAGTCCACCTTCTAGACCTGCTAAATTTGAGGCATTAAATACTTGGGAACACATAGCTCATCAAAAAGAGAAAGAAAAATATCAGGGCAGATGTAGAAGAACATCAGTATGCAGAAGCTAGATGGGATGCACAACAAAGGGTATGGAGAGCAGATGTTATTCAGGGAGGAAGAATGTACCCTTTGATACCTGCTAAAGGAGAAGTTAAGGGAAAACGGAAAGGGAAAAAAGAAAACATGTTGAGACAGAAAACAGTGATTATGAAACAGAAGGAGAAACTTGATGATTTGTCCACCACCATACAATGAATCTCAGAGTGAGAGTATGATAAATAGAAATACAGTTGAGAGTCCAAATGCCCGTTATGCCTGAAGTACCAAAAGAAGCTACACTAATTTCTCCTAAACAGGGGGGAATAACAGCTCCATTTAACCCATTTGATTTGAATGCTCCACATGCTGTAACTGTTACTGTTGCCATTGGGCCTATTGTACCTCTTTATAAACCTGGGTCACAGGTATATACTGCCCATACTATACCCACTGGAGTGAATACTGCACATAGTAATCCACTAGATTTGACAACAAGATATTTCCTTCAGATGCCTATGGTTCCGACTCAAAGTAATACTACAGGTACTAAGAGTACAGGTTCCAATTTAAATCAGACACAATTTGATCCAAGAAGCAGAATGGTTCAGAGGTTACCACCTTTGTATGTCCCCAGAACAAGTGAGCCTCCTGAAATTAGTTGCCATGCTTTTGAAATGACTGTGCTATGGGAAATTCAGTTCCTGATACATTTGCATTAAATATGCAACCTGGAACAAGTAGAGATTTGACCAATGAAGATTTGCATTCAAATATTTCCAGAGAACAATCTGGATTTACTCCTCAAGAATTGGATGACTGGCTCAGAGAGTTTAGTACCCTGATTAATAATCAAAGTTCTGAAACTGTTACAGTCCCAGTAAAAGAAAAACCATGTGGCCAGGCTAAAAGTAGAATTAGAAGAAATGATTTTGGGAAATCTTAATCCATCTCAATTAGATACCAAAGGAACTACTGTTCCTTTGTAAGAACATTACCTAATGAGCAAGACAGACCCATGAGAAGCTAGTTGAATTGGCTTAGAAATATGAAATTGATGTTCAGAGATCAAAGATTTCTAATGACACTGATCAAGAAATGGAGTGCAAGAAAGAAATGGGAAGGTTGATGGTTGAAAAAGAAGGAAACACAGAGAGTTAGAATTGAGACACCTCCAATTGTGATCGATGGAGGAATTGGAGAGTTACAGATGCTTCCTATGAGGGAAGTATGCGGTGGTGGGTTTGTGCATGTGCCTTGGACTAGAGCCGATATTTTGTCATTCACAAGTGAATTCCCAAAATTGAGAGATAATCCAGTGGAATGGTACAGACAGATTGAAAGTTTTATGAAAATTTTGAACGTTCTGTGGATCTATTTGAATACCCTGTTTAACATTGTGGTTCCTGGAGACTTGTGGACAGAGAGTAACATTTCTGTAGATTGCCCTGAAACAGAACCAGAGAGGGATCCTAGGACAGGTGTTCCATCTCCAGTGGTATTGAAGAAATATCAACAAGTGGTTACTTTCCTGAAAACCAAGATATCTCCTAAAGAAATTGATTAGCTAAAAATTGGCAGAATGACCCAAGAACTTAAAGAATCAGTTCATGGCTATTACTAGAGATTGATTCAGGTTTTTTGACAGTACAGTAGAATTGAAAATGTGGCAGAAATAGATATAGGACATTTTGTTTACAGGTTTGTGAATGGTTTGAGACCTTAGATTTCTTCCATGATTCATCAGTGTTTACTATGTTGGCAGAATAGACTGATTAACAAAATGTTGCATTATGCAAAGTACTGCAGAGATGAATTAGAAGTGAAACATAAGAATTAAAAGGAAAACTAATGATATCTCAGATGAAACCAGTACAAAGAGGTCAGAATCCTTTAGGTTTTGACAATACCGTTCCAGCCCAGGGAGGATTTATTTGGTTCCTGTAATGCAGCGTGTTAATAGTTTTCATCAGCATAATTTCCAGTCTCAAGCTACAGGTCGTAATGTTTTAGTAGATTATAGAATCGGTGTTGATGTGTTGGCTTTGAAGAAAATAAATCCATGCCACGTGTGCAGAAGATTTGGGCATTGATAAACTGAGTGTAGATTTAAGAATCCTGGAAATCAAATACATATTGGAGGGTATGCACGGTCTCAGGGAAATAACATGGTCCAGACTCAACAGACACAAATACAAAGAGTTCAAAATCCTAATACATCCCAATCAATGCAGATACCGCAAGCTCTGATGCCTCAACCGAATGTTCAGGTACAAAGGTACAATATGAATCAGGGTCAGCAGACAAATAGAAATTCTTTCCCAAATCAAAATGCATCACAACAGTATTTGATTCAGACTACCCGTCAGCCTGATGGTGCCTGGGAGGGGATGAGGACTGCGTACTTGAAGCAGCCTTAGAGGTAGACCAGAGTGGTCCATATGTGGACAGAGAGGTAAACTGGAGTCATGTCTCATTCCTCGTTGACACTGGTGCTGCACGCTCTACTGTAAGAACAGCAGAGGTTCCTAACCTATCCCTCTTGGGAGAAAGTATCCAAGTTGTAGGAGTTTCAAATAAAAAGTTGTCCACCCCAATTTTTGAAGCAGTTTCTGTTAAAATAGGGTCCTTTGAGGATCAACATTGTTTTGTTGTGTGTAATTCAAGTCCAGTGAACTTACTCAGACGTGATCTACCATGCAAGCTTAATTGTTTCATCTATTGCACTCCGACAGGTATTGAATTTCATACAAATTATGAGGATGGTGTATTTAAATTTGCCCTACATAGATCTGATATGGGAATGTACAAAGGATGATCTACCCATTGAATTGAGAGACACTATGTTACCTAAAGTATGGGAATTTACAGGTAAAGACATCAGACAAATCAAAGGTGTTGATCCAGTCCGAATCACAGTGAAGACTAATGCAGACTATCCAAGAATCCTACAATAAAATTTGACTCCAGATACTATTGCCAGGTATTACTCTTGTGATCGACTCAATGATTGAGCAAGGAATCCTAAAGGAGATAATGGGGAGTCCATGTATCTCTCCCATTATGGGCTTACAGAAGTTGAATGGCAAGTATTATATTGTGCAGGATTTGTGGAAGGTAAATGCAACTGTTGTCCTATGTTGTCCTGTGGTACTCAATCCAGTTGTTATACTGTTTTAGATTCCCTGTGAGGCCAAATGGTTTTCAGTCATTGATTTGTGCCAAGCTTTCTTCTCCATCCTTTTACATGAGGATAGTCAGTTCCTCTTTGCTTTCCGTTTCGGCAATCGTGTCATGGCATGGTGCCGAGTTCCACAAGGGTATCAAAAAGAATCTTGAGTCTCTGGTAATGCCAAATCATTCAGTGTTAGTACAGTATATTGACGACTTGCTGCTGGCGTCAAATACTAAGGAAGCTTGCAAGGCTGATACCATTGCCCTTCTAAATCACCTGGCCGAGACCATTCTCGGCCAGGTGATTTAGAAGGGCAATGGTATCAGTCCTGCAAGCTTACTTAGTATTTGACGCCACCAGCAGGTTGTCAATATAATGTACTAACACAATGATTTGGCATTACCAGAGACTCAAGATTCTTTTTCATACCCTTGTGGAACGCGGTATCCCTGTCTAAGATATAGTTTTGCCAAACTGAAGTCCTGTACTTAGGACACCACATTGAAAAAGGAGCAAGGAAAGTGTCACAAGAAAGAATCTCTGAGATTTTTAACATGAATCCCCCAACTACACAAAAGGAAGTCTGCATGTTCAGAGGAATGGTGGGCTACTGTCAACAATGGAATCCACATTTTTCTTTGACAGCAAAACCTCTCCAGAGGTTGACACAGAAAAACATGTCTGATGCGGTACCTTGGGATGCCAGTGGTATGACCGCCTTTACTGAGCTGCGAGAATGCCTTTGTAGGGCACCAGCTTTGAGAACTCTTGATTACAACAAGTGCTTTGTGTTATTTTGTAGTGAAAGGGAAGTCAAGGTTCTTTCAGTCCTGAAACAGATGCACGGAAGCAGTTGCAGACCTGTCGCATATTTGTCTGCGACTCTTGATCGTGTAACTGCAGCCTTGTCTGGATGTTTGAAAGCAGTTGCATCTGCATGTGTGAGTCTTGAGCAGTGTGGAAGAATAGTCATGGGACATCCACAGACTGTGTTTATGTCTCATCCAGTGGAAACACTGTTGACCTGTACTCGGACACAGCATTTAACCAATAGTCATCTTACAAAGTATGAACAAATACTTTTGGGCGCAGAGAACATGACACTTAAAAGATGCACAGTTTTGAACCTGTCCACTTCGTTGCCATTGCCTGGACATGAAACTATGACAGATAATGTTGAATATGATTGCTTAGATGTGACTGAGTTATGTATGCAGACCCGACCTGATATACAGGATGAACCCTTGCCTGAGTCTGATCATGTGTTGCTTGTTGATGGTTCTTGTTTGCGAGACAATGAAGGAAATCAAAAAGCTGCTTATTCTGTTTGTACAGTGGCAGGTGTTGTGGAAGTGTCATGGTTGCAAGGAGTGTATTTGGCACAGGTTGCCAAACTGATCGCCTTGACGGCTTGCAGCATTTCAGAACAACTCAGAGTAACAATATTTACCGATAGTTAGTACGGCTTTGGAGTGGTGCATGACTTCGGTCACTTGTGGTCAAAGCATGGGTTCATTGCTTCCTCCGGATCACCTATACGAAATGGAGAAAGTGTGAGGGACCTTTTGCAGTCCCTACAATAGCCTGCCTAAATTGTAGTAGTCAAGTGCATATCTCATAGGCGGGGCACTGAGTATGTGACCGTTGGCAATACATACACTGATGAGGTGGCCAAGTACTGTGCCATAAATTCCCATACCTTTAATGGGGATCTGAATAATGCAAACACAAGGAAATGATGGACGGAGCACTGAAACTTTTCAGACACTCACCCCCAGTCACAGATCTGGGTTGAATCCATCATTGTTCTTAAGCTCACTTCGCCACCTCAGTTCAGACCCAGCTATATGCAAATCAGTCTTGACCCTGTGCCTCATGGGAACAGTCCAGCCCGAATTGCCAAGCCAGGTCTTCCCTGAACCGGAAACAAGCATCCTGGGACCGGTTTCAGGGTAACACCCCTCATCAGGCAGGCTAGCTTGAATCCAGTGGCAAAGTGAGCAAAGGACCCACGTCTGGGCACACCCTGCCAACTTAGGGTGAACAAAGCAAACACAAGGAAATGATGGACGGAGCGCTGAAACTTTTCGGACACTCACCCCCAGTCACAGATCTGGGTCGAATCCATCATTGTTCTTTAGCTCACTTCGCCACCTCAGTTCAGACCCAGCTATATGCAAATCAGTCTTGACCATGTGCCTCATGGGAACAGTCCAGCCCGAATTGCCAAGCCAGGTCTTCCCTGAACCGGAAACAAGCATCCTGGGACTGGTTTCAGGGTAACACCCCTCATCAGCCAGGCTAGCTTGAATCCAGTGGCAAAGTGAGCAGGGGACCCACGTCTGGGCATACCCTACCAACTTAGGGCGAACAAAGCAAACATAAGGAAATGATGGACGGAGCGCTGAAACTTTTCAGAAACTCACCCCCAGTCAGAGATCTGGGTTGAATCCATCATTGTTCTCAAGACTGATTTGCATATAGCTGTGTCTGAATTGGGGTGGCGAAGTGAGCTAAAGAATGATGATGGATTCAACCCAGATCTGTGACTGGGGGTGAGTGTCTGAAAAGTTTCAGTGCTCCGTCCATCATCTCCTTGTGTTTGATCTTAATAATGAAACATGAGACGTCACAAATTGCAATCTGTTGTTAACTCCTGTAGACATGTGGGAAGAGGTTAGGTGATTGCAGGAAGAGGGGACAGAAGCTGAACCACAAAGTTGGGCGTGAGCTGGTTGTACTAAAAGGGAAGCTGAAGTTTAGGTTTCCACTGATGGCAGACCTGTATTACCTGATAGTTTGTTACCACTTATGGCTAGTCATTATCATGGTCCTGCAAATGTGGGAAGAGATGCAATGATGCGTCTCTTTTGACAGGTGCGGTTCAACCTCAGATTCAGATTGATTGCTGAAAGTCTTTGTCATTGCTGTGTAGTGTGTCAACAACAAAATGCTGAAAAGAAAGCACATGCTACAATGAGTCATGTAGGGAAATCAGAAGGTTCCTTTAACCGGATGCAAATGGACTTCATAGAGATGCCCCTTTGCAACGGTTTGAAATATGTTTTATTCATTGTTTGCATTTTCTCAAAATGGGTAGAAGGTTATCCAACACGAAGAAATTATAGTCTTACATTAGCCAAATTGTTGTTAATAGAGTTGTTTCCATGGTTTGGATTTCTGACTTCTCTTGAGTCAGACTGAGGAACTCATTTTAACAATGAGGTCCTGAAATTGTTATGTGCAGCATTACAAGTTGAACAGAAGCTCCATTGCAATTACCGTCCAGAGGCTTCTGGAGATGTGGAGCAGATCAACAGTACTTTGATATCCAGATTTGCAAAGGTGTGTGCTTCAAGGTCTTTGAAGGGGCCCGATGCATTGCCTCTAGTGTGGCTGAGTCTGAGACGTACACCAGACAGTAGGACAGGAATGTCACTCCATGAAGTCATTAAGGGCCTAGTGATGAGGCAGCCAACTGTTGCTGCAAATGCTTTTGTCAAAATTACAGATGAATTGATACTGGATTACTGCAAAGGTTTGGCTGATGTGGTGCGTTTTGTCTCTCACCAGATTGGAGAAGCTGCCCTTGAGACTCAACAGGAGCAGTGCCAGAACCTCAGTCCTGGTGACTGGTTAATGGTGAAGAAGCACATGCAGAAGTCATGCTCGGAATCTCGTTGGAAAGGGCGTTACCAGGTGATCCTGGTTACCAACACTGCTGTGAAGTGCCGAGGTCTCCCGAATTGGGTACACACTGCCCACACTCACTGAGTCCCATGTCACCTTGATGATACAACTGCACCTGTTCCAGATGTACCGGTGGTTCAGTGAGACAGAGAGAGCGGGTTTGTGAAGCTGTTGGGGACCAGCAGCGTTTGGCCAGGGGGGTCTGGGAGAGTCAACAATTGGTACCGAGGGGTCTCCGACAATAGAGTTGACTGCGAGAACTATAGATCTTAACAAAAGGCCTAGTGCAGCAAGAAAGCGAGTTGTACTCAGAGATTGTTGGCTCGGAAGGGGTGAGATACTGTGAAGTTGCTTAACTAAAAGACGAGTGCGAGTACCACAGCCTATTCCTGAAAGCTCTGAGCAGTCTGATTAAAGTGACAGTAATGATTAACAAACAGCTGTAAGGAGATCAAAAAGAAGAGAGTACCCAGCCAAAGGTACTAATCTCCTAAATGGACTTATCTGGCCACATATGAATGGGAGCAGGAGTTTGCTACCTTTAGCTTTAACAATACGAGTCCACCTGAACCTCCTTGAAACAAACTTTGTTGTTGATCTGAAATTCAATCTTGGTGTACCACTTGAAGGACTGACACACTTTATCCTAAATATACTCATCAACGAAGATGATCTGCATATTTTCCATACAGACGTGAACCATTGAACTGCACCTTAAAGTTTTTGTGCTAAAAAGTATTTGTGCTGAACTTTTCTGAATTGCTCAAACTGCCTTCTGATATTCTTGATTTGTAGTTAAACGGTCTGAATTAGGACACGCCATGAAGCCTAACACTGTAATCTCTCTTGGATGCAAACGTGTATATGCTGGAATCATTTCTGTTACTGTCCTGATATTAGTTGCATTGCTTATTATTTTAAACTTGCCACATTATGTACCCGTTGACAAACCTAAGATTACATCTTTTAAAACTGTCAAAACAAATAGCAGATTCTAATGCTTTCAATGACAACACTTTGCATCTTGATATTTCAAAAACGAATCCTCCATTTAATGTCAATACTAGGTTATGAAATGAATATACATTGACACAATGGAGTCTAGTAATTGCTACGTATGTATGCAATCACCTGCATAAGTTGCAGAAGGTGTTGCCTATCATAGTCTACCGTTAACATATGGAATTTCTTACAGTCTTTAAACACGTTTATTTTATGGTAATGTCTGCGTTGCAGTATTATTATTCAAATGAAGATCAGATCTTTTCTGAACTTCCTGTATTAAAATTAAACCCACATACTGATGCTTCACACGCTGAAACTATGGGCTATCTATTTATACCAACACAATCTTTGGACATGGCTTATGCACATAGAAATAACCTAACATGTAAAATAGGTAGAGCTGAAAAGAAATGTATAGATTTAGTAGAAAGTAGACAAGGTAAAGCGACAGTTAAAACTATTCTGCCTCCTAAACTAACTCTGGAATTTACATGAAGTAGAACATAAAATAGTAGAAGGAATGGCTACTTTAGCTTTAGACTGGCAACATAAAGGAAAACGTTATATATATAGAAAAAGATCAAATATTAAAACTAATTTTGAAGGATTTATTGAATGTGAATATACATTTGATGTTTATGAAAAACTGGGGAAGATATTTAGAGGGCGTTGACCCTATCTTTCCTGTAGTGTATTATATTTGTGGAAAGAATGCTTTTTATAAATTGCTGAAAAGATGGTATGGAAGTTGTAACGTAGGAATTGTCTTTCCAAAAATGTATCATGTGAAACAAATTGAAGGAGAATTAAAAGAGTAGAATGGGAGAATGAAGAGAGGCGTGAGTACTAGTGAAATAGTAGGTGAAATTTTTGGAGCTTTAATACCTTCTGTAGGAGTAGCATTAAACTCACATAAAATTAGAAAACTTTCTATAAATAGTTGATAACTTAGCCACCAGTACATCTGGGGGATTTTCTGTTGTAGATATTGAAATGTTTTCAATAAGACCGATAGTGATGCGAAATCGACTTGCCCTATATATCATTCTCACGAAGGAGGGTGGAGTCTTTCGGTTGTTAAAGGTCCAACAATGTTGTACCTACATACGGGTTAAGAGCAGAGATCTAGAGAGCTATATTAAAAACATCACTGACTTAAACAAAGACTTGAAAGAGTTAAAATCTGATGGTGCCTGGGAAATGATAGGGAAGGGATTGTCATCTGTTAGTAACTGGTTGGGTAACTCAGTAATGGGCTAGTGATTTCTATTCTGAGACCATCTTGGTTATTTTTTCTGCATAATGCTGATCATATTATCTATCAAATTCTGAAGGTATAGAAAGAATGTACGGGGAAAGAAAAGAACAGGATCCGATCTTGAACTAGAAGATGAACAATGTAAATATTTTAGCAAAATAAAAATTCTGGAAGAGTCTAGAAAGAAAAGACTTAAGACAACAAAACAGTAACTTGTAATGATCTGATGTGGATATTTTGTGATGGCTGGATTCGCCATCAGAGGAAGGCTTGATGGAGTATAAAAGTAGATCATCCCTTGCATGACATGTAACCTGAACTTGACAATGAAAAGTCTAATGTGCACCATGCACCGTAAAAGTATGCCTGGATAGGTAGCAATAACAAGATTAATCAAATAGTGAATGTAATATGTTTATTAACACAATTGTTATGAAAATTAATGATGACATTTAGCATTTTTATTGAAATTATTGTATTGCGCCATAGAAAGTTAGAAAATGGTGCAAAAGGTTCATGAAATGTGCTAAATGACTGAAACTTTCAGTATAAGTGCTTAACATTATTAGGATCTTTTAATCTTTGAAACAATTTTATTTTAATGATTTTTCAAATTGTGGTAGGAGGCCATAATTAAAGCTGAACATTTTTGTGTAATAATCACTGACAACTTTACAAGTATTCTCATATATGATATGCTTGACTTTTTTCATTATGCTTGAACTTAATCATGAGTTTATTTTACTAAGAAAGAAAAGCTAACATTAAAATGCATTGAATTGCCTTTTTCCCTTTTAGGCTGCATTATTTCATAGCCTGGTGTAATCAGGGTCAGACTGGGATCGCATACCAGCCCTGGCAATTACGTCCGACCTGCCAGGGGGAGGGCTGGCGGGAACACTGCCACACTTTTGTTACAAAGGGCCAATTTTGCAGCACTGCTGCAAAACCGTCCCCCAGTAACAAAAAAGGCCCCCACTGGTCCAAATCCGTCCCCCACCCTTCCAGCCCACTGGAGAAACGCCAGGTGCCCGCTACGGCCAGTCCAGCCCTGGGTGTAATGGACTTTGATAGCATTTTCTCAAATGTTGATTTATCTATTTCGTTCATGCAATACTCTTTAATCGACATGAGACTTTCTTAGTACTTCTTTGTGTGAATTGGTAGGTACCCAATCTTTGGACTAAATCCATAAAGAGCAACAAAGTACATAAGTTCTTTGTCAACTATGCTGTGAGGACAGAATAAACAGGCGTTTCTCATGAGCTGCATGGGAAAGTATGTTGGAGTATCAATTTGTACCTGGTCAATGGAAGAACGATCACATGGTGATCAGACCCTCGTATGGTGACAACTGATGTCAAAAATTAACAATTTTGCTCATGCCCATGGACTTTTCCTTAGTGGACTTTACCTTGATCCCTTTGCCCATTCCTGAAGAGCTTTTGTAAACCATCCTCCTGCCTTTATAGGTGGTAGGAATCACTAATTCTGAACCATCCGCTTATGGATTCTTCTAATTAGCAATAGATTTACGTTGACTTAATTTGTGGTTTTATACTACGAGCTGTTATACTCACGACTGAGCTTCTAAAACTGTTACTATATGCATTGATTTTGGATCTCTAATACAATAACCAAATTATCTAAATTTGTCTGGGTCTTTTATTGTGTCTTAATGTTCTTTCTACAGAAACTGTGCTTTTCATTGTATGGTTTCTAAATGTCTGATAGAGAAAGTCATAGATTATTTTCAGAACTTCAGGTTCTTTTGCTCTTGCTTTTTGCAGTCACAGCAAAGCTATTAGTTTGTATGATTCCTGTCAGACTGAACTTCTTTAGGAGGTTGAGTCTTCCAGTACAATCCTCTATTTCTATTGCATGGTTCTGAGAGTAATATATTTGATCCTAATCTCCAATTTGTGAGTTAGCTGCCAATTATTGGTCCTCATTGGTTGGCCGACAGTGGGACACCCTGATTTCTCACCCCTCACTACGATGAAGAAAGGTCCATCATAGGACCAGTGCCTCTCAGGGTGAAATATAGAATCTAAGTAAAAACAGTTACTCGTAAGGGCCCAGTGCTAGGAAACCAGTATATTCTTACGCTGCAAGACGTTCTATGGGTGGAGCATGGAGTTCCCGTGCATTCACCCATTAATTGTGAGGTAAATCCATATCCACAAAGACTTGTAGACCTGGATTGGTGCCAAAAACTTGCACTTCCGTGAGCTGGTGTAACAAGAATTTTTTTTTTGGTGTCACCTTGTTTTTCCTCCCTGAATGAGTGCTGCATTCTGCAGCACACTTACAAAGAGGAAATAACCTTTCAGCATAGATTTTCTGCAGAAAGGGACCCCTTCTTGCATAAAAACTATGCTGATCACAGCACAAACCCCCTTGCACTATTGCACAGGGTGCCTGAGTTGGCACATGACTGCAGTAAGTGCGCCACTTCTTAGTAGATATGGCCAAGTTCTCTTAGCCCAGTTGTGCAGCAACTTTGCTTGCTGTCATGTGTTGCATTAAAAGGTTTTTTAATCTGTGCTTTAGTGTTTGAGTCAAACGATCAGAAAATCTTCAGTTAAATCATATTTTCTATTAAACAGAACTAAACTTGTGAATATATCCCCTGACTTTGGTGGTTTATATTTTTATGGACCAACGAGACGCAACCCCTTTTTCATTCTTTCACAATTTCAGCTAAAGCTGTGCTGCTTTAGTCAAATTTGTCAAGGATACTTAAGTTCTCAGTGGTGCCAGGTGATCTTTGAAGGTGCAGAGAAGTAAATACCTGCCAAAAATACTATCAAGTAAGTGCAGGGCTGTCGTAAGTGGGCAGCAGCTGGGGTGTCTTGCTTCAGGTTCTGATCTTTTCAGGGCCTTGCACTGCACTGATAGATGCATTTATACATCATAGAAGCAGGCCCGTCATGCTTTTGTGATATATTCATGCTGAGGTAAGTACTTTCAGCCACCACTAGGGGGCTCCATATAGTGAAGATGCCTCCCTATGTGACAAGAAGCTCAGTCTATCCGAAAACCTGAGAATAGCCCTGCATGAAGTTTGTGACCCAGACCACTGGTGTAATGCAAACCCCTGCACTGGTTAGCCTGGCGGTAGGCTGCGTGTGTGTTGTGTGTGTCCTGTATAATACTTTCCCTCTTGTGCTGCATTTTGTTATTAACTCCTCACAGTGCCTATTTTAACTTTTTTAATCTTGCTCACTTTACTTCTGAGCTCCTTCCCCGGTCTGCTGCGGCAACTTGTGCCGAATGAGCAGAGAGAAGTGGAGCTGCTCTAATTTAGCTGGGGCACTTTGGGCTGAGTTAGCAGCCTAGTGGTCCAGGGAATGGCCATATATTGGCATGCTGGGGCGGATGTGCAGCAGACACATGCAGCGGGCACTGATGGCAAAAGGCGCGCCTAAGGCAAGCCTGTCTGCGCCTGTCCGCTCCTGTACTGCGCTGTGCCCCAGGATCCCTGGTCTCTGCACCAGGGAAAAGGCCCACTCCCTTAATATATCCATAGAACAGCTCCTTAAAATAGTGGAACAGGGCAATTTTTCCAGCCTGTCATTTCCCCCTTTGCTTGGAAGAGGCTTTGACTGGTAACATCACTGGTTGTCCTGTCTGCAACTTTCAGTTCTCCTCCTTGGCACTGGGCTCGACTACTTCTCAGGATGCCTCGCTCCCTCGCTGTCCACCCGAAAATACCCATTTTAGATTTCTCATAAATCACTTATTAAAATTAAAATGGAGGTGGCTGACTTTGTTGCTTTCCATGAGCCTGACTGGATGTTTATTACAGAGACCTGGGCTAAGGACTCCTCGGGTCCTGATCTGGTTGATACCATTCCTCCAGGATATTCCACCACCTGGCTTGGTAGAACCGGCTGAATGGGAGGGGGATTGGCCATTAAATATAAGACCTCCTAATCCTGTTTGATAGAGCCATTGTCTATCCCTACAACTCCTTGTGAAGCACTATTCTTTTCTCTAAAAGGGCTCTCGACAGAATCTTTCGCTGGAATCTTTGTCTACCGGCTGCCGGGACCTAGGTCTTCCTTCACCTTGGAGTTCACTCACCTAATAGAACCCTATCTAGGAAAATCTAACTTCACCCTTTTGGGTGAGTTTAACTTTCATTTAGACAGCTATCTTTGTAAAGGTTCTCAGGTTTTTAAGTGTATTTTTATTGTTACAGCTTTAACTGCTTACCCAGCGTGCCAACATGGCATGGAGGGCTATACACTTGCAATCAAACTACAGTCATAAAGCATAACCTTTCAAATAACCCACACCCCATCCCGCGACCCTCTCCACTCCCTACCAGGGTACCAATAGCAAAATGAGTGTATTGAGAAAACCTAACAGACAAATGTCACTCAGAGGGGGCCTCTGCATCCCTTGGTGAGGCAGGGTCTGTGAGACGTAATAGCCGCAGATAGTGGGTGCACGTTTGTTCCCTCAACTCTTGAGACAAGCGGGTTATAAATGATTGCTAAGGGGTTCTGTATGTGTTGCCCTCTGCGGAGAGGGTAAGGGTCAGTTTTTCAATCCCAAGGACAAAACAGAGGCGCTGAAGCCACCCCAGATGTGTTGGTATCGAAGTGGTGCCCCAGAGTGCTAAGAAAGTTTGATGGGCCACCCCAGAGCTATGCTAATGTGGCGTCCTCTACGTGATGTGAGCAGGTCCGTGAGGGTGTTGGGGAGTCCCAGCAAGATGTATGATGGAAATCTTGGGAGCTGGGTGTGCAAGTAGATATCAATGTCACCCAGCATGGATTCCCAAAATGTAGTCACCTTTAGGCACTCTCAGAGGATGTGGGTAAGCATGCCCTTAGCCCCACAATGTCACCAACATTCATCGCTACAGGCTGGGTTACCTCTGTGTAGTCTAACGGGCGTCAAGTACCAATAGGTAGCAATTTTTACTGCTGTTTCTGTGCTAGGTGCGTTATGTGCAGTATGCTTCATTCTGTAGTAGATGTCGTGCCACTCTTTATGAGTGAGCTGTCTTCCCAGTTCTAACTCCCAACGTAAGAGGGCAAGTGATTTGTCCACTTTCCCTGCTGGGAGAAGAAAGTTGTATAATTCTGTGATGAGGCGCTTATCTGACCTTTTAGCAAGCAGCCATTTTTCAAATGTTGTTAGTGGCCTCTGTGCCTCCTGCTGAACCATTGACCCAGTGTCTAAACTGAAGGTAGTGAAATCCGCCTTTAGGGTTTCGAAAGGGATGGAACGGTCCTGATCCAAAAGGTGCACAATCGCCCGACACCCGGCTTCCCGCCACAACTGGAAGGTGGGGCCCATACCCAGCGTGAATGCCGGATTATTGACCACTGAGGTCAGGGAGAGGGGAAGGTGTTGACATTCCCCTTATTGGCACAAGTGGCCCATACTCTCAGCAGGGAGCTTGTTTTCGGGGATATGTATGACTGGGGGCTCTGTGAGCGCGAAGAAGGAACGGGAGTTTCCCTAATGAGGTCCCAGAAAATGCTCGGTCCATAAACAGCCACAGCTCCTCAGATTCAGCTCTGGACCACTCAACGAGGTAGCAAAGCTGAGCTGCCTGGTAGTAATGGAGTAAGCTCGGTATGCCGAGTCCTCCCTCAGCTATTGATTGCCAGCTCAACTCTTTTCACATTCGGGGGCATTTACTCACCCAGATAAAATGATGTAGCAATGCCTGAAGGGCGGAGATCATGCCTGTCAGCGGTGTCAGGGGAAGAGTCTGGAAGAGGAAGAGTAAATTGAGGAGGATTGTAATCGTTAGGGCCGCAATGAGACCCAGCAGTGAGTGGATAGTGTCTCCCGTGGTCTAGATCAGCTGGCACTCTCTTCTATATGTGTCGATAATTAAGGAGTTTTGTTTTCTCCAGTGTCGGAGCCAGCTGCACCCCCTGGTAGGGAATGGAATCTACCGCCCATTGCAACGGGTAGGTCTAGTTCAGTGCAGCCAGCGTGGTGGACGAGACCGATAAGTTAAGGGACTGCGACTAATGGAGGTTCATACGGAAACCTTGGGCCTCCCTAAATTCCCTCAGTTCCTCTAAGAAGTGGGGTAGGGACTCATGGGGGTAGTCTAGCATCACCATGACATCGTCAGCATAGAGACTGATCAGATATTCCTCCTCGCCAAAGAAAACACCTTTAACGCGAGGATGGTCCCTCACCCTCTGGGTGAATGGCTCCATGTAGAGGCACCCCTGCCTCGTGCCCCTTCTGATCAGAAAGCGCGCAGAGTTTCGCCCATTGACTCGGACTGAGGCATGCGTAGACTCATAGTTAACAAAAACCCAGGAGCGCAATCGCTCCCCCAAGCCAAAATGGTCCAATGTTGCCTCCAAATAGGGCCAGTGCACCCGGTTGAATGCTTTCTCAGCATTGACCGATAATAGCATTGTTTCGCTCTCAACCCGGTTGGCTTTGTCAATGATATGGAGTGGCCCTTTTGTACTATCTGCGCACTGCATCTGTGGAATGAAGCCCGCCTGGTTAGGGGTCACAAGATCCTGCATAAAGGGGTTGAGACGGACTGCCAGGACACCAGCGAATAGTTTTGTATCAAAGTTCAAGAGAGAGATGGGGTACTAGTTTGTGCAAAGCCGGCCATCTTTTCCAGGCTTAGGAATGACGAAAATAATCGCCTCGAGTATCAAGGGATGGAGTGTAGCTGCATCAGATATTGTAAAAAGCCTCATGAGAATAGGCGCTAGCTCAGGGCAAAAGATTTTATAAAAGCTTTTTGGGCAGCCGTCAGGGCCTGAGAACTTCAGAAGTTTGTGTCCAGAGATAGTAGCTATCACCTCCTCTATGTGTATCAGAGAGCCCAGTGAAGTGCTTCAGTCAGATGGGTCGTGGGCGCTCTTTGGAGGTAACGGATCAGGTTCCCAGGGGGGAGGGACTGCTCCGAATATAAGGCGTTATAGATCTCTCTGAACTAGGATGGAATCAGCTTGTCTCCCTCGACAAGCGAACTCTCAGTGGTTTGCTGGTTTCCCTCTCCGATTGTCTCTGGGCTCTAAGCTTGTTTGCCAGGAGCCTCCCGCATTTATTCCCCCCCACATAGAAGGAGTGCTTTAGTCTAAGCAGAGAATACTCAGCTCTATCTAAGTCCAACCCCGCCAGCTGTTTTCTGGCCATTTCCAGCTTGCGCCAGATCCTCAAGACCCGGTGCGATGGTGTTTCTCGCACTTACCTTTGGAGTTCAGCCCTCTAGGCCTTCCGTAGCTTATTCTCTGCCACTGATAGCACCATAAACGCGACCCTAATAACTGCCTTCGGCGCGTCCCAGAGTATGGACACAGACATGTCTGGGGTATCATTGATTTTAAGATAGTCAACAATGGCCTTCCTGATTTGGCTCACCACCTCCGGCCTCTGGCGCAGGGTCTCTCGCAGTCTCCACTGCCATGAAGCCCCTCCTACCCACGGAGAATGCAGCTCCAGAACGAGCACAGAGTGATTGGAGAGAGATCTCGGCACGATCTCCATGGACTTGATTAGCCCCTGGATTTCTCTGGAGCCCAGGAGATGATCTAGATGGGCGTAAGATTTATTCGCATGTGAGGAGAAAGTGTAGTCACATGTATGGGGATGATGTTCTCTCAACAAGTCTACCAAGCCCAACTCACAAAGCCAGACTGCGCTCTCCCTTGTAAGGGCCCCTCCACCCCACTCTATGTGCCGAACGAGCCATGTCATTATTGAATGCCAGGTTAAAGTGCCCCTTACTAAGACTTATCAGTCCTGGGTGGAAAGGACGTCTACTAGCGCCACCTGTAGGAAAGGTTCCTGGCCCTCATTGGGGGTATATAGGTAGCCCATAGTGAGTGTCTGAGTGCCTATCTGAACGCTATAAGCCAGAAGGAGCCCCTTGAGCTCTATCAATTTATGTACGACCCTTCCCTTGAACTTGCGAGAAACAAGGGTGGCAACCCCTGCCCTCTTTTGACCTGCAGAGGAGACAAATTGGTGCGGCAATGCTCTGGATCTCAACCTGTGCCAGTCCCCTGTGAGCAGGTGGGTCTCCTGAAGAAAACATATATCTGCCTCTAAATGCTCCAGGTACGAGAGGACTGCCCGTCTCTTGATTAGATTATTAAGACCCTTCACGTTCAGGGAAATCACTCTCAACAGATCACCTGACATCTAGGGGTAGTTGCATACTAATGCATGGTTCTAAGACCCAAGCCTGCTTTACTCTGTGGTACGAACGAGCGTGGGCGGGCCCCCCTATGCGCATAAACCTCATCATGTATGTCCTAGATGCTAAGGATAGTGGTACCCTCTGAATATCCCCAACAAAAGCAGAACAAGGAGAAAACTAAGAAAAAGGCATTGGAACAGAGTCCTTGGAAGTGACAAGGCACCAGAGTGAGTCAGCGTCAATCCAGGATAGAAACTGAGAGTAGGGTCCATGGCTGGCCAGTCTCCAGTGTGGAGGTCCCCCCACTTCTGCCCAGCCAGCATCGTGGATGCATGCAAAATTGCTTTGGGGGCCACCTCAGCACCTCAGGTGGTATCTTGTGATACCGGCTCCTCCACAAGGCTCTCCAGAACTGCCTTCCTTTCCTGAGCTACCGTGATGGGGTCGGGCTTCGCGAACCCTGTGCTGCGAAGTTTCTGCTTCCAGCACAAGTGTTTTCTATTCCCAGGTCCTCCATCGCTGCACCCCCCCGGGTGCGTCGAGCTACAGCAGATCACAGGCCGTCCTCAGAGAGTGGATCTGGTGTGTCTTTCCCTCCCAGGTGAAGACTAAGCAAAAGAGGTGGCCCCAGGAGTATGTGATATTTTTGTCGCAAAGAAAAGATGTCACTGGGCAGAATTCTAGTCCTTTCTCTAGAGTGATTGTCCAGAGGTCTTGGAACAGCTGAAATGGGTGCCCCGGAAGTGTACTGCATTGGTGTCTCTGGCCCTGCGGAGGATCTGCTTCTTCAGTGGTAAGCTGTGAATGCATGCCAGAATGTACGGGGATGGCATATTTGCAGATCTAAAGGGGCCTGCTCTATGTACTCTGTCTAGCCGCATGTCCTCCATCTGTGTTACCCCCAGGATCTGAGTGAAGAGGGCTGATACAAATTCTCCTATATCCTCCGCTGTCCTAAGGACCCCTCTCATTCTAATGTTGTTGTGCCTCGACCTATTTTCAGGATCTTCGGCATATGACTGGAGATTGATTTGTTGGTCCATTAGTCGAATGAGTTCCTGTTGGAGCTGTTCGATGTCTTCATCCCTGGAGACCTCGTGTTGTTCCAGGGTGTCCACCCTGTCACCCAGCTCTGACACCTCTTTCCGTACCCCTTGCAGTTCCTGCATTAGATCCTTCTTGATCGTCTGCAAATCATCTCTGAGGAAGGAGAATAGGGCCTCCAGATAGGAGCGTGTGATGGGGGCTTCATCTCCAACAACCTCCGAGGATGGTGGTCAGCTCGAAGAGCTGCAGCGCTCTTGTGGTTGCGAGGCAGGGGGTCTTGTAAGCATGTCCTTGAGGGAGCTGTCCTTTTTAGAGCATGGGTCCACCATTCAGGAGTGATGGCCTCCCCATCCCCAACCTCTGGGGCCCGACACCAGCCCCAGCAGAGGAAAGGGGTTAGTCTGTGAACATTTAAGTGGGAGGCAGGGGAAATTGCAAATGCCTCTCCGCTTCGGATGTATCCTCCAGGTCCCCCAGGGCACCCCACATTGCTCTAGACCTCCAGCGGGATCCCCTCATGGCCCACAGGAGCACCGTCAAGCCTGACAGGTATGCCCTAGGCCGATGTTAGCCCAAGGGCCCTAGGGCAGTCCACCGCACCTCTCAGCCAGTGCAGGCCTCTCTGGCCTTATGCAGTTGTCCTTGTGGTGGTGGAGAAAATGAGGGGTCTGCATCAGCTTCAAGTCCAGGCCAGTCAGTTTCTACCTTCAATTTTCTGAATGTTTAAAAAGTTGCCATACAGCTCTCAGCACAGGGGAGGCCAAATTCTTTATGAATCCTGTGCTGAAGACTCAACATCGCTGAACATCATATCCGCAGGTGGCAGTCCCTCCAGAACTTCCAGTATCATGTCGTGTGAGCAAAGATGTTCATCTCTGGTTCCCACAGCAGCTGCCAGGGAAGAATTAGATGCCTGCACACCTGATACCGATGCCTGTACCTCTGGAGCAGAGCCGATATCCCTTCCAACAGGAGCAGAAACATCCAGTGGAGGCTCCAAGAATGCCGTCATCAACATGGGAATACGCTGGGGACAACTGCGCACGTGGGCCTGCAAAGGCTCCAAGAGCACGTCTATGTCTGGTGGCGCAACCGATGGAAGTGTTAGACACAGGTCCAACAGGCAGCCAAATCCGCAGAAGAGGCAACCGAACACAGGCAGGACACAGTCTAGTCAGACCGGTCTGAAAGACAGGAACCGATGCTCACTTAGCTCTCGAAGCCGAGGCGTAGTCAGGTAGAACACCATATGCTCACGACAACGTTGTTCCAGCAGTGTTCCCTCTATTTCTTGAGGGGTTGAGACGTCCATTGCGAAGCAATAGGATTAAAATCAGGATGCCCGCTACTGACAGAAGGACCTAAGCAAGCCCTCCAAAAACGATTCCAAGTATGGAGTGTATGAAACCTGGAATTACTCCGAAGATGGTCTGAAAGGTGGTTAAGAGACCTGATCCAATGCGCTTAAATAAGTGTACAATCCCACTCATTTCAGACATGTTAAAGATACGATGAACAATTTCTCCGAAATGGATCGGGAAGTTTGTATGGACAAGGGCCTGTATCTCTGCTGAAGACCTTGCAACCTGGAGATCAAAAGTCCCTCGGGCTGAAGTTAAGGCCACATTTTGTTGAAACAACATGGCTTTCAGTCTGCTCAGCGAATCAAACCTTATACTGGAAACATTCAATGAAGGCCACAGTGGTGCCTCCCTAACTGTGTGAACCGGGATAAACAATACTTCCTTACAGCAAACAAACCTGAAGTTTACTGTGACGAGATATGCAATGCCTGGCGCCATTCCACAACAGCCTTGATCATTCAGCACTAAATAACTTCCATTCGAAAGTAATTAAAAAACTGGATGAATCACAGCAGTTGGGGAGCCTTTCAAGTAGCAAGATTAGTTCACTTTTGATGCATTACACGTTCCATGAAGCGACACTTCTTTGCACACTAAAGACCCACTCAAAACCTTCATGCAGTCAGTACTACTTAAGAAAACTTCAGTGTCCTTATTTCTGCACCTATATCTACATGGTAACTCACAGGTTTCCTGTATGTACTCTTCACCTAATGCTTCATAAATGCCTGCTTGGATGTATTTAAGGCAGTACTGCAACTGAAATGTTGTGATTGGCAGTGTAATATAGCCATGAATTAACCATTCAGTAGACGGTGACTCAGCTACTGTGAAAGTTAACTTCTCTAATTTTTCAATAAGCAGCATGGTGTACTTTGCATCTCTGCGTGCCATAGTCAACTATCTGTTGGTCAGATTGTATACCGAAAACAAGCTTGTGCTGTTAAAATATCGCCATGGCACGGGGCCTGAACGCAATGATTGCAGCGTCCAGCTTAAAAGAATAATGGAGCTCAATTGAGATTGCCCATGTTGTAGGATAGACAAATCTTGTTCCATTATGTCGATTGCCGAGGACACAATATTGCCCAGTGAATAAATACGTGAAGAAAGTGTGGTCATACCATTGTCTACCACAGCCAGGGCCTTTTCTAGGTTAATCCTATCAATTTCACATAATCTCTCAGCAGCATCCTGTTAGGAGACTTTCCACAGTTCATTGTAGATGGCATATAAGAAGCGTTTTTTATGCAGTTTCTTTGGACCTAACAAGAAATCCCTAAGATCCATGTTGTCATCTAAAAGGGCAAGTGTTGTTTCACCTGTTGTAGTGTTGAGGTTTTTAGCCATTCTAGGCACAACTTCCCAACACTATAAGAAGTCACTACCCCTGGGTCGTCTGTGTGTACATAGCGTGGGTCGGGCCTCTGGATACTAAACCCTTCGGTGGTACCCTTGAATCTTGATTGACACCAACCATCCCTTCCAATTGGTAGCTGAGGAATTGTATGTACCATTCTGTATCATTGCACCCAGCACTTCCTCACTAATCAGTTTATCATTTGAAATACCTACAATAGGTGTGGGCGAGGGGATGCGTGGTGTTCTCAGGTCTTTAAGTTTTGCAAACCCGTAGCAGGTAGTCTGTTGCACTATTCTGTTCAGGAAAATTATCTGTAATGGTATGAGGCAAGCTCTGAATAAAGCCTCAGATCCCTGAACCTGCCAATCTTTCGTCCCCCAGGTGTATTTTGTGTCTATTGTGTCCCTCCAACTGTCGAAACCTTGTACAGACAGTTGGGAGATGAAAGGTGCTGAATATATGAGCTTGGTATTTGTCAGCATCATTTTCTTCGCAGTTGCATTTGTCTGTACTAGTTTATACTAGTATGACCTTGGGTCTGATGTATTGAACCCTAAAAAATTACACTTTTTTTGTGCGAATGTGGCATAACTACCTTTTGATGGTGTCGGGCAATGTTCTTATTGATGGTAAGTGTTTACAGTGCGTGGAACACTAGCTCTGTGCAAAAAGTGATGACCATAATGCTGGTAACAATACATACTGTCGAAGTCAGGTGTGTCTTCATACAATTCCCTGTAAGTAAATGCAGCAGATTGTACTAAATCTGATAGCAGAGTATTTACAGTCTCAATGTCCCAATCATCAGAGAGTGTACTGGGGAAATTAAATCATTATTTTAAATTTTAAACGTGTGGAATTTTTAAATGTTCAGTAGGACCAAATACATCACATGAAACCCTATCCCAAACTATACCATCGGTACTGGAATTGCTGTAATGTTCACTAGGGTCAAGTCTCTTTGTTCACGGTGTCCATTCACTAGTAGGAAAAAGACAGTTACTATGCCAATCCAAATTAACAGGAACATGATCCCTAATGCAAGCCAAAGATGCAGCCAAGGGGACACAAAGTAAGTTTTCTTCAGCCAGAGATAGAATTGTCAAAATTTTACTTTCTTGGAAATGGGTGGCGTTTGCTCAGGTTCACTTGGATCTGAAGAAAAGTCACTGAAGTTGATGAAGTAACGAGACGCAGTTCGATCTATCATTGGGAGCTCAGCAGTGTTTCTAGAACTGGCAGTTGCTTCTTGTGAAGGCATATTGATGTGAAGTTTGTTGTTGGGCCGAATTGCAATTTGCATTTCAGTTTCATTTGGATGCTGTTCTGTTTCAACAGGTGTGATTCGCACTCCGTTGTTGGCTACTCCGGGCATCTTGTGCATAGGAGTCTTGAAACGTTATTAGTCTTTCCGTCTGAACTTCCTGTATAGTAGTGAGAGGAGATCACCGGCTACTCAGGACTCCATGTGGCCTGCTGTTGAGAATCAGCCGCATATTGTGGTTTGATCAGATCAAGGGAGACAAATCTTTTTTCTTTTTTGCCGGCAAGAGGCGGAAGAAGTACTGTTCTTGTTCCTTGAACCGCCAGGACAGGTACAGGTGTTCTGCAAGATGGCCCAAACTACTTCTTGTCCACAATATTTTCTCTTACCAGGTCTCCAATCTTTGGGACCCAGACAGGTCTTGCCGGAACTGGTTTCACTTCCCCAGTGGTTGTGCGTTTTACTTGGACGTTGCTTTGTAGTGCCTGGAATTCATTGAGTTCCTGTAAAACAGCCAAACGATCATTCAATTCAAATGGTTTTACATCTGCCACTGTGCTGGCACAATCGAGGTCAGGTACCCACATTCCTGTCCCAAACAGGATCTCATAGGGGGTACGTCCTCCCAAGGATTTTCTTGGCATATTGTTTAGTGCCCTCTGGACCCCATATAGGTGATTGACCCAACTACCTCTCGCACCTAATACCCTTGCTGCTAAACATTGCTTTAGGTCCCGGTTTTTCCTCTCCACCAATGAATTCCCCTCGGGATGGTAGGGGGAGCAGTACCGCAAGGCCACGCCCATACTTTCCATGGCTTCCTTGTAAGCCAGAGAGCTAAACACAGGGCCATGGTCAGAATGTAAGGTGCCAATTGCGTATGTCCTGATAAAGACTCGCAAATCCATTATAACAGTTTGAGCGAGAGCCGAGCGCTGAGGCCAAACCCACAGAAATCTAGAGCATAAATCCACTGCCACCAAGATGTACTTGTAAGCCCCGTCCGAATTTAAGTGGCCGCAGTGATCCAAATTGACACATGCGAGAGGTCTGTTTGAAATGAGTAATGATGTTTGTGGTGGCCGTCCTTTGAGGCGTTGACAGCTATCAGTATGTCTCCGTCTATCCTCGTGCTAGAGCGAGTGATTGTAGCAACGGCAGCAGTTCGCACTGTCTGCTTGGCGACTTCATCAGCCAGTGAATTCCCTTCAACGTGTACGCCAAGACGCTGATGACTCAAGGTGTGAATAACTTGAGCCCGTGGCAGGCATGCTTTCAGCTTTGCCACTTGTTCCCATAACAATTTATGATTAATTGTGCAAACATTGGAATCTCTAAACCCATTCTGTCCCCAGTAATGAAGATATTCATTATAGGACTGCACACAATAAAACGAATCGCACACTATCAGTATGGGGAATTCCCGATCCGGATATTGTAGTGCTAGTATCAGGGCTTTCAGCTCTGCCAACTGTGCTGTACAATCTCCTAGAGATTGCGTAGTTGTATTGCTGGGATGGAACTTACCGTCCCGCATACGTCCCTTCACTATAGCACATGCTGTGCTATACTGTTGTTTACTTCCTATGGCAGGCTGAGCCGAACCATCAGTATAAATTATGTATTCATATTTCTCTAGAGGCTAGATTTCATTCGAGAGAGGGTATTCTTGTTCATAATGCTGGAACGCTTGTGTTTTTAATGTAGAAATCGTATTTGTAATCTACATCTGTTGCAGTGAGAGAATTAGCCCATTGTATCCATCGTGGATGCAGTGCTTTTGCATTGGGAATGCTCGCCTTGGTAACAGCTTCTAAAGTTGGTACCGGGGTAACAACAATTATGCTTTTCCCCTGTGCTAGTGCTCTTACTCTCACTACAGCAGTCTGTACTGTGGTCAAAAATGTTTCAGTTGCCGCAAATCGCATTTCAGCATTTGTATAAAAATGTTTTTTGTATGCAATTGGAACTGTCTCACCTTCATTGAAAGTGATATAAGTATATCCTGATAAACCAGGGACCACCCGGATCAACAAGTTGATAGAATTCACACGTATGTGCAAATGTTTAGATGCTATCATGTCAGCCTGAACTGAACGGAGAGTATCTGTGTGTTGCTTTGTCCACTGATGTGATGTGAAATCAGGTCTGATTAAGTCGTAGAAAGGTTTTACTCTTTCTGCGTAATCTAGAATGTATGTGCTGCCAAAATTTAGAAACCCTAATATGGATTGCAAACCTTTGAGAGTCTTTGGAGGTTGGAGCAGCGCGCACCTTTCTAAAAAGTTGACTGCCAAGCTCTTGCCTTCACTTGAGAGCTCATATCCCAAAAATAGGACATTGAGATGGGCAATTTTTTATTTTTTAAATTAAATTTGTAGCCCAAATTGGCGAATCCCACAATTATGTTGTTCACCCTGCACAAGTGTTCAAGTAATTCATCGTACATCAGATAGATGTCATCTACTTAGGACACAGCCTCCTCATCGCATGTTTGTAATATTTCTGACACTCTTGCCGAGAATAGCCCCGGGCTGTTCTTATACCCCTGGGGCAAATGACAAAAATTTTGCTGAGTGCCGAGCGCAGAAAATGCTGTCAAATATCTACTTTCTGGAGCTATATTTTGGCAGAAGAATCCATTCGAGATATCTAATGTCGTTTTGTATTTCTTCCACACAATGTTATTCATTAATGCAGCACTATGTGCATTTTGAACTGCAAATGTTCAAATGTCAGTAATCTAAAACTAGACGATATGTGTTGTCAGGTTTCATTACAGGAAACAAAGGATTATTCATTGGGGAGGTGCATGCCTCAACTACACCTTGATATTCAAGTTGGTCTAGAATTTCTTGGACCTGGCTTTTTGCATAATTTTTAATAGGGTACTGTCTCTGTGGATTTGGAGTAGATTTTAATGGGATTTCGTGGTGAGTAGACTCCACGTCCCATCCTACATGGTTGCGGTATAATGCTGGAGCTAGCGCTAGCGCCTGCTCCTGCGCGTATGAATGTTTTAATGATTCTGGAATAAGGTCAGAGAAAGCAGGCAAAATGATGCTTTCCTCCTTTGAGCAATCCATCACAAACTCAGGCAGCCAATCTTTTTCTGCTAGCAGTAAGTCATATCCATATGTTAAGTTCTCCCAAAAGAGACCTTTAACCTTTCTTGAAATGTCCCCCTCTATTTGGAGTCTAATTTTGTACAGTCTATGCGGGACACTAACTCTGGTATCAGGTGTTTCCACCGTGATGTGTTCATTCAATACTGCTGTCACCAGAAAATCCTTCAGGTTCTACCGAGCTATTGTTACTTCTGCCGCGCTGTCCAGCATCGTCAGAGCCCATTCCCCATTCAGAATCTGAGTCCCTTTTTGTCTTTGGTCGATCTTCTTGCTTTTGTTCTGATGGCCCATCCCTCTCCGAGTTTTTTTATGAACCCTGAAAGGAACGCAAGGAGCATGTATCAGTGGCCTGATACCTGTCAGGTTTACTAATGTTATCACTATTCCTAAGGTTGTACCTCTTTTCAGAGGACTCCCATTGAGGAGACGCACCCCTTGATCATGACTTCTTTTCTGAATTGTTATTTTTAGAATTTTTATTTTCCCATTTCTTTTTAGAAGAAGCGGGGGCTTGCTTCGAGTTGTCCTTGTGGGTCCTACCCACCATTTGTGGCTTTCCTGGTTTGGCTCCCAAACTATCTCTATCTAATGCGGCATAGGGTGATTCTCGCTCCTTATTTCTAGGTGCTATTTCCCTTAAATGGCTGTGTATGGCCACTGCTGCTGCCTCCCCCTTTATGTTGCTCAGCATTATTATGGAAACTTGGGCAAAATTACCCATCAGTTTCATCCCCAAGTCCAGGGCAGGTCCTGCCCGGTACTCATTCTGTATCTGTTTCAATACTTCTGGATTGACTGCTATGGAAGGGGTACCGTGTATTCTAATGTATACTGCAGCAAAGATTGTTCCCCAAGTGGTACAATTCTCGATCGAGGGAACCATCCCCATTGGCAAGCAAATGGTTAGCATTGTATGTTTCACCTGATGACCCGTATGGGAAAATACTGCTTCCAGCTGTGCTATTTTTTGTGCTATCCAGAACGGAATTTGCTCCAGTTTGGATGGAATTGTCCCTATTACTGATTTCAGTGTCTGTGGGTTAATGGTAGGTGTGGTCTGATGTGGACCGACTGGAGCATTTCTCACAGGTTGGACTGTTAATGTTCGCATGAGAAACTGGGCAATGTGTCTGTATAGCCTGACTATGTCTTTACATATTGTACGGACTTCATTCACTGGTAGTGTATCTATCTCTGGATGTAGAGTGTATGTCGCTAAGACCGGCCAAGTTGCTCCTTCTATGCTGAGTGGACCGAGTCTCACGATAGATGTTGTGTGTGGGAGGGCGCCTTTAAACCAGTTTTTGTGTTGCTGGTAAGTTAACGGGAGTTCAATGTCTTCGTATGGAATGTATTCATCCGGTGGTTCAACTACAATATATGTGTGGAACAATTTAGTCATCAGATCTGCAGGTGGGAACTGAACCCAAGAATAGAATACCTCTGATCCGAACGCCTCGTGTGCCTCAATCACAATGGTAACACAGCCACCTGTGAAGGGTACGCTGTGTTCCAACAGCTTTACAGTTACTGCATGTCTGCAATTCTCTGTGATGTTAAGAGCATTTGCAACTTTGTCTTCCCCCGAGCTACTCGTGGGGTCAGTCATTTTTAAAAGAGAAGATAAAAACTTAAGAGGTAGGGTTTTGCACAATGTGGGGAACTTTTTATCCTTACAAGCATGTTAAACCTTCAGCCAATACATGGAGTATATCTGCTCAGCTGAGGTGGATTTCCCTTCCCACTTCAGATGTGTCTGAAAGGTGTGAGTAGGGCTTTCTGAGAAGGTATGACTGAACTACTCAGATTTTCACTGTTAAGAAACAAACCAACGTTGGTAGCGCCATGTCGTGTAGTTCCTGGGAATCCCCAGGACCTGCACGTTTTGGATGACACAAACTGAGGGCTTGGTGTCTCAACCGCTTCCAGACACCCCCACAAGATATGTCAGCTGTTAGACCAGCTAGCTCTACAGTGCCACTACCACCCCCCTGTATTCTACAGTGGTGTAGGTAGCTTCTGGCAACCACTGAACATGACAACCCTGATTACTCAGGGATCGTGGAAAACAGTACAGTACGTTTCGCTCAGACACTCGTGCTTGCTTTCTCTCAGAAAATACACAGGATGGTGATTAGGACGTTTCAATAAGTATTTATTGGTCCAGCGACAGCCTTGTGTAAAACATATGTGCTGCGACAATCAGGAGACAGAAGCATACGAAAGAGATTGCTAGTACCAATATAGTAAATAATAGATACGTCTACCATAGTGCTAATAAGATGAACATAAGCAGTTCAGATCAAAACAGTAGCACTTGCATACTCCTAAAATGCGCACCCTAAGTAATTTGCCTAAATGTACCTAGCCTAGATCTGTATATGTATCATGTATATGCGTGTAGCTATATATATATGTATGTATGTAGCCAAAAAAACCCTAGGGATGAACCAGCCCCCTCACCTGATGGTTGGGAATGAAGGACCCCGTCTCTGCGTCGAGGATGATAGCCCGTAAGGGATGTCAGAACGCTGCGTGTCGAAGATTCAGCATGCAGGACCCCGCCTCAGCTTTGAAGGAATTCTCCTTTGATTTGTAGGGGGGAGTGAGGGTCCTTTATACTAAATTGGTCACTCCAGGGTTTTTTCTAGAATCAATATGTTTTTAAAACAATCATGGATGTTTTGAAAACAATCATAACTGTTTTGAAAACAATCACCAATGCTTTTCTAAACAAATGTGATCATGCACAGCTGGCTGTTGGCCAAGGATGAAAAAAGTGGTGACCCTTATACAGAATTATTTTGCCGTGCCTGGGGACATGTTTATGTATGTCAGGTACAGGGATTATGATAGAATTCTAAGAGCCTGGTGTCGAAGAGACAGGAGTAAGCTACTAGGTAAAAGGTCACCTGTTTAGAATCGTTATTGTCGTGTGGATGGGACAAATGTATGTAATAGGGATATACATGACAGGACCATCCTAAAGGACATGACAGTGGGACCGGAGTTATGGCACAGACCTACCTCCACCGCTGCAGCCTGTCCGCACAGTATGCTAGGCCTCTGGACCCGCCGGGCCCGCCAAAGAGTCCACGGGCCGCTCCACAGCATCCGGCACCCCCTTGCCCACGGCGCCACAAGACGGAGGGGACCCAAGTTGTTGCCAGGGCCGGATGCCTTCTGGGAGATGCCTTGCTGTCTGAGGCCGGCCAGAGCCTCCTACTCCTTGGCCCTTTGGCCACCCTCAGGCACAGCTCGCCTCACAGCCCTGCCTCATGGCCCAGGCCCATCCAGGGCCACTCATGGGATCTCCGCTCTCCTCAATTCCTCTCTCAGCACACCGATTCGGTGGACTCTACTGCGCCTCGAGAAGCCAGCAAGTACTAATTTGCACTCAAGCGCCGAGGCAGCAAGCTGAATCACCATGGTCGGACAGGAGGGACCACAAGATACGTCCGCTCACTCCGCCATCTTGGCCATGCCCCCTCTCAGGTTTTTAAAGATACAATGCTATTCTATGAACTTGCACAATTAGTAAGGGCAGCTACCCATGATGCAGGACACATTCTTGACGGTATCTTCTCCAACGACCACCGTATTAGGGTTGATGAACCTCTTCTCCTCATTTGGTCTGACAATCGTGCCATCCCTTTTTCCCTTTCCTTTCGCTCCACATAGTAAACTGCTCCGGAGGGCTTATCAATAAGGTTTTTAAAAGAAATTGGAAACGTATAAGTAAGGAATCCTTCTTATGGGCCCTTAAGAATCAAAATTGGACAGACCATGACAATATTGATCTGGCAGCTTCAGAGTTTTCGTTGTGGCTTACGGCATCCATTGACTCTCTTTCTCCCCTTAAATAATCCTATGCATGCAGGAAGAAGCCCACCTCCCTCTGGTTCCTCAGAGAAGCTGAGAATACACAGACAAGCGTGTCACCGCCAGGAACGTGCTCGAAAGAGCCAGCTATAAGGCCATTTTGGCAGAATATAAAGAAGCCATTAAGGTAGAGAAATCTCTGTACTGCAATCAGAAGATTGCATCAGTCAAGCCTCCTAGAGATCTCTTTAAACTTCAACCTTTTGTCAACACCTACTGTCTCCTCCAACACTGAGAGTTCTCATGCCTTCTCTAATCGTATGTCAAATCTTTTTCATTTAAAAATTTCGGACATCTATTCCTTCCTGGACAGTTTCAATTCTGAGCCTCCCATCCCTGCCCAAAAGATCAATTACACTGTCCCTAGCCCTCCAAAGACCAAGAGCAGGGATTATGGTTGTTCTACCTTTTCCCCTCTGTCCCATGAACTCACCGAACGGTTTCTCCGAAGTATTAATTCAGGTTCCCTACTTGAACCCTGTTAGCCCAAACTTATGCAGTTGGGAGGGGATATCATTCTTCCCCACCTCACAGCAACTCTTAATTAGGCTATCGCCTCTGGATGCTATCCCCAAAGCTGGAAAACTGTCATTGTTATGCCCCTGCTTTAAAAAACCCAACTTGGACCTCTCTGAACTGAAAAACAACCAGGTCATTTCTTTGCTACCTGTCCCTGCTAAGATCCTAGAGAAACATCTACCTATCCAGTTGATGACTTATTTGGAACAGCAGTATCTGCTGGACACTTCCCAGTATGGATTTAAGAGTAATCATGGGACCAAGACTGCACTTCTATCCGCTGTCAATAACATCTGTTCCACGGTTGATGCTGGAAAGGCTGCGGTGTTGATCCTGTTGGACCTATCCACATCCTTTGACACCATCTCTCCTATCAGGATGGTTGATTGCTTATTGGAAATTGGGGTCACAGATTCAGCAAATTCTGTCATCCTTCCTAATGGATAGGTCACAGACAGTGGTGTTGGACCAGTTCTACTATGCGCCCATAACTACTCCATGTGGGGTTCAGCAGGGTTCATCCCTGAGCCCAACCTTGGTTAACATATATGTCTCCCCGCAGGCCAAACTGATCATATATTTTGGGTTACAGGCCTTATCCTATGCTGATGACACACAAATAAGTGTGTCTATCATGAAGGACATAGAGTCCTCTGCCACCAATTTTAACAATTGCATGCAGGCTGTGGCCACCTGGATGGTAACTACATACCTCAGAATGAATTAGGAGAAAACCTAGGTTTTGGTCTTGGCAGCCAACAATCTATTTGGACCCATTCTTGGTGGCCAGAAATGCTGGGTCAACTTCCCTGCCCTGTTGACTCCGTAAAACATCTGGGCGTTCTGGTTGACAACAACCATGGTTTAATCTTCAGGTTAATAGGACGGTATCATCTTACTTCTGGGTAATTAAGACCCTTAGGAAAGTGTTTCCTTTTCTTTCCCTTCCTGCACGTAAACAAGCAGCTGTGGCACTGATTATGTCCATGTTGGATCACTGTAATGCACTCTACCTGGACATCAATAAGACAGCCATAGACAAGTTGCAGCTTGTCCAGAATGCAGCAGCAAGACTCATTTTGGATCTTCCTAAATATTATTCAGTCTCTGCTGCTATTCGGAAACTGCACTGGCTTCCTGTCTCTAAACGAATTACATTCAAAGCCTTGTGCATTGTCCATAAGGCACTTCACAATGCATGACCTGAGGGAGTTAAGCATCTCTTTCAACGATATCTACCATCTAGACAGCTGCGTTCTGCTGGAAAAAAATCTGTTGGTTGTTCCTAGGTTTCGGAGGCAAGATGGGAAGGGAGAGCATTTGCTTTGGCTGCATCTAAGCTTTGGAATGCTCTTCCTTACTCTATCTCCTGTCTGGAAACTCATTGTCCTTTCCGTAAGGCCTTGAAGACCTGGCTTTTTGCCTTGAATGCCCTTTTAGCTCAGGAATGATGATCTTGCCCTGCTCAGCAGACTAACCGCATTAGCACCTTGACGCCTTCTGCGTTATTTCACGCCTTATAAATTGCCAAATCAAATCAGATCAATCAATCTGCACTGCAAGGGTGCCTAGAACCCCTAAATGGATACCTTGACTTTCATGGGGCACCCTTTGAGCCCAAGGTCAATGAACACCTGTGAAATATGAGAGATTCTGGTGCACCTCATCACAATCTGTACGGGGGCTTTATTTTACTTATGCCAATGGCCCAGGCCAGACAAAAGCTTCTGACAGGCCTGAGTAGGTGAAGCAAGCTTGCATGACTTCCTACAAGCAGATTCTGGAAGAAATTGGTTCTTCTTAGAATGCATACATTTTACTGAACAATTTTCATAGAATTCTGATAAAAGGTCATGTGTTGAAATTGACACATGTCTTATTACATCACTTTTGTGGTATTCTAGGGAAGGCTGAACCTCCCCTGTCGTATTAGATATTCCCAGTCCCTAGAAAGAAATTGAGAAAATCATGGCAAAATGATGAATTGAAGAAATAACTCCTCTTTGGCACTGTAAAAGTCACAAAAGAAAAGAAATCCATGCAAGTTTGGCACACTTAACGAAGCAGACCAACCTAGAGGCGAGTCCAGAAACTGATCAAGATGTATCTCCTATCTGCTCCGGGGCACTGGGCCAAGAAAAGATTCCAAGGATGTTTTTATAGGATGAATACCCTAACAAATGTGTTTCCTAAATGAACTGCCTACTGCTCGAAATAAAAAAAAAATAATAATGTATGACAATACTTTCTGTTCAATAGTCTTAGTCCAAATGATGCTAGATATACTGTCCAATAGCCCAATCTATTTGCAGTTTTACAGACAGAATTCTCCAAGTGTGTATAGAGGCGATTATCTTTTTTCGACTTGTGTGGAGTACGCATTGCATCAGACGGAGATCTATTGCTCAATGGGGACCATTTATTATATCTGATACACAAAGGAGTGGAATTTCCTCCTGAGACACTCAGCTTTAAATTGAGAATGGAGTCTGAATTTTTTTTAAAAATATATTTTCTTCTATCTCTAGTGCTTGCATGTTTGCCTAGCTCCACAAGTTCACCATAACATCAAGTCTACTAGTAAGGTTGAAAATGCCCCACTCATCTTGGCTAATTTGGTACACATTAAATGGTTTGAAATTAATTGTTCATCAATGTGAATGCCAAGATAAGGAAAAAAATGTTACCTTGTATAAAGAGACGCTGTTCACATGGATTATATTTTTGTTTAGCCGGTGGAGTCCACAGCCATAATCTTTGCCTTTATAAAGTTTGCTGGGATACTTAGCTTTATATAAAATGAACCAAGAAACTAGAAACTAGATCTCCAGCGCAAAAGTCATGCATTACATCCAAACGCATGGTTTGGGGACAATAAAACTATGCGAGGACTGCCATCTGCTATAGAGGAATCAGATGGAAGTGATAGAGCGCTGATAGCACTCAATTTTGTATGAGTGCACTATACTCATGGTTTAAACGCACTCTCAAGTATTCGTATAGTTTGCAGTGTTTTATGACTATTAAGAAACATTTTTTTGAATCATTTGATGTTGAAATAGTGAACGCAATTAAGTAGAACTTTGTATGTATTATGATTCCTTCATGCATAAAGTGCAGGACGATATTATTCCTATATATCGTAATTATGATTAGTTTAAGTTGGCTGAAATATAGGCCCAAAGTTAGTGTTTCAATTCTCCTTGCTCTTGAGAAATAAATAATTTAGGGGCATATTATCAAGAAACGGCGTTAAAAGTATCGCCGCTTTAGCGGCAGAAAACTGCCGCTAAAGCGGCGATAATGGGCTTGATAATATGCCCTTGAGAATTCCAATAGAAGCCCATGTTCTGGTGTCAACATGGGCTTCTATTGGAATTCTCAAGGGCATATTATCAAGCCCATTATCGCCGCTTTAGCGGCAGTTTTCTGCCGCTAAAGCGGCGATAATTTTAACGCCGTTCTTGTTAATATGCCCCTAAATGATTGTTGTGTTCGAAGTTAGAATGTTCTCATCCTGCTGCAGGTGCAAGAATACACATCGTTATTTTCAGAGTTAAGGAGAAACCCTGAATGTCTTTGAAGATGGCTGGGAAGTGAGAAGGGAGGATGCCTTGCGTATCTGGTCTGTCTGGAAGCCAACGCCACTGGAAGAAGATATCATTCATTAAATTTGTTTCATGAAAGAAAAGGCTACTGCCTAGAGGTGCGATGGAAAATTTTAAGACGAATGACGTATTGTGGGTTGAATCCCATCTTTTTGTGTGATGCGCAGGGACAGCGAGACCAGACTTCTGCTAGCTTTCGGAGGAGAAGGAGCATCTTAGAGCAAGCTCCAAAGCCATAAGCTAAACGACCCATTTGACGTGAGTACTTCTTAGGAAGTCAACACGTGCTGACACCATTGGGGAATGATAGCAAAGAGACAGGAAGGGCCCTCATGTAGAGCAGTGTAGGGAAAGATTTCGATTTCTTTCAATGAGTCGAGAACCGAATATTGCATCTATTCTGTGTTGCATTGTGATTTTGGAATTTATAATCATCTGTCTTTTGGGCCGCATTACTTACATTCGTAAAATCGGCTCTGTATTAATTTTTCTGTACCTCTATACTTTGCTATTGAGATGTATTTACATCCAATTGTTTTTGGCCTTATAATAAATATTCAAACTGCACTTTGGAGTCGGTGATCTTTTCAGGCATGACGACTTTGCTAATATCTGTCTGAGTTGTTTCCTCCCCTCAACCACTTTAGGTGAATAAAAGATTGATCGCTTACGCTATATTTAGTAGGGAACTTAGGTGTGCAATTTAGCGTAAGCAAATGGTAGCAGAGGATGGTTTACCTTTAAAGTGGTTTACCTCTCAGGTGAGGGGAGTAATCAGGAGTAGGGTCGAAGGTCGGAGAGCCCTGAAGTAGAGCGGAAGACGGCGGAGACTAGCGGACGATGATGGTGCGGCGGAAACAGTGGTGGCGTGAGTATGAAAGGAATTGTGGTGTTAGATTGCGGTGATGAGTAAGTGGGTGATGTCTTGCGGAGTTGGGATGTATGTTGAGTGAATGTGGTTTTTGGTTTACTGTTCCGGACACGTGCGGAGCAGGAAGTTTTGGTGAGCGGACTCAAGAGAAGTCCAAGATCCCGGGATAGTTTTGTATTGTAATTGTCTGATCAAATGTGGGTGTTGTGAAGCGCTATCAACGATCCACTTGTGTTAGGGACTTTTGTGCAGATGAGGAATAAGTTGTGGTAGAAAACATCAGGTACCGGGGGTGGACTATGGCGATTGAGTGACCAACGCAGGTCGGGGGTCACAACGGCTGAATGTTCTTGTGAGAGTGTTCTATCGATCTTTAGTGTCAGACAATTACTTGTTTTATGTGACTGTAAGTTATTGTAATTGTGTAGGAACAGTTACTTGGTTTAATAACTTTGGTTCTACAGTTACTTGTAGTACGAATGTGTGTATGAGAGTTTGCTGTGAAATTGTAAAGGCGGGTGAGCCGCTGCAAGGAGTGAAAAGTGACGTCAGGGTGCGCCGCGCTGTGATAGGTTGGTTGGTGTAATGCCGCGCTGGGATTGGTGGAAGTGCGTTTGCAGTGAAACAGAGTAATTTGGGATTGCAATTGATCGATTCTACAATGAGATGCTTTAGGGTGTTGCGAGATTTGTGTAGAGGCAACACATGGGTAGTGACTCGGGTAGGAGAAGAAGCTCCGCCAGAAGACACACCGGCACATTACATGGCAACGAATGTAGGACTTCATACTATAGTGTGGCTTCAGAATTGGCATAAACTGACAGAGAAAGAGGGTGAATTGGCTTTCCCTCGTTATGGGTCTTTTCGTATGGAAGTGCTGACCCAGCTGAGGGGGTGATGAATGCACTGAAACCTCCCCCTAGACCCACACAATTTGAGGCATTAGATGCATAGATGAGAGCTGCCCTAGTAAAAAGGAGAGAGGCTTCACAAGGAAGAATGAGGAAAGCAATGAAGGCATATCATGATGCTAGATGGGATGCCCAGTTGAAAAAATGGAGTGTAGACACCATAGAGGGAGAACGCTTGTACCCATTTCGTACGTTAAGAGAGGGGGCTGAAGGGAAAAAGACAACAGAGGAGGACAGTGATACAGATGACAGCTTCCTTGATAGATTGCTAGCGGACCGTCCCCCGCCGTGCGACTCTAGATCAGAGACAGAGAGGTTGCGCCCATCAGAAGAGCTTGTAGGTGTGGGACAACCGGGTTCAGAGGAACAATCAGCAGGAGTAAGAGGCCAAATTACAATGGTACGCATTCCGGGAGGGTCTGGAGGAAGGAGGTATTCCAACTTTGAGCCAGTACAACCTGCAGGAAACATGTAGTTACCAGATGCTTTGTCAGTACCAGTCACAATAGGGCCGGTGGTTCCGATATATACTCCTAGAGAAAGAACCGATGACAGTCAACAGCAAAGAAGTGAAGGGGAAGAGACCATGTCTGGAGGGAGTCTTGCAATGAGTGGGACAGGTTTCAGTCGGATACCAGTGGAGTCTAGTACTCCACTGCCAGCTACAGCTGATCCATCAAGAATGGATAGTGGGGCAGAACGAGTACGGACAGGAGCTCTAGCGAATTCTAGCTCTGACCTTCGAATGTGGGTTCAACCAGTGAGAGAGTCAATGATGCCGAGGGAAGAGACAAACAAGAGACAAGAAGCGCCAAGAGTACTGTTTGGGCCACAGGTTATTTGTGCAGGTGACCATTGGAGAAGTCGAAGCTGGGAAAGAGATAGACGCTCAGCATCGGAGAGAGAAGAGGGTGCAGTTCTTAGGAGAACTCAAAGCTGTGACAGGGAAGATACAAAGAATGAGGAAATTCAGAGACTGTTAAAAAGTGCAATAAAAGCGCCAATGCTGGATGTGGTACGTTTAAAGGCAGAACTAGACGAGGTGATTGAAGGTAATCTGCCCCTGATCAAAATTGATACATATGACTCGAGCGAACTATTGTTCGTAGCAAAGGACATGACAAGAAAGGCCAAACGAGCTTATGATGCCTTGTTGCTGTTGGGTACCCCACAAGTCTTACCTGCAGCTTGCAGAGTAATCTCACAGAGACGACATGAGCTATCGCCCCGTACCCACCTTACCCCAATTGAGACGTATACACAAACCAGGATGGAGATGGGATCGGGGAAGGAAGCTAAAGATGACAGGGATGGTGTCCAGAAGACCAGTAGAGGACCTCCTTCTGTTCGGAGTATAACCGTGAACACCGGCTGGGAGGGAAGACAAGGGGAGACCCTGTTACAACTGGCACAGACAAACCCTCCTCTTGTCACTCCTTGCACACATGCGGAAAGCAGTAATTACCTTGTAACTGGAAACACCATGTAACCAGAAGCCATCTTCATAATACATCAATAAGCGCTCCTGCGCGGTGCAATGGAAAACAGGCACTAGCGCTCCAGCGCGGTGCAAAACAAAGTAATAAGCGCTCCTGCGCGGTGCAAAAGAAAACAGAAACAAGCGCTCCAGCGCGGTCTAGCATACACAAAGAAGGCGCTCCTGTGCGGCGTTATGGAAAACAAACAATAGCGCTCCTGCGCGAAGTGGTAAACAGTATATAAGCGCTCCTGCGCGACCAGACGCCAAAATAACTAGACCCCCAAAGTACGTGCCAAATATACAAACACAGTCAAGGCACTCTCCAGCGCGTTCGCACTGGAAGGGGGATCAAGGCCCTGACAATGCGGTTCGCGCTAGCAGGTAGACTGGAGAAATGTCACGAAGAAAACGAGGCAGCGCTCCAGCGCGGCCTCGGGATACCTGTGATAGGGTCCGATGCAGATACGGGCATCCGTAAATGGCAAGGGCGTCAATCCGAAGCGCTGAGCCGGCAGGAACCGCTGCGGTTATGCGGTTTCCCCCGGAAGCGCTGTGTGGCGTGGCGGCGGTTTCCGGTAGCCGGGAACTGGACCGCCAACCTCCTGCATCATGGAAGTGAGGAACACTCATTTCCGCATGAGTGAAGGAACACACACACACACCAAATAATCAGGTGCAGGGCTCCCACCGAACCATGACAGTTGCTTTTGGCACAAAGATATGAGGTTGATTTCTCAAAGACCAAGCTGACACAGGGTTCTTGCAGATTAAATTACACAGATAAGGATTTGGAAGAGAAGCGAACAATTGGATTGAAAGCACAAATTAGAGAACTAGTGATAGGGATTAACCCTGGGCAAAGCACTACGCTACGCTCGCGTAGTTTGCGAAGTTTGCGCTACTTCGCACAACGCGAATTGCACGTAGCACAGTGCAAACACGCGTAGCGTAGCGTAGTGCAGCAGTCATTTTTTGCTTGCTCGCAGTCCTCAACGTCAAGTTGGCGACCGCGAGCAAGCAAAATGACATCCCGGCGAGACTTTTTCCTCGTTCGCGATCAGCAATATCAAGTTGCCGATCGCGAGCGTGGAAAATAAACCTCCCGGCGAGATTCTCAACGCGGGGAGGTCAGGTTTCTCATTGCGAGTGGTCGCGTATGAGAAACTACCAGTCCGCGTTGAGAAAGCTGCCGCTCGAGTAAAAATCTACTCGAGCGGCAGTAAAAGACAGCTCGCACTGTGCAAGATGCCGTTTTCAATGATTGCACAGTGCGGACAAGCATCCGGCACTGTGCATTCATTGCGATTAGTGCACTACGCAGTTCGCGTAGTGCTACGCGTAGCTCGCGTAGTGCGAACTGCACTTTGCGTAGCTTCGCGTAGCGCTACTTTGCGAACTACGCCCAGGCTTAATAGGGATACGGATATGGAAAGAACTAGACAAATGGAAAGAAAGATGGGCCAAAAAGAAAAGCTTCCAGACTGGAATAGGAAATACTCCGCCTCCGGGTGGAGGGACGGGAGCTGCAGGCAATTTCCCCCTCAGGGAGGTACAGAATGGAGGATATGTACATGTGCCATGGAGCAGGAGTGATTTAGCAGCATTTACGAATGATTTTCCTCGGCTGAGGGAAAAACCTGCTGAGTGGTACAAGCAAATAGATCGGTTTGTAAAGATTTCGAAAGTATTGTGGAATGATTTGAACACCTTGTTTGTTATAGTAGTACCAGCGGAATTGTGGGCGGCATGTAAGATTGCCATTTAGTGGCCTACTGCAGAGCCGCCTAGGGATTCAACGACTCATGGTCCTTCACCTGATGTAATGAGAAAATATGAGCAAGTGTTTACATGGTTGCAATCGAAGGTAGCTCCTCAGACTGTTGATTGGTTGAAGATTGATCGCACCACTCAAGACTCTAAGGAATCAGTACATGATTATTACGAAAGATTATTGTTAGCTTTTAAGCAGCATAGTGGATTGGATACCATTGAACAGAAAGATATGGGACAGTTTGTCTCGAAGTTTGTGTTGGGACTGAAATCTGATATTAGTTTGATGATACAGCAGCACTTGATATGTTGGCAGAATAAGTCGGTGGATGAAATTTTGCGTTATGCTAAATATTGCAGTGATCAAGTGGAAGCGACACAGAAGAAATTGAAGGACAAGTTGATGTTGGTGCAGTTGAGAAACGCTGATACGACGCAAGGGTTTGGAGGAGGTCAAGGTAGAGGTAGAGGAGGTGGAAGAGGAATGGGACAACAGATGGTGACCCAACCTGGTCAGGGTAGAGGAAGAGGAATGGATCCAGGTGCAAGTGACTGGGTGGCCCAACAGAAAAGGGTCACTGCCTGCCATTATTGTCACAAAATCGGGCATTGGAAGCGTGAGTGTAGATCGAATCCAGCAAATCAGATACAGATGGAGGGTGAGGGACAGCTGTCCGAGACTGTAAATACTGTGACAAGACCCAGGTCTATGTATGGAGGAGGATATGAGCCGCAAGTGCAAGTACCTCAACCTCCTAGGATACCCATGCATAATCAGTTATACCATCAGATGCCTTATTTTGTGATACGACATAGATTTGATCAAAATCAAGATTTACAAGAGTGCCAGAGGGGGGTGCACGAGGAATGCACCTTAGATGCGATCCTAGAAGTAGATCAGAGTGGGCCGTTTGTAGATGCAGATGTGAATGGATATCCTGTTACCTTCTTATTAGACACTGGAGCTGCTCGCTCCACGGTGAGAACAGAAGTAGTCCCAAATTTAACTCTTTCGGGATGATCGATTCAAGTAGTGGGGGTTAGCAATCAGAAAATGACTAATCCATTGACAACCGAATTGCCCGTGAGAATAGGACCATTTCGAGATAAACACCAATTTGTAGTGTGCAATTCAAGTCCGGTCTGTCTTTTGGGACGAGACCTTCTGTGCAAGCTCAATTGTACTATATCATGCACTCCGAGAGGTGTGGAATTGCAAACCTGTGATGACGATGCTGATTTTAAAATGGCTAACATGAGACTGTGTGCAGAAATGTTTGTGGTGCTCACCATAGCAGAATTGCCACATGACTTGAGAGACTCAGTTGATCCGAAAGTGTGGGATTTTACGGGCGAGGATGTAGGTCTGATGAGAGGGTTCGAGCCAGTTAAGATACAGGTCAAACCCAATGCTGAATTCCCACGAACACCACATAAATTGACTCCAGAAACCGTGGCTGGAATAAGACCTGTGATTGAGACTATGATTGCCCAAGGTATTCTTAAGGAGATAAGAGGAAGTCCCTGCAACTCACCTATCATGGGACTGCATAAGCCAAGTGGCAAGTACAGAATAGTGCAAGATCTGCATCGAGTTAATGAAATTGTGATCCCATGTTGTCCTGTGGTACCCAATCCAGCTGTTATTTTATTCCAGATACCATGCAAAGCAGAATGGTTTACAGTGATAGATTTGTGTCATGCATTTTTCTCCATACCATTGCATGAAGAAAGTCCGTTTTTATTTGCGTTTAGGATGGACGATCGTGTATTAACATGGAAAAGAATTCCTCAGGGGTATACAGAAAGCCCCTCCATGTTTAGTCAATGCCTGAAAAAGAATCTTGAAGGACTGGTGATGGCCCACAACTCAGTCTTAGTGCAATATATAGACGACCTTTTGGTCGCCTCAGAGACTGAGGATGCTTGCAGGGTTGACACAGTGGCGTTGCTGAATCATTTAGCAGAGAATGGACACAAAGTGTCTCCAAACAAATTGCAGTATTGTTTGTCTGAAGTTCAGTACCTAGGTCACCGGATTGAGAAAGGAAAGCGAAGGGTGTCACCAGATCGCATAGAGGCGATTTTGCAAATGAGAACTCCAAAAACACAAAAAGAAGTCCGCATGTTTTTGGGAATGGTCAGCTATTGTCGACAGTGGATCCCAAATTTTTCCTTGCAAGCAAAGCCTCTGTTGAAACTGACTCGAAAGGATGTTAGCAATCCGGTACCTTGGGATGACGAGTGCTTGAAAGCCTTCCGTGAGCTGAAGGAAAGTATCTGTCGAGCTCCAGCTCTCTGAATGCCGGATTATAACAAAGCATTTTCGCTCTTTTGCTGAGAAAAAGAGGGATGTGCGTTAGCAGTCCTAGTGCAGACACATGGGGGTGCCCGTAGACCAGTAGCTTATTTCTCAGCTACATTAGATCCTGTAGCTTCTGCGTTGCCCGGATATCTGAAATACGTTGCTGCAACCGGTGTCAGCATTGAAAGATGTGAAAGCATAGTGATGGGTTACCCGCTCATTGTTTATGTACCCCACTCAGTAGAATTATTGATGACTCGGATGAAAACACAATATCTGACCAACAACAGACTTACCAAGTATGAGCAGGTTATCTTGGCCACTGATAATGTTACCCTGAGACGTTGTATCACTCTGAACCCTGCTACATTGTTACCTGTTCCGGCAGAGGAAGGAGATGAGGATTGTGAAGAGCATGACTGCCTAGATGTTACTGACCTATCTACCAAACCCAGACCTGACATTGTCGATGAACCTTTGCCCCAATCTGATTTGATCCTTTTTGTTGATGGTTCATGCTTAAGAGACAATGAAGGGTATTTGAGAGCAGCGTTTGCTGTGTGCACCATCATGGGAGTAGTGGAAGCTGCCTGTTTAAACAGAGTATTCTCTGCTCAGGTGGCTGAAATTGTCGCTTTGACACGTGCCTGTATCATTGCAGCTGATATTCGAGTGACTGTGTATACAGACAGTCAATACGGATTTGGTGTAGTTCATGACTTTGGGCAGTTATGGTCACAGAGGGGGTTTCTAACGTCCTCAGGGTCACCTATACGTAATGGCGAGTATGTGCGCCAACTATTGGAAGCTTTGCAGAAACCTAAAGAGATAGCAGTCGTTAAATGTGCATCTCATGGAAAGGGAGAAGATTTTGTCACTAAGGGCAACAATTATGCAGATGAAGTAGCACAATTTTGCGCTGAACATGCTTGTATTTTCAATGGAGAATATATAGGTGAGAGCACAGAAGAGACCGAGCTCAGCATGATGTTAGCTATAGACGATACTTGGGATGAGGTGAAGCGGTTGCAGGATGAAGTCTCAGAAGAAGAAGCTGCTTCATGGGTCAGAGCAGGTTGCAGAAAAAGAGATGATGGCATTTGGGTATCCACAGATGAGAGAGCAGTATTACCCAATTGTCTACTGAGCCCAATGGCAAGGCAAATCCACGGAGCAGTCCATCTGGGAAGAGATGCTATGGTGCGAGTGTTTAGACAGACGTGGTTTAATCCACGCTTTCGTGTGTGGGCTGAAACGGTATGTCACAGGTGTGTTACTTGTCAACAAATGAATGTTGGAAAGAGAACTGTGGTTGGAATGAGTCACATTGGCAGATCTGGAGGTCCCTTCAATAGGATACAATTAGACTTTATTGAAATGCTGAGGTGCAATAGGTTGAGATACGTTTTGGTGGTGGTATGTATCTTTTCACGTTGGGTGGAAGCATATCCAACTAGACGATGTGACAGTCTCACAGTAGCCAAGTTGTTGTTAAGAGAATTGATCCCGAGATACGGATTTCCGACATCAGTGGAGACAGATAGAGGAACTCATTTCCACAGTGAAATCATGAAGTTGTTGTGCTCTGCTTTAAACATTGATCAAAGACTACATTGTAGCTACAGGCCTGAGGCTTTAGGTCTTGTAGAGCAGGTTAATGGCACCATCAAGTCAAGAGTGGCAAAAGTGTGTTCGTCAACTTCATTGAAATGGCCAGATGCATTGCCCCTGGTGCTTATGAGTCTGCGTAGCACCCCTGATAGGAGAACAGGGCTTTCTCCCCACGAAATTTTGACCGGAAGAGCTATGCGTTTGCCTATGGTGCCAGCTACAGCATTGATAAACATCACTGATGATTTAGTGTTGGATTATTGTAAAGGAGTGGCTGATGTGGTTACTTCTGTATCCCACCAGGTCGAGTCTGCGACTGCATCCACCTCGAGAGACCTGCTGCATGATCTTAATCCAGGTGATTGGGTACTAGTTCGCAAGCACGTGAGGAAGAGTTGTCTTGATGCTTGCTGGCGAGGACCACATCAGGTAATATTGGTCACCAGTACCGCTGTGAAGTGTGGAGGATTGCCGAATTGGATCCACGCTTCCCACACTCACCTAGTTCAAGCGCCTGCGGAGGAAGAGAGTCCCCTGGTTCCAAGAAGTATGTGTGGACCTGACACAGACAACGACGAAGGCACAGACCCAGCTGTAAGAGTTTCGGATGAAACAGAACAGCCAAGTGAGCACGAAAGACGAGAGCTGAGTGCTCCTGAACTGGCCATATGCAAATCGGCTGAATAGCCAGAAACCGGTCCCAGGATGCTTGTTTCCGGTCCAGGGAAGACATGGCTTGGCAGTTCGGGCTGGACTGTTCCCATGAGGCACAGGGTCAGACTGATTTGCATATGGCCATGTCTGAACTGGGGTGGTGGAGTGAGCTAAAGAATGATGATGGATTAAACCCAGATCAGTTGACTGGGGGTGAGTGTTTGATTTGCTCTAACGCTCCGTCCATCATCCCCTTTGGTATCGCTTGTTCGCCTCTAAATTGGCAGGGTATGCCCAGACGTGGGTCCCTTGCTCACTTTGCCACTGGATTCAAGCTAGCCTGGCTGATGACGGCTGAATAGCCAGAAACCGGTCCCAGGATGCTTGTTTCCGGTCCAGGGAAGACATGGCTTGGCAGTTCGGGCTGGACTGTTCCCATGAGGCACAGGGTCAGACTGATTTGCATATGGCCATGTCTGAACTGGGGTGGTGGAGTGAGCTAAAGAATGATGATGGATTAAACCCAGATCAGTTGACTGGGGGTGAGTGTTTGATTTGCTCTAACGCTCCGTCCATCATCCCCTTTGGTATCGCTTTGTTCGCCCTAAATTGGCAGGGTATGCCCAGACGTGGGTCCCTTGCTCACTTTGCCACTGGATTCAAGCTAGCCTGGCTGATGACGGCTGAATAGCCAGAAACCGGTCCCAGGATGCTTGTTTCCGGTCCAGGGAAGACATGGCTTGGCAGTTCGGGCTGGACTGTTCCCATGAGGCACAGGGTCAGACTGATTTGCATATGGCCATGTCTGAACTGGGGTGGTGGAGTGAGCTAAAGAATGATGATGGATTAAACCCAGATCAGTTGACTGGGGGTGAGTGTTTGATTTGCTCTAACGCTCCGTCCATCATCCCCTTTGGTATCGCTTTGTTCGCCCTAAATTGGCAGGGTATGCCCAGACGTGGGTCCTTTGCTCACTTTGCCACTGGATTCAAGCTAGCCTGGCTGATGACGGCTGAATAGCCAGAAACCGGTCCCAGGATGCTTGTTTCCGGTCCAGGGAAGACATGGCTTGGCAGTTCGGGCTGGACTGTTCCCATGAGGCACAGGGTCAGACTGATTTGCATATGGCCATGTCTGAACTGGGGTGGTGGAGTGAGCTAAAGAATGATGATGGATTAAACCCAGATCAGTTGACTGGGGGTGAGTGTTTGATTTGCTCTAACGCTCCGTCCATCATCCCCTTTGGTATCGCTTTGTTCGCCCTAAATTGGCAGGGTATGCCCAGACGTGGGTCCCTTGCTCACTTTGCCACTGGATTCAAGCTAGCCTGGCTGATGACGGCTGAATAGCCAGAAACCGGTCCCAGGATGCTTGTTTCCGGTCCAGGGAAGACATGGCTTGGCAGTTCGGGCTGGACTGTTCCCATGAGGCACAGGGTCAGACTGATTTGCATATGGCCATGTCTGAACTGGGGTGGTGGAGTGAGCTAAAGAATGATGATGGATTAAACCCAGATCAGTTGACTGGGGGTGAGTGTTTGATTTGCTCTAACGCTCCGTCCATCATCCCCTTTGGTATCGCTTTGTTCGCCCTAAATTGGCAGGGTATGCCCAGACGTGGGTCCCTTGCTCACTTTGCCACTGGATTCAAGCTAGCCTGGCTGATGACGGCTGAATAGCCAGAAACCGGTCCCAGGATGCTTGTTTCCGGTCCAGGGAAGACATGGCTTGGCAGTTCGGGCTGGACTGTTCCCATGAGGCACAGGGTCAGACTGATTTGCATATGGCCATGTCTGAACTGGGGTGGTGGAGTGAGCTAAAGAATGATGATGGATTAAACCCAGATCAGTTGACTGGGGGTGAGTGTTTGATTTGCTCTAACGCTCCGTCCATCATCCCCTTTGGTATCGCTTTGTTCGCCCTAAATTGGCAGGGTATGCCCAGACGTGGGTCCCTTGCTCACTTTGCCACTGGATTCAAGCTAGCCTGGCTGATGACGGCTGAATAGCCAGAAACCGGTCCCAGGATGCTTGTTTCCGGTCCAGGGAAGACATGGCTTGGCAGTTCGGGCTGGACTGTTCCCATGAGGCACAGGGTCAGACTGATTTGCATATGGCCATGTCTGAACTGGGGTGGTGGAGTGAGCTAAAGAATGATGATGGATTAAACCCAGATCAGTTGACTGGGGGTGAGTGTTTGATTTGCTCTAACGCTCCGTCCATCATCCCCTTTGGTATCGCTTTGTTCGCCCTAAATTGGCAGGGTATGCCCAGACGTGGGTCCCTTGCTCACTTTGCCACTGGATTCAAGCTAGCCTGGCTGATGACGGCTGAATAGCCAGAAACCGGTCCCAGGATGCTTGTTTCCCGGTCCAGGGAAGACATGGCTTGGCAGTTCGGGCTGGACTGTTCCCATGAGGCACAGGGTCAGACTGATTTGCATATGGCCATGTCTGAACTGGGGTGGTGGAGTGAGCTAAAGAATGATGATGGATTAAACCCAGATCAGTTGACTGGGGGTGAGTGTTTGATTTGCTCTAACGCTCCGTCCATCATCCCCTTTGGTATCGCTTTGTTCGCCCTAAATTGGCAGGGTATGCCCAGACGTGGGTCCTTTGCTCACTTTGCCACTGGATTCAAGCTAGCCTGGCTGATGACGGCTGAATAGCCAGAAACCGGTCCCAGGATGCTTGTTTCCGGTCCAGGGAAGACATGGCTTGGCAGTTCGGGCTGGACTGTTCCCATGAGGCACAGGGTCAGACTGATTTGCATATGGCCATGTCTGAACTGGGGGTGGTGGAGTGAGCTAAAGAATGATGATGGATTAAACCCAGATCAGTTGACTGGGGGTGAGTGTTTGATTTGCTCTAACGCTCCGTCCATCATCCCCTTTGGTATCGCTTTGTTCGCCCCTAAATTGGCAGGGTATGCCCAGACGTGGGTCCCTTGCTCACTTTGCCACTGGATTCAAGCTAGCCTGGCTGATGACGGCTGAATAGCCAGAAACCGGTCCCAGGATGCTTGTTTCCGGTCCAGGGAAGACATGGCTTGGCAGTTCGGGCTGGACTGTTCCCATGAGGCACAGGGTCAGACTGATTTGCATATGGCCATGTCTGAACTGGGGTGGTGGAGTGAGCTAAAGAATGATGATGGATTAAACCCAGATCAGTTGACTGGGGGTGAGTGTTTGATTTGCTCTAACGCTCCGTCCATCATCCCCTTTGGTATCGCTTTGTTCGCCCTAAATTGGCAGGGTATGCCCAGACGTGGGTCCCTTGCTCACTTTGCCACTGGATTCAAGCTAGCCTGGCTGATGACGGCTGAATAGCCAGAAACCGGTCCCAGGATGCTTGTTTCCGGTCCAGGGAAGACATGGCTTGGCAGTTCGGGCTGGACTGTTCCCATGAGGCACAGGGTCAGACTGATTTGCATATGGCCATGTCTGAACTGGGGTGGTGGAGTGAGCTAAAGAATGATGATGGATTAAACCCAGATCAGTTGACTGGGGGTGAGTGTTTGATTTGCTCTAACGCTCCGTCCATCATCCCCTTTGGTATCGCTTTGTTCGCCTCTAAATTGGCAGGGTATGCCCAGACGTGGGTCCCTTGCTCACTTTGCCACTGGATTCAAGCTAGCCTGGCTGATGACGGCTGAATAGCCAGAAACCGGTCCCAGGATGCTTGTTTCCGGTCCAGGGAAGACATGGCTTGGCAGTTCGGGCTGGACTGTTCCCATGAGGCACAGGGTCAGACTGATTTGCATATGGCCATGTCTGAACTGGGGTGGTGGAGTGAGCTAAAGAATGATGATGGATTAAACTAGGGGTGGGCAGAAAACTCCGCTCCGCCAGCGTAGCGGATAAAGCCAGCCACCCCCGCTCCACAGCCCGGTCCCTGCTTCTGAAAGCAGCCAGGCCGGGAGAGCCTCCCGGGCCCTGGTGGACCCCCGTCCCCAGCGCCCGGACCCTCGGCTGGCTTGCAGTATGGGGGCTCCCGCACCCCGGGACCCGCCGGACGGAGCACGAGCACCGGGCCCGGTCCCAGCTTCCGAACCCTAGCCAGGCCGGGGAGAGCCTCCCGGGCCTCGGGTGGAACCACTCCTGTTCCCAGCCACCGGACACTCGGCCTGCTTGCCGGACGGGGGGCTCCCGCACCCCAGGGACTGCCAGACGGAGCTCAAGCCCCAGGCCCAGGTCCCAGTCCCAGTCCCAGCTTCCGAACACTATGCCAGGCCTGGGAGAGCCTCCCCGGGCCCCGATGGACCCCGTGCCCAGCGCCCGGACCCTGGGCTGGCTTGCAGGATGGGGGCTCCCGTACCCCGGGCCCCGCCGGACGGAGCTCAAGCCCCAGGCCCTGTCCCTGCTTCTGACACCCAGCCAGGCTGGAGAGAGCCTCCCTGGGCCCCGGTGGACCCCCCGTCCCCAGCGCCCGGAGCCTCGGCTGGCTTGCAGTACGGGGAGCTCCCGCACCCGGGGCCCGCCGGACGGAGCACGAGCCCCGGGCCCGGTCCCAGCTTCCGAACCCTAGCCAGGCCGGGGAGAGCCTCCCGGGCCTCGGGTGGAACCACTCCTGTCCCCAGCCACCGGACACTCGGCCCGCTTGCCGGACGGGGGCTCCCGCACCCCAGGGCCTGCCAGACGGAGCTCAAGCCCCAGGCCCAGGTCCCAGTCCCAGCTTCCGAACACTATGCCAGGCCTGGGAGAGCCTCCCGGGCCCCGATGGACCCCGTGCCCAGCGCCCGGACCCTGGGCTGGCTTGCAGGATGGGGGCTCCCTGCACTCCGGGCCCCGCCGGACGGAGCTCAAGCCCCAAGCCCTGTCCCTGCTTCTGACACCCAGCCAGGCTGGAGAGAGCCTCCCTGGGCCCCGGTGGACCCCCCGTCCCCAGCGCCCGGAGCCTCGGCTGGCTTGCAGTACGGGGAGCTCCCGCACCCCGGGGCCCGCCGGACGGAGCACGAGCCCCGGGCCCGGTCCCAGCTTCCGAACCCTAGCCAGGCCGGGAGAGCCTCCCCGGGCCTCGGGTGGAACCACTCCTGTCCCCAGCCACCGGACACTCGGCCCGCTTGCCGGACGGGGGGCTCCCGCACCCCAGGGCCTGCCAGACGGAGCTCAAGCCCCAGGCCCAGGTCCCAGTCCCAGTCCCAGCTTCCGAACACTATGCCAGGCCTGGGACAGCCTCCCCGGGCCCCGATGGACCCCCGTGCCCAGCGCCCGGACCCTGGGCTGGCTTGCAGGATGGGGGCTCCCGTACTCCGGGCCCCGCCGGACGGAGCTCAAGCCCCAGGCCCTGTCCCTGCTTCTGACACCCAGCCAGGCTGGAGAGAGCCTCCCTGGGCCCCGGTGGACCCCCCCGTCCCCAGCGCCCGGAGCCTCGGCTGGCTTGCAGTACGGGGAGCTCCCGCACCCCGGGGCCCGCCGGACGGAGCACGAGCCCCGGGCCCGGTCCCAGCTTCCGAACCCTAGCCAGGCCGGGAGAGCCTCCCGGGCCTCGGGTGGAACCACTCCTGTCCCCAGCCACCGGACACTCGGCCCGCTTGCCGGACGGGGGCTCCCGCACCCCAGGGCCTGCCAGACGGAGCTCAAGCCCCAGGCCCAGGTCCCAGTCCCAGTCCCAGCTTCCGAACACTATGCCAGGCCTGGGAGAGCCTCCCGGGCCCCGATGGACCCCCGTGCCCAGCGCCCGGACCCTGGGCTGGCTTGCAGGATGGGGGCTCCCGCACTCCGGGCCCCGCCGGACGGAGCTCAAGCCCCAGGCCCTGTCCCTGCTTCTGACACCCAGCCAGGCTGGAGAGAGCCTCCCTGGGCCCCGGTGGACCCCCCGTCCCCAGCGCCCGGAGCCTCGGCTGGCTTGCAGTACGGGGAGCTCCCGCACCCCGGGGCCCGCCGGACGGAGCACGAGCCCCGGGCCCGGTCCCAGCTTCCGAACCCTAGCCAGGCCGGGAGAGCCTCCCGGGCCTCGGGTGGAACCACTCCTGTCCCCAGCCACCGGACACTCGGCCCGCTTGCCGGACGGGGGGCTCCCGCACCACAGGGCCTGCCAGACGGAGCTCAAGCCCCAGGCCCAGGTCCCAGTCCCAGCTTCCGAACACTATGCCAGGCCTGGGAGAGCCTCCCGGGCCCCGATGGACCCCCGTGCCCAGCGCCCGGACCCTGGGCTGGCTTGCAGGATGGGGGCTCCCGTACACCGGGCCCCGCCGGACGGAGCTCAAGCCCCAGGCCCTGTCCCTGCTTCTGACACCCAGCCAGGCTGGAGAGAGCCTCCTGGGCCCCGGTGGACCTCCCCGTCCCCAGCGCCCGGAGCCTCGGCTGGCTTGCAGTACGGGGAGCTCCCGCACCCCGGGCCCGCCGGACAGAGCACGAGCCCCGGCCCGGTCCCAGCTTCCGAACCCTAGCCAGGCCGGGAGAGCCTCCCCGGGCCTCGGGTGGAACCACTCCTGTCCCCAGCCACCGGACACTCGGCCTGCTTGCCGGACGGGGGGCTCCCGCACCCCAGGGCCTGCCAGACGGAGCTCAAGCCCCAGGCCCAGGTCCCAGTCCCAGTCCCAGCTTCTGAACACTATGCCAGGCCTGGGAGAGCCTCCCCGGGTCCCGATTGACCCCCGTGCCCAGCGCCCGGACCCTGGGATGGCTTGCAGGATGGGGGCTCCCATACCCCGGGCCCCGCCGGACGGAGCTCAAGCCCCAGGCCCGGTCCCTGCTTCTGACACCCAGCCAGGCTGGAGAGAGCCTCCCTGGGCCCCGGTGGACCCCCCGTCCCCAGCGCCCGGACCCTCGGCTGGCTTGCAGTACGGGGGGCTCCCGCACCCCGGGGCCCGCCGGACGGAGCTCGAGCCCCAGGCCCTGTCCCTGCTTCTGACACCCAGCCAGGCTGGAGAGAGCCTCCCGGGCCCCGGTGGACCCAGGTCCCCAGCACCCAGACCCTCGGCTGGCTTGCAGGACGGGGGGCTCCCGCACCCCATGGCCCGCCGGACGGAGCTCAAGCCCCGGGCCCGGTCCCTGCTTTCAACACCCAGCCAGGCCGGGGGAGCCTCCCGGGCCCCGATGGACCCTCTGTCCCCAGCACCCAGACCCTGGGCCGGCTTGCAGGAAGGGGGCTCCAGCACCCCATGGCCTGCCGGACAGAGCTCAAGCCCTGGGCCCGGTCCCTGCTTCCGAACCCTAGCCAGGCCGGATAGAGCCTCCCTTGGCCCCGATGAACGCCCAGACCCTTGGCTGGCTTGCATGACGGAGGGGCTCCCGCACCCCATGGCCCGCCG